>JACJUM010003129.1:9580440-9674084 GCA_020976665.1 Heortia vitessoides
GTAGATTTATGCTATGTATAAAATAGACGTATAGAAAGATATAGTATAGATAATTAGGAGTCCGAAATTAGAGACACCAAAAATCAGCCATAATGTTCTATGTAGAATTCAATGGTGAAAACAAAAGTTACCTTGCAGTATGTATTGAGGTCCATAACCCAGCACTGAGACATCACCAACTCTATTGGTACCGCCTCGTATAAGGGTACTCGCATCACCTCGTTGTGGAAGAATCTGGAATTAATCAGATAATATTCAAATGTTAGGTATTTAATCGTTAGATTAGGCTATATGTATTATTCCATCAATATTTTTTCTGTAGCAAATGATTTCTTTCCGAGAGAATGAAATAAATTATAGGATAACACAAATCACTATATTCGAAAAATACCCTCAATGACTAAAACTGTCAACCGGCTTCTAGAAATTAAGGGGCATAGATAAAAAAAAATCCGCGACTAAGTATGAACCTCCTATTTCTACAAATCGGTTAGACGTTTGGGGTAAAGATATCTATTCTTATTTATACTAATATTATAAAGCTAAGCGTTTGATCACTGTGTAGTTTGATTGCGAGAGATATGATTAATGTCTATCACAATTTACAGTCGCCATTTTTCATGACAAAAATATAAGTATAGTGCAGACAGCTGGCTGGCTACAGCACATACTTCCTGGTGGGTTCGTGGAAGGTCTCGTGCGGGCGCAGGTAGTGGTGCCCGTACACGTAGCGCTCCTGCGTATCCTTGTGCTTCCAAAGCCGCTCCACACGGAATATGTCCAATTCTGATACGGGTGTGGACCCGATGGTCTGATATGTGTGCTTCCGGACCGACCCCTCCTGCTGGTTAACATCCAAACGACATTAAAAGGGAACCTACTACGAAGCCGACGCCGCTTTAATTAACAGAACGGCATACCCACACCCACATATTACAGTAAATATTATTTACATTTTACAAATACAGATCGCATACAAAATCGGTACACATATATTATAATAAACTTTCTGGGATGTCCGCTTGGTTATAATCCGAAGGTTAAATGCCTCAAATATTTACCAAAAAGTTGCTGAGTAAAAACGGTTGTTTAAGATAATCTTTGATGGACCGACGGTGCCAAATAGATATTTATAGAAAAGATAGGGGTGTAATAGTCAGTTTTCAATCAACAAACGATGTTTTATAAAAAAAAAATTACAAGAAATCGTCACCTTAGTCTGACTAGTCTCTTCCGTCTTCGATTTTCCAATATTTTTCACCTTCTTCCTCTCGACCCGCTTAGTCTTGGGCGATTCGGTCTTTTCGCCGTTCTTTTGGCTCACATCCGGGTGCTTATCGTCGATGGGAATGTCACGCAACACGTACACGGTGTCGCCTTGGCGCACTTGCAGATCGCCTCGCATTAGGGAGAGATAGAATTGATGACCTTCTTCGGTGTAGTCGTCTAAGGGAATTTCTCGGTCAACCTGGAAAAATAGTAATAAACCAATTTATACTTCAGCCCCACGGAAAATACTATACGAACGTAGTCCTTTTTCATTTCGCAAAAAACTATGTACTTAAGATGTAGCGAAAACAGTATAAATCGTGATGTCACATGTGTGCACCTTGTGCGCGCGCGAGCAGTGGTGGCAGTAGTGCGGCGCGCGCGTGTCGCCCACGCGCATGCAGCGCGCGTGCTGCCACACGCCGCAGCCCGCGCCGCCGCACTGCACCATCAGACCCTCCTCTACGTGCAAGCCGCAAATGCACATTATTATCTCTTCTGAAAATCGATAACGATGTTTTCGTGACATGCATCTCTAATAAAAACATACGTTTTTTATTACACGCTACTTTGTTTTTTTATGGCAAATTACCTGATTTTGATTTCTGTAAGAATCCAGCTGGTAGAGGCTCCTCGGGACCGAGTATTTTTGTCAAATGATCAGCACAATCAGATTTAGCCGAGTTGTAAGCCTGTTAAACAGAAACATGTTTAATTCATATTTAGCAACGTTGAAATATACTGCACCGCAAGGTTAATATATTTATTAGGTCACCTCTTGTAGTGCCCCTGACCGAAACAAATTGTTGTTAATAACCTTAATCGCGCTTAGTTATTTGTTGATGGCCTCATCCATCGCTTGGTATTATTTAATAACCTTTAGCAATAACTGTGCTGTGTTTTCAATTGATACTATGACTATAAAGCCAAAGATTTAGAACGTTTACTCACACTCTTCGGCTTTATAATACACATTATACATGTAGCAAAAGTTATTAATATTGACACTTTAAAAAAGCAAGTATCTCGAAAATAAGTTTTAAAAATCCATTGAAAGCTAATGACTGCTATGTTCTCAGCATTCAGGTCCAACCGTCATATACAACAATCCAGTCGTACCTTCTTCAACTGACAGGCGACGCTGCCAAGCGCGGACAGGCGGCCGTGGTCGCGCATCACACCAGCCAGCACGGCGGTGACGTCGGCGTCGAACTGCGCCACGGTCTCGTACCGGCCGCCGGCGATGTTCTCCTCAACGGTGACCAGATCGGGCGCCGGGCCGCCGCCGTCCACGCCCTTCGCACTGCCATCTTTCATTTTCATAAATGGCGCGCAGAGGGGTTTGTCTTTGTCATCTGTGAGATAAGATGTAACGTTACTAATATTTTTTTAACAACAAGTAATTTGCAACAACATTTTTTTTATTTCTTAATAAACAAAAAATATCAAATGTTTTACAGCTAATTTGTATTGGAAAATTAAATTGTCGTATTTAATATTTTCGCCCTCAGCTTCCACAAATATCTAAGATAAAAATTATTCAATTCGTCAAAAAAAATCCGTTTGGCCTTTATCAAGTTTTAGCGAGACAAACGAACAGCAATCCATTTTTATACATATAATGATATAGATATATAAAAAAGATTTAAAATGGCATTGAAATGTGATACATGCTCAAATATCACGCGGCCTCCTTTTCGCTAATAATAACTTTATTCAACAAAAGTACCTAAACTAAGTCTAACCTGTACTTATAGGTACCTATGCTGTGTAATGTGCATGTAGGTGTGAATGTATGTGTATATGGTTCAATATAATACAAGATTTGCATATTATTTACGTATATATTACATAAATACATAGGATTTGAAGCTATACTGTGTATATTGCTATATAATATATATAAATAATAATAGTAATAATAAATAGCTCATAGATCATAAGTCCCGAGACTAACACAGAGATGGCGCTCGTAGTAAACCAGTAACCACGTCTTTCTAGAGTCACCTACTACTAACCTTTGCTTGAAACTGGTCAAAATTTTAAGTCGATCGGACCAGAAACAGCTGCGTTATCGAGGTTGGAGTAGTCATTTTGTAGTTTGACTACTGGCTCTCTGCTGATTTTAAAAAATGTTCCAGAGAAAATGATTTGTCTCAAATGAGGAGGTCATCGTTGAAACTGTAGTTTATTTTGAACCGAAAGATTTTTTTTTTTATAAACATAGAATTGACATATTGGAAAAGCGTTGCAACCATTGTATCACCCTAAAATTATGTTGATGAATAAAAAAAATAGCAAATAAAAATGATGTTTTCATTGTAGTCTCGTGACTTATTGATCATAATATTGTTAGCAATTCCTCTGTCTTGTTATAGTCCAATGTCAAGAGCCATACCCTAACTGTTGCATTTGTGTTTGTTTATGTTATGAATATATATTTCATGATTAATCCTATTATAAATAAATGGTTCTGCATATTTTGGAAATCGTTGTGCGAACCGTGTACGACCTGGTTGATGTATATTTTGGAAATTTATATACTTTCGTCTACTATGAGCTGATTTATTTTCAGGTTTAGTTTATGCTGTTTGAGAATAAGTTCTTGGTAGTACAATTGTCTCACTGTTAAACTGCTATGGATGTAGAGTTTTGAGGTAGGATATTTAAAGGGTAATCTCAACCAGGGGCACAACTAGATTTGAGACTATTTATAATTCCTTCAAACTCTTTGCAATCAGTGTTCAATAATACAAAAGAACTTTCTGTTTCAGATTTTATTAAGGGAGTTGTTTTTTGTGATCGTAATTGTTATTTTATTTTATCTGCCAGTGTCTTCCCAACTCCACAGAGGTACTTGTAAAGATTTTTCGGGCCATTATTTAGTTTCAAGAGGTCAGGGTAACTGTTTTGCTGTTTTGTAACGTCTTATTTTATTTATGACTTCCCAAGTTTTTTGACACTACTTGAGCTAGCCAAGTTTGCATTGTTTAGTTCAAGTTGTGCTTTTTCATAACTAATTTTAGCTTTTTTTATGATTTCAGTAAGATAATTTTGGTATCTATTGTAAGATATTTTGATTTCATTGTTTGGTGATTTCTTTAGTTTTGAATGAAGCTTATCTTTGTGTTTTACACATCTTAACAAACATTTGTTATCCATGGAGTTTTTCGTTTAGAAAATGTTTTATATTCTGTATTTTGTACTATAATATTGCTTATTATAGTAATTAAATTGTTGATAGCCTGTTCAGGATCATTCGTTTCGAAGATTGATGACAAATTTACTTCCTTTAGATCACATGTTATTTCGGCTCTAATTGATGTTTTAGACTGAAAAGGGTTGGTTTATTTGTTTAGGTTTTTATTTATGGCAAGTAAAACTGGGAAATGATCCGTTATACTACGTCGTTGCACATACGCGAGCATTGGTGACATTTCATGAGGGTAAAGGGTGGTCATGAATAAAGTAGATTTTTAGTGTAACGTAAATACATACCTTTGACCGCGACAATAGCGCAGAACAGTGTGCGGAAGACCTTCTTTAGGCGTGCCGTCTTCTCGAGCGTCGGGTCGTCATCAAGCTTAACCAAGGTTTTAACGTTGTCCTCTTTGGTGGCGCGGATGGCGCGTAAGCGGGATAAGAACACAGCGGGGTCCATGGTGTCGGGCAGCGCGAGCGGGTCAATAGTGATGTTAACGGTAGTGGATACAGTAGGCGTCGGCGTGGGCGTGGGCGTAGGCGACGGTGCGGACGCGGAGGCCGGGGCGGGTGTGGGGACTGCTGGTGGGGAAGGCGGCATGCCGATGGAGAGGCGGTCTCGGATGCGACGTACCTAAAAACGAACAATCTGTTAGTCAGTTTGTATCGTATCCATTTATTTATCGCATGTATTTTAAGGTAGTAGGAAATATTTATAGCCAAGTGTTTTATTTTTAAAAGGGTACATTTCGTTTTTAAAATACTTTTACTTTTATTGGGGGGGTGTTTTTGTCGACTTTTTGTTAAGCACCGAAAAAACAACAATAGGTATTTACGGCAATACAAGGATTTAAATTTTTTTTTTTAAATGTAAATTTTTGCAATATTGCCCTTAAAAATATTCCATGCTTTCGCTGTATTTTTTTTTTAAATATTTGAAAACGGATGAAATATATGTTTTTGTAAAATCATTTACTTTATCTGTGTTCAAATATTATTGATCTTAATGCATTTTCTCGGTCAAGGGCCCGTAATTTGTTTCTATACTGAATATCTTATCTGTCGATAAGATTTTTATTGTAGCGTCTTACACGCTTTCATGGATCACCGGATTGACCACCTTAGACTAGTATTATAAATTTAAAGCTTACATTCTCTAAGTTCCTGAACAAGAAGCAGTGCCTCTCTTTGACGAAGTTCCGCTCCTTCGCGGTAAGCGGCTTCATTTGAGGCTCCTGCCACAGTTTGTTCAAATGCTGTTGGTACTTCAGTATGGTCATGTTTTTGATATCACACGCAGTCACGCTGAGCAGCTCGGACTTCTTGTTGCACTTGGCCGCCTTGCGCGGGCGGCCGACGCGCGGCTGGCTGGAGCCCGCCGATTGGTTGGACGCGTTGGACGGCGTTCGTGACTGTGTTTTCACGGGCAGCTTTGTGATCCTTTGCGATTTACCACCGATAACACCACGACAATCTTCTGAATCACATTTGCAGGGCTGCAATAATTTGTACAATCAGAAAAATTCAAGTCCAATTGTTTATTACTCATCATTAAGTATGTATAACAATGGACAAAAATATATAATGTAAACAAGTACCTGTCCGACGGCAGGATTGAAAAGTGAGAAATTGTAATCGTATGTTAACTCCTCGTCTGGTTCTATGTCGCGTAGAGCAAATAACGCCATTCTGAAAGTACCTGAAATTTATTTTTATTATTATTATTTCTTTTATGTTTTTATATTTTTAATATTTTATTTTATAATAATTCAAATAAAAAGTAAGTCTCATATCTGACTGTGATGATTTAAAATGTAATGTGAGAAATATGTTTTGGATAATTACAGAAAAGTTAATACAATATTAATTCATATATTTAATTAAATAATTTTTGTGATTCCTTACAAGATATTATTTTTTTAAAGAAACAGATCGGGCAATATTTCCTAACTTTAGTTGATATTCTAAATCTAAAATCTAGTGTTTAACTCAACACAAAAACGACGGTTACGCACAAATCAGTAGACCAGCGTTACAAATGTCTATTAAGTGATTAAAATAATCAGGCTTACCATTAGCAGTCCACTTTTGCATTTCGCAATTGGGACGGCAGGAATGGTTAACGAATCGTCCGTCGCCGCCCATGCGGTGACCGTCAATCACCAGCCCGCCGTCCAAGTGCAAGCAGTAGTGATGTGTGTCGCGAGCGTACCGCGTCGCCATGCGCTCCTAGTGCACAACAAGACAAATTTTAATATTATTATGTTAATTTATTTTTATATATATATATATATATGTATGTATGTATGTATGTATGTATATATATATATATATATATATATATATATATGTATATATATATGTATATACAGTCAAAACCGGATATAGCGTCATTGAAGGGACCGTATATTTCCGACGTTATATCCGATAGTTGCTATAAGCAATACATAGCATAAGTAGTTAATTTATAGTTCATATATATCTAATATAAATATTGTTCTTTTTAACAGAAATGTCAAAAAAATAAATAACAATGTTAATTAAGAAATAATTGGAGATACAAGATGTACTTATATTGCACTATAAGACTTATTCAGTTTTTAAAGTAATCAGTCAAATAATTTTTTTAAGCCCACTCTCAAATATGTTTTACATTTTAAGTTTTATACTGGTTGTTAAAGGTATAAAATTTTTGCAAAATAACGTAACTATAACAGTAGCGCTGAGAGCCTCAAAAATAGTTATTTAATAGTTATAATAATTAGCCTAAACTGTGAGCGCGCTAAACAATAAATTTGCGATGTCAAATAGCCGGGAAGTGGTACGAATAGGGTGGGAGAAAGAGCGTAGGTAAAAATACGCCTAAATGCGAAAAACAAGTTGGTCCGTAAAGACTGACGAGAGCAATGTACATAGCTGCAGGCAAAGTACCAAGCGACAAGATATATCTATAATTTGTAAATCACTAAGCTAGCTTTAAAATTTGGAAATACTAAGTGTTAGTGGGTACGAGTAGAAAGTCCATATTATAATAATATAAGAATTAAATACAAATATGTACCTTAAATTCTTTATCAGATACGACTTCTCCGACATACTCTAATATAAAGTCGCCAGATGGGATTTTGTGCTTTGTGCGTACTCCCCAGCCTTTGTTTTCAGTCATAAATTTCTCCAAACCAAATGCCCACTCATGACGCTGTATACGTTGATTTTTGCATTTATCACTAGAATGCAAAAAAAAATTAGAACGTATGCATATTTATTATAATAAAGCAATCACGAAATAAAATTAATCTGTATCATATAATCTTACCCGCAGGGACATAGTTGTGGAGAACATTCTGAGAAAACCAGTCTATTAATGCAATCTTCGTTACACCCTGATGAAGCAGCACAATTGCAAGCAACACTCTCACATTCTTCAGCCGACGGTTTTACGTCATAGTAAACATCTGAAACATAATAATAATGTCAGCACCGAAATCACATCTGGAAGTCATAACAATTAAAATAATAAAAAAATCATCATACTTGTCCGTATCTTTTTGTAGTTCCAAGAAGGAACTGGCTGATTGTAATGTTGTTGCCACCAGATGTCGTAAGGTAGTGTAAAATGTTGTAATCTGCGACGCACCCAACGTTCGCAGTACGGGGGTGGTGCCAATAATCCAGGTGGGTATTCCGTCTGAGTGACCAAGTATTTTCCTTTACCTTCCGGTCTGGGACTAAAAGTATAAAATTAAGATTATACTGTAAGAGCTAAGTAACTATTTTACATTTAAGGGCAAGAAAGTTATTTTTACTTACTCATCTTTGTAATAATCGGAAAATAAGCCAGCAGCCAAAAACTTCTTTCTCAATCGTGGATTTCTTTTAGATACCACAGGTTTATCTCTATTGTCTACACTACTCGCGGGGCTGTCGTCGCGGGAAGAAGCTACTCTCTTCTTACAAATTATACTTTTAGAAAGAACATCTATACTCTTTTCGAAGTCAATTTCTTTTTCATTTAGCGGTAAAGGATCGTTTTCGTCGTGGTCACGTAACGTGTCTACTGAGGGCTCTCGCGATTTAGTGTTAAGTCTCCGACTAACAACAGTATCTAAGGAACTCTCCCTTGAGCTGGACTGAACTTCACGCACCTTTTTATTATTCTGGCACGATCTGGACTTTCTTCTATTAGCTATACTAGCTGGTTTTGGTTTTTCGATTGTTTCAGCATTTTTTTTATTGTCTACCTTTTTATTTCTGTTTTTTGGATAATCATTGTTATTATCTGAACTCCTGGTAAGCCTTCTTTCGCTTGGATACAGAATAGCGAGACTTGATTTAGGTCGTAATGCAATTTTGTTATTCTTTTCAGTTACCTTTCTTTTGGAAAATATTTCTTCAATCTCTTGTGATGGTGACATTGCTCTCGTTTTACGTTTCAGGCGCTCCAAATTATCTAATCGGTTGCTAGATTTTAAATTTAACAGACTCAGTGGTATACTATCTTCTGGGTCATTACTTATACTACTAGCTAAAGATGGAATACTATCAGTCTCACTTAACACTTCCCATTTGTTGACATGATTTTTAACATCTTTTTCCTTTTGTTTAAGCTGTAACGCCGGTGCTCTAAGTATGGATGTGCTTGTATTTTTCTTTTCTGTAATATTTTCTTGTTTACTGCAGGTCACCTTTTTGTCTGTTGATATTTCTTTCCCTTGTAATTTTTCCAAGGCGACGACAGTCAAACGGCCTTGTTTCGGACATTCATCCTTATTTAGTACAACTTTAAGTTCAGGTTTCTTACTATTCGTCCTTTCTAAGAAACTGCTCATAGCCTCACCGTCTTTAGGTACTCTATCGAAAACTGAATTATTGTCTGTATCTTCTGATGTTAAATGAGTGTCAGAAGTTATGATTTGTGTGTTCAATTCGATCTTCTTCTTTTTCTTTTTAACGCTTGGAAAACCAGTTCTGTTGATAGCCTTTCTTCGCCTAGCTTTCTTTTTCAAGGCATCAACCGGTTTTCCATCACTTGAATCGGAGATTTCTGTCTTTTTAACGGGCATTGCAACTTTTTTTGCAGGATCAATGATTAGTAATCTTTCAGCCTGTATTTTGGGAATCATCATTTTTGATGGTAATACTAATTTACTTTCTCTTATGATGCTACTTGATATTTTCTTCTTTTTCTTATCATTAGTATCATCACTATCGTTGTTTAAAATTCTTTTTGGCTGTCGTAAGTTATGCCCACCAGTAGTTTCTTGAATTTTATCAGATAAAACAGATGCTATAGACTCGCCTCTTTTTGGTCTTATGATTGGATCTGGTGTTTCTGATATCAATGCCAACGGAATCTCAGACTCCGTATCAATAGGCGTTAACAAGGCATTGGAACTTTTACTATCTGTAGATTTTGATTTGGATTTATTTCTATTATTAGTATCAACGAGAACACTGTTGACACATATCGACGACTTTGGTATTTGATCTTCTAAATCCACTGATGGCTCAAATATTCCTGTCGGTTTATCGACATTTACCACTACTATATGTTCAGTGGTAATCTCTAAAGTTTTAGATTTTTTAGAATCTAATGTTCTTCCTTTTGATACTGGTGATTTAATCACTGTGGCCCTGGTGTTTACCTGAGAAATATCCCTACCTTTACTCTTTTCCTCGACTAATTTATTCAAAGAGTCTGTACTACTATTCTTTTCTTTTTCTAATATTCGCGACTCTATGGACTTCCGAATGTTATTATTTAGTAGTGTGTCTAGAACCTTCGTCGCGGCGCTTGGATTTATTTTTGAAACTAAATTACTAGTTAAACCTTCAAGTCTATTCTTTTTTCTGGTCATTATTTCTGACTTTTGCGCAGGTGGAATAGAACTTTTGTATAAAGATCGTGCAGACATACTTTTCAAAGGGTCAACAGTAGTATTATTATTGTTATTACTATGAGAAGTATTGCTCACAGAATTGCAATCAGATTTATTTATTTCTTTAATTTCTTCATTGGCATTATTCTGGTTAACATCTTTGGATATATTTGAAACGTCACCTTTGTCTTCAGATAATTTCTTTGAGAGAGATTGAACGACTTGATCGAGGCTTGTGATAGACACTTTTTCGGCTTCAAGTCGATGACGCTTTTTCGGGGTTACTATAGGTGCAGAATTTCTCATTGGCGTAGACTTTGATTCAGATCTTGGCGACATTCTATGAGTTTCTTGTTTTGTTAATTCGTTTTTTACGTCTGCATCTTTAGACTTAGGTAATGACTTTTCTAAATCATGAACTAATTTGTTAACTGCCTTTAGTTTTTCTGATGTTTCATAAATTTTCTTTGACAGTTCTGATTGTTCAGCACTAGGTTTTTTAATAGGTAGATCATCATCTGGTACAATTAAATTTGTAGGTTTATTGTTATTAGTACCAGTGGATTCATCTAATTTTGGATCCATATGTTCAACTGAATTTGCAACCGATTTCACAGTTTTCAAATTAGTATCATTGGTTTGATTTTTAAGCTCAGTAGAAATTGATGAACTGACATTTTTAACATTTTCAACAATCTTCTTTTTTTCATTTGATATTTTAGGCTTTAAGGACTCCCCCGTAACATTACTAGGTATTTCTCCTAAGCAATCAGATTCAGTACATAGAAACTTTTCAGGACTAATTCTGTTTTTAGAATTTTCATCGAATTCGGCGGTAACTAAACTTAGACTCAAAGAATTACTGGTAGACGAGTTTATGTGATAATGTCTCTTTTTTAGAGGCAACTTATGTTCGTTTGTATCTTTTCCACCTTTACTCTGAGATTCGGTTAATTGTTTTTTGTGTCGTCGTTTTGATGTTGGTGTGGAAATTTCTTGATTATCTGAAGTTTTGCGTTTTTTGGATCCCCTTTTTACTACTTTCGGTGGAGGCGGCTCTGCGACAGGTTTTTCTACACTTTTTATTTGACTATGTGATGGGCTATTAATTAATTTAGGAGCAATTTGACACAGTTTTATAAAGTTGGATACTAGGTTATCCATGTCTTGACTAAACTTTTGATCAACTAGATCTATAACCTTACTACAAGATTCTCTGCATTTAGACATTGATCTCGAACGATGTCTTCTCTTACTTCTATGCCTGTGATGCCTATTTTCAGTTTTAACAGTGATTCTGGACGGCCGCTCAATTGGTTTTAAATTAATTTTAGGTGGGGCGAGTACAACAGTTCTTCTGTGTTTTCTTATATGAAAGGATGGTTTTATTTGAGGTTTTTTGAAATTCAGAAATACATTTCTAGCCAATGATTTATTGGGTACATATGTATTTTTTGCTTTCTCGAATATGTTTGGAACGGGTTTCAAAGGACTGTATTTTTTGGCAGCAAATAAACTTCCATTTTTAGAAGACTTTCGATTCTTTGGCGATAGTGTTCCAGTGAGATATTTTAAATTAAAATCATAATCTTTTTTTGTTCCTGGAGGTTTAACAGCAATACAGATAGGGGATGATCCAAATTTGTGGGTGAACACTGACTTTAATGCGGGTAGTGGCCTCCCAACATAATTTGTTTTCATGGAAGACTTTAACAAAGTGTTATTGTTGTTATAGCTAACTTTAAAAATGTTGCAAGTGGTTACTGGTTGTTGAAATCCGCTGAATACTGGACCGGGTGCAAAAGGATCCGAAGAGTTGGGCCTTAATATTTGCTTTTTAGTCATTTTTGAAAAGCCAAAACCATATTGAGAATGTAATGGATATTTCGTACATACACTTACATATTTAGGACTTGTATTTGGTTTTCTTAAGTAGCTGTCACATTCGGAATCACTTGAACTGTGACCCAATGTCAAACTATTGAAAGTTTTATTAGTTAATAACAATATTTCTTGATCGGACACAAAATGCTTTTGATTTTTGTAATAAGACCTATCACGAACAGATCGTGTCTTTTTAAGTTTTCTAGTTTTCCGTCGCATACTTCTACAACTGTAATCTGTTTTGTATCCTGATTTGTCGCTCTTATATCCAGATTTATTGTCACTCTTATAACCAGATCGGTAATAATCACTTTTGTAACCAGATCTGCATCCATAGTCACTTTTATATCCAGACTCGATCAATCTACTGCAACTCTTGTAAGGTTTAAATTCATGATCACTTTTGTAACCAGATAATATATCTTTGTACTTAGGATTAAGATCAATCTGCTTCCAGGTTGGATCTAGAGGATCGTCTGCAGCCGCCTCGTTTTCACTTTGGTTGTCCCTCCATGTGTTGGAAAAGGATTTGTTTGTTTTTTTTGGCAAATTTGCAAGCTTGCTACTTACTTCTTTCCGTTTTGCGTAAACTCCTGATAAGACAGATCTATTTGCAGATTCAGTATCATTATCAGATTCAGCAGACTCGTATTGATTTTTGTCTTTTAATGTCTTAGGAGCGGTTTTATTTGACTTTGCTTTATTTTGCGGCCTCCGGCCTACTTTCTTTCGCGGAGGATACAAGACTCTATCTGTAGCATAAAGCATTCTATCTAAAGCTGCTATATCAAGTTTATGGTCATTCTTTTTAGTTTTATCATATTTATTCTGTTCTTGCTTTAACGGAACCGGTGAAGGTGCTTCAGTTTTAATTTGTTTAATTTCATTTTCTATTCTCTTTTTTTGATAATCACAATCACTTGAATCTGATCTATTTTGTATTTTACTTCTGCCCTTTGATTTTGATCTCATATTCCTTCTGTCACGAGAATTTTCTTTTTGAATAGATTTCCGACTTAGGCGACTATGAGATTCGTCCACATCGTGTCGTCTCAATGGTGAGTGTGTAGGAGAGTTGTGATTTGATAATATACCTGAATCTGGTGACACGTTTGGAGGATCGTTGCCACTGTGGAAATTCATAACATTAACAACAGATTTATCTTCCTTCTGAGATTCCACATTTTTATTTCCAAAAGATTCATCGGTTTTTCTAACCTTTCGTGGCCTACCTCTTTTACGTCTTGATTCTACTATAACATTTTTTATATCTTCCTGAGATTCTATAGAATTTGTACTGATAGTGTCTAGCTTTTGAACGTCAATTTGATTCATAGTACTAATATCAGTGTTTATTACAGTTATGGGTGAACTTTTTAAAAGATCACTAGCACTTCCTATCTCTGACCCACCTTGTGATATATCCAAATTCATGAAATCATTGTTATCAACACAATCATCAATTGTTGGATTCGGAATCTGAATATTAGCTGCTGATGATGTTATTTCTTCTAAATCTTTATTTATTTGGGTCAGTTCCTCAGTTTGCTGCGGGCTTAAATGTTGTGGAACGGCAGTTAAAAAATTTGGAGCTATAGGCGTTATTTCTGGTAGATTATTAATTTGACCGAGAACGCAATCACTGATTGATGCAACTCCATCAATGGGATTATTATTAATCCCACATGGAAGTGTTGATGTCGTAGCGGCATTAATAGGTGTTAAAGAAGCAGTGCTACTCAACAACTGTGTTCTCGCTACAAACTCTTGTAACAGACTAGAAGCATAATGAGTTGTGTTTTGATGGTTAGCATCAGAATTAGAGCACTCATTTTCCGAACCAGAGGAGTCTGCCGTCGCTCTTTGAATTGCAGCAGTGACTAGCTGGGGTGTAAGTTCCATTTCACTGCTTGATCCATCGCCTGGAAAGTGATTTTAATATTGTTTTTAAAATAATGTTTTTTTTGATACAGGCTTACTTCATAAGAATATTTATTAATGTGACTTACCATTATCAGCAATGGACTTGTCGTCGTTATCCGGCGACGTGTTGTGAACAGAAAAGGCCGGAAAATTGGGCTGTTGCGCCGCCGCGCTCGATGTTTGTTCTGGAAATAGTTCCGCGAGGTCCGCGTCGTCGATGACCTGACGAGTAAGTTTGCATATAGCTAGTGATAACACAATCGGAATAATTTACAGATTGCTTTTTACATGTTTTATTAGTTATTGACAACACTTTCAAAATATTATTGTCATAGTTGTTCACCACTCGTAGGTGCAATCAACTACTCACGACATACATCATCGATCGAGGCACCGGATAAGCAAATTCCCTCTCGATAACGATTACGACGTAAGGCACGCTCACATCCCGACAGACTTGCGTACATCTTTCCCGACCTAAAAGCTGCTCGACCAAAAGGGACTTACGTAACGACTCATGGCACTTCCACCTATCGGGTGCTGACACAGGATAGTATAGTAAACCAACCCAAACATTAAGCTAAAGGCCTTAGGCCTCGTCTCTCTTGTACTCGTCGATCGTAATATGCCCATCCATCAACACTACTGTCTGCGCACGGGGTGAGGCGCCTAGTGTCAAGGGTGATACCGGGCAGACAACAACATTGCCCCACCTGTGTAGTTTACCACATAAAGTCACTGCGAATCCAACCTCAAAACAGACACCGCGCGACAAAAGTCTAGCGAAAACTACGACGTTGTTGGTAAGACTACTGTCAACCCGCAGCACCCAATAGTTTGTCAGTTCAATTCATGGGTAAATTTTCCCTAAAACATATTTATTTACATTGTATAATTTTTTCTATCATTATTACCTGTAGTGGACAAGCGGCTGCGAGTGCGACGCTAGAATCATCGGCTGATCCGTGAGCGGAACCTCCCGCGGCATCAGCGGTGTCCGAGTCCGAAGACGATGAAGATGACGAGGAAGACGATGATGACGATGAAGATGTCGATGATGATGAGCTACTGCCGCAGACATTACTCTCCACTGCTGGGGATACGAACTGCAACAAACAAAAATTGATATAGCATTCAACATTATTTATTCTTTTCTTGATAGAATATATATTTTATCCTGGATCAAATCAAGCCGTTATTCAGAAATACTTAATTTGTCGATTGGTAATTCTTAAGGCAATGTTTGAACGTTTGAACACTTGATTACTCGATTCAATAATTGTGCAGACCGGATTTTTTTTTATTTACTGTTTATAAAACAATTTATCCCTATTTAAAGATGGTATGCCATGCAACAGACGACTTACTGAAAAATGGTATAATTATAATAACTCTCTTGCTGCAATCCGTGTACTTAAGTCGTTTGTGTCGTTTAACTTGTAATCTTAGCGATTGCCTACACAATCTCCTACAACTCTCAAAAAAACATATCCAACAAATACAACAATACATTTTATTTTGCTTATTTACAAACGACAGAATGTTATTACATTGAATATCTAGAATCTACGTATCACATGCATGCAAACATGTATTTGTCCTTCTATACTAGCTTTACCTTTTCAAGAATGAATGCACTACTCACGATTCTTGATAACACAATGAAAGCGAGGGATTAACAACACGGTTTGTATACGTTTGGACCCACACAACTCGATTGATGTAATTCGTTCGCATGGTATGTGCTCGTAACTAATAACAAGGAAAGGGTCTATCTACATCAAATACGAATTACTTGCACTATAGAAATGTTATAAGCAATAGGAATGTGAAACCGTTATAGACAAACAGGCGGCTATTTTAAGTACACCAAGTTATCGAGAGTACCGCCGCTTCCATAAAGTTACAGAAGCTTTACAAATAAATGTTTCTTAAAAACTTTACTAGAATTAATTGAATGTAGGAAAAGTCAGCATAAGTTTACGTTTCTTTGTGTACTGGTTATAGAAAAGCAATATAGCCAAGATTCTATTAGGCAATATTCTTTATGTGAAAGTTTACCGACGTATAATATAACAAGCCGTATTAATGGCGCGTGGCGACGGGTGCGCGTTGTTTTCATCATTAGGCCGATTTGTCCAAGGGTGTTAATCAATAAGGCGGAAGGGCGAGCGCCCCGGGACTAGAAGGGGTTGAGCAAGTGTCGTGTGGCCACAGCGTTATCAAGACTCGCATATCAAATACTGTGGTGGCTACCCCATTACCAATGGCGACGGCGACATTACAAAAAAAATCATAAGCAATTCAAATTTTCAACCACCAACCCCATTTGCTTTCGTACCACTTGTAATTCACATGTGTGCTATATATATGCGTCTGATATTTAGACATTATTCACTGAGATTGGTTGATATTATTCCTACCTACCCAAAGATTGAGGCTAAATCATACAATAGACACAGACATATATACATGTACAATAAACGGACAAATATGAAAGCTCGGTGCATTTGAATCGACAATAGGGTAACGGTACAGTATCTCAGTCGACGCCGACACGAATATCACATTAACGACCTCGTGAGCTACGGAGATTTATATCTGACAACTAAGCACCAATCAAACATAAAATCAGATCATTCACCGAAACCTCATAGCACTAGTATTATTGAAAAATATTATGTAAAGGTACAACACAATTAACGAAAATTTATGCCAGTTATTGGGCACCTACTCTCATTATTTTTCTAATTGTTCATACACATGGTGGTCGTTCAACTTCAACAGATCAAGAATGGCATATCGAAAAGTCGTTACCTAAATATCAATATGAACCTACCTTAATAATAATAAAGTACCTTTCTTACACTTTAAGACATTTGTACATTAGTTTACGTACAAGGATTATTGAGGAAATAGTATAAACTAGTCATGGTATGTAAAATCTATTTTTGCATTAGACGTCACCGGTAAACAGTTGATTGCACAGATCGTCGACCCCATACCAAATATCGAGAAACAATACTCCGTCAAGATCTTTACATTGCGATGAAAAGAAACATGAAAAGCACCTTCTACGCTTCGAAACATACTAGTCGTGATTGAAAAGTTTCGACATTTGTAACGAGAAGCATTATTCCAAAGTGGCCTGTTGCTTACACAAGATGATATTTACTAATAATAGCTTAGATAATTGAAAGCGATCAAATTGAATTAAAGTAAAGAATGGTTAATGCCAGAGAAAGGTTTTGGAATTAGATTAGTATTGTCTGGAATTGATAAAAAGAACAAATGTTAGTAGATAAACAAAAAATATTAAAATAGAAAGGAAATGTGATGGCTACTTTGATAGACTTATAAAGTGCCCGAAGCGTCCATGAACTTGACAGTCACTCACAATCTAATAGTGTATTTGGTAACGAAAACACCCAGATCCATGACCTGAGTTGCTGATAACTGTTTACATTCTTCTAATAGCTTCATTTAGTAAAATAAGATTGTGTGATGTAAAAGGAAATACTATGGCACAAAATATGGAAATAACACGTTATAGAAAGCAAGTAGGTAGTAATATTAGAGGTTCCGCTGTTAGCGTCTAGTTTACGTATAGCTTTCGCAGTTTGTCAGCGATGGTTTCATAACGTCCAGTATATCTCATGGTGCCGGCACAGTCAACCGGCCGGCGCGCCTCATGCGCGGTCCGTATACCTTATAAACAGACCAATCACCTAACCAATTGACAGTTTATTTTCTCCCTTACACACCGCCACAAAAAGATCTTAATCCTTCGCAGTAATCGCTCGTGTAGCATTCCTATAAATGTCCACGGTATAGTACGAGGCCGAACGCTCACGTAATTGGTAACGATTATTAAGTGAATTTATATTCGATAAGTTGACAGGTCGTGGCTTGAGTTAAATTCAATTTAAGCTGCGACTGAATTTTAAGCGTGAAATATTTACGTACTCGCTGCGATAATATAATACGTGGGGGGATAAATGGTGGCTGCCGGAAATCTTCGCTACGGAGAATTACATTCAATTCAAATTTTGTTTCATTTATACCATAATTGGTATCTCGAATCCTCGAATGATTGCAAAGTAAAACAAAACAAAAATCCCCATATATTTTTTTAAAAAAAATCTGCTAAAATCTTCCTTGAAGTAGTATTTACATAGTGAGTGGGAGATCTATAAAAACATATTCGAGATATTTTTCCACGTCGGTGAGGTGTGTATAAGCGACTATTTACAAATACGGATAGTGGTCTGCATCGAATCGAGTTGCGTATTACCGGCGACTACAACGCTAATAGGCGATTCGCGCCCATTTATTTTCAGTTTTAGTTTTTGTCGTCACACTTGCTAGCACCTACGCAACATCGATATTATAGGGTTGTTAGGTTTATTACAAATTGATATCTTATATTAGGTAACATATTTAATCTATCTTTTTACTAACAAAATAGTTATTTTCATGAAATATGGAGTAGGAGTTAAAGACAACTTCTGGTTTTATTTAATGTAGTAAGGAAATAAGAAAACCAAGCATACTTGAAAACTACCATAGAAAAAAATACTAACAGCCCTTATTACGTAGTAGACCCATTACATCACATATGGACATAATTTTAAAAATAATATTACGAGACACATATAACGTTACTGACTCGGTAGTTTAACGCGTATAAATAATATGAACCTTGTTTAAATTTTATGATCGGCAATCCGCTTCGCTAGTTAATAAAACATTAATTGGCAGCCCTGAACAGAGAGGACTATCCGGTGGCGGTTGATTGTACTCATCAAGGATTTCTGCACTCAAGGACGATGCCGGCTAGACGATCGCCTCTTATTATTTCTCCACAAACACATCTCGTTTTTTGTCTTAACTCTCATTTATATTCATGATACATATCGACGGTTATCTATATAAATTAAAATATTTCCACTCGCCTCCGGCAGAATTATAAATAACGAATAAAATTCTTAAACGTATCGCACTTATGTCATGTTCACAGTCTACAATTTAAACAATGGTTTGTTTAAGATAAGTAGTAGATAAAATTTAAATATGGAACGCGTATTACTTGTACATGTACCTGATGTAAGTACCTACCTACAGCCCGAGAAACTTTAACGGCAGATTTTTAAACTACAAGTGCAGGACGTGTAATACAAAAAATATTATGATTAATAGCTGTCGTAGAACCTATCGCTATTAGGCACGATTTGCAAACTGATATTGAATTCAATCGGACTAAGCTTATTGGTCGAACTCGAATCATTGCTTCAGACAATTTATTTAAAGCAGTTTTTGTGTACAGCAAAAACTATAGACTCTGTGTAGAGGTTCACTCACCTCGTATTTTCGAATGTGCGAACCTCATTGTCTGCTACTATTTTTTGTGGCATATGGCCAGCTCATGGCAATTTAAGCAGATGGTCGATATAACTTCCAAATCTCAAGCATTTTTTGTCTTTAACCAACATGGCACATAGCATTTATGTGACGGTATCAACATAATAATCATATCATCGCACGAACAATGCTACATTTGACAAGGCATCCGTTCAAAGAAGGGAGCCTATATGCAAATGCATACGCGCCAACAAAGCGCATTGCATGCAGGCCCGAAAAATAAAACAAGCGTAACACAAGGACAAAAGAGCCACCAGACGTATTTCGTACAGATCACTTTTCCACGGAAGGATCTAAATAATGCGGTATAATCTACATAAAATAATTAAAGCATACGATAATATAAAGACTGAAATATACAAACGAATAGGTAATAAATTTCTTATTTGCTAGTTTTATATAAATTCAGTCAAAAGTTATTGTTATAGATTGAAAACATCTGATTTCTAAGTTGTTCCAGGTTAAAGAGTAGAACTTTGTCCCATCAAATAAGATATGTACATCTAAAACGTAGCACTACGCCATTGCGTAATAAATCTTACAAAAACATACGTAGCCGTTATTCAGTGAAAATAAACCAACGAAATTGCAGGATAAATAAAAGTAATTTGCAATGCACTTGCACACTCCAGATAATACAGCAGGAACCCACGCGACGTATGAACACGATGAGACCACAAGTCGTTACATACCCGTGTAAGGATTGTGCAAATATTGACTTAACATCACTACAAGCAGTTGGGTTTACTCGACTATTTGGCCGCATCACTAAAGTTCACACCCATAGAAATGATTGACACGTTTACAGCTTTCAACACTAAACGCCACGTTAAACAGAGGCAATAATTTATTACCGTCCATCTGCTTACATTAAACCCGAATCTCGTTTTATTTAAATCCGTGAACATGAATCGTAGGAGTTTTATAGCGGCAATTGCTCTAACAGAACTTCCTAGCCAACGAAATGAATGAAGCCGCGAAAACATGAAATCATCTTTATACATCAACTAGTATGTATTTATACTAACTTTAATGTATATTTACGGAAAACGGACTAGATTACCCACAAAGATGATGATGGATTGTCATAAACAATATAAGAGCATATGGAAAACAAGGAAAGCATCACTTGAATTTAAAAAAACTAAGAAGGAATAAAAACGACACGTGTTCGAGACGCCTCATTGCGGAAGGTTTTGCACGCTTCATTTGAAATCAAACAAGATGAGACGAACATGACATCACAGAAATTTTATTTCAAGCTGTCATACATCGTTAACATATCTAATCACGAGCAGTGAGCGATAAATTCATAATGTTAAAAGTTATATTGTTATTGCATATCAAGTGTAGGTCACGTTAAGCAACCGCAAGATTAATATAAACTGAAGTCTCGTGAACTATAATATTAATTTATTTTTCATCATATTTATAGACACAGTGCATCATAATTGCATTAAAATTAGCAGAATACGACAAGTAAAATTATAATGGTATACAGATGAACAATGCCATAGTGACAAATAATATAGTTCGTCAATATACCATTTAGCATAATTATTCAACACCACCGTGATAATATCTAAGTTTTGCAACCACAACTATAACAATGTTTATAGAAAACAAGCTGTGCCCGTGACTTCGTCCGCGTGTAATAGTTTTTTTTGGGTACCATACCTCTACCTTAACTTGTATATAAACTTTGAATGACATATTTATTTATATCGAATGAATAGCCTGAAAAATAAGTTTCAAGTTTCTAGCTTTAAAAATAGCGATGCTTCCATAGAACTTTTCATGCGTCTTTTCAACCCCTTACAACCCTTATTTCGAATTAAAAATAGGTTATGTCCTTTCTCAGGGTCTAAAGATTGTCTGTGCCAAATATCATCAAAATCGGTTGAGAGGTTTAAGCGGAAAAGCGCAACAGACAGACAGACAGAGTTACTTTCACATTTACAATATTAGTAAGGATTATAATATTTTTTTAAACATATCCTCCGGATCAGAAAAACTCGACGACTACGTCGACGGCTACATTAAAAATCTTACTTCTCAATCATTAACGGAGAAGTCCTTATCACCGACACTTATTACAAATATTTCACCCTTACTTTATTTCTATCTTACTCAATACTATATAGTTAAAACTATACCTTACTTAGAGACTGATAATATGATAAAATCTATCCCCGTAAGTATCTTTTTACAAATTATAATCACTTAATAAAATTGTTATTATTATATAACACGAATAAGGAGTTAAAATCTACATTTGTCATTTGCATCCGCAGACATTCGTGAGACGTGATGTCACTCATTTGCTTTGTCACGTTGTGAACACAAGTGCAGCGGGTCGGCGCCGAAATAAAACCATGACAGTGTTTGTGGGCTTCATCGAAACATTTTGAAAGAGAACTGTGTCAAAACAACAAAAAAATAAAAAAACGAGGAAACTCAAATCAAATATTTTATTCCAAATTTTTGCATTTAGAACCATTATATTTTACAAATATTTCAAAGTTTAATCTATCCTCTTTAGAAGGAAACTTATAAAACGTCTAACGGGCATAATTTAAACAATGGATATTATATTACAACAAAGCTCACGTGTAGTAAGTTTAAGCATTGCGGTGTTTTCTGTTAGTTTGCGGAGGGTGGTTGGTTCTGGACGAGTGCACACTGCACCACGGACCGGTGTTATGGTGGCAAGAGCCACAACGGCGCCTTCGACCCGCCCGTGACTCAGAATTAGGCGCACCATTACCATACCTGTGATCACAATCTACAGATCCCGACCATACTTAATTAAGGCATACGCGTTTAGGGTGCGAAGCGAACGGAAAACCTCGTGTAATAATACCTTAAACATTTAATGTATTCCTGTATTCGAACGCGTGTTTGTTATGGCACGTTTCAATTCCAAGTAAAAGGCCATTTTAATAAACCCTGGAGATTATATTAGACATGTACCGGACTATAAACCGAGTCTTTGAATATGTTAGTTCTCGTTTTATATTAAATAGCACATTCTCAATAAACAGAAAACTAGGTACGTATAATCAATAACGGAACTGTGATAATTTCTGCAGTCGAACAGGTACTCGGTGATTACATGAGTAGAAGTACATTCTGAAACTAGCTATTAAAATTAATTCCCATTACCACTCCGTAATAAATTTATAGCAGCTTGCCGAGAATACTTCGCAATATGAGGGGTAAAATATAATATTCTTTTGATATATGTCCTTGATTACTACTTGGAAAACATTCCTACTGTCTTTCCTTTGAATATAATTTATTTAACGACTACAGTTATAAGTCTTTTACTGAAATCTGGATACAATTTACATACTTATAATCATATAAAATCTCTTGATATAAATGATATCCCGAGGATTCATTTAACTTTTCATGGCCTACAATGCCGTTTATCAGCAACCTCGAGGCTCAGTGGCAGTACACCCGGCGATGACACGATAGCAGCCGCCACTTCCTTATCCGTTACACGATACTATCTGCCGAAGAACGATGTCTAATTTGAATAAATTCCGACCGCATTAATTTATTCCTTATTAAATAACTGACATCCTTGCTTGAATAAAATAACCCGTGTTTGAAGAAAACAAGTTCGTTTTGTTAAAGTAATAGAAATCATATCTTATTATTCCGCAATGAGCGCTATGAGAGTATTTCAAGGCAAATTTTATTATTAAATAGTTCACATCGTACATAAAGAAAGATACTGCCATTAATATCTGTGTAGCATTTACGTTGGAATTCTGTAGAAACTCTCCCGAGTTCCCGCGAGGTTCAGATCGTGACTGCGCGTCGCGTCGGCGCAATTTGCTTACCCATACAGTGCCGCTCTAATCATGTGTGAAATATTGCCGTACCTCGTCACTGCAGCACGGATCAGGACGGCACGTCAGAAGTCGCAGAAGTGCAAGATTAATTGACTACGATAGCCGCAACACGATTACGGTCGTCGACACTAAGACATTTAAAACGTGTTTGCAGTTTAACATGTGCAAGTGCAATTCAACCGGAAAACTAATAATACATATGTTAGAAATCATTATTCTTAAGATAAAACTGTCATAACTGATTATCAAAGACCAAGCCGGCTTAGTATTCCCCATCATAGCGTGGAGAATCTATGAGATCAACTTGAACGCATGACCTTAGCCGTTCTAGCTGCGAGTCGGGTGTTAGAGCCTACAAGAGGTGCGAGCTGAGGGGACCATTAGAACAATAGTAGCGCGCAGAAGCGTGCGATCATAAACTTACACCTCCAATCCGCACGAAGCCGTAAGAATGTCCGACCTGCCTCAACAAGCTAGCAGCACACTTAGTACCTTTCACCATTGATCAATGCCCTATATACAATGCAATATATACGTCGTTTTTATTTACTACTACTAGCAGAAAAGTTTTTCGATTCAACATAGCCTAGGACGCATTCCATGAAAATATTGGCTCGCGCCCAAATATCTGTTGAAAATATGCACTAGACACACATTTTTTCTGCAATACATTTTAGATCCGCTGAAATTCAACTTATTATCCACTAAAAGGGTAGGGTCTCTTGGCCCAGAGCAAGTTCTTTCAGTTATAACTCTGGTAAACACTATACCCCTTATATTACAGACTAATAACTGATAAATAATGTTATGACTTAAAATGGGCTAGACGCCTGCATCATAAATATCATCAAGATTAACTTGACACAACTTAAACACAATTCAGTCCCTCACTCTAACTTATTTATTCCGTCAGTTGAATTTGATATGTTCCCGTTTGAAGAATGATCTCGCACCCTGAAAGAGTGAAATTACTGGGTAATGTGACCTAACGTTTTCAAGTCACCAGCTGACTTTGCGCTAGTGATATACGAGCGTCTATATGCGGCTTAAGTGATACTTGCTATCGCACGGACGCTGTGCTTGCTGTCGGCTTAAGTTATTTAAAGAAATGACAATTTGCCGTGGAGTATCAGCAGAGTAAAAAAATACCTTCCTTTCTTGAAGAAGCTTATATCCAGCAGTGAACATTCTACGTCTGCTATGATAAAACATGCCTTCCTCCCAATACAAAAAAATAATGAATATTCTTTACTAGAGGTGAGGATGGCAACTTCAGATTCCGCACACTGTTCATTGCTCACTTTTAGCAGTCTGTTATCATAAGGCGCTACAATAAATCTCGGTACCTATTTACAGTAGAATATTAAGTGCAAAATTAAATCGTGAAAACATAAGAAACAGACAAGTATACTTTCCCAATAAGATTGTTGGTGAAATACTAAGATTCAAATTTTTTTTTGGCAATTCAAAATGTTTAAATGTACGGCTCAGCATGAGTCCCCAATCCTTTGGGAATTATAAAACAAGAAATCAGAAGCCTTCTTTGTTATATTAGAGAATGATTTTCCCGTAGCACCATCGGAGTGCAGGTGTGTAAAAAGGGAGGGAGAGACGTCAAGGCATTCCCACGAGCCGACCGACACACGCGGACGGGCGGTTCCGATCACCGCTCGCGCTAATTGACCCGATGCTATGAGAGACCAAGGACGTTATGTCGACTCTACCTGCACAATATCATCACAGCTTCTAATAATATCAACATGCTTAAACATGGGACCAATTTTGTTTAAACACTAAAATACAAATAATGCGATATTATGAACAATCATCTTTAAGATGACAGCGTAAATTGTATGTTGCTTTCAGTGGCAACGTTGTTTAGTACAATGATGGAGTCAAACAACAGACAATACATATAAACGAACTGAAACAATAGCTGAGTTCATCTGAATAATGCCAGACAAGGTTAGACTAACTAGCTGAACAGATTCATTGGCAAGTAAATAACGCACACGTAGTAAAAACAGTTTCGATTTGATGAACAAAATATACTGTTGGTGTTATAATACTAAATACGTTAGCAAGTTCATTCCGCTCATTTCAATTTCCTTAATCATAAGTAACGAGACAGGAGCAACCAGCAAACCAAGGCGTGGGCGGCGATCATCCGATGTTATCTATACATGCCCTTTACGGTCCTGACGTCGCAGATTCAATTCATCTGATCTGAACTAAGCCAAGAGCAAATGACTTATATTACTGACGGAAATATGCCCACTATTGGTGTCTTAAAATAGAACAGGCTATGCAATTATCAACAGTTATTAAAAAAACTAAGCAGCTGCAGTCGCTATAAATAGAATAATGCTCGATCGTTACTGTTGCAATAAATACCTCATAAAATGTAGGTCTGCAATAAGAGCACAATACGAACAATTGAAAGTTATTAAGTCTTCGCAGACCACATAGGTATAATGGAGTTTTGATCAGCAAATAGTCATGATTTATATTTACTCACTAGTTATAACATACTACTGCCATAATACTTTGTAGTTGTCTTTAATCCGACAAAAACCACAACAAAATGTATAAGTATATACAAGAACTCGTAGTAGAAGTAAACAGTGGTCAATTACGGTGGTAGCGCGGGGCTCTGGCGCGTTCAGAAACAATCGAAGCGGTGCGATGGGCGAGATACCAGCCCGTAATAACTCTAATGGCGAGATAAGTCCGCCACTGCCGCGAATACACGCCGTACCAACTACACTAATGTACCCCTACTAAGTGCGTACACAACGATCAGACGTGGTATCGGTGTTCCGATCTATAGATTCTGTGGTTTATTGGTAGCCGCTCACTTACATCTTCTTTATAACTTACGCCTCGTAAAATAATTTCTAACCACACTTACGTTATTTCATACAGTAACATTGTAAACAACATGAAAAATTATTGCGAGTACGTGCGTTAAATGTTGACTACTGATAGTTCAAATTATGTATTAATTAGATATCTTTATATCGATTTGATTGTTAGACCACCATGCATCAGATACGCGTGTGGTTCTGGTTATCAAGCAACGTTTCCTACCTCTGCGCGGCATAGCGCGGCGCGGCGGCCAGTGAGACCAGTTTACGCCGACAACCATGTAAACGATTTATTCCCGAGTCTCGTTTTGCATTACCCGATCAGAAAAGCCAGGGCTGGACAACGCTACTATCCTAATGTAATGCCCCGAGGTACGAACGGCAAAAACTTGTACATCTAAGTGATAACTGCTCCTATTCAATAGCCATTGTAACATAATATGAAGTACAAAGAATACAAAAGAATTCACGCGTGGGAACTAATTTGGCTGTATTAACATTACCTTAAAAAATAACATAATTTCATATTTTTATTATTAATAAAAATTACATCGCATATTTAGTCAGGGACAAGGCAGGCACCCCTGTTCAGGCGTACAGTTGTCGCAGGGGCTTTATTAAACGATGCTAAACTAAGATGGCCGTTGGACCGGATTATCCCGATCCCCGGTGCACCCTTCCCACCGCGTCAATACGCAATAGATTCATGCCTTTATGTTTAGTTAGATATCCACTTAAGTTAATATCCACGCGCAAATGCCAACGCTATTCTATCAGACACGTATTTATTCTTATTAATACCGCATTATTAAGTACTAATGACGAAATAAGCCTTTTTTCTAATTGGCTTGAAAGAAAGAAATATAATAACGCAAATAAAAACATTTCAGTTAGTTTACCAAGTAAGTCTATTATTTTAGTCATTACTTGATGAATAATATAATATACACAAATAATCACATGATAAATTAAAATTATTGCACAGATTTTTGGTTTAATATATTTTGAAACCAGTGGAAATATTAGTTTTCTGTGAAGATTACTTGCTAGTACTGTCTGCAACAGTAATAATATTATTATTTAGAATTAATTATAATATGTAATTTCGTTTATCTTCGATTCGTGCACATCAATTTGAGAACCCACTAAACTCACGCGCATTCCATTGCGCACTTTTTGCGGATGTCACCAAAAGGCAGCGGTTGCGCAGCGACAAAGGTGTTCAACCGGTTTAAGTTACCATCGCTCCGTTGTCATAAGCGTCTGCAAATTCACCACTCGTCAAATACTGCAGAATCCAATAATACAAGCGCTGCATCGCGGCCCCATTAATTACACGCACCTCTCGACAAAATGCCACGTCACCCGACAATTCCACCCCGGACTGCTCGTTTATAGTCAACATTAAGTTTACTATAAATGTTATTCATGTAACATTAAAATTTAAGTCTAATTATAAGGTACGGAACATAATAACATGTTATTGATAATATAGGCTTTGTACGGTTTCCTTTACAATTATTGCCTATTATAGCATTAAAATTCATCAACTCATAAAAGGAATAATATACGTATGAATGACGATCAAGAGACTGTAGTTTATAAACTGTGTTAAATCATCACCAGCATTAGACACAACAAGCGCATGTTGCATAATCAGTCATTAGAGTTGATAGCAATCATGCTGTTGCAGACAATAACAAGCAATAATCCTTTTAAACAGTACTTAAAGATAAAGGTTCTATTTATGTAGACAGATACAGGTAAATATTGGTAAATAAGACCGCAAGTCCAGAGTATAGGAAATGGAAATTCCTCTTCGGGTACCGTAATCTCGTTAAAGCTATTAGATAGATAAGATAAAATCAGCAGGGCTTTAACGGCGAACGACATCAATCAGAAACCCGTCCACAAAGCTATTACTTATAAACTTCCTATGTATTATTAATGTTAATGATATATAACAATTCCGACATCTTGACTTTAACTTTTAACATTTGGGTTGTATATTATTTGATATTAAAATAAAAGTGACAGACATAAAACGATTTTTATGTCAAAGCATCGTAAAAAGGAAAATATAGAACTAGCAAGATGATTCAAACAAATTATATCTTAATTCACAAGACGGCCTTGAGTCGATCATCGACATTAAATTGATTGTTCGCAACAAATAATAACTAAATAACAATCCGGACGTTATTTACTCTTAACTATGGCATTTATTAATATGAACAGTATTTAACCATCATAATTTGTGTAGTTAGCAGTGTATGGTCCGGTCCATATTTGATGTTTTGAAGTGGCGACGATAATATGGATGTAAATGTGAATGCATTTCATACTTAAGCACGCGAAGCGGTCACGCTCACTCGATCACAATTTCACGGTCAAATAAACCAAATTTGATATGTCTATTATGCGGTACTTTATTGCTTCTACTATTTGAACAAATAAGTTCAACGAACATGCGCCTAATTCCGGGCGGCTAAAGCCAGTTTATAAATGTATACCGATAAAGTAACATGCGTCGCATTAAAACCCTACATTTTTTGTTTAATGTCAATATGCAATCACGATGCGAAGGAAACATCTCACAGCGATATTGTTCGCTAAAAATACTAACATGTGAATTAAAAGTGATTAGGCTGTGACTCAGACGAGTTAATGAATGTTTGAATTGAGCGCTTCTGTGAGCATGTGGTTTGTCCAGAAGATTATGGGTATATATATGGTACTATATTAATTGTACTTTTATTCGACTAATCATGCTACGTAAATGATGCTAATCAGTTTAACAACAATATTTGACTGGAATCTGGATAAATAATATCTGCAATTTTAAAGAGTGGACTTATCTATTTTGCTATTCTTGAGGTAGGTCTCGTTCTTCTTCTGGTTTGTATACATGCATGTGTTTGTAGATACTTTACTTATATTTTTATTTCACAAGCTGACTAGACCAAGACTTAAAAAGACAATTTTTTTATCCGAAAAAAAACAATATATTAAATGTAGTGGAAGAGCTTCTATTTACATATTATTATTGAGCGTACATTTTATATTAACTAGCTGAAACAAAGTTCCTCTTAAGAGCCACTGTAGAATATTATTAACTATGAAAGTCTTTTAATATTTTGAAGGGATTGGTGGTATATTAGGTAGTCCAAGAATTATTTTGTATTGAGCGCTAAAGGTAGTGAGTTCAAGCCCCACTCGACACAAACACATATGTTTATTGTTTGTCAGATACATATTTAAGCATTATAATCTCTCTGTGGTCTAATATTCGTAACACAAGTGCATTAAGCTACTAATTTAGGAGTCAGGTCAACGTATAACATGTGTTAATTTGGTTTGTATTGTTATTCACGATATTAATAGCAAGTGAGCGTGAATAAAACATTTAAGAAGAGAAAACGTCATAACTAAAATAAGTCATTAATATCCCAAATAAGAACCTATGAACGAAAGTTTTGTGTCCATAACCAACCTTATATAGTTATGTTATACAATTATTAACAGATTAGACGCAAAAAAATGTGACTACATGGAAAATTTGCGTTCATTTTAAATGATAAAAAAGCCATAAATAGTCATATTTGTACTCTTGAGGGGAATATTTTGTTTTCCATTAAAATATATTAGGTAAGTGTAAGTCATGCATGTTTACGAATTTGTATAAAAGCACCTGTTTTGACGTGGATACCTGACGGTCATGTTGGTCGTGGTAGGAACTGACAAGTTGGCTGACGTACTCCCAGACCTCGCCGGGAGCAGTCCAAGCCGCAGCAGCGCTTGCAGCGTGCCGCATCATGCCATCACCTGGCCAATTCGGCTCGTGAGGTTTATACAGTTTGGTTAATTGGAGAGTCTCAGTCCAAAAGTCTTGATCCAAAGTTGCCAGTCCGAAAGCCTCGCTCCAAGCGAGTGAGCGCTCCGATTACTCGGGACTGTTAGTGCACGCTAACGTTCAACGGCGTTGACGAGCTATTTATATTGTTTTATCCTCAATCACGCGCAACTGGGTCGCGATCTACATAACACATCGCACTTACACTGATTTGCGTGAAAAGAATATAAAACACACCTGTACAATTTTGCATTTTCGGATTTACGTCTTATTTTAGTTAGTTTAATAACAGTATAAAATCTAGTCAATTTGATAATTTCAATCTTTGGATAACGATTTCACTGTTGAAAAACTACTTTAATATGAGTTTAACTATAGTTCTTAAATAAATATCTTAGTAAATAAAATTTTAATCAACCCTAGTAATTTACAAAAAAAATGCAACTACATCAGACTTCTACATTTAACACTTCTATCTAAAAAGATTTCCTCGTGTATTAATAATACTTTTTCAATATAAAAAAACTATTACTATATAAATTAGGTCCGCACATCATTTAATGCAACAGAATGAGCAGTTTTCACCTATGCTTGCAATTACGGAACAAATCCATTAGCAACGCGCGACTGAATGATAACGTGTGACCTTGAGCCGCGCTAAACGTTTGATAAGAGAAATTTGGCGGCAGCCCGCGCCGCTGGTTCCCATTGCGACGCTCTTTGAATTATCGCGGAACTTGTTTGTTTTGTATCAATTAATTTCTCGGTCCACATTTATAATACATTATAATGATTAATTAACCGTTGATTTTATACACAACAAACACGACTTTGCTTTTTCAAGAAACTGTCACTGTTATTAAGTGTAAACTAATTTAAATAAAACTTAAATCCCAATATTTAAGCACAATAAAATAATCGCACCAACTTAACAATTTTCACTAAGTAGGCATCACTATAACACTTTATAACACTAGTAAATCAATCGTTGACAACTATACACAGCAATAGGGGTTGATGTTATGTAGTACGCGAGCGCCGCAGCGCATACGCAGCGAACAAGACGCGCGCGCGTCTCAACGCGAGCTAGCTAATGACCGGCGAGGCGCGTATTCGCGATCCCCACTCTGCCACTGTACGCGCTATCAAACCAGTTTACGTGAAAAATTTTAATTCCTGAGCGCGGGTGACGACCGGTCGCGCTTTCCTCGCGGCATGGCCTCCCCCGGCGTGAGGAAAAAGCGCAGCGCCCCCGGGGGCGCGCCGGAAGTGCACGGCGGCCGGCACGCGAGCCAAGCGCACCCACCGCCTTAATTAAATGCTGCACGCTGCACCTACCCCTCACCGCGCCACCTACCATTTTACACTATCACAACAAACATTCATTATTGCGCCGCCGCCGCAGCAACGATATTTTCCATATGTTAATTAGATTACATATATCGAAGCCGAATATGAAATGTCGCATATCTGCGAAATGCACAGCTTTCATCAGTGAAAAATGTTAATTCATATTGGATATATTCGGTTGGGTGTCGGCAGTAAGACTAAATGCATGACATAATACGTAACGCTCATTAACTAATGGACTTGTTTCATTGCTAGGGATGTTAAGTTGTCTCCTTACCGGACGTAAGGGCGGATAGATTGAAGCAGAAACGGTACAAACATAGCAAACTAGAACACGTAATTACTGCGTTTGGCTCGACATATTTTTACTTAAAATTCTTTGCAGCAATTATGACATTATTTATTTAATAAATAAAAACATAACTGGCTAACATTCGACGGAATAAAAATTTCAATTTGCTGCTTCTGTCTGAATGAGAAAAACTATGCAGTGAGACAATAGAGAAAGTTTACATTGTGGTAACACAAATAATTGTTATCGTATTTTACAAAACAAGCGAGAAATATTTTCATAAAATAGTATTGATGTTTTAAAGAGATATCGGAGCTACTTTCCTTTTTAAAATTAAAAAATTGGTCGAAAATTTATCATTAGAAGTTATGAGTAGTTTGGCATTATTTTGGTTCGTAAAAAAACATAATACTAATTAATTAAATACACTCATTTGGAAAAAAACGGGCGGTTTTGATTTTAATTCTTCTTTAGAAAAATAAGTTACCAAAATGATTTCAATCGTTTGTACATGTTACTGGCCGCTTTTAAAAATGCCGTGGTGTTTAAAACAGCACGTTCTAAATTCAGATTTTCGTTTGATGCTTGTTTTTACAGAAAACCACTTCTTTTCCTACATTTTTGATGCGAAGTTCCAAAAGATAATATCGGTTTTCATAACTTTTAGTCAATTTTTATGAATTTATTTCATATTCTTAGTTGTCAAAGCTTCATTTATAGCTGTTTAGCTGTCTCAATAACGTAAGTGAAAGTTGTAAAAGCTACCAAAATTATTGCGCTGCTCGAAGAGGGTTGCAGACAACGCTTCGTGGCTCAGAGGCTAACTAAATGTACCCAACCACGGGATAATCGTTTTCTTTTGACTCGCGCATTAATAAATCGCAAGTCTTCGTATGTGGACCTTAAGATCAACCTCGAAGAAGTAAGAAATGTGCATATTTGTCTATGGACGGTCAAGAGGAGGCTTCCCGCGACCAATATACGCAGTCATCGCCCGGCCCGCGGCCCTAAGTTACTCCGTGAGCACAGAGTTGCCAAGTTTGCTCGAAATTGTGAGTCATGGACTCAAGAAGACTGGAATAGGGTATTGTTATCCGATGAAGCCAGGATATCTCTGTTCGGTGAAGATCAACGTCGGCGAGTGCTACGAAGACAAGAAAAACGCTTTGCAAAGGTTTCTTTTGAAGAAATCACGCCTTATGATGGGGGCTCTGATATGTTTGGGCCGGAATAAGATCGTACAGAGTTAGTCTTCATTGAAAACGGCTCACTGAGTGGACATCGATACATAACGGAAGTTCTAATTCCTTATGAACAACCCGCATTGGCCGCTTTAGGCGAAGACTCAATTTTTATGGACGACAACGCTCGCGCCCACCAGTCTGGCGATGTGGAAGCGTATGTGCAAGAGGTCGGCATTCGTCGTTTGGATTGGCCAACTCGACGTCCCGACCTCAATCCTATAGAGCATGTCTAGGACGTTCTGATTAAACGCGTGAGATCAGTACAACCGTCACCGCAGACCATCAGAGAGCTGAAGAATGTGATTACCGCGGTGTGGTAACGTATTCCGCAAGCAAGTATCCGGGATATCCTCGCTAGCATACCCAGACGAATTCAAGCTGTGATTTCAGCTAGAGAGGGTCACACTCGATACTAAACACTTATCTGCTTTTACTTCAAAGATAAAAGAAACAAAAATCTTTGTTAACTTTTACTTCACGAGCATATGCACTACTAGCGAGCATACACTACTAGTGAACTTAAGCATTAAAATCCATAAATTTTATCAAAATTTTATGATATTACTAACGAAAACGATTATTTGCTTATTTACAAAATTGTGAAAGTAAAACTACCTATAATTATCAAACAAACCAGTAATAACATTTGAAATGGTTCATTGCTAAGGTGCCCGTTTTTTTGCAAATGAGTGTACTTCTATTAAGTGCAGGAAAATAGCGAAGACAGTAAAACATCTTCTAATTTCTTAATGTGATAAACATTAGTTTAACACGTTTAGTACGTGGGTGTATTGATTAAATTATAGCGATTTTAACAGAATTAAAAAGTAATACTGGCATATCCCCTACAGTGTAGTCATAATAATAATAACTTTATTCAACAACAAAAGGTAACTTAAACTAAAATACATTTTGATACTTAGGTACCTAAACTAGGTCTAGCCTGTTCTTATAGGCACCTAATGAGCGAGCGAGAGTTAAAGTTTTCAATCCATTACACCTGCAGGTCTATTGCCTCAATTTTATATGTAAATACATTATAGGGTAATATTACCAGTAATAATAGTGTTTCTTAGCCAGTCGAAGGGTGTGTGTTAAATAAGAATAATAGACGTGGGCCCCCTCAGAAATAAAACTGGATTAGTTTAAAACAACCATGAGACTGGGGGTTCCTCTTTTGTCATATAACACATTCATGAATACTCTTATTTTATAACACGTTTTGTGCGTTCTTCGTGGGATCGTGAACAGTGTCAAGTCAAAATAATCCTATAATATTTAAATATCTAATCACCTAGACGCGGAAAATTATTTTATGGCATTGTAATGTAATAATTTCACTGCATTATTAAAACTATGTTTAAATAACGAGACCGTCATTTATTAATTCAAGTCAATTACGATTTTTTTTTGGATCAATTTTTATAGCAACCGGGCGCTTGACGCTACTGGACAAGCAACTTTAAAGTGCCGCACCAATAAAGCTGCGCTCTGCCAACACGCTTGCCCAGCGCGGTAGTTATGTGCAAAATTGCTCCTGTGGGGAGGCAGGCTTGGGGAGGCCAGTCCAGGATGGAGTCCAGGAGGATGTGCTGGACTGGAGTCCAGGAAGATGTGGACTTCCAATGGCTGATATGATGATGATTTAGCCTATCCCAAACTGAAGTGAAGTAATCGCGTCACTTTACTAGCAAATTGCATATTTATAAAAAAAAAATAATTTTAGCCTATTAATTTATTTTTCCATTTTCGCCTCTGGCCCATTAGTATTATTATTTCTTAGCACTACCACTAACAACATCACACCCCTAAATAAAGACTGCAAAAACTCAAAATAATATATTTCCCACAAAATGTCAAATGACAAAATGTCGAATTCTTTTGGAAGATTTCAATAGACAAGATGTTCAGAAAAGTTTTCTTTCAGCATAGATATGGGAATCATGGACACTGATGCAATCATTTACGTCAATTTCGAAAGGTCTACATAAAATTACAGTTATGAGTTGTTACAGTCTTCATCTTTCAAAAATATACGCAATAATGCATTTTTTTAATAAAGATTTGCTATCGATACATGTTGCGTTGTTTAACTTCACAAGTTTAAAGGAAAGCACAGCGCTGGCGTCACGCCACACAGCGGAGTCATTGAATTCAGGCCACCTTCGAAATTAAATTTCATCACGTTATATTCACATCAAAAGGTTGGCGATACACTATTAAAATATTCAAAATGAAGAAGATGCTCAATAAAGCTGGAGATGTTTAGTATGCGTGGTCACCAATAAACCCAACTCAGGACGACCAACCACTCACAGACAGAGAATCTGACAAGAACGGCAGGTCTTTTACAATTGGTCGGTGTAAAAGAAAACCTATGTCAGCAGTGGACAATGTGTCTTTAATTGTGTTGATGAATTAATAGGAATATTAATATTTACTTCTCAACCCTAAACTACATAACAACGATTGTATAATCAAGGCACATGCCCTTTTTAAAGCCATTACTTTTATCATGTTTCTTTTCAACATACTTTGTTTAGTGTCATAGCTTCATAATATTTCCATCTTTCTTTTCTGCTTATGGTGATGCAATGAGGAACATGATGGAAAACGAAATTTTCGTATTTCATCTGATTAAATTAGTGGGAGTTTAAATTTAAAATCAGGTTGCCTGTCCAGTGCCTGTTCACTAATATTGGGATAACAAATTAATATAGCTTTGTTTAATCAGCGATAGCGTTTTTGTGGAAATATCTATTGAAAAAACCCAAATATTGTAATCAATTTTATTGTAGATTAGATGTTAATTTATTGTTATTAATTTTATTATATACTAGATTATAAAAATTAAATATTATTAGTAAAGCTAGCTAGTAGTTAGTTCTTACATATTGCAGGGCATCACATGAAACTATTATATATTGTATTTTGTCCACCATGTTCTGTAATGTGACAAGCAATAGATTAATTTGAATTTGAACTTACAAAATGGTGATATGTATATGGGATGTTTGCATAAAGAGAGCAGCAATTTTAAAATAACGGTAATTTCTGAGACTAATTTTAAATACATTTTCTCTGACTGATGAGCTATAAGGAGCATCAGCTCCTTAAAATATCATTTTAAGCTAATCTAAGAGCTAGCAACTAAATCATATCATTATTAAAGAATATGAAGTTTTATTATAACTTACTGAATTAGCTTCATAGTGTATTTACATTTTGACTGACCTGTATAATATCAATGTTTGCTTTTTGGGGAGTGTTATTGTTATTTATTTATTAATGATTATGCTTAAGACTTAGTCTTGTAGGTGATTTGAGTGTGCTCATCTATCAGCCTACAAGATGTTATTATAATGAATAAATGAGATTTAAACAAGTTGTCACAGGGGTTTTTTTCCACAATATAATTAGGTATAATAACATATTTTAAGAGCAAGTTTGAGTTAAAAGAGGTGAAAGGAAAACTTGATGCAATTTTTGTACTGAAAAATATAATATATATATATATATATATATATTACATAAAATCAGGTCAACAAACTATCATACAGTCTGTGTAATAATAAAAGTCACCTCAGCCTATAGACACTAATTATATCCCTAGCTCATTGCCAACTTTTTGACTTAAAGATATTGTCACATTACCCAGTAATTGTCACATTACCCAGTAATTTCCCTGCTTTTATCACCGTACAACCCTGAACACGGGAATTTGTTATGGTCAATTATATGAAGTCTACTTAATGTAATAATATTCATATCTACTCACCTTAGTCCGTGGACGTCCCCTTCCTCTTTTCACATTTGACTCCTGGCTCGACTCATCACTCTTATTTTTTTTCACAGTATTGTTATTTGTTTTTGAAACACTATTTTTGTCCTTAACATTAATTTTAGAAACATTGTCTTTACTATCAACTGTCCCTGTTTCTTCATCACTATCACTCTTAATTAAATTGTGGGTTTTGGTATTCCTTGCAGATATTTTACTAGTTGATCCTTTAGGTAATAACTTTGATACAGTCTTAAGTGGCAGATCATCCTCACTTGAAGAGTCTGATGAACATTTACTGCAGGATTCAGAGCTTGATGTTGACTCTGACAATTGTGACTTAACTTTTTTCTTTACTCCTGGTCTATCTTTTAATGATTTCAGTGTCTTAGTGTTTTCAGATGTTTTCTTTTTCACAGTAGGCGGGTTAGGTACCTTTTTTGTAGCTGTTTTTCGAGGTGGTATAGCTGCAATTTTGAGCTTTAGCCCAGTGTCACTGGATGTGACAGAGAAATGAGGCTTGTGTGTTGAACTTTGTTTTGCATCAGAACATTCCCAATCACTGCCAGAAGAATCACTAGTACTGCTATGCTGTAATTTAAAACAGTATGTTTTTTTTTCAATAAAAATTATGCATTCTATAAACTTTGAACCAAATGTATTACATCTGTTGATATATATACACTTAGCAAGTTCCAAAACCTTACATAATTTATCCATTTATTAAGAAGAGCAGTAAATATCAAGTTTTTAGATCTATTGCCTAGTAAAAGTTTTATTATCAAAAACTGTAGTATACATACCTCAGATTCACTGTTTGAGTCCGAGTCCCCACTAGAATCCTGTGTTTTTGGCAACTCTGTGCCCATTGCTACTGAAAAAAAATATGACAAATACAATAAACAAAAAAAATACTGAAATAACATTAGGTATCTTTTAATATAATTGGCAGAAGACTTATGTTTTCTATCATAGGGATATAGGAACTCTTTGAACTTGCATATATTAATAATGTTTTATTATTATCTAATTATTCTAATTCAATAAGATTTTTTTTCACATCCAAAAATTAGTTGTTAAAAAGGTAGGTACTCACTTTCAAGGCTGGTCAAGATGATCCCAGATACAATTTTAAATGTAGCTTCATTTCAACAGAAGATTGTTCCCAAATGAATTCTGAAAATCATATGAAATACAAATCAATCTGATTTTATTAACCTTTAGCATCGCAGAAAAAGCACTAGAAAATTATTCACGCAATGACAGATCTGACGACACTGGCTAGACCAGTTTATATCATGGACGACTTTGTAGTTACCTATCGATAAAATTCCTCAAGCCGTCTACAGACACTTAACTTTTCGCATGAAGTGTTTATAAAACCACTAATAATCACAAGACAACGATTTTTAACAATCATAACGGTCTTTAGGGGCATTGGCGCCAAATAAGTGCATACGTTTACATTATTAGCTGCTATTTTTGATCAATTCAATATAATATTACGGTTTAAGTACAAGTGATATACAAAATAGTAATAAAAGTACTAACCAGGAGAAAACACACCACAGTATCGAGGATTTAAGAATTTTACTTCACTTTACCATAACACATCGCCTCCATGTTTACAAATTGCTCCTATAAAAATCCTCAGTCATACACAAGATACATACCTTGAAGAGAAAGTCAGTGAGTTCGGCAACCGATTCTTTTCCTCATATGGATACGGCCAATAAATGAATGAGACACACGACATTTTTTCACTCTTAAAATTTATGTACGAATCGCCGCGCAAAATGGCGTCTCACAACTTACGCCGCTATAAATATCGATGTAACTTACATTATTTTAATTCCTATTGTATTTAAAGTATACAAATGCTTATTAGACTTACTAGCAGTTCTAATAAACTATCTTACGTATAGTTTTCCATTTAAACTAATCACTACAATTAAAAACATTACAAAAGCAAGAAAACAGTATAGTGCTGCCATCTTTTTAAAAATACTTTAATTCTATGCATGAAATACAAGAACTTTTTCTGTTTAAATTTCGACAGATGGTGTTTAATCTGTCGTCTAATTGTAGTTCAATAGACAAACGAACTATGGTTGGAGTGCTTTTCGGAGTTCTAAGGAGTTATTGACTATATATTGTTACAAGAACGGTTTGAGATGGTACTTGAATCTTAAATTAATAGAAAAAAGCTTTTGCATTACTTAAATAAAATACCGTAGATATAACAAACTACCTACCCAAACCTGTCAAAAGCTTTCCAATAAAAATTCCTCTTTAAAAGAGGCCTATTAGGTTAAAAAATTACTTTTTAATTTTGACAGTTTTGTATAGGTTGGAAATATTTATTTCCATTATAAATACAAATCTGTTTAAGCTGCGACATCTCCTAAAAACATATTAAGAATAAAATAATATAATTTACTAAACATCTGGAATACGTATAGATGAAAATAAATAGAACGGTATATTTTTTAACAATCCAAATAGTAATAAATTCAAGAAAATTCCCGTTTACACAAGTAAATTATACTCATGACTATTAAAACGAATTAAGCATATAGTGCTCATACTTCAAACAAACTTTTATTATAAGACTATCAGAAATATAGCAAAAACATAACAATTTTTATAAGCTATTAATCATATATGACTCAAATTAAATAGTTCGGTTATCCCACATCCCAACTTAAACTGAAAATTCAAAATGAAACTGAAAAATTATCATATTTTTGCTCAATCCTCACAATCCAGTACAATTAAAAATTTAATATGTCATTGTCAGTTTTGGCTTGCTCGATACTTATTAATGCTGTACCTATATATTTGATTAGTAATAACAGAAAAGCAGAGAAATAGGCACTGAACGTAATAACATTGCTTCTTCGACATGCTATGTTATCTTATTAATTTTATATTTCAATTAAACAGTCTTCAATATACTCTATACCTCAGGATTCTTCTTAATACAATTGACTGTTTTGAGACATCCCCGGTGCAAAATACATAAATTTTACCAAGGTCAAATAAATCTGACAGACCTAACTAATTGAATATACTATAATTTGTACAGTATGTAGTAATTAAAAATTAATGTTATAGATAACTTAAATTTAGTTTTATAATTTATTACATCGAATATTTTTTCACATTAATTGATTTGGTACAATTTGTTATTTTTAGGTTTATGTGTTGTTTTTTACTTAGTATGGATGAAATCACAGTATGGGAGGATTTATCTAATATACCAGCTGATCCGCCTCTGATGCGCGAATTGTGCAGCAAATGCGAGTGAATATGCACATCTAATAATACTAATTAAAACATAATAAACAAAACTGTAATACTATAAAAGATTTTTCGTATGTTGCAGAAGGCCTTCTGTAGTATGCTGGTGTTCAGCTTTACCTCCAACACGTTTAAATCCTCGCAGTTCAGTTATAATATTACAGCACCCAGCAGAAGAAAAGCGCTGTCTTAGAACGGCGCCAATGTTAAAATTGGGATTAACAGACAACAAGTGTCTTATCTATAAAGGCAAGAAATTCCCTCAGCCTAGACACGAAAACCTCGAGCACATATTAACTCAACCCAACACTCTACTATTGTATCCAAGTAAAGCAGCTATAGATATTAAAGATATACAAGACATTAATAATTCTTATAATTTAGTATTAATTGATGGAACATGGCCGCAAGCTAAAGCAATATATGCTTCAAGTCCATTGTTGCATAAAATTCAGCAAGTTAAACTAATGACTAGCAACACTAGCAGTTATATTATTAGGACTCAACCAACAGAAGGGTGCTTAAGTACGTTAGAAACAGCTGCAGAAGCTTTAACTCAACTTGAAAGAGAACCCCAGTACCGGGAGCAACTGATACAGCCACTTCATATGTTATGTAAATATCAACTAGAAAATGGTGCAGTAACACACCAATCAAAAGAGTTCTTGATAAAGACTAAAACATACCCAAAATTAATCGGTAAAAGATTATCACGATTACTTAAATCAACAGATGAAGATGTGCTTAATCCGAGTTGAAGTATCAGTTACATGTAAATGTTTGTTTTTTATAAACACTAATTAAAATAAATTCCTAAAAATATCTTTTTTACTTCACGGGATTGCTTCATGTAAACTGAAAATCATTAATTCTGGACCTTATCTACTAACAAATACACCAGACTATCAATAGAAGTGTAACTTAAACTATATTTGACAGGACTTTTTATTATTCTCTAAAATTGTTTTGATGTGCAGATCCTTACTAATATTATAAATGTGAAAGTAACTCTGTCTGTCTGTCTGTCTGTTGTTTTCCCAATTAAACCTCTCAACTGATTTTGATGAAATTTGGCACAGACAATCTTTAGACCCTGAGAAAGGACATAGCCTCTTTTTAAATTCGAAATAAGGGTTGTAAGGGGTCGAACAGGGGGATGAAAAGCTGTATGGAAGTATCACTATTTTTAAAGCTAGAAACTTGAAACTTATTTTTCAGGCTATTTGATATAATGGTGAATATACACTATTTGATTTTTTTGTGTCCCAGTAAGAAATTTAATCTATTTAATTTAATATTTCTCTATTTGACATGATTTTTAACTTAATAATAATGGGGGCCAGAAGAATTTCTCTTTTTTTGTGTTTTATAAGTACCAGAGAAAAATGTGTTACCAGAGGAGGGACACTACTGGCAGAGTAGTGACAAATTAACCAGGAAAGTGACACACCATCGTTATAAGCTGAGCAAGGGGGCACCATCGTTATAAGCATTTATATTAAATAAAGCAAATATAAATTATAGTTTTTGATCATTGTTTATTATATAAGATACATTCAGTCTTCACAATTTCTTAATGCAATCTTATTATTATATTAATAGTTGTATAATGCTTAACCACTCAATACCCGTTTAAAATAACAGAATGAAGTGTATTCTGCTTATCAGTCTCATCTGAGATGAAAATCACAATAAATATTACTGTTTAACAGTTTTTAATTAAAAAACAATCAAAAAATAAAAGTTTGCAACATTTAAGGAACTATGTAATCTTAATCAACTTACTAAATAAAACAAAAATATAACTTCTTTCACAAAAAAGCAATGGTACTGACTAATAAATGATACACTTATCAGTCTTGAGGTTATTTAAACAACTTAAAAAATATCAGTCTACAATACTCTTTAAATTTTTTGAAAATAACAGAATCGACCATTTTCATGAAACTAAATAATTTATATTTAATTACTGAATAATCATTAACTTAGTTTTCAAAAACATCAACTGACTTTAGAAACTTGTAGAGTACTCTGTTACCTTTCATAAGTATATTTGGCACCGGTAATATGGTCAAAATCTGTACCCATTTCACATCTTCATTGGAGACCTTTAAAAATGTAACCCTGACGTCTCCTTCTTCTTCATCAAAATCTGACGAACATACTCCAGCATATCTATATTTTTTATTATTAATTTAGTATTCCACAAGAACAAAATCTCCATTCTTGACAGTCATAGGAGTGTCTGCATTGTCTATATCAGGTGAATAAATCAGATGAGTAGATGTTTGCGTAAACATTTCTTTTGGGACATCTTCCTCAGAATCAGTATATACTTGATCAATATACAATTTGTTTTTTTTTTGGGTATTTAATGTCGCCCTTCATGTAGAACGTATTGCTGAAATAGTTTCCTTGTACTTGATGCACTTTTAGTGTACCAGTAGAAGGTTTGATATTTTTAGGTTTATTATCTTCTTGTGGAAATCTATTTCTTTTTCAGTTATCACAAATATTTGAATGCCGGGACAGTTTTTGTCTAATTCGGCAGCAAAGTCGTTAATGGTAGCAATGTCAATCCCTAAAGCAACAATTTTGTCAGCGATTCGTTTACATGTCCTTCCGATACCATCTGGAGCTCCTTTGCCATGACCAGCTTTATTATAATTCCAGGTAAAATCATAAAAATTTGGAAAGGTTTCAGTCTTTTTAGAAAGTAAGTATCTTTGTTACGCTACTGAGTATCTGGCCCATCACTTATAAAATAAACGTTTACTACTAAAGAAGGAAGGAGTTCCATGACAGGTTTAAGATGAGCCCAAAATACAGGTACATTAAGGCTTAAGCTTTCTGACATTGTGGCAAAACATTTTGTTTCTCCCTTGGTATATAAGACCAATGTGTGCAAACTTATTTGCGTTCGTGACCCACCAAAATGGAAAAATTGAACCTCTGAAGAACATTTTGTATTATAATTTTCAGAAAAGTCCATATAGATCACAGCATCTTTATCAGTTATCTTTCAGACATTAAATTGATTGATATTGATGAACTATATTCGCTTAATGCTTTAAAAAACCTTCAAGGTTTTCTTAAAGTTTCATTACAATGTCTTTTGGAGCACAGTTTGAGTTAGTTTAGTTTAGTATACGAACCCTGCGTGTTTGTTTGGTTTTCGTATCAAAAATATCCTTTGCAACCCATTCCCATAAAGAATGTTGGATCAAAATAGAATTTTTGAACTAATAATAACTAGCAGCCCGTCCCGGCTTCGCACGGGTAGACATAAATAGGTACCTACAGATATTTAAGTTATAAGCATGCTAATTAATACGACCATGAATCACTAAATTAGAAAAAAATGTATGCTTATCTTACAGCCTCCCTGTACACTACGTTGGTGTATTTGTAGGTGGCAACAAAACGTATTGATTTTCAGGAGATCCTACTCGAGAAAGTGCCACAAACAATTGCTCTCATCGAGTTAGTTGCTCGATGCGCTGCGTGGCGGCCGCCGCCGGCATGTACCTTTATTTTAATTTCATGATATCTTTTGAATGGAATGTCCGATTTACTACAGGTACTTTGTCAGCGTGTATGACAATATTGAAGTTTGGAGCATTTTGTGGTACACTTTCGATGGCAGTTTTCAAAGACCGAATGTAGTTATTATGTGTATGTAATAGGTCTTGGAGCTCTAGTACACCGAGTAGTAGTTTGTATTTCAGGATCTGCGATAAAATATACCTGTAAAAATTTGTGGTCATCCGGCCGAAGGAGGAAAAGGCTACCAGCCAAATGGTAAACTTGTCCTTGTACCTTAAATGTTGGCATAAACCCCCGCTCGACTACTTGTGTACTCATGAATGACGTCATTTGAAACGCACTATTATAGAGACGTATGTTTTTCAAAAAATATTTGCTCTTTGGATGTTCACCCGTTAGAAGCGAATGTAAAGGTTCAGGTGGTGTGGAAATCATATTAATTTTGATTTTTCCTTGTAAACAGCAAAACCCTTTTGATTCGTCTTTCCATTTTAAAGCAGAGCAATGTTGGCAGATGACATTTAAACTCCCCAAGGATATAGAAGAATCATTTTTATAGTCTATTGTAGATTCATAATTCATGCCAGAACACTCTTTATTAATCCATAGGACAGTAGAATTTTGGATGTTTTCTTGATCAGCAGCAGTGGTGGCAGTGTCCATTTGAATTTCTGATACTGTACGTGCACTGTTTTCGTCAGCGGTCAAAACTGATTCTCCACGCAAACGACGACGCCTTTCCCGTTCTCTAGTCAACCTAGCTTCATTTTCTTCCTGTGATTCATTTGCTCGAGATACGCGCATTTGTTTAGCTCTTAAAGTCTGTGGACCTATATTTTGTTTACGCCGAGGCATTTTTTTTTATCAACGTACGTAATACCTACTTAAAAAGAATCAGTTAAGTAAAGATTTTTTTTATGAATTTTTAGGCTTTATAAATCGATATTTACAGTATTTTTTTTTTCAATTTTCAATAAAGAATGCAATGTTTTGACAGTACCTACCTATACATACCTACATATTATATCTATTTACTTTTTAATTAGATTATTAAATTTTTAACATCAATATTTACAGTAAGTAATGAAAAGACCTTTTTTATACCTAAGTACCTACTTATTTATTTTAACCGAAACTTAACTACCTATTTTTTGCGTATTCAAGGTTTCTTTGTACAAAATTATTATTTAAAATGACCCACATAAATTAAATTTTAAAAATCAATTGTAAACTTGAAACGAAGCGCCGCGCCGCGCCGCACTGAAAATTTTATAATTCGACACAACCATCAACGTTGTCTGCCCTCACGTGTCTGCCCGTTCGGGTCGCGCACCTCAACATGACCCACCCCCACCACCGCCGTCGCCGCCGCCGCGCGCCGCCACTCGCCGCCATTGTCGTGCTATGCGGACCGACCGACTGACACAGCGACGAAACGCAGCCGCCGCCGCCGCCATCTCTGCCCTCGGCATTGTAAATGCATCTTGTGTATTAATATTAACATAAAAGTGTTATGATATGTATATATTCGGAATCCTCATTTCATCAGCTTAAATTTGATATGCATTTTGTTTTATGTTTATTGGTCTATGTCGGTAGGAACATCGAGTAATTGAAAAATAAGATATTTCGTAAATTAAACTTGAACACCACTAAAATCGTTATTGTGGCTAAACCTTAAAGGATAGACATATGCTATCGCAGACTTTTTTATAGAACTTTTTGAGAAGAATAATTCCCCCATACATTGTTATTCTGTATTTTGAGTTATTTCAGCAGCGCACGCAATGCAAGCCTCCAAAAAGCTCGTTTTTCTTCCGTCCGTCTGATAACTGTTACGATTACTCTAATAATTTCTTAAGTAGGTACACCTAAATTATACACCTATAGAATCCCTGGAATGTCTTCTTTTCATTATTGAAATTCGCATAGCTATTGATAAAGTAGTTTTTAAGATCCTAGGTAACAAACACATTTTGGGCGCCTTCGCAACTTCATTTTATACTATGTACTAGCTGCCCCCGCGAACTTCGTTCCGCCTTAGAGGGGATACCTAAATTTTCTAAGTTTCCGCGCAATTCTTTATTTTTTTTCTGTCATAAGAACCTTCTCCTTCCCTCGGTTCTAAGCTACATCTCTACAAACTTTAAGCTAAATTAGTTCAGCCGTTCTTGAGTTATAAGTGTAGTAACTAACACGACTTTCTCTTATATATAGATAGCCGGTACCCGCGACTTTGTCTGCGTACTGTTAATTTGAATATTAGATATGGATTAAAGGAACGGTATTGATTTGGATATAGCATTGAGTGGCAGAAAGTACTCAGGAAAATGTATTGGTCCCTTGTGTCCAAGAGACACAAGACCTAATGGATCGAAAAAAGTACCTAAATCTTTGTAGCGCAAATTTCTCTAATCGCATGCGTCCGACAACGTCGTCTGCCCTCACGTATCTGCCCGTTCGGGTAGGCATAGTTATGTAGATTCGTGCGCTCCCCCACTACACGACAGCGCCGTTGCCGGCCGCCACACTTCGGCGAATGTGCGCGACGACGACCGACGACCAATGACAGCGGCGGTGATGCAGAGTATTCGTTAGAAGGATTTTTTACTTCAAAGCCAATTTTTTTTTAACTTGATACACCCAAAACTTCTAAATATCATGTTCCTTGGTTCAGTGCTTAAGATTTTGTATACAAAACGTTTGGTTTCGTAGTTCCCGTTCCGAATCAGTTCCGTTCCGTTCGAATTTCGGAATTCCGTTTGTAGAAAAACTCTGCACATCCTAAGAGACCTACGTACCAAGTCTCATGGTTTTATCTTAAAAATGACGAACACCCATACAAACTTTTAACCCCTATTTCACCCCCACACTGGTAAAAAAGTGCAAATGCTAAAACAAACGATTTTTGTATCTTATTTAGTGCTTAAATACAAAATGTAATGTTTTTATCTTCAAAAATTACGAACTTCATACAAACTTTCAACCTTTATTTCATCCCCTCACAGTTCGAAATTTCAAAAACGCTAGAACAAATGTTTTATTATTTCTTATCAAGTGCTTAAATATAAAGTTTCATGGTTTTATCTTTTAAAATTAAGAAATCCCATACAAACTTCCATCCCCCTTTTCAACCCCTTACCACCCCTATTTTGCAATAAAAAGTAGCCTATGTTCTATCTCAGAGTCTAAAGATTGTCTGTGCCAAATTTCATGAAAATCGGTTGAGAGGTTTAAGCGGGAAAGCGTAACAGACAGACAGACAGACAGAGTCACTTTCGCATTTATAATATTAGTAAAGATAGATGTATAGAACGTCTTTTGCAGTTAAGGCATTCTCGCATGAGACATTTTTCATTGTATCGGTCACGGCATAAATAATTAAGCACAATCTAATAACTTGGAGCCCTTATGATGTTTGCCTGTTTAAAGGAAGCCAAGGTTATAAGGTATAAACAAGTATCTGTTTGGTGATCTATATATATATATTTTTTTATAAACTTGGTGTGAAAATTTTTCATGGTATCCTGTAAAAATCTCTTCTGGGTTTTAATTTTACCTTTTGAAATGCAATTTTTTTACCTGGGCAGAGTTTACTATTGCAATCTTCTTCTAAAAACTCTGCGACTATTTTCTCTAACTTCGATTTCATTTTATAATTTTTTGTCTTCCATGTTATATCTAAGAAAGAGTTTCTTAGATATAACACGGAAGACTATTTGCAGTAGATGACTGACTTATCGGTTTCATATTAATTTGGCTCAACACTTTGTATTTTTTTACTATTTTACCACTTAATACTATTTTAATTTTTTTTTTCATTGTCATTCTTTGTCAAATTCATATTTTCTTTAAGTTGACTTTGGATCACCTTACTAAATAATAGTTTTCACTTCGCCTCTTCTACATTCTCTTTACTATTGCTCTGTAAAAGATCGACCAATTTTGAGTTTGGAGTCATTTCCTGTTTTTTGATGCACTGTAGTTTCTTTTTATAGTTACGTACCATTTGACGTAACTCTTTAATTTCATTTTTTTGTTTTTTTATAAGTTTATTTCTTAGTATCCGCTGAGTCTTTGATTGCTTTTTAGCAGCTAGAGCAATATTATTTCGTGGAAGTGGAGGTTGTTCATCATTATCCGACTCTGGTGGTGTTACTGGAAAGGTTCTAGTTGATTGTAGCTTCATGCGAGCTCTGTGCTTTCTAGTCTTCTCTCTCCATATTTTCCTGATTCCCCTTTGTCCCCTTTCAGTCATATCATGTATGCTCTTAAATTGTCCCTTTTCTTTTTTCTTTTGGTATTGCTCCCTTTCTTTTTCCTTTTGCATTTTTAATTCTTTGATAGCGTAATCTTTCAGCTGGGCGCTTTTTTTTAACCTCTCTTCCGTTGTTTGCTTTTTTTTAACATTCACCATAATGTCTGATTATGCTAGTATCAAGAACAAATAAAATGATGCCTTAATACATTAGATATTTAACGGACTACAATTTTGTCACTTCTCTGGCGATCATGTATTTCCTCTGGCATGAAATGTGCCACAGAAGTGACAAAATCGTAAATAACCTACAAAAACAACATCACTCAATTTTCGCACCAAAAGTTTGACGTAACACATGACATCTACACACAATATACTAAACTGTGGTTGTCGACGCGTAGCCGTAGACTGCGCGGAGGCGACTGCGGCGCTCCGCGCCTTTGTCGCAGTATTTACGCCGCCGGTTAATATCGGCGGGTCATTGGATTGCGGTGGAAAACATTTTTCGCTTCCACCCGCATTTTTCTTTACAATTCTTGCGAATGTTTCTTTCTTCGTTTAGGTGTCTTATTTTTTTTTGTTTTTTTCCTTCTTCGTGGTTTCTTCGTTTTTATACGTAATACGTAATACACTTTTGTATTGATGTATTGTTTTGTTTACATTGGCTTCTTTATGTTGTTTGCATAGGCGCTTTTGAAGTACTACGCAGGCTTTTGGCGATGATTTTGTGGGAGTTTTTGGTTTTTGAAGGACAACCGCTCTTAGCTAGGGTCATCCAGGTCCTGTTAGGGTTGTCCAAATCAGGGAGTCGATGTATTTTTCGATGCCCTTCAGGGGGGTTGCGGTCTTGGGCTTATGCCCGGGTCATGTTCGACCTCACCGGCCGTGAGTTCTCGCTGGTAGGCCTTGGAGTCCGGTGGTACTGGCGTGCAGCGGCGCTATGTTGCGCAGGTGCAGGTTCGCCAGGGAGGCTTTGTCGGTGCGCGCGAACATTGCGCTCGACAATCTGCGAATGAAATCTTCGATGTATTCTGTTCTCAGGTCCCGGTGTATCGTCGCGTTTCGTACCATGCGCGGTGCTCCGACGGTTGTGCGTAGAACGCGGGACTGCTGGGATTGGAGGCGGCCTTTGTTGGTCCGGCTGGTTAGTGCGTACTATGCCGGGGCTGCATATGTGAGGTGAGGTCGAACGTATGTTTCGTAAACTCCCAGCTTCGTTCTGAGCGGGAGTTTGGAGGCGAATACCGGGCGGAGTAGATGCGCGACCGACCTGGTCTTTTTGATCACGTGTTCGGTGTGGTGCTTCATGCACAGGTAGCTGTCTATTCTGATCCCCAGGTATTTGACCTTGTGAGACCACGTGACTTCTTGCCCCATTAGCATTAGTGGTTTCGGTAGAAGGGAGTGGCGGCCAATGACTGCAGCCTGTGTCTTGGTTACGCTCACCTGCAGTCTCCATCTGTTTAGCCACTCGGGCAGTAGGTCGAGGGTGTTCTTTAATTTCTTAGCTGGGTGTTTTAGGTTGACTGAGGATGCGTAGTAGGCGGCGTCATCTGCGTATAGTGCCAGATGTGTGCCTTCTCCTAGTGGAATATCGTCCGTATACAAGCTGTACAGCGCGGGCGAGATGCAGCTGCCCTGAGGTACACCGGCCTCAGCGGCTCGTTCTGTTGATAGAACGATTTCCACTTTCACTCGAAAATGTCTCTTATCGAGGAAGGAAGCTACCACTCTTGTGATTAGACGGGGTGTTTGTGACATCGATAATTTATACACCTTATCAAACGCCTTCTCCATGTCAAGAAGTACTGTGGCGGTGTATTCCTTCTTGTTGTAGGCCGTCGTCATATGGTGTAGTACTCTCGTCAGTTGCAGCGAGGTGGAGTGCTCTGTCCGAAATCCGTACTGCTCCTCCCTCGGTCTTATGTGCGGTTCCAGGTGTAGAAGTAGCAACTTCTCATACACCTTGGAAAGCAGTAGGTAGCAGTGTGATAGGACGGTAACTCTCGGGCTTGAGTATATTCTTCCCGGGCTTGGGCAGCATGATTACTACTCCCATTTTCCACTTTTGTGGGAAGTGGCCTGTACGGTTGATGCCGTTAAAGAGGCGAGTCAGAGCTGTGATGCTTTTTGGTGGAAGGTGTCGCAGCATGTTACCGGTGATGTTGTCAAGGCCCAGTGCCTTCCTGGGTTTCAATTTGCTCATAGTCCTGCTGACCTGCCCGGGCGTGAAGACGACTGGGTTTTCATCTGCCGCTATGGGAACGGCGAGATACTCTCGAAGATACCGGGTAACCGTCTCAACGTGTTCTACTTTGTCACAGGGGTGTGGGCAGAACTGGCGTTCTAGGTGTTCGGCGAAAATCTCGGCGCGGTCCTCTGCGCGGTATCTTGGGTGGCCATCTGGTCCGAGGAGGGGTCTGATTGGTGCCGGTTTCTTAGAGATCTGGCGACATAGGCGATGGACACTATTCCAATCTTCGCCCACGTTTTCTATGTATCGATCCCAGCTTTCTTCTTCATGCGACCTTAGTTCGTGTCTCACCTGTTCGGTGAGGGCGTTGAGCTGACGCTTGAGGGTTGAGCAGCGTGTCTGCTGCCATCTTTTTCTTAGATGTCGTTTCTTCGGTAATAAGTCCCTGATGCCCTTGGGCAGCGGTGGGAGCCTGCTGCTGCGGGGCATGGTGCGCGATCATGATTTTGCGGCGTCTTGAATGCAGGTAGTGAGTGCATTGGTGAGCAGCTCAACGTCCTCAGAGGTAGTAATTGGTAGCGTAGGGGTATTCGAATGCATGGCAGAACTGAACGCCTTCCATCCAGTCAATGGTTTGGCGAGCAGCCGGTGGTGTCACAGTGGTCGGCCTTCTTTCAATGACCACCAGCACCGGGAGGTGATCAGATTGGAGGTCCTCGAGGAGGGTCTCCTGCGTCAACACGCTGTCGAGGCCTTTGTGGATCGCGATGTCGATTACGTCGGGTGTATGGGAAGGGTGGTTGGGGTAGTGCGTGGGAACCTCCGGACCACTCACAGTGAAGCCATGGCCCTCTGCAGCTCGGAGCAGCGTCCTGCCCTCTCTGCAACAGCGCGAAGAGTTCCATGCCGTGTGTTTGCTATTCAAGTCCCCCGCCACCAAGGTGGGCGTGGGGTCCGCCATCAATTGGACCATTTCGCTGATGATAAAGCGAGTACCTGGCGGTTTATAAGTAGCAAACAAACGTATGGGATAGCCGGCATGGACTTCTACTCCGAGGGCGTAGAAGGACTTGGGGTCGGTGGTAAAGCTCGGACCTAGTAGGGTTTGATGGATCAACCTACGACGTACCAAGACAACGAGTCCGCGATATGCGACGTTGCGATCTGGCACCTCATCCTTCCGGTGCAGGTGGTAATTGGGCATCTTGATTGAGTCTATGGGTTTCAATAGGGTCTCAGAAATTAGGCACACATCAATATCCTGTTCTTGAAGTAGAACCCGCAGCAGTCCTATCTTCGATCTAAACCCGTTGGCATTCCAGTGGATTATCCTTAGCGGCTTATATTGCGCCATTGGTTTTCAGCAACTGTGCTACTCCGCCGAGGATAATTGGTACGGCGTTCTCGCCGGACCTAATGGCCCCGAGTACGTCCTGTAGGACGCAGATGGCTCGCTCAGTGTCCATGAGCCGGCTCTGAGTTGAGCGCGGCTTTGGCTTCGCCTTCGGCTCCTGCTGCGGCGCTGGGGCGGCGACTGCCTTCTTAGTGGGGTTCTTACTGCCTTTTCTTCCTTCTTCTTGTTTCGCATGTGCTCCCCTCTTTCTCATGCCCTTGCATTTCCGACGGGGGATTTTCACTCCCTCGTTGGACTCAGCCATTGGGTGCGGTGTTGTTGGTTGTGCTGGTACGCTGCCAGTGCGTACCGAAGGCCGCCCGGCCAACGCTGTTGTGCCGGCTCTTTTTATCCTGGCTTCCTGCTGGAAGACCGGGCAGCCCACCGAGTTTGCCGGGTGCGGTCCCCCACAGTTTGCGCATGTAGGGGGCTCCTCGCGTGGGCGGGGGCAGTCACTGGCGGCATGTGCTTCCCTGCATCTCACACACGTTTGCTGTCTGTGGCAGCCATGGGAGGAGTGCCGGAATTGCTGGCACCTGTGGCATTGAGCAGGCCCTTTCTTTCCTCGCCAGGCCTCAATCTTCACCCCGGGCATGCACAAAAACTCGGTAATTTCGCGGGGGTGAGATCTGGTGTGCGCTGCATTTGGGAGAAATAGATGCAGCCCGGCCTGCCTTGTCGTGTGCGTATCTGGCGCACGAACTCGGGTATGAAGCCCAGGGATCGGAGTTCCTCTTCAATCTCACCTGGGTCGGTTTCCACTGGGAGGCCTCTTTTACAGAACTTGGCGCTCTTCTCCGCGGGCAGGGAGTAACTAAACCAGGAGAGGTTCTCCTCCTTCTCCAGGTTCGAGAGGTATCTCTGTACCGCCCGGTATTCCACCTCCACGGTTGGTGTGAACCGCACTCCCTTGCCAAACGGTCTGGCATTTGGAGAGTGTCCCAGAACCTGCTTCAACGCCTTGAAGTGGCGAGCCCAATCGGGCAGTTTCTCCACAGCCGTGAGGTACCGGTAGAGTAGAATAGTACCTCCCACTGTATCAGGTGTTGTAAGAGTAACTAGGCTAAGGTACCAGAACCGAAAGATGGCGGTATATACGTCCGGAACGGTGCGGCTCAAATGCACAGGGAGGGGATGGGCTGCAGCATCCCCGTTGCGAAAGCTGTGCTCTGCGATGGCCAACACGCTGGCCCGGCGCAGCAATTAGGGGCAAAAAACCTCCTTAGAGAGGCCTATGTCCAGTAGTGGACTTTCAATGGCTGGTACGATGAATGAAAACCTTTTTCCTCCAGCGTTGGCCTTAACAATGGTCAATTTAATTTACCTAAGACAGTTTTATAAATAATTTTAACAGTAAGGCACATCTGTTTTACTTGGTGTTTATTTTAAAATCTTAAAATCAGCCCTTTACGATACCATGAAATATAATAGTACTATAAATATAACTAAAATATATTAAACTAACTGCTCCCACTTTAATTAGTCGACGAATTTTATTCTATGCAGAACTAAGTTTATATTAGTATAGGCCATTTTCAATCCACTATCTAGTGCCTCGTTCTCAGGTATATAGGTACATAAATTTGTTTCCTTAACCTTAGATTACTAACCATATTTTACAACGCTTATTACTAACCTTCGTCGTATAAAAGGGAGGCTTCTAAGGGTTTATGGAAAAAATATTTATATTTTTTTTACTCATTTATTAGAATGTTCGTTTGTTTACATGCTTATACCTTTTTTTATTACCTATTGAAATAACATTTACATTACCTTGGTAGTCTTTTTATTGAGATCAGAGTTTACATTTCTAAGAAAAATGTTGTTTTTTTAAATACTTATTAACTAAAAAGACCAAGACTAAAAAGCTATTAAAATATTAAAATTAAGCAATAAAATCAACGAAAAATAGAAATGTTTTAGAAAAATCTGTGAATTAAAACATTTGTGACGAATGTCAAGTTTGTGTTGTGTTCACTACCAAGGATTTGTTGCACTTGGTGCAACAAATCCTTTTGTCATTCTTTGCTTAACGGAGGGGCAAATTGCACAATTTTTTCTTTTTTTGGCGATAAGAAGATTAACTTTACTTTGGTCAGTTATTATTTACTTTGGTCAGTTTCATGTGTAGAAGTAGAAATACTGGTTCCTGGCATATTCAAAATCGCTGATATTGAGTTCTGCAGCCCCGTTTGAAGTGTCGGAATTTGCAATCTTTTTTGCATATGTGGCTCAACCAATTTTTGATGTAGTATTTTCAAGTACTCGCGCCTCGATAAAGGTTTTTTATTAGCCTCCAAAGTGTTGGTTACATATACAACATAACTATTTATAAAGTCATCTCATTAATTGTTCCTTCCTCATCACAAGTCGACAATGGAAATATTGTTTTTTGGGTCTTTGGCTTGTATGAAAACAATGTCAGTTCCTGGTCATAACAGAAAATACCTGTTCCTGTCTTCCGGGTCCGCTCATGCTGTAATTCTAACGGTATCTCTCTTTTATAATCACGTAGAGTTCCAACCAATGTCAACTTATACGGTTCTATTACTAAACTTTTGGCTAGTGGTACCGAAGTGAATCAGTTGTCCATAGTTTTATTTCTATTTGTGCTGTGCACAGACCGTGTCAATTTTTTGACAAAATATTCACCCAGTGGCAATCCATCCGTTTTAGTGATGTTAATTAATGATAGTTAATCTAGATGTTAATCTAAAAAATTTAGATGTTAGTTAATCGATATTTCTTGATGTTTACAGTAACAAATCAAATTGTCAATTATATTTATGAAACGTGTTAATTACTCCATTTTATTTGAGATTTCAAAAAAGAGGCAGAGAGGACCAGTAGAATAAAACACTGGGCACATATTTTTCTACTATTTGACAGATGACATTTTAACTCTACAAAATTAAGATACAACGTATGACTGCAGTGGGCGTAATTTTTGCAATTTGGTATATATAATATAATATGTATAATATATTACAAGGTAGGTACTCGGTCAACAAACTAATACAATATCAAAACCAATATCGAGCAAGAAAAAGACCACAGACTTTTTTAGTAGTGAACTGAACAATCAGAAAGACTATCAAGCCAACCAAATTCAAAAGTTTGTCACATGAGAACATATGGATTTTTTTTGCTATACAAACATGGATTAAAATCACCAAGGAATATTGTCCATACAGCCACTGATTTTTTTGAAATGTTGATTTATGTCATCTCGTGGAAATAAGTTTAACTTGATGATCATCTGCTAATATTTAGTAGAAGCTAGTACGCTTAATGCACGCTAGACAGCGCTCAAAAGAATAATGTCGTTTTCACATTTTTTTCATATAAAATCGATGAATCGATAATATCGAAGTCAATCATCGATGTAAAAAGATCGATGTTTTCCAGTTAAACATCGATGTTTCTTACATCCCTAGTGTGACATATAGTTGTTACCATCCTTCCTGCCACTGCCCTCTCTTTTCTTTCGGTTCTGTCAAATAAATCGGAAACATGGCAGAGGTTTGTTAAATTAATATTAAATAAATCGACTTAAATCAATACGATCATGTCCTAAATATTGAAACATTTAAGTGTGACGTTATGTTAATATATTAGATAGCTTATAACAAGCGGTATTTTATGTAAGTGCAAAATGTTTACGTTTTTCAGGTTGACGAAACTCTTAAGAAGAAGCGTATCTTCAGGAAGTTTACCTTCCGAGGGGTTGATCTCGATCAACTTCTTGATATGCCTAAGTAAGTTTATAGTCTATGTTATGGATTTGTCATTGAATATTGGACTGATATGAGATGGTTAGGTTATGTTTCTTCAGTCTGCAATTATTATTGGCCGGTTGGGATTTTATTGTTGGAGTTAGACGCATATATACTGTATTGCGATTCCTAGCGTTGTTCAAAGATTGTACTTGTGTTGTTAAAGTTGAGTATGTGTAGTTTACCTTAAAGTTTATAAGTGAACAAATTAAAATTGATTTTCTCAACCATTTACATGATTTATAATTTATCGTTTTAGCGAGCAACTTATGGAGTTGATGCACGCCCGGGCCAGGAGGCGATTCGCTCGTGGCCTGAAGCGCAAGCCTATGGCTTTAGTCAAAAAACTGCGCCGTGCCAAACAGGAGGCCCCACCAAATGAAAAACCTGAGATCGTCAAAACTCATCTTCGCAACATGATCATTGTCCCTGAAATGGTTGGCTCTATTGTCGGTATCTACAACGGCAAAACTTTTAACCAGGTCAGTGTTCATTTTAAGTCTTGTATTTTTGTATAAAACACTCTTAGTGTGACTATGTATTATCTCACCTATTTAGTGAATCTATTATAGTATACATAATTATTTCTATATGGATAAATGTATTTATTGTTCAAATACATTCTTAATTAATTGTACACATTGCGTGATATGCACTACTATCACTTAGAATTTACCTACAATTTACCTCAGGGGCATTCATTAAGTATGTTACATGATTTTCATGTTTTTTTGAGCCCTCCGTCTGTCTTTGTCAGAGGTACTCACATATCTGAGACCCCCCCCTCCCTAGTGTAGTCACATATTTTGTAAAATCACATCATAAAATTATTGAATTACAACAGCAGTTCTGCAATTAGTTTTATTTCCATTTAAATCAACTACTTTTTATGTAATCCATATTATATCAAATATTTGAAATAACAAATCAATAAAATATTTGATATTAAGAAAAAGAAGAAAGAAACTCAATCATCTTTGTTCAATGGACTTTGAACAAATTTCTTTAAATTATTTATAACTAGCATGACAGTCACTGTTCTCATTTTGAAAAGTGATGTCACCATATTTAAGACCTCTCCCACCCTTTGTCATAGACTAAGATTCCAGTCACCCCTGACTTATGTCATTTTAGGAAAGATGATGTAAGTCAGGGTTGGATGTTTGGCCCGTCAGATTTGTCTGGCTTATTGGAAAATATTTTGTAATATTATGCTTATTAATATATATTAAATTCAGTCATCCTATACTAACGTAAGTTTCAATATTTTTTTATGACTTTTAAAGTGTCTGTCTAAAAGTTATGGCCCGCATGAAGTGTCTGGCAATTATTATTCATTTGTTTATACACTATATTATATATAACATATGTAAAAACCAGCCTTCCTACTTTAACGTAAGTTAGCATGATTTTTCACCACCTTTGATACCTGCTACCTGAAAACGGCCCCGCTTTCAGCTTAACGAGTATCCATTCCTTTCTAAGCTTATGTTATACTACCAATACTAAAAATTTCATCTTTCCTAAAATTACGTAAGTCAGGGGTGACTGGGATCTCACTCTACCAGCCTAAGTATCTTGAAACACTTGATTGATGAAAAACTTTATCTATATGTTTTATTCTTTTTATCATTGAACACTGTCTGTTTAATAATAAACAGAACTAAATTTTACTGGAAGTGTATGTACATCAGTGTATATTTGAAGTCTTTAATTTATTATAGGGATATGTATATATTTCTTTTCGTTTTTATGAGTTTTTTCTACAAGTTTTTCTTAAATAAATATATCTAATGTAGGTAATTAAATTTTTATTGACTCTTGGTGTATATATAAGTAATACTATTTAATATTAAATTAGTATTATTAATATTTAGAGAAATGGTTAAAGTGATTTTTAAGACTCAGGGGTATTAATAATGATCCTTCGCACTGTTATTTTAAAAATAATTTTTTATTATAGTATTTGTAATTCAATATTACAGGTTGAAATCAAGCCCGAGATGATCGGCCATTATCTTGGCGAGTTTTCTGTAACATACAAGCCTGTCAAGCATGGTAGGCCCGGTATTGGTGCTACCCACAGCTCCAGATTCATTCCTCTGAAGTAGATGGAGACAACCACCCTAGGCTAAGAAAATATAAAATGTGCACAGACATTCAATAAAGTATCTTGTGTGGCTATTCTGTTTAATTTTATAACCCAATTAAATGAGAACAACAGATTAATAAGTTAGATTAATATGAAGGTGGAAATATGTTGGTAAAACTACGTACTTTATAGCTATAATATTAGTTCTTAAATAGGAATAAAACAGACTATAATGTTTATAGATACTAATATCGTCGCATAAGTTCTAACGCATGTCAAAGTTGGCAACTTAATAATTAAGGCCAATGATAACACGATATTAAATTTCTAATGCTGCAGTACGTCTTATACCGTGTATTGTTTAAACGAAATCTATTTTGCACCAAGCAAATGCACAAGCAATTAGTTTTAAAATGATTTAATGAAACTTCACGTTTTCCCAAATTGTAGTGTCAACATTTTGACTTACGCCGTGTTAGAACTTAAACGACGATATGTATGAAGATAAAGTCTGGGCAGACACGTTTCCGTTTTTATAGTATTACATACCCATGAAAATCATATATAAATAACAAAAGTAACATCTTGTAATGTCTGCTATCTACCAGTGAAGGTCCTATTAAAATTAGTCCAGCTATTTCAGAGATTATTTGGGACAATCAATTTTTTTTGTGAGTATAAACTCAGTTTTATTTCTTGCTGTCTACTAACAGTAGACAGCAGTAGGTAAATAAATTTTGGCTTCTATTAATAATGTATCCCTTTATTTGTTGATATTTTCTATCATTGTCAATGTAGAAATTACAATTGAAGACACTGTTATAATTTTATTACATGTATTCTAAATGCCACTATCCAGGTTTGTCACTTTTTACTAATGCTTTAGATTAAAATTTATAGAAATATCAATAGAAATATTTAACATGCCTATTCACAGAAATCTATTACTATATATAATGTATCACTTACAGTATTATTCAGATCATAGCACGGCGGATTAGCAAGTTGAAGTGGCAGTGGGCAGGGCATTTAGCACACAACCCATGAACGATGGAGTCGTAAGGTTCTGGAATGGAAACCACGTACCACCAGCAAGCGCAACGTAGGACGTCCACCAGTGGCGTAGCGTGCCTTGTCGGGGCCCCGTATAAAATTTTTTATGGGGGCCCTTATATGGAGTAAAGATTTTTCACAAAAGAAAAAAAATATTGTGAAAAAAAAAAATTATTTATCACATAATTTACCCATTTTACCAATAAAAATCGAATTTTAAATATTCACTCTCCTTGCCTTTTTTTCGGCAAACTGATTTATTAAATCATTTATGGCTGATGATGATTTTAGTTTTTCTAAAGTTTCTGCCTTTATGGACAATAGTGAGATGTCTGACAGCCGTTCTTGTCCCATCAAAGTTCTTAAGCAATTTTTTATTAGTTTTAATTTTGAAAAACTTCTTTCTGCCGTTGCAGTAGTAACTGGAAGGGTCAAGAATAAAAAGCATGCTGTGATTACCTCGGGAAAACTGGATGCAAGACTATTGAATTTTACTAGCAATAATTTAATGAGTTCTTTAGTGGAATAATTTTTTTTAATTTCAGAATTTAAGCATGTTTTAAGAGCTTTAAATTGGTCACAAAGATTAAGTTAGATGTATTTACTGTATTTAGCAGACAGTTTTCCGGAAGCGTTTAATATCTTTTCGCTTGAAGAAGATAGGAGTTTCTCCGGTTGTAATATTTCGAATATACTCAGGTTGCAAAGGCTCTGAAATCTTTCTTTAGTTTGAGAAATTAATATATCTAAGCAGCAATAGTATACATTGACTTTGAAATAGGATTCCGGGTTTGAAATTTTCTCATCTTGTGATAACTCCTCAAAAAAAACGCTTCGTTATCTTTCGCCTACTGTTTTTAAAAGCAGTTGTAACCATCCAATCTTTTGCTAAATCTTTGGATTCATTTAGCAAACTATTAAATAAATTCTGATTTCTTAATTGGCAGTCTATTTAAAAGATTACTTAATAAAATACTAGATTTCTGTAAGTCATTATTTTCATGCTGTAGGGCTTTAGAAACAGGATTAATAATTTCACATAGTGAAGAAATAAAATGTAACGAGCACTAAGAAATTAAAACTCTAAAATATTAATTATACTTTTACATTCTTCACGTTCATCTTTTTTTTAAAATGAAATTTAGCTGGTACAAAGTTTACATGATTAGTAATAAAAATTTCTTTACTGCTAATAAAGCGTCGTTTCTAGAAGACCATCTGGTAGGACATACCTTTTTAAGGGTAATCAAATATTTTTCAGATGAATCAACACCCAAGTTGGTCGTCGACGAGCAGCCGTAGGCTGCGCGGATGCGACTGCGGCGCTCTGCGCCTTTGTCGCAGTATCAAACGCCGCCGATTAATATCGGCGGGTCATTGGGTTGCGGTGAACGACAATTTATCAATGGCCTTCAGGGGGTTGCGGTAGGCCTTGGAGTCCGGTGGTCTGACGTGCAGCGGCGCTATGTTGCGCAGGTGCAGGTTCGCCAGGGAGGCTTTGTCGGCGCGCGCGAACATTGCGCTCGACAATCTGCGAATGAAATCTTCGACGTATTCTATTTTCAGGTCCCGGTGTATCGTCGCGTTTCGTACCATGCGCGGTGCTCCGACGATTGTGCGTAGAACGCGGGACTGCTGGAATTGAAGGCGGCTTCTGTTGGTCCGGCTGATTAGTGTGTACCATGCCGGGGCTGCATATGTGAGGTGAGGTCGAACGTATGTTTTGTTAACTCCTAGCTTCGTTCTGAGCGGGAGTTTGGAGGCGAATACCGGGCGGAGTAGATGCGCGACCGACCGGGTATTATTTATCACGTGTTCGGTGTGGTGCTTCATGCACAGTCTGTCTATTGTGATCTCCAGGTATATGACCTTGTGGGACCACGTGACTTTTTGCTCCATTAGCATTAGTGGTTTCGGTAGAAGGGAGTGGCGGCCAATGACTGCAGCCTGTGTCTTGGTTACGCTCACCTGCAGTCTCCATCTGCTTAGCCACTCGGGCAGTAGGTCGGGGGTGTTCTGTAATTTCTTAGCTGCGTGTTTTAGGTTGACCGAGGATGCGTAGTAGGCGGCGTCATCTGCGTATAGTGCCAGATGTGTGCCTTCTCTTACCGGAATGTCGTCCGTATAAAAGCTGTACAGCGCGGGCGAGATGCAGCTGCCGGGGTACACCGGCCTCAGCGGCTCGTTCTGTTGATAGAACGTTTTCCACTTTCACTCGAAAATGTCTTTTATCGAGGAAGAAAGCTACCACTCGTGTGATTCGACGGGGTGCCTGTGACATTGATAATTTATAAAGCAGACCCTTGTGCCACACCTTATCGAACGCCTTCTCCATGTCGAGGAGTACTGTGGCGGTGTATTCCTTTTTGTTGTAGGCCGTCGTCATATGGTGCAGTACTCTCGTCAGTCCGAAATCCGTACTGCTCCTCCCTCGGTCTTAATCAACACTAAGAATAGCCCAGCGTTTTATACTATTGCCAAAAAAGTAGGTATATATTTTTTAAATTATCGAAAAAAGTTGATACTTCATGAAAATGTCTCGCAGCATCGTTCAAAACCAAGTTTAAAGCACTAACATCATTTTCTGTAACCGAGATATATCGATAAACTGCAGATAGTTTACAATTTTTGACAAGTCTTGTGTTGTATCCAGAATTATTATCAGAAATCGAGCTTTTTTAATTTCTAAGATAATATTGTTCCTAACGGTGGTACAAAGCAGATAAATAATTTCGTTTTGAATCGTAGGGCTTAAATAATTTATCTCACCTTTCGGTTTTAGGAGAAGTTCTTTTAAAGTTGCATCATAGTTACATAGCAGACGTGAAATTGCCATAAAATTGCCTGAATCAGAATCATGCCCCCTCAAAGGTAGATTACAAGATACTAAAGTTATTATAACATTAATTTTACGATGCAGTACATTTCTCCAGAATGTAATTTTACTATCGATTTCAATTTTCAATAAAGTATCGATGGTATTTCCTTGCAACCAATTATTATAAGAGAGTGAGGTACTAATATGCTCCTGTGACTTCATGGTCAAGAATAGTTTGTGTAATATTGCTTCTAACTGAAACACCGTTAACCCAATCAGAGGAGTACGATTTGTTTTGTCAATCTGCTAATAGCCAACAGAAGCGACAGTAAGGTTTGTTTAAAACGTTATAATAACATAACCATGGTCTTATAATTTTTATGCCTGCCTGATTGAAATATGAATAATAAATAATAAGCCGAAAAAGGTCGGCTATTTTCTGAAACTTTTGGAAATGGTCCTTGTGGTTTAAATGGACCCAATTTAAAAATTATTTTTCATTCGCATTCAGTTAAATTGTCACCTCTATCTGATGATTACAATCTGCAGATATATCAGAATCGTTGACTTGGGATTCCTCGATTTCTGGAAGGACATTCGATAAAGTATGTGCTTGGCTTTCTTCAATTTCCGGATGGATATGTGACGAAGAACATGCTTCAGAAGAATCTAAAAATAAACGAGTAATTGTTAAAAAATAAATACGAATGCTTTGATACTAAACTAAAAAGAGTTATATTCAAATAAATAACGTTACTTAGAGTCACAGTTAGAGTGGTCAGTTCAGACGCACACAGACTACGCGGATTACGGATACGTTCTCGTACCTATTAATAGATACAAAATCACCTGCAGCCCGTCCGTGCATTACTATAGTAGTATACGTAGTGTAGTGGCCATACAAAACGAGAACCCGAAAGCGAGTCTGCACATCTGAAGTTCTCAACACGCAATTAACGATACGATACGGACTGATAGACAAATAACGAAACAAAACGATCCTATAGGTAAGTTAGAATTTTGTTTTTTTTTAATCAAGGAACGGAACCCTAAAAACAGTATAATTGTGAAAATCGAGGGGAAAGACAACTTTTTGTGACGGACAGATGGACAGACCGAAATTAAAAGATTTCCTTGTTTATCACTACGGACCCCTAATTAATGGGTTGGGTAGTACTTACCTTTCCAATCTAAATCACTCACAGTATCTTGTCTCTGAAAAAATGAAGAAATTTTGGGCACTTTTTCTATAACCTCGGCCTGTTTCTGTTTATTATTTCTTTTTCTTAGCGCCGCTGGGATAATCTCTTTTTCTTTCACTCATTTCTTTTACAAATCGCTACTAATACTGATAAACCAGAAGAACAATATTGTTTGTACTGAATTACAATGTATTGCACATTTATATAAAGCGCGTAAATAAACAGTGCACTGCACTCCGTGGTTTAACATCTAATGCAAAGTACAACAAGGTACACGTACGTCGCGGTATCGATGAAGGATTCCCGGGGATTTCCCGCTGAGTTGAAGATGAAGTAAGTAAAACGGGGAAGTCCTACAGCCCGCCATAACGATGTAGTGTTGCCAACTTTAGAACGCACGCTTAAGGCGGGAAAAAAGGAATTGCTTCATAGAATTTTGTCATTTGTAAAATAAAATAATTCTAAAAGTTTTTATTCCTTTTCCTTACACATTTGAGGGGCCCCCGTGGCCCGGAAGCCCCGTGTAATTGATACGGCAAATACGGCGGTAGCTACGCCCACCCACAAGTTTGACAGACAATCTGAATAAAACCGCAGGATCGCCGCAGACCGCCTACGATCAGTCCTATTAGATCTTGCGCCTGATATGATGATGACTCACAGTACGGGTATTCATTCGATTGACGGGTAAAAACGGTTTTTGACACGGACGGAATAAAATCGTCCAGTCTACGGCTCACGATAGAGACCTGAGTGGCTCGGCTCGTGCCTTTCTTTTTGACTGTTCCCCTGCACAGAGAAATAAGGACTTTAGATGTACTCAAATGTTTACATTCGACCCTGGCCGGATTTGCTTTTCAGAATTTCCCCTAGCGCCCAATTAGAGCAGTGAGTTTCCCAAAAAAAAAAACAAAGCAGGCAATTGCGGCTTTTAAGAGAGAGTCTACGTCTGTCTGGACTTGATGGTGTCCGACCTGATCCTCTTAAGGAGTTGACATCAGCCGCGGTTAATATAGCGGATAGCGTTATTCTCCTGAATTCGTCGTATGATTTATTCACCTCGATGTTGACTTCAAAGGCTAGTCATAGCAGTGTGTTTTTTAAAAGGGCATCTTTTTGTGCTTTAGAAAAAAGTTACGGATACGGGAGTAGCAGAATTCCCAATAGTCTTACTTAAAGATATCTCGCCGTCATACCAAGCGTTTTGGAAGTGGGCGCGTGCCTTTAAGTCGGACACGGTATGTCAGCCCTCGAACGCCCCGATCGTTCCGTCGCTTTCCTGAAGTAAAATGTTCTTCTGTTACAAAAGGACTATTTACAAAGCCAGCATTCGCCCGGCCATGACGTATTTACGCAAGCGTCGTTTTCGGTTCCGTCACTTATTATGATCATACAGATAATTCAAAATCGTTTCTTAAAAGGCGCAAACGGTGCGCAGTGATACCTATATTCGAAAAGTGAATTTGCACCGCGGCCTCGGACTCCTTTCGATTCCTGAGTTCATTGGTGAAGCCTCTCGTCATTACTTTGACGAAGCTCTCCACCATTATATTCGAAAAGTGAATTTGCACAGTGGCCTCGAACTCCTTTCGATTCCTGATTTCATTGGTGAAGCCTCTCGTCGTTACTTTGACGAAGCGCTTCACCATTCGAATCCACTAATAGTTCAAACCACAGACTACACCATTAAGCAAAGTGTCAATTGCGGTGTACGTAGACCGAGACATGTCCTACTAAACCCTGATGAAGCCATCACGGCCTATAATTCCCATACGCCACTACCGTAGTTTGCACACAAAAAACTCAGTCGACTCTTACCGCGATTGCACGGTACTGAGGGAGGTATCTTTCTTTATCTTTCTAACTTATCTGGTGCTCTGTTTCAGAAGGTAAACTTACCAACAGTGACAATTGCCGTCTTAACTTGTAAAGGCGTCAGGCCTTTGTGATTATTTTTATTGCATAATCGGATCAATATCAAAATAATTCTATTTAAGATTTGTATTCCATGTCATACAAGCGTTTGATCTATCTTTTAATTAATGATAATCGCAATATTCATGATGATAACAATGCATATTTTTTAATTTAATTTGTGGGCTTTATTACAGAGTTACGAGGTATGACTTTTATTAGTTAAATGTTATTTCATTAACTGACTAATGACTTAAGCAGCAGTAGCAACATAGTTTGTAAACAGAGGCAAACAATATGTGTTATATAGGTGCAATTACAGATGGTTTAAATCTTGTTGTGGGTTTTTAATAGTTAGGCATATCCTTAGTCGTAACGAGTGACTCCCCAGGTCCTTCATGTTGCCCAGTAGTTTATCGCCTCACAGCTTTAATTTAAAACCAAACTTATTCCATCTTGTAGCCCTTGCGCTCGTGTATATAACATTGGAAGTAGCGGCCACTATTCCTCTTTCTAGCAGAAGTGTGACGGTTAACTGGCTACCCTATACAAAGCTATGGTACTTATGTATAGGAGAGATACTTATATCCAAAGACAATAATCATATCGATCACGTGACTAGGTTTCAGACGGTTTTATTTAGTTTGATTATTTAGTTTATTTTAGTCAACAAATGCTATAGATGCTCGTAATATCACAACGATATCACTAGCGCGGTGCCAACCTTGTGACTTGAAGATATCATGTCACATTAGGCAGTAATTTTACTAACTATTCCACCCTTCAAATAGGAACCTAGCAATGCGAAAACTACTATTTGGGGATAAAAATGGGTCAGAGTGAGAGTGAGAGTGACCAATGTAGATGACTTTTGTATGAGGCCTCCCACATGAAGTCAACAAGTCTTTTCGAGGAGAAGATTAGCAGCCGAAGAGAACGATCACTAGTAAAAAGCCAAGAGCTAAGCTGAGCTTTACGGTAGTTATCATCATTCTACAAATCGACCAAAAAGAAATTTTAGATTGATATTAAATTGTATAATCGACTAACAGCGAGTTACATCGCTTCTAAAAGAAATTTAATTGTCAAAAATCACTTTAAAATATATTTATTGGCTGTAACACATGTTTCACTGTGTCGTCATCATCATAATAATATCAGGAATAGGACATCCACAGCGGGACATGACTTCCCCGACTGATTTACAATCCCTGAATTAAACCCCTCAATTAAAAAGAAGAAATTCCTTTAATAAAAGAATCAGTTAGTGATTACTAACAGATATATTAATATGATAACAAGGAGTCATAAGATTAGCCTAAGTCAGAACTGTTTTGAAGATGACACAAAACTAGGCTTTATATAGTCAAAGGTAGGAATAATAATTGCGCATTACATACACATTTTATCAGTCAAGCAATATGGCGGAATATCTGAGCACAACCGGCTCTAACCGCACTCAGCCGAACAACCCGCGTCCTCATTGCGACCGGCCACTTTTGGCGTCTTATTTGTTAAACGGACTTAAACGTCGCCCTTCTTTGTTTTGACACCAAATGCCCCACATGGACTTAACAATTACTTAAATCTATTGTCAGTACAATCTGAATTTGATGTCATGGTTAACAAGAATTTACACTGCCATAATTTGGAAATGTTAATTGGTTTTGTAACTGCCCGTTTCTCAAAAGGCGGCCCGGGCTCAAGAATTTCAGAAGAATGGATAAGAAACAGATAGTTTCATATAGGTATAAAAAATTTGCCTTTATTATAATTTTGCCTTCTTGGCTTTAATGAGATGCATGTTTTATGTCTTTTGACATATCGGTTGTTGCAGATGTAAGAGAAAACAAGTATTTTTCAGGAACATGTTTTCGGGATAACAGTACCTAGTTATTGCAGACTATCAATAATTATCTTTGTGCCAAATTATAACAAGGTCTGTTCAGCCTTTCTAGCGTAAAAGAGGGACTAACTTCCAAACATCTATCAATTAATCCTTGAAAACAGTATTTTTTAATATTAGTAAGGATAGGTCTGCTATGCTCTACAACATACAATAAGACGATTTTATAATTTTAAATCAAATGAGGTGTTTAACGACACGTTATATGTAATTCAGCTACATTGATTTCAGTTTTGTTTCATTAAATCATGATTCATGAATATTTGAAAATCAACGTCGATGCATAAAACTCAACGCTCAAACAGTGACTTAAAAGAATAATGAGATTCTTAGTATGACTAAATTTTATTATCCGACAAACTTCCAGGCTGTGTGTTCCATATAATTTAAAGACCGGATTACTTTAATTATCTAGTAATTTAGTAAATTAACAAACGATGTTGTCATAACTCCATGTACACTAGATTGAAAGTTATATTGATGCAATTTAAAAGAATGATGATATTGACTGGTATGATGTATTACCTACCCCGGTTACTCCAAGTAATATATAGTCCCCCGTTGCCTAAACATTCATAATATTCATAGTCTTAGCAGTCTAAGTCCGTTATTTTTCCATCCCTGACGAGAATTGGTTTGCGTTATTAACATTTTCATACAAGTGCCTTAGAAAATCTTTGACCGACAGGTATCGTTCCTTGACGGCCACAGAAAAGATAATATTGACATTATAAATTGTATAATATATGTATAATGATACAATGAATACATTATATATATCCTCTTCTTTTTAACTTGGCTATTCATAAGGTTGTTTCATATACCTTTGCAGTCCCAAGTCAATGTCTGGTATTTGGACGACAGCTTCTTCGGGGGAGAGCCGGATGTAGTGATTAAGGATATACAAAAGCTCATTACTCGTTTTAGTTAATTGGGACTTCCCTTCAACATAGCTGAATACGAGTTGCTTTTTTTGCTCAGGAATCACTTCCTGAGTAGTTTTGCAAAAAGTAGAAGCTATAGTCCCTAGAATCAAGGTTTTGAGTCAATCCAATTACTCTCTGATATGCTGTCCAATTTTTGCGAAGGGTATATTGGAGGCGTTTCATTCCAAAACATTGGCCTTGTCGTCTGCTAAATAGGATTTAATACAGCTCACTGCTTACGTTGCTTTAATTATTTTGCAGAGTGGCCTGTCTATGTAGCGCTTGTGTTATTTTATGTGTTTGGTTATTTAGCTAACATCAGTTTGGTTATGTGGCGATGATATCACCAAATTTAACACCATTTTAAAGGAATTGGAAATAATCATCACCATAGAAATGTCCTTAAAGACACTTAACTTTCTGCCTTCTTAATTTCGCCGTATGGAGTGATGGAACTCATTGTATTTTTCTCTGCAGGTTTGGGGGGCTCAAACCCTATCTATTGAGCCCCCTAAAGCTGAAGAGAAAAACACGATTTAAAGATCCTCCAGAACAAACAGCATTTCAATTAGGCTAGGACGACTCTCTGTGGTATTTATTTGGAGAAACTCCTCAACCTTAGCACTGGAGTAGATATAGCTCGATTACGCGCAGTCTCCAGGCCTTAATTAGTTATGTGGCTTCAAGCTATTCCTTTATGTTGCATATGTGGAGCTGAGGTGGAAACGTTGGGTGACCACGGCCTTTATTGTATTCTAAGAGCAGTTAGACTGTCTAGACATCACTCTGAATAATATCATTAAAAGAACCCTCATGTTTGCTGGGGTCCCTTCTGTTTTTAAACCACTGGGTCTTAGTCGTACTGATGGAAAACGATGACATGATGGCTTGTCTATGACTCCGTGGGAGAGGAGTCGTTGCGTTTTGTGGTATTTTACTGGTGTTTGTACTTTTAGTTCCTTACTAGAGACCTCACTCAACCGTAGCCAAAAAAATCATTAACAATAAAGGAATGAAGCAAGCAACCAGAGAAATCTATTTTCCTAAGGCCTTATATTTAAAATTATCGAATAAATATTTATTTTAGCCGTAAGGCACCAGCGAGCGTGGTAAGAGTCGATTGGGGTATCAGAACCGACAGATGAGCGTATATCCATCCGAAACAGTGCAGCTCAAATTCACAGGGCGGGAATGGGTAGCAGCATCCCCGTTGCGAAAGCTGCTCTCTGCGCTATGTCCAGCAGTGGACTTCCAATGGCTGGTATGATGATGATGATGATGCTATATTAAATAATAAATCACAATTTTTCTGCTTTTTTTTACAAATATTATTCATTTAAAAGAAGACCGCTTCGTTACATTTACGGCCCAGTTTGCCTTAAAGTACGTACGTCCCTACGTTTTCTGTGTGGCAAGCGGACCTATAAATAGGGTATCTTGAAAAGATCCGTGACCAGCAGTGGGACTCTTAATGGTTATATATTTGTACTATATTTTTAGGTTTGAGTTTCAGTCTGAAACTGAAGGACTGAAAGTACAAATACGTAATACGTAAATCCCACAAAACGCAATGACCCCTCTCAATTAGGTATCGAAGACAGGTTTCCAATAAACTGCTTCATAGCTGGCCTGTAAAGTTACTATTCGACCTGAAAAGTTAGAATTATATATATGAAAAAAATTGTGTCTGTAATATGTCCTCTGTTCATTAATACCAACTGATGTACGTCTGTAGATATAGACACCAATAAGCCGTATTTACATTCATAATTGTTTTCCGGTTTCTAGCAGTTCCAGCCGATCATTGACTTCACCGCAGAAGCATGCGAGTGAAATGATCTTGCAACTAATTTAAAAGCCGTCCATACGTCTTAATTAATCCTGTTCTGTTTATTGGCATTGTCCCAACATTTAACATCAATTATTTTTCATTAAGTCTGGCTTAGTTGATGTCGATATCAACAGAGTATCAAATGGCAAAATGTGTTAACAGATATTTCCCTTGGTGATGTGCTCCCGAGATAAATGAAAGTGACAGGGCCCTTGTATAGTCGAGATACTGATAGTAAATGTATGACATACACCATGTATAAAATGTTCAACGGTGAACGTCCTATAGCCTGATGTCATCACCAACATTCCAAAATAAATGATTAACGCACCATATGTCCGAAATAAACGAATAAACTACGACGGTAAGTTAAATCTAAATTAAACTCTCATATTATGGTTTATAAAATTATGAAAAAAATAGATAAAGAAAAATTCTACAGTCCTTAATTAATTATTATCGAATACTTTCAGAAATATATATAATAATTAGTGTAGATAATCATTTGTATCAACGTAGATAGTTCAATACCTACATATTTGCCAAGTAACGAACTGAATAACTGAAGTCGGCTAATTAATACCGCTACCTAGGTTATGCTTATATTAACTAACTAGTGATCATAGGGTGGACGTTACAATTCCTTCATCATTTGCTTGAAATTCAATAGACAATTATGGTTATTTTATTTTCGTATGTCAAATGAGTCATTCAAACAATGTAATTCCACAAAAAAATGTAGGTACATACTGTACATTTTGTATAAAAGAAACAGCTCTCTGCACTTCTCCATATGAACGTCAACAGTAAGAAATTTCACGTTCATCCATTCACGTCAATCGTTCCATTAAATAAACAAGGATGTTTTCGCTTCACATATTAATATAAATGTATGTGTAAACCTTTTTTGTAAATATATTCCTTCAAACTTTAATAAACCGGGTTCCGGCAGATTGCCATGGGGTACCGGCATAGTTCAAGTAAATTATTCTAATAATACTTTGTACCAGTTTTCGCAAAAGGTTTTTGCATGTTGGCCGTGAGGTGCCGGCGGAGTAGAATAGTACCTTCCACTGCACAAGGTGTCGTAAGAGGCGACTAAGGTATATAGGCGACTAAGCTCAAATGCACGGGGCGGGGATTGGGAGCAGCATCCCCGTCGCGAATTTTGCGCTCTGCGATTGCCAACACGCTTGCCCAGCAAGGCAATTATGGGCATAAAACCTCCTTTCTTGGAGAACAGTGGACTTCCAATAGCTGATATGATGATGTAGTCCGGAAACTGATAAAAAGGTACGTCCGAACCGACAGAAACAGTTGTTTTTCGTATATAAACATATTACAAACACTTCAATTTTGTACGGAGTATAGAATCCGAGACGTCAACATATAATGACGGTTTATTGATGACTGTATTTGACGCTTGATCACCAACTATAGCGGTGTTACTTCCGTCATCGATTAGTCATTATTATAGACTGTTGTGGTTGTTGAGGATAATAAAGGGAATTTTACGGGAATTAAATTACTAATGAGTAACTGATTTAATGAATTAAAATGATATATGAACATAGTTTGTTAATAATTGGCTACTGACATTAGCTAGATGTCATCGTCATTTTTCTTGTTGGTAAATCTTTAATAATATAAATGCGAAATAACATATAATAAATATATATATCATTGAATACAGCATTCAGCATCGCATACATTGACCTGACTCCAAAATAAATCGCTTATAGCATTTGTGTCACGGATAACAGACAACAGATGAATCACAGATATAATACTTAAATACATATATTTCACACCTAGAAACAGAACAACCGAATTCAGAAAGAATACGAACCGATTTTGATAAAATTTGTTTCGACATTTTGTTTAGACAGCTAGGGAAGGACAGCCCATACTTTTGATTCTGGGAATAAAGTATGGGCAAGGAATGTAAAGAAACGTCCTCACGGACGAAGTCGCTGGTCAAAAACTGGATACTTGTATTCACTCAGTTGTCGCACGAAACTTATATACATAATAATATATTGTAAATTAACGCTTTGTGATGTGCCCATACATACAACTAGTATTGTTAATACTAAGGCGTGGTTTGCAACAAAAACGCAAATAAAAAAAATCGTTGCCTGTTATAAGTGTTATTGTTTGAATTTTTGTTATTTTAACGTTTTGTCAAGTATCGAAATAAAAACAAAATCGTTCGATTTTCAAACTTGAAACCATACAGAGTCAGCCATGGGAATAAAAAATAAATATGTATTTAGTCGGAACAATGCGCCAAACCTCGTTTTTGTGTAGGTAACGTCAATACATACCTATATATATAAATTTGTCTCGTTAAGCCTCGAGAATGATTAAACGGATATGGTTAATTTTTATCTTTAAATATCTATGTGAAGGTTCAGGGTTGGTTTAATCGCTGAGATACAAACATAAATAAAGAAAAATATGTATTTAAACCTTGAAATAATATATATATATATTCAGGTGATACGAAGTGCACCATGTCATTTAGTCTATAAGGGGGGTGTTGTTTTTAGATTTATTTTATTATTAATTTTTCTTAAAAGAACACAAATTACATATTTTGAAGTGGTGTTAGTATTTAATTTTTGTAGGTCCACAAGCACGTTGTATGCCATCAAAACAGGAAATAAGTAGAGAACCTTAAGTAAACCTGAGCAACCTGAGTAATCTTACATTTAGACAAATTACGCCTATCTTTAACTTATCTTATAATTAACTAATCTTAAACTATACACGCCAACAGTTATTTCTTTAAAAAAAAAATACATGCGCTACAACCAGTTTAATATTTTGGTCCTTAGCGCAGTATCTAATGATTCATAAATATGGTAGTATAGGGATGAAACAAAAGCTTATTTTCAACGTAAAAAACTTTAATGCTATACCTTTGAATGCGACGTATGTTATAAGAGTAGGTATACCTACAAATATTTATTTATTTGTATTAGTTACCCTGATAGATTAAAGCCTAAACACAGACACAACAGCAGATCTTGACAGGAAAGATTAGACAAAAATCTAAATCTGGAGTACCTATAGAGCATGCAAATTAAATAAATTGAACTACATACTACTTCCAAATCTATTTATAAGGCTACGTAAAAATGAATCATAAAATTTAAAAGGAATTAGTTGTCAGTTATTAACGTTTAAAAAAAGCTTTATACCAAATATTATATTCGGATCATGGAAATTATTAAATAAAGAAATAATTATTTAAACAGAAATTATGTACGGTAATTATATACTTATATAGGTACACATCTATCACAATCATATTTTTTATTATTGTTTGTTTATCATTCTAATTCAATAGCAATTTTCTGAGATGTTGTTCTAACATTGACGGATTTTACTGGCTAATGTAAGCTATTTTTTAATAACTAGTAATTTTTACAACTACGTTATACTCCAAATTGAGAATAATCTTATGAAACTGTAGTATTCCAAGTCTCATTGGAATAATAGTGAATAAAACATATTTTTAATGTACTTACACTCATTTGCAGAAATACATTTGTATATATACATACACTCATTTGCAAAAAATACGGGGCGGTTTTGATTTTAATTCTTCTTTAAAAAAATATGGTACCAAAATGATTTCAATCATTTGTACATGTTACTGGCCGGTTTTAAAAATACTGAGGTGTTTAAAACAGTACGTTCTAAATTCAAATTTTCGTTTGATGCTCGTTTTTACAGAAAACTACTTTTTATCCTACATTTTTGGTGCGAAGTTCCAAAAGATAATAATCGGTTTTCATAACTTTTAGTCAATTTTTATAAATTTATTTCATATTTTTAATTGTCAAAGCTTCATTTATTGCGGTTCAGCTGTCTCAATAATGTTAGAAAAAGTGGTAAAAGCTACTAAAATTATTGCGCTTATCGAAGAGGGTTGTAGCCAATGCTTCATGGCTCAGAGGCTAAGTGTGAGTCACTCGATGGTTCAAAGGCCTGGTTCTGGAAGAAAACCATGTACCCAACCATGGGATGATCGCTTTCTTGTGAGTCGCGCTCGAAATTGTGAGTCATGGACTCAAGGAGACTGGAATAGGGTATTGTGCTACGATGAAGCCAGGATATCTCTGTTCGGTGAAGATCGACGTTGGCGAGTGCTACGAAGATGAAGAGAACACTTTGCAGAGACTTGTTTTAAAGAAATCACACCTTATGGTCGGAGCTCTGTTATGTTTTGGGCAGGAATAAATTCAATAGATCGTACAGAGTTAGTCTTCATTGAAAACGGCTCACTGACTGGACTTCGAAACATAACGGAAGTTCTAGTTCCTCATGCAAAGCCCGCATTGGCCGCTTTAGGCAAAGACTCAATTTTTATGGACGACAACGCTCGCGCCCTCCGGTCTGTCGATGTGGAAGCGTATGTGCAAGAGTTCGGTATTCGTCGTTTGAATTGGTCAGCTCGAAGTCCCGACCTCAATCCTATAGAGTATGTCTGGGACGTTCTGAAACGTCGCGTGAGATCAGTACAACCGGCTCCGCAGACCATCAGAGAGCTGAAGAATGTGATTACCGCGGAGTGGGAACGTATTCCGCAAGCAAGTATCCAGGATATCCTCGCTAGCATACACAGACGAATTCAAGCTGTGATTTCAGCTAGAGGGCGATACTAAACATTTATCTGCTTTTACCTTATTAAAGAAAAAGCAAACAAAAATCTTTGTTAACTTTTACTTCACGAGCATGTGCACTACTAGCGAGCATACACTACTAGTGAACTTTAGCATTAAAACCTATAAACTTTCTCAAAATTTTATGATAATACTGACGAAAACGATTATTTACTTATTAATTTACAAAATTGTAAAAGTAAAACTACCTATAATTATAAAACATTTGAAATGGTTCTATGCTTAGGTGCCCATTTTTTTGCAAATGAGTGTATACGAGTATATACTTCAAGAAAACCAACCATTTTGTTATCTGAAAATTGTAAACAGTCTTTAGACATTCTGATTTGTTTGATAATTCTACGAAATAGATTAACCGTAAAAATAAGTTATTGACACAAATCAAGATTATACGTTCTTGTAATATATAGAAATAAAGTAGTTGCACTGTGTGGAATATTTACCGAATGGTTAAATTGCGGCGTCAAAATGACGTCGCAAACGAAATGAAGCGTCGCGTCGTCACGGGACCAAAAAAGCGACGCAGCAAGGCTGAAACTGGAAGAAATCTCGTCTTAACTAGACTGAAATTGGTGTAATTAAAACTTATCAGTCGGCAGTAAGGGCGACCGTTTTGGCTATTTATAAAGAGGGTAAAGAGGCTTCACCGCTGTAATCGGTTGCGCGCGACGGCGGACACACGTCTGTTTCCTCCGCAGAGTAACTCTGCGGTATCGCAAATTTCGACTACCTCCTTTAGCGTTTGGAAAAATAACAAACATTAATTATCAAGATTCAGTTAAACACTGGATCAAAACTGTGAACTTTTTATTTAATAAGTGTAATTTGAGTTAATAAGTGTTTTTTGTGTGTATTAGTGAGAAAGCAATGGTATTTCAGTGAAAAACCTTTTTAAAAGGTCAGTTTAAATTTATTAAAACACTCATGTTTCATTTATTTCGTTGATTTTGATAATGTTTAGTTGATTATTTGCAATATATTTATAATGAAAAATATGCTGAAAGAAGTTTACTAATTCACTAATTTGTTTATGTTCGAAAATAAAAATTTAATCAAACAAATATGAAAATAAAAATACATGTCATTTATTTTATTGGTTTAAATTAAATATTCATGAATGTATTAAAGTTTTATGAGAACATCTTCGTGCGATTAAAGATAGTTGTATCTTGGATAAAAAAGATTAGAATGAAAATACAAACAAGTCTGTAACAATTGCGATTATAGGTACGCGTTAATTACATTACTTATTTGCTATCCACAAACTCATACAGATAATTACTGAAGATACACTTAACTCTGTAGTCAATCTTTCATTTTAGTATAAAACAAAATTTTATTTGACGATATATTCTTTCAGAATTTACTAAGCAATGCATGATTTCTTTTTTTATAATTTTTATTTTTTGATTCTGTTATTTTATTACTTAACATTATTTATTTACATTTATTAACATAATTAATTACTTTAAAGTTGCATAAAAGTAATATAAACAGATTTAAATTTTTTATTACAGTAATATTTCTGCGATTAAAAACAAAAAGGTTACGTCGACTGGTACTTACTTATTCACAATGAAAATTGAATTGCGTGAAAAATTAAGCGACGTGTGTTATGTTAATTAGGATTAAAAAATGACTGAATAATATTACTCCACACATCTGTAAAGTAAGACAATGATAGAACTTGATGAAAAATTAACCTTTTAAACTTTCTGAAGTTGTGCCATTAAAGCACATTGTAAATAAACAACCAGATAAATATAACCGTCAGCAGTGAGAAAGGTTTACCACTATAGAATATCGAAGTTTCCAACAATTATTATTTTAGTAATGAAAAAACAATTGATTGTAGATACAACAAAATTGTTTTTATGCATATGACATTGCAATAAATTGTGATCGCCAGAATCTTGCACAGTGCTAATTGAATAAATGTAACAGTTAAAATGAAGTTAGGTTTCATCTCGAACTCGTTAGTCGTATTTGTAAACGTCTATTGAAGTTACTAAAAAAAATTTTGGTTTAAAAATATATCAATATTTACTTTGTAGTCGGTAATAACTCTTCATCGGATTTTAACATTCGGACACATGAATCATGACTATATGAACAGAGTAGAATTCTGTGTTCTAGTAATAATATATCGGCCATACCATGATCCCAAATCTAAAATAATGTTGAATCATCAATGTATTTTACAATGATTTCACAGAAAGAGTTGTTACTAAGAAATAGGAAGCGATCTTAACTAAGATGTTTAATTGTAAATTTATTAATGACGCTATTTTACATTTTCAAAATAATTGATCAATCAATTAGCAAACTTATTCAATGAAAGTACATTTGGAAAGAATTAAAAGGCGATTTATATCTGCTAATATAAGATTTACATTTTTTGTTCAGCGTTTCAGTTGCCATGCGGCAACCGTTTTCAAGAGTGACGAAGATTATCGCTTTTTAATGACGTCAAAAAGTAGTTTTTATTATGAGCAATGAACACGTAAATGTTGGAAACATGCTTAAACTTAGTAACACTTGTAGGTAACAAGTATTAAAATAAAAGACAATTAAAGTAATGAGTCAGGTAAATATAATTTGAGTGCTATCGAAAATCCAAATGAACGTGACATAATAAAAAGTATTGCACGATTAAGCGACGTTTTCTTAACAGTAATATCTATTAAAGGAGAAAATGCTTGTCTATTAAAAAATCCTGGGTTTTAGTGTGCGTTTAAGAAGTGAAGAAATACGTGCTCTGTTTTATAATGGACAAGAAATCGCTTAGTAATTATTATTTTGCAGTTAGAAAACGGACATATAGGTTCTTCACCTATAATGGATCCATAAAAATTATAATTTTCCCTTAGGTTACCTATATATACCTAAGGGAAAATTCGTGATAATGGAATGACGTAGTTCGAGGAAACTTGCGGTTGGACCGACCCGAGTGATTTGTCCGTCATCCACAAGTAATGTATCGTTAATTGATTAGACACACCCTTAGTGTTCCAACTAGAAGACATTTAATCGATCAATGGAATTTCTGACTAATTTGTTGAAAGAAGTAATTCGATCTATTTTTTGATATTAGAGTAATGAGGCATTTACTGAGCTGTGATGATTCTCAAAATGGTTACTGCTTTCAATTTTGACTGACCTATCTAAGTTCCGGCTAAAACATCGTCAAATTCAACTACTAATTTAAACTTATGCCCCCATGGTGATGTTTATTAACATTTATATATATATATATATGAAAAAATTTAATTTATATATATGTATATATAAATTTTGTTATATATATATATATATACACACATATATATATATATATATATAAAACGATACCATAAATGCTTATGTGGAGTATAAGTAATAGTATAAGTATAAGAATCAATGACAAACACTACACACACATTATTTTCGAAGAGCAGCCCCTCTAGCCCCTCGAGCGAAAACCGACCTCACTATTGCGGCCGGGCTCCTCATCTTGGCAAAAACGATTTAACTGGCCCTAATCATGTAATCATGGCCTCTCGATCGGAGGTCTGGCCTCAGAGGTACCCTCGAGTGATAGCCGTCGGTCCCGCTTCGATCCACCGAACTCTGCGGGCACACAGATATTGGGCAACGTTCACCAATGAACGGCCTCACCCATCCCTCCAAGTTTTAAGAAAAATTCACAAATTTCGCGTTGAAATATTAAAGAACAGTGTTATTTATAACTTATAGTTATAACTTAACTTACTACTACAGTGAATTCAGTTTATTTTTACTTTGATTTCTCACCCAGTAAGTAAAGTAATAAAAGTAATTTAGGAGTCAACTACGGTATTATAAAAGATTTTGCCTCGTTAAATTTTTAACTTATTCCGTCCTTTTTTTAATGTTTAGTTTAGTTTTGTTCAGTTTAGTTCGGAAAGACTTCGTGTTTGAAAAATAAAGGCAGCACTTTAACTGCACTTTTGCTCTGTCTATAGTGGCTCTGAAATTGACGTCCAAAAGGACTATAAAATTTATTCGGCTTTTTCGATGAAATTGATTTGACGCAAGTTCAATATATTATATGTGGCATCCAATATATTTAAAACTTCACGTGCGCGGACGATGCCACAGATTATTAAAAGTTTATAATGTATTAATATTATGTCAACCCGTGGCTAGGAATACGCTAATCAAATTTTCTATTCCATTTTGATAGGATTTGGGGAAGTCCATGTCTATCGGTGTATAATTTTCTTCCCTAGTATACGAGCCAACTTCATGCCACATCTTATAAGAATCTGTTTAGAAATTTGTTCCTAAATAGGTAACAGGCAGACAGTTAATTTTTTCATAATATGTAATATTTTATTTAGTATTTAAGCTTCGCAATAAAATACTCCCATTGATTTATTTAAAAAAAAAAACAGTTTTTCGACATTATTAGCTAAGGGACGGAAAATAAAATCTAAGTGATTATATTTTCCGTCCCGTAAGTTATATATTAGCACTGTACAAATTGTTCAAAACTTGCAATATTTTGGCCGAACAAATAATGATTAAAGAAAATAAATAATCCAAATATTTGCACAGCGTTAAAACGTACTCTAATTACAGGTAATTACAGTTTTATAAGTCGCTTGGAAACAAGATGAGCAATAAATGTGGAACCATTAAATTGCAATATTTACTCATGAGTTTATTGTATGGCACTCGTTACGTGATAAAATTATGGGACGGATACAATGCCGGAAGGTCGTTTTTGAAGCATCAACGCCATTGTGACTGCTGTAATTTGTTAACACCATGGTGTATTATGATGTGCTCCAGCATATTTTTGTTTAAAAGTGCTTAGTAGACCATAATTTTCACGATACTGCAATCACAGCCAGTAAACAAAAACTTTAGCGTTAATTAAAGGACTCGATTCGTGAAATCTTTTTTTTGTAGTGCATAGGACGTAAGGAGAATCTGTATATACGACTTATTATGGGCAAGGTACCAAAATAAATAATATATAGTAATCAGTAAATGCTGTTACGTAGGTACCTTTTAAAATTATTTTGTTTTTAGCTTAGCTTGTGTGTTCTCACACAAGCTTAGCTAAGAACAAAGCGTAGTTAGCGTAGTTTAGTCCGGTAAACTAATAGATTTATCTTTGCTGGACACTCGCGAAATAATAAAAATATTAAGTAGGAATTATCATCATCATCATAGCAACCAGATCGTCCACTGCTGGATTTTGTCATAATTGTCGCGTTGGGCAGGCGTGGTGGCAATCGCAGAACCTAGCTTCGTAGATATGCATTAATTACTAATATTATTTCACCAAGTTTTTTCTTGAGTGGCCGAGACAAGACAAGGTCCATATCCCAATTTAGATAACTAGACTTCCTTCTTCGTGTATGAAAGATAATAAGAATACTATTAGGGAACAAAAATGAAGGGAACTTGACCCACTGAATGGTTTTTCCCAGTCATTAATGCCGATGCTCCTTTTCTCTTTAATTTTTGAACGAATAAGTAAATTGCTTGTATATTTTCACAAATAAACCCCAGTCATACCATAAACTATTTTTGTATGAATAGATAAATACGAGCCGGTACCTAGATGAAAGTGTTTGGTTGGTAGATGTAAATACCAGTAATAATCAGAATGTACACAGAACTCATAGTGTCGTAACCTTTGGATACTCGCCAAAATAAACATCCCTTCAGTCAACTACAGTGGTTATTCTAACGCAAATTCGTTAAAGCTAGAAGAAATAAGGTATATAACAGGACATTTAATCATTTTAAATTAATGAATATAACAATAAAAATATTAATGAGCAATCTTGCATACGATAGACAATTACTGAATAACGCTAAGGTAGCACCTAAGAACAACGGTTTATCATATAAGGTAATCTATGGTGTTTTACCCATTGGCGGGTCGGATGGCGCCTATTCCCAACTAGGACAAATATTTATATGATGAATATTTGTGTTTGTTCTGTTTCTCTGTGTATAATATGTATTAAAATATTATATTTGTATTTTTTCTATTGTTAAATGTACGTAACTTAGGTGCTTTAAGCGACTTTTCTTTGAGCAAGTCCATAACCTTTTTGAGATAATTTATTATTATTATTACTAGACAAAAGAACTATCTTCGCCTAATTTTAATAACTTTAAAATCTTAAGTTAACAACTTTTAATAACTTAAGATTTAATAACTCAATTTAGCTTACAAAAACGGCATTTGGTACAAGGTTAAACAAATTAAATAAGATGATCCTAATCAATTAGAGTCAGCACCCTTACTTGAACAGCGTAAAATTTGGGTATACTCCAGCGTTCCTAAAGAACTCATCAACAAACGAATTGTGAAAATTTGTAAAGCTTGACTTTCTTAGAGACTTCTCAGAAAGTAAGATTACTCAGGATTCATTATTCATGAAGACATGCAGCCTAACTTAAAAAACATACAAATGTTTTATATAAATGTATTATAAATACATGATCGTCGTTTAACTAGTGCATGATTTGGGTATATATTTATATATACAACAATAATATCACATTATTTGGATTTAAGTACTTCTAGTGGGGACAGGTTTGCAAGAGTAGCTATTTTTAATAGAGGTTGTTGTAACCTTGCAGCCTAACTCAGCATTTACCTGTCGATAACAGTATAGCTTCTGTTTTCAAATAAACATGTCACAGGTTTTCCCTTGGAAAAACTGGCGAGTCAAGGCCATGCTGCCTGTTAGGTGCGAAGTTTCTCAGCAAAATAAACGCGCTTTATCTCTGATTAAGTAAACACTGCCAAAGTTTAAACGATTGTCTAACTATCACTTGTCCAACAATTGTATAAACAATTACATGATGTATAAACATTATTTATATCTTTCTTTATTAGTGTGACGAGATACATTAAATATGGTTTGAGTAATCTCTTTTGTATTGTAAAACACGGTATAACGCAAGACAAATTTAAGTTATTATTCTTATATAATTACATTTAACTCTTATTAATTTCAACACATTTTTAACAGTATTCACTATTTGTTTTTTTTTCAAAAGAGATCCAGTCTAATGACGAATCCCATGAGCGCATTAAATTCCTAAGCTACATAAAGCAGTCATTAGCTATTTGGTAACCTTGTATTAATTGTGTTTTAATACCTGCGCAAATATGAATAATGACAACGACCAGTAGATTAATTAACTATCTACTTGCAGACAGCTGGCACGAAGTCATGAAGTGACTAGTAAATGTAACAAGTTAACAGCTTTATGGTTTTAAAGCATTTTTTTATTGTTAAATGATTTGTGTACAAACAAATGAAATTTTGTACAAATGTGTTTGTTAAGGTTTCGGTAGAACAATGGTAGTGTATTACCTCGGCATAGGAGAGATGCACATTGAAGTCTCGCGAAAAGCTTGAGACAAATTGATGTTTCATTAAGTAAATATTATCCTAAGCAAATTACAATTTCAGTGTTATATACACATACGAAGTTGCAACCAATATATTCATAAAAACAGGATAAAACCCTATGTATGCATAAATGTAATAAATATTTAAAATTACAGATTTAATGATAATACTAATATGCTCGATAAATATCTCAATAAATTAGAAATAGATCCATAAATAATGGTATTGTTTTGTTTCATTATCAAAAAAGCTTTAAAGATTCTGATTACAATTAGGATTTTGAATTTGTACTAGTTTTGCAAATTCTAATTCTCTAGCCGTTCTAGCTGTATTAGGCATATAGGTATATTTCTAAAATGTGCACAATAATGCTCAATAAATTAAAATAAAAGTATGTAATAGACCGTATTGAATTACCATTTTAAGGAATTTTATTAAAAGTGGAAACAATGACAAGAAAATGTGTGAGTCCCTTTAGTGCCAACTTGTTCTATAAACTAGAATTTTAAATATTGGATCATATTCAACGATTTTACCACTTCTGTGGATTGGGAAGTCTTACAAGATCTCAATTTACACAAGATATGTAGCGACCTTCAATGAGGTACTATAAATTTACATAAATATTCTATGTTTTAGATAGTCTGACTTTAATTTAATATGTGTGTAAGTATTTTTATTTGAATTTTGGTTACATTAGAGTTCTGATTTATGATCTTGTGAACTTTATTTTAAAAATATCGTAACTACATACATACTTTCACCTATCTGTACGTATACTTTGTTTGCAAAACCACCAATCTTAACTAAGCCTTCAGCATTAGATCAAATCTAAGTCTTTAGCATGTTTGACATCCTCACTATCACGAAAGCGGCCTGAAGTATATTCAATCTTATGTTTAGTGTAGTTGTTACTACGAACGAATGTTATGATTCTCCATATCAACAATTTTTTAAGTTTTACGTTCGCCACAAAGTGTGACATATGAAGGGCCTGATGTGTCTGATGGTAGTAATTCTATTTTATGCTCCAAAGATCGTGGGTTCGATCCCCACCCAGGAAAATATTTATATGATAATATTTGTGTTTATTCTGTGTCTGGGTGTTGGATATGTATATTATATTTGTAATTCCCCTGCTGTCTGGCCCTATGTCTGTAACACAAGTACTTTAAGCGACTTATCTAGGAGTCTGGTCAGTGTGTGAGATGTGTGAATTTATGAATGTAATAACAAAGATAAAAAATGATATTTAGCACGAGCAGAGTAATCGCCAAGATTTCATTCCAAGTTGGTTTTTAGCGTAAGGAAGTGACTAATAAAGATTATCTTATTATAATTAAAATAAATGCGGCAAGTTGATCACGTGCACGCTGTGAGCCGATGTGTAACGGTGACAACAAAAGCCACCCGCGCCACTAGGGCTGGCTCATTAAATTGTTAAAACTAAACTAAGCACTAAAAGAAACGCCAATTTGTCCATGCCTTTTTTGTCAATACTTTATTTATTCCCTTTTTGAAGAATCTCACACGTAAATAAGTAAATAACTTGGAAAAACGTTACTTTAATAGCGTTGCATGAAATAAGTGAACCTTGATGTAAGTACTTAACTTGGACTTCGGCTTAGTGGCGGATGATTCCGCTATAGATTGCCCGGCAGTCCACTCCCCCGCCACACTACCCTGTGCTTCGAATGTAGACCTGTGTCCCCGGACACGGTCTACTTCGGTCGGTTACTTGACTGAAAATGAATGATTGTGTAGTTACGAACATTTATTGTTGTGGTAATGAGTGAACGCAGCCGGGTAGGTATCGTATCGATCTTTCAACAACCACGTCAATTAAGTGACGGCTAAGCTCATGTGATCACGAAGCGCCTACATGCGCGTCTGTCCCATGTAGGGTTGTCCTATCAAATATCTAACATCAGAATTTGTATACTGATTTGCGCCAGTGACGCCACGATTAGCTGCATTCAGTCTGTTTTAGATTTGATACCTGACAGCATCTTTACACAAACGCACGGTAATCAAGAAAGCTGTAATAGGTTCTTTAATAGGTGTTCTAATTGATCACATTTTGCTGGTAACGTAGAAAAAAGAGAATGTCGGTACAAATACTATTTACCAGCGTTTAAAGAATAGGATAAAGGAAATGTAACTAAATAATCATTTCGGTACGGGATAGTTTGGTACGGCCGTGAAAAATACTGCTGCAGGTAATAGGTTGCTTAAGTCTCCTACTTAAGCAACCTATTACCGTACATGTGAAGTTTTGTGTCACATTTAATTGTAATTTATCATCATATCAGCCATTGGAAGTTCACTGCTGGACATAAAGGGGAACCTCCCATAACCTCTCCAAGAAAGGAAAAATCTGCCCATAATTGCCACGCCGGTCATGTGTGTTGCTAATTGCAGAGCACAGCTTCTGCGTCAGTGATGCTGCTGCCCATCCTCACTGTGTTTAGTTTTTTGAATAGTATTAATTATACATTCAGTTTCACGATAGAACTAATAACAAATATCTTCAGTTGTGCTTAAGCGATTCGGGCTTTTAATATTTAATACTTTAAACTAGAGTTATTTTATCCCTGATATATTAATTTTAGATATAAGTCGAAAAGAACTTTGGTCGCATTATACCTAATGGCTTTTTTATAATATTATCTGGTTCAGGTACTGTAAGCAAGCTTAATCATTATTTCATCAGGGTTCGCTAAATATCAAATTGTGTACATAAAATAAATATAAACCAGTAATAAAAGTTTCAAAATACAAAATATAGTTTAAAAAAATAAAAATTACTCTTTTAAAATACATCAAAGTAAAAAGTAAAATATATGTGAAAATAATGATGAACTAAAACTACTAGCAGTGTGAAATAATCGCAGGTTGATAGGTCTATGCAAAATATGGTACAAGGCACCCACACATTGTTCAGAATACTACCACTTACTTGCTCTCACACAGAGGAATTACTTTAATCCTGATGATCATGATCAGGATAATAAGATAATCTTATCGGAATATTGTATTGGCACCGATACCTGATATGTGTACACAGTTTTAATTTAATCTGTCTAAAGTAGGTAAAATCAACTTCAAATGATTCGAATACAAACATACACACATACATGCATACAACTGAAGCTGAAGCGGAACTCCATAAAAATAGTTAGTTTGATTGAGTTTAATCGCCGCTAATGTCTTTGATACTTACTAGATTACCTATGAACTACTAACATATGATTTTCAATAATGCAAGCGCAAAAGAGAAACCGGTAGCTAAACTACTGACTTCATTTTTTTTAGTAAGTTCTTTGTTTTTGATTTTAGAGAAAGGATATGAATGTTTATGTGCCGTTACCTTAAAATCGGTATTGCTTTCACGTTTTCCTCCTATGTCGTGGTGTAGCTGGCGCGTTTTAAAACTTGTTCATATTTTAACATACTCGTATATGAAAATATGAAGTTACATGTGTTATTAATATATCATGTGTTAAATCACTTTGTGACATGTTGATATAATTTGATTGTTTCCTAATACATTTAACAGGTAATTACAATAGCTTAGAATGAACCAAAAGACAGTAAAGAACACACTCTTAAAAAATAAAATAATAAATCACACATCATCTCTTTCGCTGACCTGACTCCGAAATAACCTGTGATACGGATATCAGACAACAGAGGAATCACAAATGTTAAACTTATACACAAAATGCTTTACATATGTGATACATTTATCCAGACTCAAAATAAACATAAATACTCATTATAGTCCGAGTCAAATTTCTATGTTTTTTATTTAAATAGACATTATATAGAAAATATCGTATAGAAAGTATAGATTCATAGACTTTTTTTCATGACTCTGGCAACCTAATGGTGTTATAAGTCTTTTAAACAAACAGGTCATTGAGTGTCCTAATCCAATACTAGCTTGACGGCACCAGACTGATCTTAAAATTAAGTTTACAGCAGGTTCATTACGCGAGCCATCAGAAAACAAACCTACAAGAAAAACTCATGATAATAAGGATTCTAATAAAGGTGTTATTAGATCTCTTATCATCATTGGTATTATCGGCACTAATAAATCGTTGCCCTAATAGTAGAAGTAAGAACAATTCTATTCAATCCCAAACACTTTCATCATTATTATAATCTTTCAAGCAGTATTAAGCCTTAGCCAAAAGTTTTACGCAATTCTAAAATTTATTAAAAGTTATATATTTTTAATATATTTTTATAATATATTTTTTGAAGCCTTGCAATGTTAACTGCAAGATTATACTTATTTCTAGTAATATTATTATGAATGTCACTATTTTTTTGTATATCAGTTATATTCTTGTGGATATGCATAATATTTTTATGGATATATTAAATGTGTACAGTTGTTATTTATTTATTTTAATAAGTATTTGTTCCGGGTGGAAATCAAAATCACGACCCTTGGTGCACAAAATAGGCATACTACCGAATGCGCTATCAGACCAGTCCAAAGCTATTGCAAGAACGCATAATAATAAAAAACAGGCCAAGGTTTGTTCGTTTGACATATTTTTGTCAACTAATTTATTAATTAGAATATTGCTTGATATAATTAGAACTATTAATATAATTAGATTATTAATAATAATCTAGGTTATTAATATTGGACATTTTCTTTCCGAATACATGATCGTAAAAGAATAATTCCATACATCGCTTGGAAGGCGATCACACATGAATGGAGGGAGGAAACGTGTTTGAGCAAACTTGTCGAACTTGTTTTTCAAGCAGCTGATGAGATTTGCGTGAAGTTCCTTTATAAAAAACTTTTTAAACTACAACTATATATAGCAACAGTAACCTTATTTGATACTTAGAGAAAATCTGATTCCATCCTGATATCGATTAATGGTACTGTATCAAATATACTTTTCAATTATATTCACGCTAATACAATTATTTTTAACAATTTAAGGTTCATTTCAACGCTAAATAGTTCGTAGAGTCTGCTAACGGGCGGGCAATAACTATATTGCCCAATATACACCAACAACTATAACCTAACGTTTCTAAAAAAATACAAACATCAGAATACACGTATTCACTATATTACTACACCGCTGGTATTGAATTTGACTTTAGGGTCAGTGAGCAGTGGTATCCTAAGGAATTGGTTAAATAAAAGCTTGTAAAAAAGGTGACGACCTAATGAGTGTGTGTGTACACACTACGCTCAACCCTGCTCGCTATGTGCGGCTGTGCGTGCGCGGACTTCCCGCGGATCGGGCGTAAACCGGCACGAACTGGCGCGGGCCGGCGCGAGCCACTCACCACCGCCGCGAAAGCCTCCGCTGCGCGTCGACTAATGACACACATTCAATTGGCACAGATGCTTCAACGCGTCGTTTTTGTTCATAAATCGAGATAAGATAGTGAACAATTATTAATTATATTAATAAGATTGTGATTAAGTCTAAGAGATTGTTTAGAAAAATACCAGCGATACAAATTAACATTATAGGTACAAATTATGTTTCAATATGTCCATAAAATAGTTTCAATAGAATTAGCGATTATACCACTGATTTAGATTGGTATCATAAAATCAAGAGCTCTTTAATTAACATTTCTATTGTCATATATCCGTTATGTATACCTTTGTATATATAATGTTTCAATAATTTATTTTTGTGTAATGCAGATACGTATGTCCATATTAAAATAGGTTTAATATAACTAGGAGATATTGTTTTTCGAATGCTAATTTATTTGCAAATTCCAGGGATATACAAGTGTCCGTTTGTTGTAGTTTGCGTGAAGCGCCTTCGAGATATCGTAATACTGTATTTACTTGTCGATTGAACAAAAGCGTCTATTTGCACATGCGGCTCGTCTGTACATACTTAGTCGTTTGCACTGGCGATGATCGCACAGGCTATTCAAAGCTCAGTTTTCCCAATAATGACTCACGCAATATACGCACACTCCCTTTAATTAGTTACTGACGGATTTGTATAAATGCGCCCCCTCGTAAATGTAAGGTTGTAACATAATCAAGTCTAAAGAAATTAATGATATAGTAGTATAATATTCATCATTATTATTTAAAAACTACTGCTCTCATTAATTTTAAAAAAGAAACAAATTTACAGATAATAAGAAATCATGAATCTTCCAAGCAAAATCTTTAAACGCGAAAGAAAACGCCAGTACTCCTCAAAGTATGTATTTCTTAAGGCAACTAACTACTAAGGTATATAACAATGTAAGCCTAACGAAATATATCAAAAAGTTTAAACACGTATAAGATATTTAAAATGATCTAACATTGTTCTAACTACATAGTATAACAATCATTATTAATTGGATAATTCAGAAGATTTGGCAATGTTGTAACATTCCTGGGCCTTTTTTGCATGTTCTTTTGGCTATCCGTCACATTTGGAACTTTGGGGCCAAACTCGTTTTTTAAAGGGATCAAGGTCTGACTCGTGCAAAGTTTTACACGTGTTGAGAATCTCATTTAAAATATCTGTATTGCCTTCTTCAGAAATTAAGGTATGATATCGGCACCGAGCTCGTCTGGAGGGCACTGAATGTTTTATTTTGGCCTCTTACTTGGGTGTTATTAAGATATATACATACATTTGCCATTCCTGTATTTTTTAGTCTGTCTAATTTGCAATTATTAAACATATAAATTCACACCTATCAGGTCAATGTTTGAGCATTGACCTGACCTCCGAGATAAGTCGCGAAAAGCACTTGAGTCATCAGATCACATCTTACAACAGAGAAATAGTTTATTAAAAAGTTTGTCCTAGATGGGGTCAAACCCACGAAACCAACTTTTGCCCATAATTGCCACGCTGGGCAAGCGTGTTGGCCATCGCAGAGCACAGCGTTCGCGACGGGGATGCTGCTGCCCATCCCCACTCTATGCATTTAAGCTCCACTCTCTCTGTGGATATACTGCCATCTGTCTGTATCTTAGTCGCCACTTAAGACACCTGGTATAAAGCAAGGTACCATTCTACGAGTACTCTGCCGGTACCTCACGGCACTAAACAATAGATATGTATATTTTAAATTCTTTTGAAGTTTCGATTTCTTACAAGCGCACATTATATTGATTTTTTGTAACTTTCTTATAAAATGTTATATAGCAGCAGGAATTAAAGATATGTCTACAAGGAAATTTCTCTTCTTTCTCGTAAATCGTTATTCGTAGATTAATAAGCATTTGTAAGGGAGAAATGCATATTAATCTTAGTCTTAGTGTAGTTAATATAAAGCACTTAGGTACAATAAAAAACTGAAGAAGTTATTGCGTATTTCTTACAGTGTCGGTTTTAATTTACTTACTTCATACGACCTGTAATTAGCATTATAAGAACCCTATGATAGGTGTGTCAGGTTCTCAGAAAACTGAAATAAATTTTATTTAAATAACAAAAAACCCGAGGTTTTTTTATTTTTTTTAAGACAAGACGTTTTGGTCCTTTGCTCATTTTTAATTAGCTGTGTTTTTAATTACGACTTCGTAAGCATAATGGATTTCACTTTACATCTTTTCATGTTTTGAGTCTTGTAGGGACCATCACGTCTGAATGTCGCAACATAGACAACACTAAACCATTTTTACCTTACACATGAATGCTGATTATAAAACAATTATTGGTACATTATTTTGAAGTAAATATAGGACAAGGATACAAAATGTTGCCTGAAATGTTCCATGTCAACAAAGATAAATAAAATAACATTAGTAAACAGTAGACATTAATATTGTGTATCACTATATATTACTATATATATATAAATTCACACATTCTGGTATAAGTATATATACCAGACCCGGGTTCGCGTGGGTAAAATTTAATTAGCATTAAAGTATGATCAATGCTGTTGGAATAATAGTTTTGCGTAGTAGTAAATTTGAATTATTGGTTTAGGGACAGCGTAATAAGAAAGAGATGTTGGAACAGTTGGACAGCGTGATAAGAATGAAAATGGAATGTTTATTTGGTTAGGACATGTAAAGCATCCGATGAGAAAAGTATTATTATAGTGATTAATAAGTAAGTAAGTATAAGTATTATACAACGGTAATAGGATATTTTACATTTTGATCTGACTTTTTTATTTTGTTAACAAACATAAATATTTATTATTATACATATGTATACAGTTTGAAAGTCTGTTTATGATTATAAGTTGTTTATAAAAAATATAATCCGTAAATAGATAAACTTTGTGTTGTTCTATCAACAGGATAGTGTTGATTAAATTTATGATATTCTTAGAAAAGTTCCAGTGCGATTTACATTCGACAGGTATGTGGCAATCGAAGCAGATGGAAATCAATAGAGTCTGTTTAGCTCGACGGAAGTTTATGTATGTTAATCTAAGGCTCACCCGAGCGATAATATATAATATACTAAGTATCTACATTCGAAAGACCGGAGATTCAAAGAGGGATATGACACGTATAAGTACTACTCCACTTATGATTAATTCGTAGAGCAATAACATTCAGTTCGAGTTAATGAAAGTGAATAACTGTATTAAATAATTATTTTCAGGTCTAGTTCTGAAGAAAAGTATGTGGTTGGTGGCAACTACGGCATCACTTCGTAGTTCAGTACCGCTTCCACAGGTGGACCCTTACAAGACAATCTTCCGGTAGTCCACCGACTTAAATCATGGACGGAAACAGGTAAATGCATCAACAAAAACATTCAAAAATATTCCTTAAAGTATATCACGGCTTTAGCTTAAATTTTAAAGTTGTCCGTTTTAAGGGGATAGTGCAACATAAACTTGTGTTCAAGTTATAATTTTTTTTAATAAGAAGGAAATAGTTAAGATTACGCAATGTTTACAAACAACAAAATGTGCTATATTCGTTCTTTTATAGAACCGTTGATCAATTTTGTGTTGCGGGGAAAAACACAGATATTTAGTCTGCTGTATTTTCCTTGTATGATATCGATCTTATCATACAAAGCTAAAAAATTGAATGCAATAAAAAACAATAAAATTAAAATATTTAGAAAGCGATTGTAAAATTTAAAAATACCCTTATGAGTTTTATAATAAATATTTTTATATTTAAGCATATAGAAGCAAACACTCTACCTCCGTGTCATATTTCAAGTATTAACATCCCGCGTTCTTGTCAAAATAATAAACCACATAATCAAATTTATAATCATTACAATCGGCTACGTTTATAATATTGATATAATTTTCCTAATGCCCATTTTTTCCTAATTCCTAACTTGGATGGAAGTCTCGTAACGTTCAATCTCAGATTGTAATCAACTTAAAAACGTATACGGAAAATATGACTATAAGTAAGTCAGCCAGTTTTCGTGATTAAAATTTGTTTTCCTTGACTACTATTATTCTTTAGAACAAGTACACAATACCATTAAAAATTTGTAAGAATTAAGAGATTTTTTGTATTTATCTACTTTCCATTGTTCGTATGATAAAGTGAAGGTTCACTTTCTATGCTTTTTTGAATATGAATAATTCTGATTCGAATACCTAATGAATGCTAACTAAAACATTTTTTATCACACGTAAATTGTTATTGACAAAAGATATATATTTTCGTCAAATTGTTGTAAGCCGAAAATTTGTTCAACATTATGGTTAATAATATTCTTACCGAGAAACCATTGCAGAAATTAAATTTGTCAATTTCACTTCTAATACGATTATAACGTGATTATCCACCATCAAATCCTGTAAGCATTTGTTTTATCTTTTGTAAAACACTAAATAATTTTTTCTTTCCCATTCTATCCAGCTCCAAGGCTAAATTAAGGTATTTTTAAAACAAAATTTCTTCTTCGTTCAGCTTTTTTATCAAAAAAAATACGATAGTCAAGCATTTATTCTTATCACCTAGATTCACAGTCTCGACCGTGGAATCAGAGAATAAGAAGAATGGCATCCACATGGGTGCCAGCATTATATCGCGGCCGCTACGCAACTCAGCGGAGACAGTTGAGCGAGGGGTGTCAGTGGTGGCTCCCAATGCTCAATCTGACACGTGGCTGCACGACGCCGGATGGAGGAGGAAGCGGTCGCTGGCCCAGCTCACCAGGGAAGCCCTGCCGCGAATGGAAAACTATAGGAACTCTAAACGAGCGCTCAAGAGGCCTAGCTTAGGAGAGCTGCATGGAGACCATTTGATTACAGAAGAGGTGAGGAGTCTTTTTTAATCTTTTTAGATTGTCAACCTTGCTACCGCAATTATAACAATGCTACCGCAGCTAGGGAATTGTAATTTATAATTTGTAATTAATCGCCTATCGCAGATATCTTTTGAGCTTGCCGAAAGCCGCGAGCCTATTTTATAGTGATTAAAAACACTATGCTGACAAATAAGGAAAATACATATGTTTACTTGTGTATTCGTCATTTAACAGAATAACTCTACAAGACGCTACACTTTGTTGTCTAGGCATTCCCTAGAAATCTAGTAAAAAATTAATATACGGCATTTCGTTTCAGAATAGTCTGTAAGTAGACAAAAATATTCCTGTTGCATATCCATTTTATCTGAAACAACTGTACTCTTACTGTGCTGGTAAAAAAGATGTGTATAATCCGCATATCACAGACATAGGTATATCTACATATGAAAGATAACCAATTTGTTCTTGTTGCCTATTGGCTACTCATCTTCACTCAGTGTAGGCGTGCGGGATGTATGAACAATATATTAGTCATCTAACCCACTGGCTTTCAATCCACTTCACCATAGTTAGATCTAGGTCAGCCTTCTTTGGCTACTGAACGTGAACTAAATCTACTTACTTTAGGTAACTTCTTATTTGAATGAAACTGACACCATGAAGTTGGGAAATATAGGGCATAATAAAGCTATGTGATCTCGTTTAAATATAAGGGACTCAAATTTATTCTTGCATATCGGTACATGTAAATTTTAAGGTTAAACAAAATATCAGTTTCCTTAAAGCAATTGAGAAGACGATAAACATATATTTTGAATATAAAACAGTGTGTTTTGGTTATCATTTCCTACTATTAAAGTATCATTAGTAAATCGTAGCAACATTAAGAAAATAAAGACTTTTCAGACATTGCCATGACAGCGATAAACTGTTTAGAAGTCATTAACGCAAAATAAGAAAATCCGTTATTGTTACCATCGGTATCAAAACATGGTAATTTCCTAAAATTCAGTGTACTATAATAAAGAATACAATCCATACAAGTGGATTTACAATTACTCGTTAAATGTGATAAATCTAAACACATTTTTATTTAAAAAAATAATATTCTTCTCTCGGAAATGCCCTGCTCCTTTTAATGACATACATAATAACGTATGAGTAGGCATAATATTACCTTTTTATTTAGCACTTTATGTCCCTGTCTGTTCATCTGTTTGTCACGAGAACAAACATCTTTATAAATACCAGGTATTTTCTTAAATTGCAATAAATAAATGTGCATACATATTAGTACAAGGATTCTAAGCATTGCAGATTTATGTATAGGTTTTATATTAAGTTTATAAAGCATAAGCACACCATAGCTTAAATTATTTACTATTCACTGTGCAAATTAAATAGCATCTAAAACTAGTGCAGCGATTTAGTTATTTGCTTATAGTCTCTCAATGTTCAACTTTTTTATTCTAATTGGATTGTTTAAAATTTTTTATATCATTACAGTTATAATCATTGATTGCTTAGAAAAGGGTTCTATGTTTCTAGTTATAATTTATAGGTACTTAATAGTTAAGTGGTTTGAACTAGTTTGTCCCGGTTTTCACGGCCTTGTGCTGGCATAAGCCATTAACCACACTAAATTATATTTAATATAAATCCGTCTAAGAAATTATTCATGATCATCATATTAGAAATAATATCATTTTTGTAAAATATTGTAATGGTATTCTGACAGAAAGTTTAGCTTGCATCTAAACTGCAAAAATGGAAAACAGATGATCACAGTCATGTGAGTTGACTAATGGGAGTTAGTCAGTGGCAGCTCTAACATTTTATCCCATTGGGGAAAGTTATAGAATATTAGCTTGTACATAATCTAGTGAGAACTGAAATAAACATCATGTTTATTAGTAGCAGTTCGGAATTACACGTGTAGACACATCATGGTCCGGTTCGTCCCATAAATCAGCGTCACAATACAACAGGGACGTCGTAAAACCTGCGCAGGCGACGTCCATCACGTCTGTTCCACAAACACCGTCAGCTGTCACTCATCACAGAGCGTCACCACTCTCTGATGAGTGACAGCTGACGGTCGTCATGTTACGATGATTACCGGCAGTAGCTATTACATTCTATTCACTACGATAAACATGAATCAGGCATACATATTGTAAATATGACAATAGCTGTGTTTTTTACATATGAATATAAATTTTTTACATATGGATATAAATATATATATATATATATATATATATATATATATCTATATA
>JACJUM010003129.1:9674184-9815045 GCA_020976665.1 Heortia vitessoides
ATTTATATATTGAATCGTTTTGTCGAAGAGCGTGAAATATTAACATAAGTTTGTTTGTTAACAGGATGAGAAAGATCAGAGAGATACCAAATCCCCAACACCAGCTATAGGAATTAAATTAGGATGGATCCAAGTAAGTAACCAAATAAGTCTATGTGTTCTATAATCTAATGTATTCTATAAAAAATGATAAAAGGGTAACTAACTATAGCTAGATGTATTGCTCACTATCTCCTAATGACTGGGTAAAATCTTCAGTTCATTAGGTCGGCATTGTATCGCGCGTGATATCTTTGTAAGAATACGAGGGTTTGTAGACTACGGCGTACCATAGTGTGGACAGTATATTGGTTTGTAACTTAGTAATATAAAGAAGAGTTCCACGTAAATACTGATACGGAATTGTTACAGGGCGTGTTAATACCATGTCTTTTGAATATCTGGGGCGTAATGCTGTTCCTGCGGATATCTTGGGTTGTGTCGCAGGCGGGGATCGGCCTCTCGCTGGTCATCATCGCTATTTCCGCTGTGGTATGCATCATCACCACACTGTCTATGAGCGCAATTTGTACGAACGGCGAGGTCAAAGGAGGTTGGTATACGAATTACTTTAATTATGACGCCGAAGATTTTAATGTGTTGACTGTATATTTTTTTGGATGGGTATAAAATTTTAAGGTTGAACTTAGGTATTAAAGGAGTAGGGATGAGGGGATACGAACATAATCGTACAATACAAAAAAAAAAACATTAATTAATAACTTTACGTTGCGCATTCTTCTTTTAAGGACTAATAATTAATTATTGTTAATATTTCTCGAATATTATTATGTTAATGTTTGTTGTATTTCTAATAAATAAAATCTTCTAAAAAATCAAACAGATTCAGATTATTTATCGCAGAGATAAAAAGGGATCTTGATATATCCCGGAAATCGCTTTACGCTAACCTCAATGCTTTCATATTTTAGGACACAAGTCTCATCATACTTTCTACTACTACTACTACTACTTATCGACCCGATAAAATTACATCGGTGAAGTACTAAACAATTGACAACATTTTTTAATAATAGTAATATAGTAACGCAACATATGCACGCGCCATGAGACGGAATCTCACGATTTCATTTGAATTCTCATTACACAGTTCACTTCGCCATAGCAATAACTCGCGCCCGAAGTGGATTGTTCAAATAAAACACTACTATTTTGAGTGTGCTTTATGAAGTTATAAAAGGTTATAAGTGTTATAGTATTTAAGCTACTTTTATCTAACAATAATCGGCTTGCCTCTTGTTGAGTACTTAGTTTAACATTACTTTCTCACCAACAACATTAATATGATAATATGAAGTGTCTCTACACTTTATTTCGCAACATTTGAAATATTTTCCAGGCACCAAAAATATCCTATGCACTTTGTTAGGGCTGTATCAACATGCTAACAGCTGAGTCGCATTTATAATATTATTGTAGACTTAATTCAAAATGTTATAAGAGCGATTACCATTAGGTTACAATGATTCGTTTGCATTCAGGTGGTATCTACTACATAATATCGCGGTCTCTGGGTCCCGAATTCGGCGCATCTGTGGGCATAATATTCGCATTCGCGAACGCGGTCGCGGCCAGCATGAACACCATCGGCTTCTGTGACTCTCTGAACGACCTGCTAAAAGGACATGGGCTTAAGATAATCGACAACGGAGTCAATGACGTCAGAATCGTGGGCGCAGTGGCTCTGGTAGTCATGTGCATTATTTGCGCCGTCGGAATGGATTGGGAGAGCAAAGCGCAGGTTTGTTTGTTAATATCTTTTATAATGTCGTTTTCACATAAATCGTATTATACCGTAAAACACATTGGTGGGCTGCGTGAATTTACTTTATAGAGTAGGCCCAGGCATTGGTGCCCTAGGGCAGTAAAAATATTAAGATAGGAGGTGACATCCTCGGGCTGCCAAGTAAGCAATTTGCATCGTATTTTACGTAATTAAAATATATTAAGCCTGTTAGGCATTAAACAAAATCTTTTTCTACCATTTATTCAATAGTTATCAACTTAATTGATAGATCGAAGAAAATTTGTGTAAAATAGGCTGTCGATACAAATGTACAGTTCCCGGAAATCAAGCAACACTTTTATGTTTGTTCAAATAAGGAAATTGAATTCTGACTCGGCCGGTCTACGCGGTTCTGCACAAAGCCAAGTGGAGCGTAACCAAATGATAATCTATTAAAATCATATATAATTACAATTTTGTATATTTGCAAGCGGTTCCATAACCATTACTGTATATGGTACCTTATACGTACGTATACTCGTATATAAATATTTGTCCGTCTTGTGGAGAACTCATTTATGTAGACAAACAGACGTGAGAAAGACCTTATAACATTATCATCAAGTCGGGAGGATTGCAATAAGTGTTACATATAATACAGTCTACAATTCAAAATATTACATACATCCTGTGACCAATCGGGATGAGCAAAAACGCGATGGGGATCCTTACAAACACGCTCATTTATTATTAATGCTTCTAACCTGGCCCTTCTTTAATACCTTTTCTACCTGGTAAACATGTTCGCTATGGTCGCCCTATACCAACTTTCCATTCACTTTCATTCTATATACCTATTTGTGCAGTCATTCTACTCTCAAACTCACTCCTCAAATACTTCTTAAGCATACATACTTCGAAGTGCCCTCATTTTGACACCATTTATTCTACTCGCGTGCTTCTTCTGTCATACCCAAGATTCACTACCATATGTCAGTGTTGCAACCAACACACCTCTAGGAACAGCCAGTCGTGCCAGTTTTGGCTGCCCGTAAAAGCATTTGCTCTCTTCAATATCTCCTTCATACTTCCGATCTCTCGTGAAAATACTTCACGTATACACAAAATCTTTCACTTGTTCAACTTGTCGTACTTACTTTCTTTTCAATCACCGTCACTTTCATCTTACTCACAGATACCTTTCCTGCTAAAGGATTACCTTTTAGAATATTAAAGCTGTTGTTATTGCACTTTGCCGTTTCAAGAACACAATTATTTATTGATCTATATATAATAATTTCAAAGATAGTGATGAGTTAATTTACATTAAAATAGACTACAGTAAAAGTTGTTAATAACTGAGATAACGTATCTGTGCTATAGTAGGTACTCATTAAACACCTTGAAACTTGATCTGTTTTACACATTGTGCTTTGATTAGTCATCCAAGCGGAAGGTCAGTTTTAAATTTCTGACTTATTACTCCGCCCTAAATATACCGTTATTTTTATCTCTGTAAATTTTCGCTATATTCAACATAAATATTTGCATTAAAATAGCCACGCGGTGCACACGTAGTTGCAATCACACAGCGTCAATCCACGACGGCGATGCTATCCATCTGCATACTTGAGCTACGCTATTTCGAATGGATTTACCTATGTATCGCCATCTGATGGTTTTAGTACCTCAGTCGCTCTTATTTATACCAATAAATATCTACAACATCTCTTACATTGATCTCACTCTATGATAAGTCGCTTTAAGCACTTATGTTATGGACATCAGACAACAGAAGAATCAAAAATATACTACTTCATCATACCAGCTATTGAAAGTCCACTGCTGGATATAAGCCTCCCCAAGAAGGGGAAATTTGCCCAAAATTTCCGCGCTGGGCAAGCGTGTTGGCAATCGAAGAGCGCAGCTTTCGCGACGGGGATACTGCTGCCCATCCCGCCCTGTGCATTTGAGTTGCACTGTTCTGGATATACTACTTAAATACATATATTTACAACCCAGACATAAAAAAAAACCCTGATATCATCATATAAATATTGGTCCTGGTTGGAGACATTGAGTCCGATGGCACAGAAGGTAGTAGTGATCCTGTCTTGTGCAACAAAGATCGTTGGTTCGTTCCCCACCTAGGACAAATATTTATACTTTATGTTTGCTCTGTGTCTGGTTGTTAGATATATGTATTTAATTAGTTTATTTGTGACTGATGTTTATTTGTGATTTGTGCTTTGTTGACTGATGACCCTAACACAAGTGCTTTAAGTGACTTATCGAGGAATCAGGTCAATGTATGAGATGTTGTGGGAATTTATTTGTTCTTAACCCACTTGGCGGCACTTACGCTAGTTTATTAATAATAGAATTAATTAATTGTGTATTGATAATAATTTCGTGGTTATTTATCGTCAAAACTCTAAGACTGTCTGTCATAATAACATATGTATTAAGTTTTCATTTTGATATCACATACAGACTATGCGGTTTTATTTATATTTTTTTTGCGATAAGTATATCTCACTACGTTTATTTATCTAAGAGGAGGACTGGTTTACATTGTGTATATGTTGAGTAAATCAATCAATGCTTTAAAGAAACAACAATCGAAACCAAGACTATTAATTAATATAAATCAAAATCTTTCTTATCGAAAACTTAACAGTATGAAATAAGCGTAAATTCATAACAACCTTGCTGAAATTTCAGAAACGTGTTATTATTTATGTAAATAAATGTTTTTGCTTGTCTGGTGTTCACGCTGCGTTATTACTGTTTACTTCAGTCTGACTTTCATATAAGAAGTTTTATTTATATCAATCGTTTTTCGATCTACGTTCCCGGAATAGTTGTTCCACTAAATCACTAACAAAATTTAATACTCAAATACCAATGTAGAGAATTAACTAAATCGTTAGCTTGAACTCATGAACGTTTAGTAGGATAGTTTTCGATAGTAGTGAACAGTTTATTCGAGTGTTTTTCTATATGACTAACCTTAACCATCGGCTTAAAGCCAAATAAAGCATGCCCGACTTCGAATTATATATACATACCTAAATAAATTAATAAAAGAAGACCTCACACTCGTTCTGAAGCAAGGCGTCTGCGTTGGTACTTCATTGTCACCTCTTTCTACCGCTAAATAGCAGTTTTCCCATTGCCTGTGGTCGTTCAAGTCACAATTTGGCACACTCTACTTTTATCCTTGCAGTGTAACCAGCGGTCACAACCTAGTGTCCGCAGACCGTACGCTTGTTTGTCTGTTTAGTTGATAATAAACATAATTCAATACAAATAGGTATCATATATATTATGAAGAGTCTTTACAATATTAACAAAGAATAATACGAGGTCGACTCTGAATTAGAAATCGTATTTACTACCATTCGCAGAGTTTGTTTTCTCCGCCTGTTGCAGGGCACAACAAGTAGTTGTAGTAATAAAAACATAACCTAACAGACGCGGGCCTCGTGACGTCACCGTAACACTCGACAACGCCCATGCCTTATCATAAAGATGCAATCCATATAGGATGGCAGTAAATCCACCAAACCGTTATTATACTTATACAAATAAGTGTGTATATATTTCTATATATATATATATATATATATATATATATATATATATATATATATATATATATATTATATTTACAAACAAACATATTATGTAAAGACACACCTAAATAGCATATAGTTACTGATATTACCAACATTCAATAAAAAAAATATTTAAATATTTGGGGCCGACTCGCTGTATAGTAGGCTTTTCGACGATACTTCGTGATTAAACTAGAAAATGTGAAAATCCTTATTATTAGGGGTACTATGTATAAGTGAAATGTGGTTATGTATGTATAACCGGATTAAAGCATTATGCTTTAATCCGGTTTAATCACCATCAGTTAGAGCAGCGCAGACACTAAGATTAATGATAGTGCCCATCTAATTTGTTAAAAGCGGCAATGAGTTTAATTGGTGGAATTTACCTGAAATAGTGCAGGCAAAAAGTATCTATGGTTAGGTGGGTAGTCTAGGTGTTTCCTTCTGTATGTGTACGAGGACTATGCGCCAAAAGATGATACAGTCAAAACCGGATATAGCGATGAAGGGACCGTATATTTCCAACGTTTTAAAGTTTCGTCGTTATAAGCGATATGTCGCTATATCCGATGTTGTTATAGGCAGTTTGTTTACTGAACAGTTTAATACAGACTCGGATAAGACCTTACAATCTGGTTGTAATAACCGATGAGTCGTTGTTGACGATGTCATTATAATTGGTTTTGACTGAATTTTTTAGGCATAGAAAAAATGGTTGCTTAGTGCTGTAAGCTTGGCCGACATAAGAAAGTACCGCTATATTTTTAAAATATAGAGAACCCATTCAGTTTGTATTATATCAAATACTAATTAACTGGCAATTGAATATCCTCTTTGATATGATGCCTACTTCTTTTTCGGTGCCATAATCATAGTAGACTCGATATGATACAGTGCGGTTGCGTTTATATAGACATAAAGCGCGAGGATATTGGCTCATATAAAGGGGAAGTATTTTTATGTACATAGTTTTAAAAAGGTTTCCTTTTACCATATTTAGATTTAGACACCTTCGTCATTCGAGGAGTTATATAAATATTTCAAGTAAATACAATAAAATGTATTGTTGTGATAATTCAATTAAATATGACCAAAATTTATTTTATGATGACAAAACAAATACAGACTATAAATAGAAATGACAACGAACACTAAAACTACAAAAGAAAATTCGAACATGTTATTAGTACAGTATAAAAATAATGAACTACTATAGCTCTTTAAACAAAGACTTATATAAAATCTTGGACTTTCTTAATCAAAATCCAACAAATCTGTTAAATATGTCAAATCTTCTGCAAAGCCCCTTATAAATATTTATACATAACAACCATACTGATAAGAGATAAAAGTAATATATGCTAATAAAAAATAAATATAACTCATGTTCAAATTCAAAACTTGAATATATTTATTTACATATCAGCAGCAGCTGTGAGATACCGGCAGAGTATAATAGTACCTCCCCATGTACCGGGTATTGTAAGAGGCTACTGAGGTACCAAAACCGACAGATTGCAGTATATCCATTTGAGACAGTTTAGCTCAAATGGGGATGGTCAGCAGCATCCCTGTCGCGAGAGCTGCGCTTTACGATTGCCAACACGCTTGCCCAGTGTGGTAATTATGGGCAAAATTTCTCCTTTCTTTGGTAGGTCAATGTCCAGCAGTGGAATTCCAATGGCTGGTATGACGATGATAGCATATATATATATAGCAGACTGAATATATTTTTGTAAATATTTTAAATAAACAGCAGTTAAGGCCTATCGTGTAAGGCTAGCCCAGACAACTGGAGACGGCACGCAACACTATTGAGCGCAAATTGTAATAATTTGACCACTCCTAATGGAGCAAATTATGGTTATAGTTGCTAATCGTTTAGACCACACGGTCCTTATCTTTGAACAAATTACTTTTATAACTGTTATTATTAAGCAATTATTCTTATGCCATTAGGTAATCTTTGGGAGCACTATGTAGATATAGTTATTTACATTTAATTGCTCACAAGTACACAGCATACAAGAGAGTTACATTGAAAATATAAGTAGGTAAAGGTGGTCCTACCATTAAGAACGATCTAAACAACCTCTGAGGCTAATAAACTAGTTACAGGAAATAAATGTTACAGGAAGAATTTTGGTTTTATACACACATTTTTTATTTATTTTGATTCCTTCTGAGACGTAAAGTTATCGAATTGTGCGTAACAATGCGTTGTGACTCTTAAAACAAGGTAAATGAAAAAAATCACCTTTTATATAATATATAATTCACCTAGTAGACATAATTGACAGAATGTTCAGCAAACATCTTTTTAAATCGACCTTCCAAACTTTCCCATTGAATCCCATTATTTATTATTGAAAACCGGATAAAAATCTGTTAAGGAGTTCGTGTATGTCGCAATTATGCCCACACACAGGTACGATGGAGATTTCTTGTATAACACGACGCAGAGTCAAGGCTTGTCCAAAGAATTTACGTGAAAGACGTTAATTAAACCCAAAACACAGATTATGAAAAGTATACACGGGGAGTTGATTCGCACTGAATTACATTTCCAACTGTCATACAATGTAAATGTAGTTATATTAGAGGACAGGCCAAGCGTGGGTCGGGCCACAATCTAGTCCTTAGAAGTTCATCATTATCGCCATATAAGCCGTAGGACGTTTACCGTTGGACATAGGCTTTCCAAGTGATTTCCAATATGACCAGCTGATTGCGATCCGCATCCACTGCGATCCTGTGGATATAGTCAGACACTTTGTGGGTCTTCTGCAGCACCTTGTGGTCCCATAGGACATTTAATAGTTGCCCGTTACAATAGTTCGTTACTTACGAAACGTTCGAACTTCGTTAGTTTGATAAATCAAACTAACGAAGTTCTGTAAGTAATGATGTTATATAACTTTTTGTGAAAATTGTACGATATCAGTGGCAATCAACAGCTTTTTAGTACACAGTCTTTAAACTAAGCTTCGGACAGAAGACGGACATGGAGAAGCTGTACCTTTACAGCTTCGCCATATCGGTTTCTTCATTCCTCGTTGATTGTAAATCTATTGTAATACATTCTTATTAAGGTTTCAATTTCGCAAAGTGAAATTACTAGGTACTAATATCCTCCAGTCACAAGGTTGGTAATGCTCTAGTAAAAAGTCAAAAGTTAGAGATAAGTAATCCCCTGTGATATTACGAGCGTCTATCTATAGGCTGCGGTAACTGTACGCTTGTTTGTCGAACTGGTCAAATAAAAAAACTTAACTGATCTTTATGATAACATCTAGATTTTTTTATATATTAAACTTGTTTCAGAATTTCCTAATAGCTGTCATCGTGGGGGCCATGGTGGACTTTATAGTAGGAACCATCATGGGCCCTAAGATTAACCAAGAAATCGCTGAAGGTTTCGTCGGTTTAAGTTGTAAGTCTATAAGTTACAGAATACTGCGATTTCTGCGTTTTTAATTGATTATTTATATACCAGTGAAAATCTCTTTAAAATTTCGGTTATTTATACTGTTTTGCCGCCATACAAACAAACACTTCAATTGTTTTCTTTTAACTATATTTTTTTATTTATTGTTTTGTAATGTTTCAAGATAACATTTCAGTGAGTATGTACTCAATTAACAGTGAGATGCATTATGTCAGTATAGTTTTTTTTTACGTTTATTCTATACGTTATGTGTAATGTTCTGAAATTTGACATTACACATAACGTAAGGAATAAAGACCTGGCTTTTAGAATAAATGTAATGCCTTTGCACATCTAGAACTGATTGTACACGTTAGAAAAAAAGTATTAAAAAATGTGTATATAAAAATTATGTCATATATGTATACTCAGTCAATCAATTTAACGTCTTCTTAAATCCGCTAAAAACAATTGTGACGATCACGACCGCGCTTGCATTTACGAATACTTATTTTTTTTTTATAAAAACACGCGTTTGTTTTCAAATATACGTTAATAATGAGGCACGTGTTCAACAAAAAAGTGTGAGCATGATAGGTCACTTCGGTGGTCACATTACCCAGCGCTATTAAATATTTATTAACTAAGCACGTAGCATCTATACTAATTTTATGAACACCCGAGTGTCTGTCTATTAGTTACCTTTCCACAACTATACCGCTGAACGATCGTTAAATTTACTACGCTCGAACTCAATGGAAGGCTACTTTTATATGAGTTAACAACATAGTATTAGAGCTACGAAACCAAGAAATTACTATGGTATAAGATATAGACACTTAAATCTACACTTATATAGAATTATTTTTGTATATTTGTTTGTAAGAAATAGCCTCAAGAATTGCTGAACCGGTTTTGGAAATTCTTTCACTAATAGAAAGCATAGGATTTATTTTATAGAAATATGTGAATGGGCTTTTGTTTTTTTTTATTTTTGCAACACTTAAGATCAAAAAGCACTTACCTAATTAAGATTTTACTAATAGAAAGTTACGTTATCAGCCACTAACATAAGCTATAATTTATCCCCATATTCTTACGGGAAAGGCAACAACGCGGATGAAAGCGCGAAGCGTTGGTAGTCCAGAATAAATTTGTGCTGTAAGCCACGATATCTACAAAGGCTAACATTCCAGCGGTGACCTTCGCGGAGAACTTCGGCGCTGACTTCAGGTTCAGCGAGGGCATTCATCAGGACTTCTTCAGCGTGTTCGCCATATTCTTCCCCTCCGTCACCGGCATCCAAGCCGGCGCCAACATCTCTGGAGACCTGAAGGTTGGAGTCCATTGCGTTATTTAAAATTATAGGTCTCACATCGAATTTTAATGCCATCATTTGTCAATCCGTAGGAAAATTAATTCCTTCCGTAGGAATAACTTTAACGAACAAAAGCGCACAACAAACCGATGCGGTTAGTAAATAATTTAGATACCATTTTTTACCAAAAAAAAGGATTAAAGATATTTAAGTTTGTTCTAACACTTGGTTTTAAACAGACAGAATAAAACATAACTGTTGGTCCTGGGTAGGAATCAAACCTACGACCCTTAGCCCACAAGATATACGAGTATGTTTTACCGAATTGGCCATATCATACAAATTATTAACCGCAAAATAAATTTAAACAAATCACTTGGCTTACTTAACGATACATAACTATTTTTGGTTTTTTAATTAATGGATGAATGTACATTTTTTTTTTATTTATTTAACTTTATTGCACAAAATGTTACAAAATGTACAAATGGCGGACTTAATACCAGATGGCATTATCGCCCAGTCAACCATTACACAAAACTGAAAAATATATATATATACGTGGCATACATATTTGTATAAATAAACACAATAAATGCATATGATATAAAATATATATATATATATATATATATATATATACTTATATATGTACATACATACATAAAATAACGTACATCAGAAATAGGGTTATAAAGTTAGAGAAGCAGCATCAGAAAATAAAGTACGGAGACAGCGTTTCAGGTTAAATTTGTTTGGGGATTGCTTAATATTCAACGGAAGCTTGTTCCAGAGTCGTATAGCTGTCACTGTAAAAGAGTTTGTCAAAAAACTAGAGTGATGAGGAGGAGTTAAGAGCGAAAGAGTATTAGAAGAACGGAGATTACGTTCGTGAGAGGAAGATAGGAATTGGAATCTGTCCTTTAAGTAAATTGGTGCGTACGGATCAAATAGTATTGAAAATAGTGTGGTTAGAACTCGAATTTTGCGACGTTCTCGAATGGGAAGCCAGCCGAGAAGAGAACGGTAATAGGAAATATGATCGTATTTACGCAAACCGAAAATGAAACGAAGACAGTTGTTTAATAGACGATCCAATTTATTAAGGAGTTCTTGAGAGATATTAGTGCAGCACACGTCACCATAGTCAATTATGGGTAAAACCAAGGATTGAATAAGAAGGGTTTTGGTTTTAGTAGGAAGAAAATATTTCAATCGATAGAGAGCACGAAGCGTTCCAGTAACCTTACTGCTGATTTCATTAACATGTGTATCCCAGGTTAAGGAAGAGTCGATAAATAGGCCAAGATTCTTAACGCATGTGCTGTAGGGCACTACCACGTTATTAAAAATAATTACAGGTACATTTTTTAAACTGGACAATTGCCGTTTGCTCCCCAAGATAATGGCTTGAGTCTTAGACAGGTTCACAGAGACACCAAACTTTTGTGACCAGTTTGTGATGTTGGTCAAATCAGCATTAATCCGAGCAATGGCATTGTCCAGGTCATTGCACTTTACCTGGGTGTAAAGTTGCAGGTCATCAGCGTATAGATAATAAGAGCAGCCAATAGATTTGGTGACGAGGTTTATGAAAAGGGAAAATAATAACGGAGAGAGAATGCCACCTTGCGGCACACCAGCATCAATTGTCACCCACTGGGATAAATCATCTCCCAGGCGCACCGCTTGCTGGCGTTCTCGAAGGTAGGATGCGAACCATTCCCGAACCGAATCAGAGACCCCGACGTAAGAGAGAATAGAGAGGAGAACTTCGTGATTGATAGAGTAGAAGGCGTTGGAGAAATCAATCAGAATTAAGACCGTAAGGCGGGAGTGTTCCATTCCAACTCTTACATCATCCAGGATATTTAGTAGAGCAGTTGTAGTGCTATGTCCTTTACGAAAACCGGATTGAAAGGGACTTAAGAGGGCGTTTTGTAAGACATGGCTAGAGAGCTGTTTGTGTACAGCTGCCTCGATAATTTTAGAGAGATATGGCAAAATAGAGATGGGACGAAATTGATGGGAAGAAGTAGGGTTAGGTGTTTTAGGAACCGGGATAACATAGGCTTTGCGCCATATACTGGAAAAGGAGCCATGTTGTAGGGAGAAATTGATAATGTGGGTAAATGGTGGTACAATAAAATTAAATAAGAGAAAGATCATGCGGCGACTCAAATCATCATAGCCAACAGCATTGGATTTGGTAACTGAAATAGTTTTAAAAGTCTCATCTAAGGTTATAGGAGAAAAATTGAACACATTAGCTGTCGGACGTGGCAAGGAAGTGATTAAAGTTATTGTTGACAATTTTACAACGGGATCTAGTGTGGTAGTTAAAGAGAAGTGTTTATTAAGCTCGTTAGAGGAAATAACAGAGTAAGAATCGGGAGGGTTTAAAGACTTCCCGAGACCCTGAGAATGCAAAAACTTCCATACGTTTGCCGAAGATGATGATTGAACATTGTCGTGAATAAATCTACGTTTGGCTGATCTTACCAGTTGATTACAGCGATTCCGAAGTCTTTTGTATGTATTTAAATTAAAATCAGACCGGACTTTTTTAAACTTACTAAATGCACTGTCTCTTTGAGCCATGAAATCCAGGAAGCAGGCGGACGTTTAAGACTAATCGGAAGAATAGGAGCGTGTTTGTCAAAAAGTTGTAACACTGAAGAGTTAAGAATGTTAACTTTGTCATCAATGGAAGACGCTTCCATTAATGTTGTCCAATCAAGTTCCGCAGCATCCTGTTTTAGTTTTTCAATATCTAGTTTTCCAAAACTTCGCAGATATTTTATTCTAGGCTTGACCCTAGGTGGCTTTAACTTGTAACTCAGAAATAGAAGGTCATGTTTAGAGAAACCAGGAGCTGGCAATTGGCCATGCTTAATTACCAAGTCAGGAGATGAGGTAATCATTAGGTCTATGAGGGAGTCAAACGCGTTCAAATTGTGGTGAGTTGGGTTTGATGGTAGAAGAGAAAAGTCAGTAGATTGAATGATGGATTGGAGTTTAGAAGATCGAGCTGAGGATTTAAGCATATTTGTATTAAAGTCACCCATGATTATATGGTGTGCGTGCTCACTAGAGATTGATTCAAGGACAGACTCAAGAGTGGAGAAGTAGTCTATAGAAGGTGGACAGTATACGACCCCAACAACAGCCTTAGCACCGTCAACTGATACTTCCACAAAAATATATTTCGCAGAATATGTGTAAAGAGATGGAGACATACATATGACTTTATAACTAATATCGCTGCGCAGGTACATAGCTACCCCACCTCCACCTTTTCCAGTGCGATCATTTCTTATAAGAATATATCCAGGAAGGCTATAAGAAGTAGAAGGGAGAGCTGGCTTAAGCCAACTTTCAGAAATAAGTAAGGCGTGGACAACATCAGAGCTAAAGTTTGTGAGAAGTTCCGTGTAGTGCTGAGGAATGCTTTGAGCATTAATGTGACAAATATTGAATCCGTTTGTAGAGCTTGGAAGTACCGCTTGGAAGTACATTAGTAAAACAAGTTCGTACATGACATGTACTAACTTGTTTTACTAACATCAATAATCGTAATTAATATTAGTTCAGTTAATTATATATATATGTTGGCATTACTTTGCATTTGGGTGCGACCCGTTGATTTATATGGTGGTTTTATACTGCGCGTGTATGCGATGTGTTGGGGTTGGGCGTGCGTACCTATGTATATGTCAAGAGATGATTGATTTTATAGACGTCACATTGCTTACGTTGTGTAGTATGTGGCACCATGTCCCCGAGAATTCCTTATGAATTGCAAAATTAAGCAGTAACGTCGCTATGAAATTTCTATACGTTAATTATTTAATGAATGAACATATTGAACTGTTAGTTAATTTCACAAACATGTTGATTGGACTTCTAGATTAATAGGACGAATTGGCGAGTCCATTTTGAGGCTATAGGATGACGTCAGTTCCCTACAGCGACCTTGTAATCGACCCCGGTTGGCGGAGGGCAGTCGGCACGCGCGCATTGCCACGTGTTTACATGCAGTGTCAATGACAGAGCAGAACGAAAATACTAACCGATACCCGGATTTATTATTACTAAATTTGATCTACACGATGTGGGTATTCTTTGATCCATATATTTTTCAGCATTTTACATTACACTAGTATGCTTATGTGCACCCATGAATATTAATCGAACGTTAAATTATACAGTAGGGCCAGAGATATCGACAATTGCCAAAATATTCAATTATGATTTCTTACTCAGACACATGAATGAGAAATCCCTAATAATCTTTAATGGCTCACGATTTTGGAGGCCTATGTAAGTACCAACTGTACTAATACATACATCATAATAATATGTAGGTACATCTAATAAACGTGCATGTGTTCATTTTTAGTTTAATAGTAACTTTGATTTTTAACTGTATGATATTGAATTTATGAATCATGCAAGATTCCAATGTAATTTTATGAAAGTTATAAAATTGAGTCATGTGAGTGACTAAAGAACAAAACAATTGAAGCTTGTATAAATAAAGAGCTATGATTTTATTACAGTAATTACGAGGAACGCTGTTTGTTCTTACTAACGCGAAAACTCAATTGGAACAAATCGAATGATTCGGTACATTCAATCGAGGTGTCATCTCTTTTAACCCTGACGGTTTTGTCTTTAATACTCTAGTAACGATCCGATTCATTGGAGCCAATTGAAATGGCAATTATATTGTATGTGACTCATATCTATATTAAGGTCATTTTAAAATAAGAAGATTAAATAACATTAGATATCTTAGAATAGAAAGCCTATTTTCACTTAGGTAGGAATATATACCTTGGTTACTTAATTGTCTCATTCGGTACTTGTTCTATGCACATAAAAACCACGTGACTATGAGACATAGTTGAAGTTTTAAAGCCGTAATTTATTAAAGAAATAATTACCGCCGTTTCATTGCATCAAGCATACTCACATCACTTACCATTAAATTAAATAAGTGAGCTTTGAATGAACTTTCCGTTATTCAAACGTAATCGATCTTAAAGTAAATTAGTTAAATTCTTAAAACTTTACAATGCTTTTGTTCAACTAGGACCCCGCATCGGCGATCCCTAAGGGCACATTGCTGTCGCTGCTAATATCAATGTTAAGCTACGCGTTAATGGTGCTGTTTTCTGGCGGCGGCGCACTGAGGGACGCGAGCGGCAATGTTACTGACATTTTGTTGGCTAACGGAACGGTTATTGACTATAGTGGACTACGGAATTGCGGCGCCGCCAACTGTACTTACGGCCTGCACAACAGCTACTCTGTAAGTATACACGAACTTTCACGTTCAAGTCTCTAGGTAGATGTAGGTATGGTATTGTTATTTAGTGAATGCGTGACGTGTTGAATTGCTGTTCGTTACTGTTATTACATTGACCTCTAAAATTCTGTTTTCGTCTACATCCACGTTTCACACAAAAGCTAATCGGTAAGAAAACGAAGTATGTACCTATTTGTAGCAACTATCGGAGCGCGTTATTAATGCTGCTCTCTACGAAACAGCTCTTTCCTTCTGTTAGTCACATGGACGGTGACCGGCATGCCTGACTAAACAGCTTATAGAAATGCGACATCAGCACGGAAAAAATATCCTAATTTTCTCGTGATGGTTGTTTGCAAGTGTTTGTTTGTAAACGTCAAATAGAGATAGAAAAGTATATTTATTACAATCTTGAAAATAATATATGAAGACAGTCTTATCATCCATATAATGTACACGTCATTGAATTGCTATGGAGTTGTCCATCATTATTCGATGTACTACTAAGCAGAACATGACTGTTTCAGGTGATGCAACTGATGTCAGCGTGGGGCCCGCTGATCTACGGCGGCTGCTGGGCAGCAACGCTGTCCACAGCACTAACGAATCTGCTGTCTGTGCCACGTCTCATTCAAGCGCTAGGCGTTGACCGCATCTATCCGGGCCTCATCTTCTTCTCCAAGCCGTATGGTAGACACGGAGAGCCGTATAGAGGATACGTGCTTACATTCTTCGTTTCACTCGTGTTCCTTCTGATTGGTTAGTTCACATTGTTTATTAGTTTCTGTACAGCATTTACTTCTTGGTTTTTTTTTAGTATTTGGTTTTTCTGCTTGTTAGTTAATTTTTAGAGTTAGCTGTAGCTTGCTGTTATGACACAGTAGCAGCTCTACTATTGCGAATAATACATCCCTGTTTCACCGTTCACCTTCAAAGACCACTGTTTGTGTAAATGATAAACGCTTGAAGACTGAAATCTAGATATGAATATGTCATTTTTTATTGCAGCCGACCTGAATACCATAGCGCCTCTGATCTCCAACTTCTACTTGACTTCATATGCGCTTATCAACTTTTGTACATTCCATGCGGCTCTTGTGCGACCCCTCGGTTGGCGACCCACTTTTAGGGTAAGGTATCTCTACATATATTCGTCCAGCACGTAGTAGTTTAAGGACTACTGATCTGTGGAAAAGTCCTTGTCGGAGTCGGTACATTTAAAATAAAACTAAATAAACCATGCTACAAAATGCACAAATTTCTCTTAACTATTGAACTCTACGAGTCGTCAAAAATTTTGCTTCAAACCATTCGACGCCTATTCATATAGATATTTTTTCTACGCACATCACATATTGACGCTATAATTCATTAGATCAAATGATATAAATTTCAATAAAAATACAAAATGTTATTATATAAATAAATAATTTATATTTACTGCTTTCGAGTTTTTCACGGCCTTTTTCACTGGCTGCGAGCCTTGATCTAAGTGAACATGGTATATACATGGCGTGCCAACATGTCTCCGAAAGATAAAATTTTTAAAAGGTTTCTACTATACATACATGTCTTAAGACTTTAGATGAATCAAAGGCGACTTCCTAAATAATACGGCTTTCAGGACATCCCTAACTAATATATATTTTTTGTAAAGTGTACCTCGTTCTTATTGCAGTATTACAACGTATGGTTGTCGCTGATTGGTTTCCTGATGTGCCTGGCCATCATGCTGCTCATAAGCTGGAAAATGTCACTTATCACCCTCGCTATCTTCTTCACACTCTACCTCATTGTCCACTACCGTAAACCAGGTATTATATACATGAACAATTATAAATGTTTTCTCTTGACGCCACAACCTTTGTTCTTCGGCTAAGAGTTTAAAACGTCGAATACCGACGTGTTTCAACAACAATCAACTACTCCTCGTCTCCTCTCTACTCCTCCTCTCGAGCTCCTCGTCTACGTAGGTAATATAAAGAGTCCTAGCATCCTCACAGAGAGTTATGTTTTTTAGGAGGTTAAAGTAAAAGTAGGTTTCGCAAATCTGATGAGAACCAGGAATTCATAGAGTATACTTGTACTACGGCTTGCGATGCTTTTGAATGCTTTTGCCAAGGCAGGCTATTACATTCTTTAATTTTATTGATCTATTTATGACATCCATTCAGAAAGACGCTTATTAAATCTGTCAATACTTTCTTAATCTTTATATTTAGATTGTAAATAATACGTTATATCGATAAAATTATTGATGCAACTAATTGACTAAGGTTTTTCCTGTTGTATGGTCGTAATGCAATTGATTTTTGTTAGCCTATTAATTTTTTCCTTAAGTCCTTGCATCACGTTTTTGAACACTGGGTAACAATTCACTTCATGTTCACAAATTCAATCAAATCATTCAACCACAAATGAAGTAGATGCGATAGACATAAGTATCCCTAACCCTTGTAGTACCAGTGTGGCTCAGTTCCCGGCTATAGGAATAGCGCTGGGTTAATTCGGTTTGTAGCGAGTTGCATCACTCACACGGTCACGTTGCGAAACCAATCGGCTGTTTGTAATACCATTTCCTAAATTTATTGTGGTAAACTACTACTACTGATCGAATTCTAAAATTGTACTTTAGATTTATGCGCCGCTGTTCTGAATGTGTTCATTTTTTAATATAGGTACATAGTTTAAATCTGATTTAATTTGTGGTTCAGTTCCTCTACGGGAATGAAATTAAATTATTTCTTTTTATTATTGTTTTTAACGTAACTTACAACAACTACTTCAATCATTACTTTCCAATAAATGAAAATTTAAACTTAATTCTCAATCAAAATTTATTTATTTCACTAAGCCCGGACGCTTCGTGTATAAAAGTTTTTGTAAGCATTGTCTCAAATAAAAATGTTTTATCTTTGATGAATATGCAATTTTTATTTATTATCAGATGTCAACTGGGGCAGCAGTACTCAAGCCCAGATGTATAAGACTACGCTTTCGAGCGCCCACAACCTGGCACGCACGGGTGAGCACGTGAAGAACTACTGGCCCCAGCTTCTGGTGCTAGCGGGCATACCACAGGCACGCCCAGCGCTCGTCGATCTCGGAAGCCTTATTACCAAGGCGGCATCTCTCATGATTGTGGGTGATATTACTGAGGTGAGCAAACATAAAACCTGAAAAAGTATCGACAAGAATATCAGTCTTAGATGCTGACTATAGAGGGTATGCAACAGGCCCGATTTGCGCTCTTCAAATTAATAGGCCTATGATTGCCTATTTTTGTTATCACCGGATACGCAGGTTTTAGCTACTTCCTGGTGTACCCTACAATTACTATGTACGAACCCAGCGGCTCTAGCTAGCATGTATCCCGCAGACACAGTAAATAAACTATAAACAGTCCATTATTATGATATTCTACAGAATGTATGTTTAATAGTGGAGGATTGAGGGCAAAATTAACTAGGATTAGATATTATAACTTAGATTTATTTAACCGTATTTGTATAACATTTACAAAGGTATTAGCTGACCGAGAGGTGCCGGATAAGATAGACAGTAGCGACATCAACCGTCAATCATCTGATACACCAAGGACATCACAAACTGTTTGGTTTATACAACTTATTGTAATAAATAGTCCTAGCTACAGTAATTTAATTGGACTAGTTACGTGGAATCCAAATCCAAAAATGATATACCGTAATAATATCACCAAACATTATTACCTTTATTCTTACAGAAAAAACTTTCGTATAAAGAACGTGCAGCGCGTCTGCGTACTAGCGACGAATGGTTGCGCGGGCGCAAGGTGCGCGCGTTCTGCAGCAGTGTGCACGGGTTCAGTTTCGAGCAGGGCGCGCGTGCTATGATGCAGGCGACCGGCGTCGGTCGGTTGGCCCCCAACGTGTTGCTAATGGGCTTCAAGAGCGACTGGGCTACGGCGCCGGTGGACGATCTCGTCGCTTACTTTAATGTCCTACAGTGAGTTTCTCCAAACCTGGTCAAGATCCATGAAATTGTATGCATTGGCAAACGAGGATATGAGGCCGATTTCATAAAAGTGTAAAACAAGAGGTTGATCTTTCTTTAAATTTGTTATTTAGATCTTCATCGTGACATGTCGTCGCGTGCTTTCTTTGTCAAATTTAGATTCGCGTTCTGCGATCGTACAGTTTCCTTCGCTGTTGATATCTTGACGGTCACAAGCTTCTTCGAGGTCTAAGAAGTGCTTTTTCGACAAAGAAACGTTTTATTCCATCAGCGCCGCGTTCGAGAACAAGCTGGCGGTTGCGATAATTCGCGTACCAGGCGGGCTGGATTGTGGCGCAGCGGCGGCCGAGGAGGCCGATTTCGTGTGCGGACACACCGCTACCTCAGGCACCAGCGGCGAACTGCGCGTGCGTCTGCCCTCGCACATCATGCACGCCGACTCAGACCTCGACATACGCTCCACTGACGCGCAGCCCTCAAGTCGAAACAATCTGACCAGTAAGGAACTCAATCTGTCGCTCGTAGTTGTGTGGTGCTTGAGTATAATATTAGTGATGTTAGTGCCCAATTATATTTCTATACTTATGAAGATGTTTTCGATCGAGTAAACACATAATTCTATAATTTAAAGCACAGCTTTTTACTCTGTTTTAAAATTAGTATATCCGGTAAATTAGTTATACAATCTGTAATATTTTACAGATCTATTAACTCTGACGACTTCTCGGTCCTTCACTATATCGGAAAGGGAAACAAAGGATAAGAAAAAAGACAAGAAACCGACTGACATTCACCGACAAATCATTTACAAAGCATCCAACGGAGTGGAAATATCGAAGGACCAGCTCTCCCAAATGACAATATTTCAGAAGAAACAGGTACTTTTACACATTTTAAGTGAAAAACAATTTAATCATTTTTATAACATGTTTACTGGATGCTCTACAGACTCTCCCTAACATATACACTGATGGTCAAAAATATAAGCGGTATAATATACATACACATATTACGCTTGTGTCCCATCGGGGTAGGCAGATACTATGGATCACCACTTGCGTCATCTTGGCAAACCTCTTTCCTCCCTTGTTCCCATCAGTCTATTCATACACGCTCGTTAATTTTCTGTACTTCTGACCTAGCCCTACTTTAATACTTCTTCTACCTGGTTAAGATATGTTTGCCTCGGTTGTCCTATACCCCTTTCACTTACTTCCGCTATATATATTTGTGCAGTCATTCTATTTTCATCCATCCTTTCTATATGTCCAAACTATTTAAATATTCCTTTCTCTATTTTTGTCACGACATCATCTTTTACACCACATCGATCTTTTATTACACTATTGTTTCATCTATATCTCAAACTCACATCATACATACTTTGTGCTCTCATATCTCATACAAGTGCTCTTATTTCAACAGCATTTATTCTACTTGCGTGCTTCTTCTGCCACACTCAACATTCACTACCATATGTCAGTATTGGAACCAAAACACCTCTATGAACAGCCAGTCGTGCCCGTTTTTACACATTTTGGCTACCCATAAAAGCATGTAAGGCTCCATTGACACTATGTATTTCCATTTCTTTTTACAATCCTCAATGTCATACTTTCCTTATGTTCAATCACGCATCACTTTGGTCTTATTTATATCTACTTTCATATTTTTCGTCTTACTTACATTTCCTTTTAAAGGAATTTTGCAAAATTGTTACCATCTCTTGCAACTCTTCAGCTGTCGATGCTAACAGTACTTGATCATCAGCGTAAAGAAGACATTTAATGAGTAACCCTTTCATGCTTAATCCACACATAGTGGCTTTTAAATCCGACAGTCAGTAGTCTATTAAGTTGAATAACCAAGGCGATGCAACACATCCCTGTCTGACACCTCTATGGATTTTAAACCATTCAGTGTAGGCACCGTTTATTCTAACGCAAGCAGCACAATCCTTGTAAAGAGATTGGAATGCCTGAATCAGATATCAGAGCGCAATAGACCTTTTGACCTTTTGCAAGGCACTTTTCAGTTGTGCAGCGCAGGGAAAAGACTTGATCCATGCGCCCTTGATCTTTCCTTCAGTGTCATTCCCAACTCTTTTTATTAACACTTTTGCATTTAATTTGCCGATGATGCTGAGAAGGCTGATGCCGCGATAATTCAAAATATTCCTTCCATCGATTAAGTGTTCTCTATTCACCTTTCACAATATTACCCATATATGGTCTCTAATACCGCTAAATTAAGATAAAGATGATTTTAGACTTGCTTGCCGTAACGATTTCCAGAACAGCTTAATATTATCATTAAAGTTATTAGATAACCTCCTGTCAATTCATTAATGCAAAAAATTCATCTTTTATTGCCTAATTAATAATTCATCTTTTGCGCTACTATTTCTTTCAAAAGCTTTTTTCTCGTTTTATATTTCTCCTTTTTCTTGCTTACATAATTAATATTTTGCATTCTAGGGTTAACCTTCGCTAATAACCAGTCTAGCCAGTCTTTATTTTCTCACTAACTGCTATTCGTACTTCTTTATCACACCACGTATTCCTCATTTGTTGAACATTGTTTCTCTTAGAAACACCACACACGTTTATTACCGCATTCAAAATAGACTCTTTTATTCCCTTCCGTGCGTATTCTATTAGACCTTCGTGGTTCTTTTCCAGGCACTCCAGCTTTTCTTTTAAAATATTCTTATATTTTTTATTCATTACTTCTTCTTTTAATCTTTCCACTTTCACTCTCTCTAGTATAGTTGTGGGTTGTCGGGGGCGATGTCGCAAGCGCTTAAACATACCACTCAGACGACTGACTACAAGAAAGTGGTCTGTGTCTGAACTCACCCTGCGATACTCCCTAATATCCACAACCTTCCCTTTGAGCCTTTCATGTACTATCACAAAGTCTATCATATATTCTCTCTTCGCCGCGCATACATGTGGACCTTCTTATGACAAAATAACGTGTCTGCCACAAAGACCCCGTTCCAAATATACATCTAACACATTAATACCATTCTCATTGATTCTATCATCACCATACTTTCCAATCACTTTCTCATACCCATCACGTATAACTCCAAGCCAACCATTAAAATCTCCTAACATTACTATCCTTTTATTCTGCCTTGCATTCCTTAAAGTATCTCTCACTCCATCCTAAAACTCCACTTTCTCATTTTGGGCATTCCGTCGGATCGGGGATCGGGGGATCCCATATCAGGAGCATACACTCCTAATAAGAAAAACCGGATCAGTTCCACTTTAAGACTAATCCACAGAATTGATGATAAATATGATATGATAAAACAGAAGATGTTTTTTACTTTACATATAACAAGTACTAGTTATGGCACTCGGGACTCCTAACTCCTAACATTTTGTCGCATTTCCAGCTAAAAATGTTATCTAAAAAGCTTTTATTCGTGCTATTTCGCACATATCTCTGCGGGGCGCTCATAATTTTTTTTATCAAATACATATATATATATATATTTATTTATTTAGAATAAAGTTATTATTATATTTGATTTTCAGGAGGCGGGGACGATAGACGTGTGGTGGCTGTACGACGATGGCGGGCTCACCATCCTGTTGCCATACATAGTGTCGCAGCGCTCAGCGTGGGCGCACTGCAAGCTGCGCGTGTTCGCGCTCGCCAACCGCCGCCACGAGATGGAGCTCGAGGAGCGCAAGTGAGGACCGTTGTATTATTATCACCCGCGTCGGTAATATAACGGATCCGCGTTGGCGACAGTGTTAAAACTCTTTCCCTGTCTTGCTCCTTAGATGTTCTTTTGAATATAAAGTGATTTAAATCCAACGCATAGGTTCTTTGGTCTTAGAAAATATTCTTCGAAACTGGAAGTCTACGAGGAACGAATAAAACTCGTGAAACACTATGACCATCGTTTTTGCTCATCGGACTCTTTTTTGTTTTAGTATGGCCAACTTGTTGTCGAAGTTCCGTATTGATTACTCTTCCCTAACAATGGTCCAGGACATCACAGAAGCGCCACAGGAAGAAACGAGAAAAGTTTTTGACGATTGTGTGAGCAAGTTTACCGGGGAAAATGTTAACGAAGGTATATTTGTGTTCTTGATTTACTTAAATGTGTTTTATCGATATAAATCAATTGAAAACGGGTCCTAGTGTTTTATAAACTTACTAATAACCCGCTTCGGCTTTGCCTGACTTCCTTTTTATGTACCATTTTTTTTCTCTGTATAATGTAAGTGTTATAGTTTTGCAACGTGGCGTTCGCAGATGCACATGAAAATTCGTGTAGTAGTTTTTGAGTTTATCGCGAATATCAGATAGCTGTATAAAAGATAATGTTTCCTAGGATATCATTTAGATAAATACGAACTTTTATTTACTTGAAAAACTTTGGTATCTCAACCTAATAAGCATAAAAGAAAACGACCCTTACAACAGATTGCCGAATCAGCGAGACAGAGTTACTGACCCTGGCTGAGAAGACCAACCGGCAGCTTAGGCTGCGGGAGCTGCTGCTCTCCAATTCCAAGAACTCGCGGCTCGTTGTTATGTCCCTCCCGATGCCTAGGAAGGTGAGACTCAAATGATACGAGACTTTCTATATATATTTCAGTTAGTCTAGTAGACTATCTATATTTCAGTTCGCGACGTATAATTTTATAAACAGATATTGCTCTAAATACATGTACATTAGTAACTTAGGAAGTTAGTACCCTTAACATTATTACCTACAGAACTACTCTTACCCTGAACCATTCTATTGATTTAGAACAGATACTCGAGTGCATGCATTATGTAGTAATTTATTCCATGTTTACTAAGGTTTGTATTATGTGACAGGGTTCAGTGTCGGCGCCGCTGTACATGGCGTGGCTTGAGATGATGAGCCGCGACCTGCCGCCCATGCTGTTTGTGCGCGGCAACCAGACCTCCGTGCTTACGTTCTACTCGTAAGGCGTCTGAGTACTCGGGGCCGGAACATCGTGACCTTACGATAATATTGTGAAAACATCTCGTGAGCTCGTATTCATAAACAAATGCAAATATCTAAAGTAATATTTGAGATTACATATAAAAGCCAATTGATCAAGTAATACAATGAAAAGTTGTCTAGCAAGTGCTAGACAACTTCTTGCTATAAAAATTATGGTGCATGCAAGTTCGCAACACATGACTGTTCGAAGAGTGGCAATGAAGTCTACACCTTTGAGGTTATTCGAATGTCGTTATAGCATCTTTTATAGACATTATAAATAAATTGTGTTGTTTCAACATGACATGTCTGACTATGAGTGCTAAGGCTTTTTTTATTGTGCGCTAGATTTCAATACTTTATTGGCACCGTACCTCGTTTATACTACGCCGACGCGTATCGCTCAGACGTTGATGCTGTTCCGGTCGCTGTCATCGCGAGCACCCCTCCAAACACCAGAAATATTTAAATTTCGTCCATCGGGAAATTTAAACGTGGTTCGTAATATTTTGGACAAAACAAAATAAAAAATATATACTGTTGTTACAAATGAGTTTTAGGAAGTAGTCCAGATTCTAAGAGCTCACTTACGGCACAGGTAGGTAATAATGTAGGTCATTATTTATTAATTTTACAATTCACGACATGGGCAGCTAAGGTTTTAGTATTGTAGAATCGAACAAAAACCTACACAATGATACGCGATTATTTATTTATTTTAAACATTAATCTACGGAGTTGACAAATTTTAGCTGGTGACACAGGTGACCAGTGCCATACGCAGCAAATAAGCTAACAAGAGCTTGTAAGAAGTAAGCGGCTTATATTTTATTTACAGGCAGTAGGTTTATATAATAAATATTAGGGAGTTTTCTTCATTATTAATTTGCAATGGTTCAAAAGAACAATTGAAAAAATTTTTTGTTAATATATAAAACAATATATCAAAATGGAATATGTAGTTTATATTTTCTGGCGAAATCTAAACTCAAAAACTAGATATGACACCAACTATAAAAAAGGAGCCTATCTACTGGTACAAAAGTGAAAATGGCAAAAAATTGTTTACTGCGTATTATGAGAATCTTAAGGAGTTGAAAATCATTTTGATATGTCGCTGAATTTTCGGTATTGAACCGGTCAACTGTATTACATTTATAAAACCTTTTATTAATATGTACCAACATATTTTCTATGCCATATTCAATTATTTTAATGGACCAAGTGTGTAATTATTTCGTTAGTGTAGTACACAATTTTATAGAAAGCTAGGATATAAATATGAACCAAAGTTTAATACATTTATAAAAAGTAAAAAAGTAATAGTATTTATTAATTTAAAAATATTACTTAAAGCTTCTATTAATTAAAATGCCTTTAACAATGTCTCATACTACACGAGTGCCGTATTTAAATACATAACTTCTCGTTTAATTATTGTAATCACGTTCGACAGTATTGTTTATATTTAAGTTGTAATTTATTAAAATGTGTTTTAGTACAATAACAGTAATTAATTAGGTACATTATAAGTCAGTTGTCTAGGGTTGTTTATGCATATTAATTATGTACAAATAAATATATGTAAGTTTAGTTAAATAATAGGGTAAATGTTTATATTATATTATATTGGCTCTCTTATTGTTTTTTTATAATATCGATATATGTAAAATGTTTGTAAATTTTAAAAACCTAAAACGTAAAAACGATCGTAACTGTCACTAATCTGTCACTATTTATTTTTTATGACTATAGATTTCATGTTTTTGTGTAGTATAATGTTGCCTACATTAATGCTACATTATAACAAAGTTTATTTTTGGTAATACGTAGATAAGTGTTAAAAATAATTGCACAATAAATTTTTTGCAGTGTGATCAAAGTATGTTCTAGAGGAAAAAAACACTCCTATAGATGATCTACAAAATAATAACAAAGTGTACCTACAAGTGTAAAGGTAAACAAAGCGATAGACAGATCAACCGAATATAAAGTCTGACAAAAATACACCCTCTATTGTAAACTTATTGCATCTAGAGTTTAATATTGAATGCAATGTTTTTATACTGTTTAGGTTGATCTGCCACTGGTCTTTGAAAGAGTGCCATTAAATAGCATATTATAACTTTACCTATGTTGATTTCCAATAAACAAATTTATTTTTATGTCATCAACTTCCCCATTTTTATCTTATTGTAGATACCATATTTTGTGCACAAATTATGTAATCTTAACCTAAATACATGTGATAGTTTATTTTATGTAAATTGCATAACTGTTTCTTTTGTCATATTATAAGCGTCTAGCAACTAATTATTGCGAACTTTCATCGAATATGTACGTCAGACAGTTAATTCATTTGAAATAATGACCATTCTTAAATAAATAAATATATAATTTTACAAAACTGTTGTTTTATTATATTTTTCATAAATCTTTACTTATTACTTATATTATTTATTATTATAAAGCGGAAGAGTTTGTTTGTTTAAACGCGCTAATCTCGGGATCTACTGGGCCGATTTGAATAATTCTTTTTTTTGTTGGAGAGTCCATTTATAGAGGAAGGCTTTAGGCTATATAACATTACGCTGAGACCAATAGGAGCGAAGCGTCAGTAAGAAATGTTGCAAAAACGGGAAAAATTATTTACATTTGAGGTCTTTCGTCGCATGAGCTGCATGAACGGTTCAAGTTATTCAAAAACTATGTATGATAGAATTATTCCTTTTTAATAATAAAAAAAAGTCCGCGACAGTATATGTCTATCTCTCAAGATTTACTCATAATAACATAATATGTCGAAGAAGGCTTCCTACCATTATAATGTGCAAACAGGCCGCGCGGCGGTGGGTGAGGGGGAGGTGGGACTCGCCCCACCGCCGTGCTTGCCACTACCACTCGCGAGTGTATCTTTGCGAGGTACCATGCCACGCGGCTCAGACGCGTGGTTGCCTCCCTACGGAATGGTTGAATACAGCGTGCTTTATTTTAAACAAAAGAAAAAATATAATTTATGCCGAAGTACTTTGACCCATTATTTTAAAAACATTATTTTTTTACATATTATTTAAAAAAAATCTTATACACGTTATACAACAAATTTTTATGCATTTTTATCTGTAAAATATGAATACAAAAAATATGAAGTTTTATAACAAAATCACCGAATTTAATGCGCTATCATTTCAAACATTTTTTTTTATTTTATTTTTTTTTCGGACGAACCTAGTGCTGGACTACTCAGACGTCAATTCCAGCGCCACCGAAAAAGAGGGCGGGGCCTCTCATAGATGAGAGTCCTCTCGCAGGATTATTACGATGCCCGTAATAATCCTGCGTGCCCCGCGGCCGCGACCGCGCGTTTAGCGCGGTCGCGCCCGCAATGGCTCGCGAGATTTGAGCGGGACCGACGGCGAGACCGAGGGTGCCTCTAGAGACTCGACCTAGGCTCGGTCGCCGTCGTTGGGGTTGAATTTACTATGAATGAATTAAATTAAAAACAAGAGAGGACGGACAGATTGAGCCCGACAGCCCTAGGGCTGTCGGTTATCGCTCGTAGGGGCAGGGACTTCACGCGTTCGCCGGCGAACGCGGTGTACTGCTCTGTTATACGAGTGCATGTGGAGTGTCAATGGTTGAGTTGTGCCAGTGAGAGGGCGCGAAAGGGCTGCGAGTTTCACGGTTATTTTGTCGGGAGGGTCGTCTAAGACGTGACGCGGTCTACGAGATCGGACGTGCATTTCAAACATATTAAAATGTATCTACTATGAACACGGGACATGTCTATGTACTTTTTTGCCATTGATATGCTATAGCGCTACTTTTATATTTTAAATCAAAATCTAATCATGTATTAATTTGGCATCATTTATATATTATTAGTACACTTACAGATTACTGTCATACATACTAATATTCATAATAAACTATACGGTAACCTAGGAGATGTGTATGTACACGACATCTTTATTTTTTTATCAAACAAGACGTAAATAATGATAAAGAGCAACCAAAAAATATAATTAATGATTTTTGGGTATCATTTAATATAGATATAACTGTTCTTATCAACAGTTTTAGAAGACATCGGAATTTTTAAATCGTGCCAGGTGCCCATGATAAGTTTACAATACCTACTCTCGTGTAAATAAGTCGTGTATAAGTAAATTAGTATAAGGCTTTACGTATGGAAGAGTATCTTTTTGCAGTTATTGTTTTGTAAACTGTATGAAATAACTACGTCTGACGACGGTCTTGCGCACAACTCATAACGATCATTTGTTATAAACCTATATTCACACCGGTGACATTTGAAAAATCGTAACACATTCAATTCAGATGTACATATACATTGACTTTAAAAAGGTCTTAAACCGTTTTCACCTGTTGATTGTTTAATAATTTCAAAACTTGTTCTCAATCGAAATACTACACTTGTATTCACCCCAATATCTAGTCGAAGTAGGTCACGCTTATCAACTTTTCTTATTCGATTTACGATAACAGCATCAGCAATCCCAAGTACGCACTTGGCCTTAGGTAAATATGAATACGAATGTGAATGTTTTTTATTATAAATAAAAAGAAGTTCAGGTTCTGATTTAATGAACGATGCATTGATTATGAACAGTAATTGCTGGCAAGAGGATGCTAATCATTGAGCAGATAAGTATCGTCTAATAGTTTTTCGAACCCGACTTCCAATAGCGTCCATATGGACTTCGCTTTACAAGTTTCCCGAAAACCCTTGTTGTTCGTGTTTAAAAGTAACCCCATCCACAAGTAAATTTTATTTTTACTTCATCGGTTAGGTTAAATGGTATAAAAACCGGTAGACAGATAATTTGTAAAATTTATAATATTAGTATGCATCCATATTTATCTTTTAAATTATCGGTATCACTTCTTCAAAATGACTATTAAATAATTACTGTTACTATGTACGTATATCTATTATTATTTGTCGTTTTTATTTACCTATATATTTGTAATCGACTCATTCGAAGTCGATTTTGACTCTGAGATTCAGTTTTAATTAAAACTACATAATTTCCAGCTTAAGTACTCATCTAACTAATAATTGAACAGTAAAGCGAATTTAAAAGTGAAAACTACTGGTAGTATTCTGATCAAATGCGTTGTGCCATATATTTCATAGATCTAGCAACCCGCGATTTTTTAAGTATGTTTGGTTCATCATTAATTTCACTTTGTTATAAAAAAAACTTGTATGATTATTAGTTTGATGTATTTTGCAAAAAAGCATGTTATTTACCTTTTTTAAAATATATATTTTTATTTTGATGATCAATGATAAATTATGTTGTATTTATGAGTGGAAATGCTTCTAGAAGTTTGCGTAATTCGTATGCGAATATGGAATAACTGATATATAAAAGTAACATGAATAAATACTAAGTGAGCTGATGTGGACGAGGGTCTATGTTAACTGGTATCAAGCAGACCGAGTTGGATATAGCGAGATCGCGCCGGCCGCAAATTGACGACACCATATCGTTCTGTTGTGACTTCTCGGAAATTACACCATCGGTAGTTCCACCCAATTCAGATTTCCTTTCGTTACAGGAAATGATGTGCAATAACTCGCGTAACGCTAAGTCATTAAAATATATTTTTTTAGCAATAGAGCAATAGGTAAAAATATACGTTTTTATACATTAGTAAAGGCAAATATGTTTTGTAGTGATTAATGATTAGAGCGTTTGGTGGGATAACAAAAGGGAGTTTAAACAATTATAATAATATCCTATGTTATTATTCGGATTCCACTACATGATTTGTCCGTTACATAAACCCACGGACGGCCAAATACAATAAAGATAATACAAGACCCAAACACACAAATACTTATGAGGACTAAGCATGTATGTATAGTATAAATGAGGTACATCATACAAAGGTCGTCTGCATTGGTACCTCACTCTCACCTATTTCTACCTCTTAATTGCAGTGTTTCGGTTTGAAGGGTGAGAGAAAGCAGTGATACTACTGGGTTGTGACGAAATATCTTCATTTTCAAGTCACAAGGTTGGGCGAGCTAATTTTCCTGGTGATAATTTTTCACTAAAAGTTCCTATTACCACCACACCAATTCCGGTTTAGTCCGTCATCTAGTCTAAACCTAGACTGGCCGACAGGCTATCTTAAAACTTTACATATCTTATCTTAAAATTATACATATACTACAACACTATATACTAAAAAAATCAATTAAGACACTTCACAATGAGGATAACTGATTTAATAATAAATTGTTACCAACACGCAAAAATTGTAGTTTCGTTTCATATTTTAACAGTTTACGAGGAATTCTGTGTTGTGAATTCAAGTGTTTGATGATGTACGATCAGTTTTTATATTTTTGTATTATTAAGACCATATCGACAAACAAGCATAGACAGGCCGTCATAGTGAGCGTTACCGCAGCCTATACGAAAATATCAAAAGGATATCGCAATGCCAACCCTGCTACTTAGCGGTAATAATAGGCGAGTAAGGTACCAATGCAGACGACAAGATGACGATATGAGGTCTACCTCACATTCGTAGTGATACTTTTTCAGATCATACATATAACGGAATTGTTTTTGATTTCTCTCATTAAAACATGAATTTTGAATGAAACCCAGTCTCTCGTGTGCACGGTAATTTATGGGGGGGGGGGGGTCATTTTGTATATCGGGTACTTTTGGTTTAATATTCAAAAACATCCGGAGGACACCTACGCAGGCCCTAATGTTTGATGCTGGCATTTATTTTTCGATAACTATGTAGTTGGAAATGACTATATTTAATCAATGTATGAAAAAAAATATTGAACAGGAAATATATTGTAAATGTTCTGTTTGGATTCGTAAAAATAAAAGCTTTTGACATCAAGCTTACCAATAACTTGGTTGTAACAATCAGCTGGTTCTATACGAGATATATTGAACTTTACATCCAGGGCCGACTTTGGCCACGTAGGTGCTGCAGGTAAGTAATAACTCCTCTAAGTTTCTTCATTTCTTAGCTCTTTTTTAATTTAGTGTTTGAGTGAAATGTCAGAAGCTAAGTTAGTACTACTTATTGCAAGACTATAAGTAATAATGTAACGAAGATTTCCATAGAAATAAAATACCTAAAAATCCATGAATACATTGAAACGGTGTTTATATACAATTGAACTTCTCCTAACTTTAACACTAGCTTGATTTAAATGAAAAAAAAAGCAACTTCATTTCTAGATACGCCTACACGATCATAAACTTTGTATGTATAAAGAGTTTTAACGTACCCAGTGATATTCTTCATTATGTGCGAAAGGTAAATAACTAAATTGAAATAAATTCCCACAACATCTCAAGAGCCGCTCAGATCCTATGAGCCTTGCGGGGACGACCTTAGCTAAACGTGTAGTCGTCGCCGCGGTGCAAGTGGGTGACTCCCCCTCTTGTTCGGTGCTGGAATTGACGTCTGAGTAGTCCAGCAATAGGTTCGTCCGAAGAAAAAACACATTGACCTAACTCTGTGATAAGTCGCTTAAAGCTCTGGTGTTACAGTTATCAGACAACAAAGGCATCTCAAATATGCTACTTAAATAAATATATTTAACACACAGAAAGAGAACAAACATGTCATCATACAAATATTTGTTTTGGGTAGGATCGAACCCAGGACCTTTGACGCACAAGATAGGATCACTACCATCTGCGTCATCGGGACCCTCAATTCGGTATTGTATATAATTCGTTATTGACTAGTGATTAAAACGCGTGTTTTTAAATATATTACAAGGTTTTTCTTTATTTCACACCGTATTTCACAAGGTTTTATTTAATTTAGATATAACATAAAAATTATATTAAAATATTTACACGTACAGGATCAACAGTTGTTTCAGATTAACAGTTTATTAGTCTTAAATAATAATAATATAAGAGAAATAGTTAAGTGCTATATACTTAGATTGGGACACGTCATTTTCAGTTGCGACAATTAACTCGTTTCGTAAAAAACCTTCAAAAATTCACACTTAACTCGACCATATATGTAGTTAATGTATCGCAACCAAAAATTGTCAGAACCTAGTAAGTATGCTCCGTAATTTTTAACCGAAGCACTCGAGCAAGGGTCAAGCAGCAATTGATGCTTCTGTTCTACGCTGCTATGATTGAACAACACCCTTGTGCAGGAAGAAAATCGGATGCAAAGTAAATTAAATATTTGAAGATACCTACGGCGATATGTAAGTTGCGTGCAGGGACGGCGATTTGAAATATTGTTTCACTATAGAGATATGTCGCTTGAAAAATAAATACACATCTGCTATTATTACTATTATCTCATATCATATTTCTCTAATTTTGTATGTAAATAATTCATATTACTCATTACATTTATTCTGTGTTAATTTGATTACATTCAACTTATACTTCCGTATCATAGTTTTGGACTCGCTTAACAGAACTTTCTTTAAAATGCATTCGCGACTACTCTTTTTAAAAAATTTATGCCGCTACTAAAATTTTGGAGCATATTAACGTTACTCAGTCTATGAATATAAATTTATTTTAATTATAATTCGTATCATACATGTTTCAGTGCACAATCCGAGAGAGAACTTCAGCGTAGATCAAAGGTTAGTATACCACAATGCGAGCCGAATGAAACACCAATCAGAAGACGATCGAGACACGAACGATTATCCTACAAGCACCTCGATATGACATATAAAACGGACCAAACCAACGCCGTCGTACTTTCTTTATTCAGTTCCAATAGTAACAGCGATCGAGGCGTTCATTTTGTATAAATAAAATACAAACATACATAACTACATAAATTACAGATGAAAAACTTCACACAGCCATATTTCTTACATAAATAAATAAAGTTATAATTAATTACGGGAATATTTTTGGTTAAGATTTATAATATGCGAAATAAATACTCGAATTACGTGATATCCTTTCACAGTGGCCGGTCTGTGCTGTGAGGCGAAAGTGCATTTACTGGGGACAGCCTCTTCACTCGCTACTCTTACAACAGACCACTCAAAGGTCCAGTTATATTACTTTTCGTTTTCAGAACGTCAGCAGTCCTCCAAACCATTCTTGACCATTAATTATATTTTAGTATATTTAGCCTAATAGTATCACCAAATAATGTATAACCATATTTCATACTATTTGATCCGCGCACGTTAGACGCGATGAGTAAAGCTGATACTCCCAGAAGCCAGCAGCGATCCAGACGGTATGATAATTTACGATATCAATACTAACTATCTATATGTTGTCTATATGTTTAATTGATAGGCGTCTTACATTTCAACCTAATTTTCGCCTAATGGTTTCTCGGCGATCACATATCGATAGGGGGGATCGGGAGTATTCTGGAACAGTATGCACTAAAATTTCGTCGTTTAAGTTCTAACACCGCGTAAGTCAAAATGCTGACACTTTGTAACAATTGAGAAAACATTGCTCACGTTTCATAAAATAATTTTAAAACGGATTGCTTGAGCATTTAGTTGGTGCAAAATAGATTTCGTTTAAACAATACACGGTATAAAACGTTTACCGCAGCTTTGGAAATGTAATATCGTGTTATCATTGGGCTTAACTATTAAGATGCCAACTTTCACATACGCGGTGTTAGAACTTAGCGACGATTTGCAGCATAATAATTTGATCAAAATCTGCACCAGACTGGAGTACATCAGCGATCGAACGAGTAGTTCACAACTAATATGGCTTACCGATGTACAAACACAGTATCTGCAAAACGCGGAAAATATTTTGGTAACAGAAAACTATAATGAGCGCTCGTTAAACCTCCGCGCTGCTGATATACGCTTCTGATGCGTCGAGTGACGCTGCAGCTAAATTTGCACAATAAAACACCAATAAACAGTTCACTATTATTTAAATATGATTTCAGATATCGGGATTGTCTATTATTTCAGCACTGAAGTAGCAACGTCGAAGTGTACACGCGCGGCGGCGGGCGGGAGGGGGCGGGATTCACTCTCGATAGTACTTATCATTTTCTTTAAAGTTCAAAGTACTACCAAGATAATGTAGTTCTTGTAATTCCATAACAACGGTGATTCTTAACCTTGTGGCAAAATCACAAATCTTGTTTCCGCGAACGATCGACTGTTGTCGGTAAACATTATTATAAATTTGTGCACCTTTGTGTTCTGAACAGGCACCGTCGCCACAGTTTCACAGGTTAAGAGTCTCGGTTCCCGAGAGGGACGGACCGGCGCCGGCTATATCAGGGCGCAGGGCGGCCGCGACAATCTTCATTCGGAATCCTCCTCGTTGTCTTCGTCGAACCCCGATAAGTCCGCCGAATCTAAGTAACCGTGCATTACCTGGTGGATCAAACAATTCATAACATAGTTTTTAAAAATGTGATTTTAATCACGCCCAATGTTTTTCCTAACGTTTTAGTTCGGTATTGTATCCTATAGAGTAAGTCAAGTATTTTAAAAGGTGAGCCTCAAATAAACTCTGATAAAAACCAAACGTACAATAAATCTCAAATCGTACCCACCCTCAGTAAAATGTCGCTTCTTAAGTTATACGTTTGTATATTTACCGATAAATAGAATACAGGTTAAATACCGAATCCAATAGAATTAGAAAAACTGCGAAACATCATCTCGCCCGCAATACCACAGTGGGTAGCTCGGGTCTGTTTCGATGACAGATCTTCGGGAGACTAGGCCGTAGTCTTAGAACAAAGACCGCACATCAGCGAGAATACCTGCCCAAGAAGCGGGTAAATGAATCGACCCGGTCTGCAGGAGCGTGATGCCCGCACACACACACTCACCGCGTACTCGATGACGGCGAGGTGGGAGAACACGTACTGGTCGGGCATCTGTATGGAGTGCGCGCGCTGCGCGCGGATACGCTCCACCGTGCCGCGCACGTCCACCACGCCCTCTGCCGCCAGTCGCGACGTGCACATGTCCAGCGTCAGGAACGTTCCTGAGGAACGTTATTCGCGTAAAAAGATTTCAGAGGTTGCCTCGGCGTAGGCCATAGAGTATTTATTAAGAAAACACGCCTACGTATCTCGTACGGGATGACGGGAGATGTACCTGTTCGTCCGATTCCAGCAGAACAATGCACGATTATCGGAGGCCCTCTACTGTGTCCCGCCCACGCGTCGCCGAGGCTGAAAGAAAAGGGCAACGAATCGAATCAAATCGGGGTACACTGAGAATCGCCGCGTTCGGGCGTATCGCCCGCACCGGGCGCGCTCACCCAGGGTCGGCTACACGTCCTCGCAGGGTAGGAAGACGCAAAAGGTACCTAACTTGCGACCCTGGCGAGCGAAGAGAACCGGATTCGGGCGCGCCTCCTACACTTTCCTCTTTTTATAATGCTTTTATAAATAGCAATTATACCGAATCTAATATCCACGCCCTTTTCATGGCATTCAGCCCCTAACGGCAGGCGCAGGTCGCGCCGGACTCACTCTGCGAGCGCCCGCTGCTGCGCGCGCCGCACGAGCTGCAGGAACCGCAGCACGGGCTGCGCGCGCCCGCCGCCCGGCACGCCGTAGTCCGGCCACCGCGTGTACTGCCCGTGCCAGATGCGCCGCGACTGCTCCGTCTGGACAAGCAAACGAATACGGTCAAATGTCGAAATGTCGATAGAAACATGGCGCGGAGGGCGCGGCCGTTTCTAGCCGCGCTAGTCCCGGGGGCGTGCCACGCGAGAAATTCTCCAACCGCTCTTGACCCCCCGAGACGTAGCGTCCCTGGACTGACGATGAGCATGCGATGACGCAACCGAAGCACCTCTGCTTGAGCGATCGTAAGTCGGGATGTGCCCGCGCCCTATAGTGGCACAGTACTGACCCTTAACTCCGTGAGCAGCAGGTGTGTGACGGTGTAGTCGTCGTCGACCTCGACCAGTTCGGTGGTGACACTGTAGCCCGTGTGGACGGTGCGAGAGCCGGCCGTGAGCGGCCAATACTGGCCGCACTTGACCCGCCCGCGCTCGACGGCGCGCGTCGTCATCACTATCACCAACGTCCCCTGCTCCCACACCATTCGCCAGAAGTCACCGTAGGTCTTTGGCAGAGGTCCTAAAAATATTAGTTTATATATAAAAATATTATTAACTGATCACGATCCCAACTATCAGAATTCATTAATGGCTTTTTCAATTTTAAATGACTTGTTCACGACTGACTCTTTCTCGGGTACGAATTCCTCAAATTACACGCATTTATTAACAAAGAACTCATGTAATTAAAACATACCCTGTGTACAAATGAAGGCATTCTTTTGTTTGTATCCATCGACGTAATTGGCATTGATGTAGTCGGTTGTGGGGTCGTCGGGATCCGTCTGCGAGAGCAGCACGCGCGAGTGGTCGTAACACAGCACATCCGTGTACCGGTTCTTGGCTAGATTACTTGGCAACCTAGAAATATGTATACAACATATAAAATATTAGCTAATAATTAGAAGATAGAAATAATTTCATTATTATTAATAACACAATGATTTTAATAAATATTGACAAACAGAATAGAGAATACTACATATGCCTGATGAAGTCAAGCAAAACTACAGCCTTAGCATATTTCGAGAACGTAAAATTTTGTAGAGAGCAAAAGCTAAGTTCGCTATAACTGGTTATCTTTGACCAATGTATGGTAAAGCAATGATTGAATTCTTCAGGTAACCATTTGCTATACGTACGTAGAACTGAATTTAATGCACCAGTTTGTTAATCTTTACACTAATGCTCTTCATAACTGAGACCGCATACATATCGGGCCGCCTCCATTCCACAGTTTTGTGTAAATTGCAGTACATATTAATGCGTATACATCTCATAAAAAACTGTAAACACCAATATTTTATATAAAATAGAGATATTTTTAGTTTCGTTGGCAGAACTTTACTGATCTGCCATTTACTATCAACTACCATTAAAAAACGGTCCAGCGGCGCCGAAGTGTCGCCGAGGCGGCTCCTGCGCCATGTAACGGAAGCTACAGTGATCGTCGACCGGGAGCTGCCGAGACCCGGGCCGCTCACCTGGCATGGTGGAAGGTGCCGTGCGGCGGGCGCGCGCGGATGTCGTCGTACTCGGCCAAGAGGCCGCGGCGGCGCAGCGCCCGCACGCGCGCCAGTAGCGCGGCCGGCGTGTCTCCGCCCGCCTGCGCGCCACCGCCGCACTCCTCGTCCGACAGGCCCGGTGACGCCTCGCCCGACGACCACGTTCCGCGCGCTGTCGACGCCGGCCGCGTTAGTTTTTTATTATTAAGCGTGTGGAAACGCGCACGTCACAATATACGTTACGTTGTACGAAAAGAAGGATAAAGGTGACATTCGATCGATAAATAATATATACTTGTATCAATTAACATTTGGGTTTGATTATAAATTTTCGATTATAAATAAAAACTGGTACTGTATATTAATGATTAGTTAAAAAAAAATTAACATCTTACAAAACACCTATTTATAATATATTAAAAATTGTAGATATGTATTGTAAGCGTATAAAGAAAAATATATAAAGAACTTTATGGCTATAACGGCAAGGAGATCTCAAACTTCTATGATATACTTAAAAAAACAGTAACTATTTTGAGCGATTATACAACTTATTTTTTTATTTCACATTCATATGCATTAAGATTTAAAATATGTGCACATACGTTCATGTGAACTTATTGAATCGAGTTTGTTCAGCTGTTTCACTAATGTTCCACTCAAACAGCGTAATCGATATGGTTTATTCTAATTTTGACGATCGAAACTAACCTAAACATTGTTTACTCACTACTCGTTATAACACACGTCATTGGTATCTTGGTATCTTCTGACCTTTCAGAGAACCGACGATATTTGTTTACCTTACACGTGTGAATTAACTTTCCTAGTAACAAACGTCGCTTCAGGCGAGGAAAATTTAAAATTAAATACAAAATTTTGGGTCATGTGTACGAAAAAAGACGTTAGATTTAGCAACCGAGAATAACTCTCGGCCAAGTTTACATTATTTTACAATACCGTATTAATTGTAGTGTGAAAAAGAAAGAAAAATTCACTTATTTGAGGTAAACAAGGCAAAGGCAAGGTTACTATGACTCACTCAACAAGAGCAACATTATCGCAAACACCATTGTCATTCCGCCTACATGTTCCTTCCTCTACATTGAACGCATTTAACGATCTTCACCTTCAGCCGGCACTTCCATTCGATTTCAAATGAACGCTCGTAAATTTTATCATTTTATTTCCATCACGTTTACCAACACAAGCAATGTTATAAACGACATTTACCTGCACGTGAGCCTTTATTGGTGCAAATTATTTGACCCACTCGTATATATTATGTGAATAAAGAAAAGTATTCAGTTACATACCCTCAATTTTCCTTTCACAGCTATCGTTACTCATACCGAAAACATTAAACGAATAAAATGGTAAATATACAAAATGAAATGTCATATTTGACACGTAATGACAAGCAATCAACGAACATAACATTAACGGTAGTTTTCACCATGGAGTTATAAAAGCGTGAAAGGTTTACAGGTATTGTAATGAATTTAACCCTGCAATCGTTCAAATTTAAAAAGAATCATTTTGAAGGTATCGCGTAAATCATAATGATATACTCACTACTTATGTCTAAATCGTCCTCGTCCCCTGAATTTATATGTCTGCCTTTCATGTCGCCATTGTAAGCATGTGTACTATTTCTGCAAACGCCAAACAAATTATAAATTAACATTAAATCAGTCAACTAACAATCTAAGGTATCAATACATAAAAATCTACGGCTATGTAAATGATTTAATAAATAATGATGAAATGTAAAAATGTAGCCTAATCAACGTCATACTTTAAAAATTTCTACATCTAAAATTGACAAATCCAAATGACAGCTAACCCTAATGAGCTCGGGGGGTCGGTGCTAAACATGAGAGCGAGTCCTACCGCGATTGCAACTATAGTAATGATAATATTGTAGTAAAAGGTACCGTTTTCGATCGGTTCCGTTCATTTTCTTTGCACCGTCTACATAACGACTTCAATTAAAGACGAGTCGGTAATTCTGAAAAATGACCTCATATTATCGGACCCGGCGCAGCCGGTGTGCTCAGTGAGCGTATTGTCTGCCCACGCATTAATTTATGAACACTGCTCTTTGATCAATTATTAGTTTTGTATAACAATTTATATGAATAGAATCACCAGCCACCTACGTCGCCCAAGGGGGGAACCCTTGTGCGACGCCTACGCCATTCTAGGATCTTATGAACAAAATGTATATATACTACTTTCTGGTTTCCACTGTATTTATCACTGCTTAATTAACAAATAAATACTTATTCTTAAAATTTATGTATGCCTATAAGATACAATTTGTTAGTTATGATGAGCCCGTATCGACCTCATGCATGAGATCGATACGAGCTCATCATGGGCGATGGTGCGTGTTGTTAGCAGCTGTTGCTATTAGACCAGAACTGTAGCAACTAAATACTAGACCTGTAGCATAAGTCGTCAAAGATTCAAGAGAATTACTATTCCGCTCTCAAGAAAATATAATTAGCTTCCTTCCTTTTTTACTTTATTTCTTATACAGTAACTGAGTTTAGTTGAACCTTTCATTTTCATCATTACAGCCATTGAAAGTCCACTGCTGGACATAGGCCTCCCCAACAAAGGGGGAATTTTACCCATAATTGCCGCGCTAGGCAAGCGTGTTGGCAATCGTAGAGCCCAGCTTTCGCGACTGGGATGCTGCTGCCCGTCCCTACCCTGTTTATTTGAGTACACTGTCTGGGATAAATTACACAGGTCTACAACAAAAATGCTGTCTGGATATTTCCAACTGATTTCAATGTATTTAGGTGTTCTGAAAACAAAAAAAAATACTCAAAAGAATCCAGAACATAAGATTTTATATGAAAAACGCAAAATGAACATAAGAAAAACGCAAAATTTTATTCCAAAAAATGGATTTTTTGGGCTTAAAAGGGATTATCTTGTAGTATAAATGATAGGTATAATTTTATTTTAATTACTGTTTTAAAATGTTTACAGGACATAACTATCATTAATTTCTCAATAAGGAACACCCTGTTTCACCTACATTATCAAGTATTAACATGTTGTAACCTGAACGTGCGCGCTCCGATAGTGTAGAAGTGGCGCGGGACAATTACGTGTTCACTCGTCATTTTTTTATAGATCTTGGTTCAATTCAGTGCAATGTCGTCTGTGCAGAAGTGTGTGAACTCTTCGGACAGTTTCTGTTACATTTGTGGCGAATATATAACATTAAAGCAACAAGTTAATATTACGGACTTTGCAAAATAAGTATATTTCGCGTATTTCGGCTTCAAACTTGGAGATCAGGATAAAGTATGGGCACCTCATAAAGTCTGCAAACGATGTGTTGAAGACCTTCGAAATTGGTTTAAGGGCAAGAAAAAAGCTTTCCGGTTTGCGATTCCTATGGTATGGCGCGAGCAAAAGAACCATAGTGATGATTGTTACTTTATTTCGAGTAATGTGAAAGGGTACAATTCAAAACGGAAGCAGTCAATTTCATACCCCAATCTGCAATCAGCTATTCGTCCGATCCCTCATGGGACCGAAATACCAGTGCCCAAGGTCCCTGGTACCTTGGAAGAGGTTCCAAGTTCTGACGAAGATGGTGCTGTACGTACACCCGATGACCAGTCAACTTTTAAATTTGAAGATGACAGAAGTCCAAAATTGTTTTCCCAAGGCGAGCTAAATGATTTGGTAAGAGACTTGAATCTTCCCAAAAACGCTGCTGAGTTGCTTGGATCAAGGCTCAAAAGCAAGAACCTACTTATGCCGGGAGTGTCTTCCACCTGTTTAAGATACTGTAAAAAGCAATTTACTTCCTACTTTGCCCAAGAGGACGAGTTGGTTTATTGCACCAATATTGAAGGTTTGTAAATACATTTAAGATCTCATACGACCCAGAAGAGTGGCGTATTTTTATAGATTCATCAAAAAGAAACCTTAAAGCAGTTCTGCTTCACAACGGCGGTTTCTATGCTTCCATTCCTGTCGGCCATTCCGTACATCTAAAAGAAACCTACAAGAACTTGGAATTGATTCTTTGTAAATTAAAATATAAAAACCACGGTTGGCAAGTGTGCGGTGATTTCAAAATCTTGGGCATGGCGCTCGGACAGCAATCTGGGTTTACCAAATTCCCTTGCTTTTTGTGTCTATGGGATAGTAGAGACCGAACAAATCACTGGACCAAAAAGTGTTGGCCTCCGAGGGAGCTTAAAGTTGGCGAAAAGAATGTCCTGCATGAAACTTTGGTACCTCCTCATAAAGTTCTTTTACCACCGCTTCACATAAAGCTGGGGTTGATGAAGCAATTTGTAAAGTCACTTTCAAGAGATGGAAATTGCTTGAAATACTTAATATCAAAGTTTCCTGGCCTCTCGGAGGCAAAGTTGAAGGAAGGTGTTTTCGTTGGCCCAGATATTAGACGGCTTATGGCTGATCCACTATTCGTCACAACCATGACGGATCCTCAAAGAGAAGGGTGGATTGCCTTTAAGGAAGTCACAACAAAATTTTTAGGCAATAACAAAGACCCTAACTACAAACAAATCGTCAAAAGAATATTAAAAGCATTTCATCAGCTTTAGGTTGCTTAGTGAGTTTAAAAATACATTTTCTTCATTACCATCTCGTCTATTTTCCAGAAAATTTAGGAGACGTGAGTGTAGAGCAAGGTGAACGATTTTACCAAGATATTAAGGAGATGGAAAAAAGATACCAGGGAAGATGGAGTGTCTCAATGATGGCAGACTACTGTTGGACGCTTCAAAGAGACCTTCCAGATGCTTTCCACAAGCGGAAATGTACCAAAAGAAGTCTCACTGGGAAAAAGAAATGTGTTTAATGCTCACTAATTAATGTATTTAAGATGAGAAAATAAGTTTTTGAAACGCAATAAAAATTACTTGATTTAAAAATATATATATGTTCATTTTAAGATAATAACTTGTTTCGCATAGACACCTACATTGCCAGAAAACGTGACGTGCTAGGACAAAATAAGTTATTTTCAAATTCAGCACACCCAAAAACAAGAATTATAAAAAAAAACCAAGACAGCTCTAACCTTTTTTTTTATTGCAGACTTGTGTTTTATTACCATCTGTCGGTTCTGGCACCTTAGTCGCCGCTTACGACACCTGGTAGAGAGGGAGGTACTATTCTACTCTGCCGGTACCTCACGACTAGTTAAACCTTTAACTTAACTAAACTCAGTCGTCGCGGTAAATACCTTTAGTAGTTGTCCGTTCTGATGAAGGTACTAATTCCTCAAGCATGGATATAACTGTAGCACATTTTACATTGTCTCTAACATAACCGTTCCAAGAGCAGTAAGCGGGCCTAAGTTAGGTCCAGCCTTATTGGATGTCAGATGTCGTCTACGACGATGAATCCGCTTATAGGAACATTTGTTTATTTTCATAACTCTTAAATTTTTTTTTTTACGTTTACAACTTATAACAATCATGATATGCTTTGTAGGGACAGAATGTGGCGGTCGAATGATATGGAAAACAAAATTTTATTGTTAATAGAAAGTATTGTTTGCTTCCTAGCTCATAGTCACTAGTATCGCTTAGCGTGGAAAAGTCGATGTATGAATATTGTTATGCCCTAATGCCTCGACATAAGAACATGACATTAGTGGAATAGTCAGTTAAATAGAAACCATCATTAACTCCAAAGTGAAATATATGTCACGACCAAGAATCAGCTCCCTCCTACACATTGTCGCAACTACTCGTACAAAGTATGTAACCTATATACCTATAATATAGCCGTGTATCCCTGTGTAGAGTATGCTCACCTAAGCGGACTGGGGTCACAGGTGTATGGCGGGTCGCCGCTGATATGCATGTCGGCGGAATTTTCGCACAGGTCGCTGGTCATGTCACATCCGACCTGATGCTCCACTATACCTGTTACACATAATGCTATAACCAACAATAGTTTATATCGTAATATTTAGGACTCTGCGAACCTACAGTACAAGAACGGCATTGATAACTCTTAACTGCGCGGTTACGGCGATTTATGAAGCGACTAAGTTTAACAATCTGGCATTAATAAATAATAACAACACTGATACGTTTTATTATGTCTGATTATAAGATTTGGTAACGTAGACATTTTTTAATAAGTTCAGGGGTAAAAAGAAACTGAAATATTAATATAACTGTAATATAATATTAAAACCTAAGCATAAAGGGATTGAAAATTGTATAAACAGCAAGGTGAGTTTTTCAGTAAAACTTACCATTTTGTGGTTTGGCGGCGGGTATGTGGTTACTTATTACATATTCGTCTATTATACCATCTAACTTTGAACTCTGGATATCATTTGTGTAGCAGTTTCTGCAATGTTCTAACCTGAAATAAAGAAAATTAATCGTAGTTTCATGAACAAACGTTAACTATTAGAATTTAGGTCCCAGACTGTATTAAACATATATTTAACACCTAGACACGGAACAAACAAAAATGATTATTACATAAATGTTTATCCTGGGTGGGAATCGAACCCATAAATTCTACCGCATAAATAGGGGCACTGCCGAATGCGGCATCGGGCCAGTCAAACAGTGAGCAGCCCTCAGTTTGCTAGCAGGAAGACCACAATATGTGAATCAAGCACCGAGGCCACGCTTAGCTGATGTAGCAGGCTACCCAACCAGGATATGCACGCTGAGCTGCGCGGCTTCCAATGCATGTTGTTAGAATACGTGTTATCTCATCCTAGCCAGTCTAAGAGTTATCGGAGAGACCAGTAGTAAGACAGGCGGTGTACGCACCAGGCAGCGTGGTCGGGTTCGAGCTGGCCGCCCAGCTGGCGCGGCAGGCTGGCACGCGGCACATGCACGCCTAGCTGCGGTGCGCTCACCGTGTGTACGCGCTCACGGAGCTTCTCACGGACGAACAACCGCAGAATCCGGAATGGTGCCTTGAACCACAGCGGCGCCGTCACTATCAGCACTTTTTTTAGTTTCGCTGGATAGCCACCCTGTAACAAATACAAATTTGTGTTTACTTTCGTGCAATTATTATTTTTTTAATCAGCTAAGTGTTCATATTACTTTGCCATTAGGAAGCTTGCTCCCCACGTTGCATAACCTTAATTTTCCAGAGAGTTTCAGAGCAGAAGAGCGCGCGAAGAGCTAGATTAAAAAAAATGAGATTATCATGGACTTTGTTGTTCAGCCAGTCATATAAAGTATTAAATAAATGACAGACCAAAGAAACCAGACATATTCTCCAGGTTAACAAAACATATATAAAATAAATTCAAAAAATATTGTCAAGTGCAAAGCCGCTTATAATGATTTAAATATAAAACAACACTAGCCATTTGTCAAGAGAAATGACAAACGTGAGTGAGTTCGTTTCCTTTGGATGTAGGTACGTAACATAACCAAATGTACTAGGAACTACAGTGAACGCCGAGAGCATAATAATTAGCTCTGTTGCTAAGACAATAACACAAAGGCGTGAGAAAATGTTAGACGACGGTATCGCAATTCTAGTCAAATAACTATTTTCTAGTCCATAGGGTGTCATTAGAGGTATGTTGACAATGGCCTGTTACATATATAACTCGAATATTTAACGCAAACTATTAACATGAATTTAATAAAATAAAGAATTATGTAATTGTAAAACAAACATACAAACGAGGTGGGTAGCACGTGATTTTTGTCTTAACACAAATATGATAGGCTCAATATTTTTTTCTAGAGAAAGTACTAATGTTATTTGTCACACCTGTAATTAATATTATTTGTCATATAAAGAAGTCTTTTATGTATTGAGTTAACGCTATTAAAAATAATCCTATATAATGTATATTATGCAGCCGGTAAACATTTATCAACAACACTCCTGCAATACTCAAACTAGGTATTTTCGAAGAAAACTTCATAAGTATACTAAACGAACGCCCGGAAAATGTGGTGGAGAAATCGGGCCACATGTTACTGACAGCCGACATTATTCCACGGCTCGCATCGGAAAATTTAGAGCCAACTACAACCATTTCAAAAGATTTTAGCATCAGAGGTATAAGTAAAATATTATCCTTACAGATACAAACAACTACTGGACTATAAAGCGGACATCAAATCCTGGATCCAGACATATTTAAACTAATTCCTTCCAACAAACCTCAAGAGGAAAGTCAAAAACTTGATAATAAATTCGTGTTAGCGACCCTGCCGAGAGTTGGCCTTATAAATATTCACGGTCGGAGTGCCCTACAAGCAGTCGAGGGTAAAATGAGTTCTTTAAAGGAAAAATCATGAAAATCTTAGACACGCCTTACACTAAGCCGTGCTCACCCTGTCACTGTCACTGTCAAGATTTACATGTAAGCATTTAAATCTCTGTGTAAATGTAATCTACGGCTTACTTTTACTTCACGATTAAAATTCCACGTCGTAGTCAATTCATCACTCAATTATTTTTGTTCAAATATTATTACCAAAAGACGGTGTGATTTTTAAGAGAGAATTTATAAATCAAAGTAATTTTTGTTTTATCTATACATATATACACATATATTTGGCTAAAATATGATGAAGATTATTGCACATATAACGCTTATTGAGTTACAATTTTAAGGCCTTAATTTACAAAACTAAATATTTATGATATAAGTTAGATAACAAAAATTACGATTGACATCTGCGTTGTCTCTTGCAACAAATCTACATATTTTTTTGACTTAAATTGTATTATGTAGAAAGAGATGTAAAAAAGACATAGGATAAATGATCTGTATACTGGGATGAATATTTCTTAAAATTTTACTTAAAATTTTATAATTATACTAATATTACTAGTAGAGTAGGTGTAAAATAAAACACAAAATTAGTACAAGTTACCGTTTCTAGTTTTTCTTTGTGACGGGAAACACAGGATTAGATGATAAGGAATGTGCACGTTAACGTCGCTCATAACAGAGACTAAATCGTAAAAGCAGGTCTCAGATTTTCAAAGATATATTAGAATGTCATGAAGTATTCTCAGGGATAACTGTTGGCATGGGAATTTAATAATAAAAAATATTATGGGAATTTCCTAATCTAATCGTAACATAATAAAACTTCATGACATATTTTCTAAGGCTCGGTTCAAAATCCAAACACTTTCCCTTGTTTTTTAAAGGGTTTTTTACATATTTGTATGTAATATTTCGGTAATAGGTACAAAACAATAATTTAAGACCTTAGGTAGATTCTAAATATACTTTTTTCTATTTTATTAGATACGTCTATGTATGTGGTATCTCTCTCATGTTCCTTAATATTTTTGAGAAATATAAAAGGCCTGTACGCACATTAGCAAGAAGGTATGAACCTAAGTGGGCCATTCGCATTTAAGCTGTGAGCGTTTTATTACCGGACGCAGGGCCAGCTGCCCTTCACAAAACATATCCCGCACCACGAAATAATAATAAATTGTGCTCGCCCTTGCGTCCATACGGCAGGTAGATTTGTAATGACACAGAAGTTAATGGTAGGATTGCATTTTTTGCCAGTCAATATGTTTCCCCAATTTCGACTTTTGACGACAAGACCTATTTCTACTTATCTTCTACAAAAAATACTATAAATGCGGTAGGTCACTCACTTATCACAAAGTATATAAAGGCTAGGACAAATATTTACGTTTAATATTTACGATGAATATTTGTATTTGTTCTGTGTTTGGGTGTTATCTATATTTACTTAAGTATAATATTTGTAATACCTCTGTTGTCTGATGTAACACCAGTGCATTAAGAGACTTATCTCGGAGTTAGGTCAATGTATGAAATGTCGTGTGAATGTGATATATTATATTTATTATTATGTATGTAGGTACCTACATCTAAAGTTAACAAGGAAAATGTTATATTATGGTCTCAATCGTTACTCGCATTTGATAGTGAGGATCAAGTTTGTATCAAAAGTGGCTTTGGGGTGCACACGACAGGCTCATGAACATCAAGAAACCCCAGGGGTGAAAGGTCATTGCCCCCGCCGGCTCCCTTCAATCCCACGAAATTATTAAACGAAGAAGTGAATCACCTTAGAACTTGTTTATATGTATATAAAGATATATAGACAGTAGGCTAAATAAAGTAAACTTTAAACGGTACCTAGCTGATGTTACAGTTTTTAAAACAAAGTATAGAATAATAAATAATAGTTTAATTCACAAATTCTACACAATAAACAGATGTTCATAAAGGCTTATTTAAGTAGAAATAATGTACCTGTATGAAATAATGTTAATAAAAATGATCATGTTTCTAACCACTTAAAAATGCATTTAAAAAACCTTTATTTTTTAATATTGATACAAAGTACTCATAAAGTATTCAAGAAATAGAAATATGAAAAAAACAAAAAGAACAATACCAGAAACAAATCATTTGCACGTTAAAAAGCTAAAACAAGAGCAATGGCCCGGGTCTTCCTGGTTTTCAGTCTAGACAACTTGGTGACGTCGGCAACCAGGTTCAACTCCCTGACAAACCCTCGAACGGGTCCATGTATGCAGATTTCAGTCAAAATAAATGTTTCATGAAAAGACTATACTCAGTCTTAGTTTAGCGTATTACCTCAGTACTCGAGTTTCTTTTGAGCTTGTTTTGAGTTTTCGAGCTTTTATTCAATGTCACTCTAATTAGTATGCTATCTTTTGTTATAAAGGTTTTTCTAGGTATTGGGATGCAATTATCATAAATAATGTGACATTTTAATACCTGCCACAAATCCCTACTAATATTATAAATGCGAAAGTAACTCTGTCTGTCTGTCTGTCTGTCTGTCTGTCTGTCTGTCTGTCTGTCTGTCTGTCTGTCTGTTACGCTTTCCCGGTTAAACCTCTCAACCGATTTTGATGAAATCTGGCATAGACAATCTTTAGACCTTAAGAAAGGACATAGGCTATTTTTGAACTCGAAATAAGGGTTGTAAGGGGTTGCAAGGGGGGATGAAAAGTTGTTTGCATAGATCGCTATTTTTAGAGCTAGAAACTTAAAACTTATTTTTCAGGCCATTGATTCGATATAAATAAACGTGACATTCAAAGTTTATATAATTTGAGGTAAATAGGTATGGTACCGAAAAAAAACTATTCCACGCGGACGAAGTCGCGGGCACAGCTAGTAATATATAAAAGTAATTATGACATTCACACAAATCCCATTGATTTAATGTTCAGTATTACATACGTTACGTCCGGTTTGTCCATTTCCCAAACTCATCCATGGTTAAATTAATATTAATTAAACATATATTATAGGCTTTGCGTCATAATTATTTATGAATCATGTTAGTCCCAATTCGCTTTTATATATTTCTTTACGTACTATATACCATACAAACATTCGATCTTTAAGACTTGTATGTAGTACACACATATCTCCCAATTTATCGCGGTTACCCCACACAAAGTCTAACAATGACTAGTCGACTTGCGGTGGTGTATATAGGACAAAGTAGGCCACCGCCGGGTAGCAAGAAAACTTTGGTCTGAGACCTTCAGCACTGTTAACATCTTGCATAAAATAATACTGTGTAGTATCTATAAATCGGTGACCAACTTGTAATTGGGCGAGGGACAAAATTGCTGGTCGTCCCATTAGAATCACTGAATTTGCCCGATTTATGCAAAGCCTTCAGTTCTGGTAAAACGGCCTAATAATATTACATTCCTAGTTCTGTCAATATGTATTATGAATATAATAAATTATAATAAAAAATAAAGAAAATAGAACTATAAGCTTCACCAATCCTTTAGCTAGAATTACTCTCAATACTTTAAAATTACAAAGATAAAAACGCTCAACAGATCAAAATTAATAGGAATATAGTTAATTTACCAAGGTATCTCCTCTTCTTCTTACGCAATAAAATGTCGGAAATATCGTCGGCACCCACCATCTTACTGTTTCCGCAAATTTAGTTCCTATTGTCTAAGACTCAACGACGCAGTTAAGTCGACCGGGTTGTATTGAATTAGGGTGAATTGATTTACTCGACGAGGTCATGACGACTTACAATGTTTTCAATGCCATGTGGAAGTTCCGTTTAATGAATCGTATACCTATATATATTTGTGTTGGCATACATTACATAGTACCATAGCAGTGACGGACATATTTTAATCGATTGACACTTACGCAATTTCTTCACAATCGTAAACAGTAAATCTCTTACATCTCTAAGCTAATAGCAAATATCATTGTGTGGGTACAATGTGGCATCGAAAGCCGCAATTAAGCGTTCTATCAATATAAACTTCAAAGTTTGTGAGAATATAAAAGTTCGACGCCTCGGTTACTTTGCGGCAACCGTTTTTAATATTGACAAAAGATTTAACCACTGTAAATATAAAAGGTAAAATAAACCGGGTTTTAAAGTCTTCACAAAAGTAGTTTTATTATCATAAAATCAATTTTTGTATCAATCCTTTCATCATTATACCATCAGATTTGCAATCTTTTTGCCCCATGGTTCTATTCTATCGGTATCTTAGTAGTGGTAATTTTTATCTATGCTTACTGGGCATAGGCCTCCCCAAAAAAGGAGGAATTTGCCCAAAACTGCTGCGCTGGGCACGCGTGACGCAGACGTGCGCAGACTTCGGATGGATTTACCGCCATCTGTCGGTATCGGTACCTCAGTCGACTCTCACATCTGGTACAAGGGGAGGTATTATTCTACTCCGCCGGAACCACACGGTCAATTGGTGCTATTATCAGACTTCTATTATCGTATATAAATACCCATACCCATTGCTATTATAATCTGTTCAAGAAAATGAAAGTAAATTACTCCAAAAGCCATTACTTTCGATTTGGAAATTTAATTAGTACATAGACAAATACAAAATATCTTTAATGTTAACTACCAGTTAACTTGTTTTGAAGTTTAAAGTACTTAAGATAGGAGGATAGAAACAGGTAGGGTAGATGTAGATGCATATTATAGCGCCATATTCATTCCACGCAGAGAAAAGACGCAGCGTTAAGAAATGACGTTTTCCGTACCACTATCCAGAATGGCTCTGGTGACACAAGCTCGAGGAAACTCGAAAGCTTTCACGTGCGCTTTACATGCATTTATAGGCACTTTTAAACGGCACCGGAATTGGTATAAAATCTTTGCATAATGCATTTCTACCCGTGGTGGCAGACTAAAAATATGTTAAGTCTTTAGAAATACAATACAGTCTTCACAATATACAATAATCTATCTTCTGAGAACTATAAGTCTAACTACTGATTACGGATTTTTTTATCAACTTTATGGACATAGAACATAATATTATATTGAATTATATTATCAAAGAGTAATATGTTTTTTCTTCTTATAACACTTTTATAACGCACGTAATGAACAAAAATAATACTAGAATTTACTAATACAAGAAAGATTAAATATATATGATGCATCACTTATAGTGGAAAACTTACTATGCTTCTTCCTTCCTTTTCTTTTTACAAGCCAGACATCAGTACTCTCTAAACGCATATGTAAGATCTCCTATGTATACGCCTTTATATAGCGTCGCCTGCTTTGAAAGGTTCAAAGGGTCAAAGAAAACTGTCCTACGCTATTTTACATGGCAAACTGAGGCTTATTCATGCTTCAAATGAGTCTTGCAATAAACGCTTAGTACATACATCAAAAGTAAAGCAACGATTAACACGGACATTTCTGCAGCGAAGCGTATGAAACCGCATTGACTTATAAATAATATATCGGGATACAATTTTTTATTTAATTAATACTAAAATATATGTTATAAATCATCTAATACTGCAAAAAGAAATTAAACAAAAAAGTCAGATTGTCGTGTCAGTTTGATGGAACGATTTAGCAAACAAGGCGCGATCAGGTTTTGGCGAACTGCCAACTGTAAATGACACTGAATGTCATGTATACAAGCGAACCTACTTCGGCCATTCTAATAATAATGAGTAGACTGTATTAAGGAAACTCTAGGCTGGATTCTAGTATTTCTTTTCCCTAAGAATACTTTTAATTGGTCTCTATGAACTCCTCTACACAAATATAGGACTGTGATTCACCATAAATGATATGTTAAATATGTATACCTACTTTATAACATTTTTTAACAATTTATTTAATATTCTTGAGAAACTAAAAAGTAATTTATTTTCCCTCATACTATCCGCAGACCACTGGAAAAGACTGAAAAGCAATACGGTGGATGTACAGCACCTTAAGCACTTATTTTAAACCAGAATTCCCGTAACTACATTTATATGTATTAAATACTCTTTGCTGAAATATCTTCTGTTACTCGACGGTGAAGCCTGACCTTTGCACTGTCATTTGCAACTGATCTCGCTTCTAAGATGTCTAATTTTAGAACGTTACATAATTTTGCAAACGCTTTATGTAAACAACACTACGTAATATAGATTCTATATTATGGCATAAAAGTAGACGCATTACATTTATACGCAATTAATTTAATGCCAAATCCAATATTGGTAAGATCACAGTATCTGTGTAGTTTCAACTTTTCATATAATAGTAACAAAAAAACATTTTTCATAAAAACCAGTGGTAACATAGGCCCTGTCAATAATTGCTCTGTCTCGTAATTTATGAGCGCAGAACGAGCACCAACGCACACGATACTAACCGCAGATGCGATAGAGCTGCGATAGAGGCCGGTCGACATGTGCCACGCCATGCCCCTATTGCATATTAATAATGCTTATCGCTGTCGTTCTTGCGACGTCACCATAGAGCCAGCCGCAAGGCATTCTTTATTTAAAAAGTAAGTAGGTAATTTGGTACAAATGTTTCTTACATTATAAAGTCGATATACAACATAATTATGATAATTTTATCGAGTTCGAAGATGGTTCTTAATAGCACAAGAGTAATATGCAAAAGAGCAATAAACATTTGCGAGGCTACAAGTAAGCGAGTTTAATACTTTTTTGACTTTATTTAGAACACTAAACTAATTATACAAGAAGACTTCTATGTCAAAATGATATTAAAACTAATGCTAAGAATTGTTTATTTAGTTCAATATAACCTCATAATTTTAATGTAAAAGTAAAGTTAACCAACCATATATCGCAGTTCTTACATACTAACCATATGAACTTGCTGTTAAACAAGTCCCCCATAAAGTACATCCCTCTTAAATTATTTCCAGTTCGTTGCATTTTATAAATACAGTCTCAATATGTTTGTGGTTAGGGAGAGTTAACTTTGCTTGTTCGCATGGAAATAAGGACCGCAAAATTGGGTAGCTCTGAAGAACATAACAAACAAAGTTCCATCTAGACTGTTGTTTACACAATGTCGGGAGAATGACATTCATATTGAAGTTTTTTTACAGAATCAATAAGCTAGCTTCAATAAAATACGATGTCTATATAATAAAAAGTAGGTAATATGTACATAATAAAAAGTCTATTTCCCATTTGCATAGGATAACGTTATTACTTAAGAATAATTCAGATAATGTTGATCACACAGTTACATAAGCCATGGTTAAACCTAGAATTTTCTTTACACCTAAGTGGATCGTTATCCACGCCTTACAGTATTGATTACGTCACCTCTATATTGAAAACAATATTAGCTCATTCATAAGCAGGAGCAAATATTATTATTTTTGACCTGCTTAAAAATTTGCTTTGTATGCGGCCTATCTAAAAATATAATTAACAAGTAAATAGGTATGCAAGGGTCGGATTAAGATTAATTTCTATAAATAATAGATCGTCGATTACCTGAGCTATTTCAGAATAACTGATTTTCATAACGTGGCACCGCAAGTTGAGTACGACAGTAAAATAAACTTTATTGGCATAAAGATTTAAAATTCAAATGATGTCGTCACAAATACTTATTGGGGCTCCACCGCAGACATAGTGCACGAAATAGTATTCATTCAGATGGTTTCATCATTACATATAATGTGCATCACTTTATTTTAAAAGTGAAATTAGTAGGTGGAGCCTTGCATTTAGATTTACACAAAGCAGCAACATCGCAAAACAACATTAATTTTAGATGTTTGTTCAAAAAGTTATTTAAACGGTATAGTTGGCGGTGTCCCAGACAACCCCGTTGTGATGTAGGTCAGCAATGGCGTCCCGGTTTTGCAATGCGACGCAGCCAGTCAAGCCAGCGCCGGTTCCGGGACGAGAGCTAGTCCGAATGCATACACACTAATCCATTTAGGGCTATTTGACATATTTGAACTGTCTGAACGACTATTTTAATCAAAAAATTTCTTAACGAAACACACATAGAAAATTGAAATCTTTACTTTTATAAATATTATTAGAAATAAAATTATAATGTATAATTCAGCGATATAAAAGTAATCTAAGATTTGCAGCCACCATATTCGATAGTTAAATAAGAATCCTACCTTAATAGGCACACATTGCAATGCATTACAAAAGGAGAAAGGATGCGGGTCGATGTTGAAAAAAAATGGGACGCGCACGCGCAGCTGCCACTTACATCTGCCGGTGAGATTGCGTTGCGTATTTCCGACTACTCAGACTTGCTGATAAACATATTACATATATGCATTTCATACACTATAAATCCGTTTCTACTATTGGCTACAACATTTTTGCAACTTTTCTGAAAAAAATCTAATAAAAATATTTATTTCACTTATGTGCAATATATACGGAAACACACGATTATTATGTATGTCAACTTAGTTTTATAGTTCATAATTTTGATTATTTGTAAATTTTTGGTGTTAATATTTAATCCCATAATATCCGAAATGCTGGCACCTTTCCATTTATTAATGTACTGTATACCACATATTGTGTCGGTTGCCCTTAAAAATATATATATATATATTTATAATAGCATATAATAAATAGTACGGTAGTATCAAATTACTAGCGCAAAGCGGGTTCTCGTTAAGACAGCAGGTAAATTGAAAGCAATCGAATGTCCGCTCCACTCCGCATACAATAGTCACACGGGCGCAGGAAGTGAGCCGGTATTAGACTTCCGCAAATATTGAACTACAACAATTGGAATGCAAATAAGCATACTACGGTTTACCAAGAGAATTCAAATCAATGGAACTGATACTACCGCTCCTCTTGTGCGGATAGACCTAATACTATTATAACTAATAAAATATAAACTTAATGTATAAGCTGAAATGCACTTAATATTCTTGATTGTAGCTATTCAACGTTAAACGCCAGCTACATATATGACTCCAGTTTAGTTTGAAAAGCGCGAGTGAGTTATGCGAGCGGCTTGAGGATTCCGCGAATTACTTAGTTTGTTATCTGCTTCCTCGCTATAAAGCTTGTGATCTTACATCATCAAATTCTCTGATAGTGTATGCTAGTTAACAATTAGATAGCTGCTTTAACTTCTGAATAAATTATTTGTGAATACATCTCTGATAACACGTTCGCATAAAGACGAGGCGTGCACATAAGTGCTCGTTAGATCGAGATACAATGAGCAAGATTTGCTTGCATAAGAGCAGCGATGAATACGCCAATCTCATTAAAGCGGTTGAACGATGAAAAGCGCACGTCGGCCGAACTGTACCCAATAACTGGGACAATACTTTTGTTTCGTACCCGAGACCCGTGCAACTAGTTAGATGATTTATCTTCAATAAATTTACAAAGAAACACCATTCGCATACTATTATTGAGAAATTAATGCAGCCTCAGTATATCTATGAAAATATAATAATATATATTTTAATATTTATTGATATAAAAAAATCATTACGTATTGACGTAACATATGGTTGTAAACAAATTACGCATTATCATACTGCGCATTTCACACGTGGATGAAACACAATCGGTAGATGGTAGGATAACGGCTAAAGCTTTGAACGTCGAACTAGTAGTACCTGCTGTGCATCGTAATTAATTCCGCGGCTACCGGAAGTAGAGCGCCTGGAGGTGACGTCAGCGCCCGCGACCTTCTCCCGCCGGATATTAATCATCCAGGCACCGGTGACGGTACCGACGCTGCGTTCACCTCCGAGATACTTCTATTAACGTTATCGCTAAGTGGAAGTTTGATGATGTGAGAGCTCGACATAAGCGATACGTATAGGCGCCCATAATTTATCTACGGTCACTGAACACTCGTCGCGCTCGATATTAGTTTCACATTCGATGGTTTTATTACTATATTTATGGTTATTTATAAATGAATATCACCAATGTGGTTTGGTATATCAAATACAGAGCGGCAGAGAAGTAACCGTGACACCCGCGTGCAGATCGCAATAAATACACATTGTTTACTAGAGGCAAGGACGAATGAGATGATGCGATGCGCACACCCGCGCCCGCGTGCGCTGAGCTGTGACTCAGACTCCACGTGACTTCAAGGTGAAGACCGAACGAGATCAACGCGACAAAAAACATCTCACCGGTTTTTTCCAAGACTTATTAAAGCACAAGTCTGATGAGGAAAACATATTGTTGTAAACAACGTACCTATTTATGATAATGAATGAATATTAAAACGCCCTTTGAAATTAGAACAAACACCGTCTTATCGATTCCATTGAAATCTCATTAATACGACGATGTACGACGTAGTACCTACATATGTTTTGAAGCTTACTGTAGCAATACTACTTTTTAAGGTGTTTTATAAAAGAAATTGAATAATACAAATAATATCTACGTCATGACACATTGAGGGAGTATTTTGGGACAAACATTCTTTATATATTTTATGTATTTATTTTCAAATACATATATGATATATATTTTCTATAATCTGACAAACTGCTACGCAGTTTGCTGAAAAGAAGTATGTATATAAAAATTGCTACGCAGTTCTTATATACATACTTCTTTCTTGTCGGCAGATTATAGAATGAATTTGTATGGGCATTCGAAGTACTAAGAAAATAGAATAGTACGCGAGTAGCAAAATTTAATTTTTTTTTTAATTTAATTTAAGTCAATCGATTAAGGCGCGCCAGATCCGATTAATTGGACGTTTGGAGGGCATTTGCCATCCGCGTCCGCCGGCAATCCAGTGGACGCCGCAGCCGTGACCTTGCGCTTGAGGACTGGTTGTCGCGCCTACTAAGGCCTCTGAGATTCCGCCAATATCAGCACGTCAATCCCGCTCTCTACATATTTGTACAACATACCTTAGTAATGACTCTGTACCAATTAAGGGCTTGCAGCACAAGCCCTTAATTGGCTCATTGTTATATAAAAAAACTGTTCTGAAATCGTTGAAAGCATATCGCGTTCGAGAAAGCAAACAGTTTAAATAATTGATTTTTTTGAGTCAACTATACACCTACAATAGAATTATGACATAAATAATTTTATATCTTGCAATTCACTAAAACAAGAAAAATAAAAATAGAGGAAATAATACAATATACGTAATCCCAAATACTGATCCGATTAGTGGCCACCTATATTTTTAAAGAATAGTTTTCTTTGAGAATTGGATATATAAACCCTTGAGGAGTTGATTGAGGCAGCAGCAACGAGGGAAAATATAGACTGAATAAACAAAAATGCATTCAGAGTTCTTTAGTAGTTTTTAATATAAGGTAACCAAATGCTTAGCATGGCTGCAGCACAGATATTATCAGTCCTATATTTATTTTTATTTATTTAATTTATCGGATTCACACTATTGACGAACGTAAAGTCTTAGTGTAACAAAGGTTCCTGGATATTAAACACCACAGGAACAATACAGGTAGGAAGAACGAGCTCAACATTGCATTATTAAAAGTAATTTCGTAAATGGATGCAAACGTTTGACATGGTTTCCATTTATAACAAGTTTATATAACCACTGTTTTAAACAAGCTGTCCAAAAAAGCGGTAATTATGACACAACACACATCAATGGACGAGACGACATAACATAAGCAACGATTGTTTTCACTCCTGTAGCTAAAACTAGCGATGGGCCGAGTACGGTTTGACTCGAGTCAGACTCAATTCCTGCTTTGTACTCGCCTACTCGCCTCGGACTCGATTCAGGTACTCCAATTAGAAAGAATCGATTCGTACCCGCAGACTCGATTCTATTGACGCGAGCCCAACTGACTAGTTGACGAGTTTAGTATTCGAGTTTGGTCAACTCGTTCGTACTTGTAAATAGTTTACTTAAGCTATGAAGTGGCGCATCGAGCCTCTAGGGAGTGGAGGGGCTCTACGAGTAAGTAGAAAGTCATCACTCTTTAATTCGTAAAAATGACTGGCAATAAGACTTCGCTATAACCCCTCTGGACTCTAATTTCCAGACTCGAATTTTGGACTCGTACCCTAGACTCGAATTTTGGACTCGAATTACTAGACTTACTAGTCCGCCTAAACTCGAGTCAATATTTGAATACTAAACATAGAATTTGAGAACTGGACTTGAATTAGGGAAATTTATACTGTACTAAATTAAAATATATACTGTACTAAACTACTTGTATAACACTTACCGGTGCAAGCCAAAGCTAATGAAAAGTGAAGCTGAGTTCAAACGTACTTGTTTGATTGGGAAAGCTAATGAAATAACCGCTGAATTACCTCTCTACGTGTACGTATTAATGATTTATTGCTACAATAACGCTGTTGTCAGCTTGATGAAGGTCAGGCGGGTAAGGGTGGTCACGAGTCCTATACCTGCTAGGAACAAGCCGAGTCACGGTAAATAATACGCAGGATTTGTCAGTGTGCTTGTGCATTTTGATTAACCAGTGACCGCTAAAGGTCACTTTAGTTTTAACAAGCACTGAACATATATGTTAGAGATCTTTATTTCTTGTAGGCCATGTGAGTTTTTATTATGAAATAACTCTAAGCACGAATAACAACTATTATTTAAGCGTTAAGTTTATGCTTTACACATACATGTAGATCACTGTACATTTAAAAATGGATAGTATAAAATGCGATTGTACATAGAATTATAAACATGCCCTATAAGCAAACGAACCTAAACTAATGCCCTAAGGCAACAACGTCCAATGATAAACCGTAATGTTTATTACATCGTAAAGCGTACTACTTTGAGCATGGTATGAACTTATAGTGTGCCTATGCTAACTGCAAATGTTCATGAAAAAGGCATTTAATGCTGTTCTCCAATCCGCGGCTTCCTCGGTACGCTGGCGTTTTTGTTATATTTTTCGTCCTTTGTTAAAAACCAAGCGTTACGCAACGTTGCAATAACATTACCATTCTAAAATATATCTTTGTTAATCTGCGTAATTATCCCGTGATCCACGAATAGAGACGCATCAGAGGTACGAAATACGGCTCTGTATAAAATAATAACCTATATTTTTTCCCTACATTATACTAGATGAAATGACTTGTGAAAAAAATATTCTATAATAATTATTGTCTACATTACTAAGTCATAACGTATGATAAAGTGATGTCCAATGACCAAGTCCGCGTGGTTTTGGCACAAAAAGTTATCTCTTCGACATAGTTTGCGAACTAGTGACAGTGTTTGCCGCACTCCGACAATCAGTACAGCTGCAAACCACGGCGCCTTCCACAGGCAGGGGTTATTGATACGTCTGCCACACTAATGCATAGTGATCTTGTGCACCTATAGCAATGCACTGGTGCATAAACTTCATAAATTATGGTAATAACCAAATAATAATGATCCATTTCGTAAAAATTTGTGAAAGCCTTAGCAAATTGGTTGTTATTTGTATTTTGTAGTTTGCTAGTTGTATTGTCTTTTTGACAATTTAAGATATCCGATTTCATCTCACCTTTGATAAATATTTTATTATAATAGTTATTAATTTACGAAAATTTATGTTTCTAGTAAATTTCAGACAGTCTTTCTCAAAAATAACTAAATTAAGTTATTAGAGTACGTCATAATCTATTTACATTAGCATTTGTATTAATATGAAGAGTGCTTTGTTATGGTTTTTATCATTTCGGGCTATCTTTTAAAAGCGATAAAGACATAAACAATCGCAATACGTAGTAACATTATCGGCTATGTTTATCTTATTTTCGATGGGGTTAGAAGGAGATCGGTATTGAGCACTCACCTCAGATAACGGGCAGGGTGTACAATTCACTCAGCTGTTGGCCCTATCGATCGTTGTTCCACAATATCTGTCGTCGAAGTCGGCCGAGTGGGCTCTACGGGCGAAAACACTTCCCTCTAGCACTGCTAATAGACACTGAAACTGCAACACCACTCCGCGGCAACAACACCCAATAATAGCACTGATATGCAAACGCCACCTGTTTGCGGACGGCTTATAAACTAGTTAGTGTTCTAAGTATCGCGATGTTGATGTTTATAAACGGTCAGAGGATGATGCTAATTTGTTTAGCGTGTAGGTGGATGAGCTCACACGTAAATAGATTTGGGGTCTCGCGCACGCGTGCGTTCGGTCCGCGGACGCGAGCTCGACTGACGTAGGTGCCGGTGGCCGCGGGAGCCGGGGCGGGCGGCCAGCTACGAAACAACTACGGCTCGCATCCGCCCACGACTACGGGAAAACGAAGCTACGGGTTTTCATTTACGCGATGAGTTGCCTATTGGAAAATATCGAAAACTGTTACCTCCATTGTATTAATTTATTCTCGTGTTTTATATTCTGAACAATCGTTAATTAAAATTTTGGTCTAAACATTACAACACTATCACGCTATATTATTAATAATACCCGATAATTATACTTCCGTGACCTATATTTCCTGGCACTCTGCGTGTTATGCTTTAATACCATATAGATAAATACAAAGAAATATATCTAGAACTTTTGTAATAGAAGTTGCAAATCGTCAAAACACTGTAATAAGTGAATGTTAAGAAAGGCGTGACATGCATGTAATTAGGAACTTGCTTAGCAAAGTTGCAGCGAGTGTGCTCTAAACACAGAACATTTTTTTAGAAATGAAACTAGTGACTCGTTCCGAATTCGAACAAGTGCTGGTGATTGAATAACCTGGAACTTACCTATAATAAATATGTGGTACTAGCTGTGCCTGCGACTTCGTCCGCGTGGAATAGTTTATTTTTGGGTACCATATCTTTTTACCTTAACTTGTATAAACTTTGAGTGTCATGTTTATTTATATCGTATCAATGGCTTGAAAAATAAGTTTCAAGTTTCTAGCTCCAAAAATAGCAGTACTTCCATACAACTTTTCATCCCCCTTTTCGACGCCTCAAAACCCTTTTATCGAATCAAAAAATAGCCTATGTCCTTTCTCAGGGTCTAAAGATTGTCTGTGCCAAATTTCATCAAAATAGGTTTAGAGGTTTAAGCGGGAAAGCGTAACAGACAGACAGACAGAGTTACTTTCGCATTTATAAAATTAGTAGTGAAGTGGGTTATATAATTTATATATTAATAATTCGCAGACATATAACCTTGACCAACTTATATACTTATATAAGAACAGTATATTAAATTGAATAAAAACTTACACTGAATGTTATTCGAGAAATATTAGACATGCGCAATTGCGAATATTGGTGTTTATTCTAATTTTTTAGGTATCAAAATGCAGTAAATTTGTTAAAACCTCTTAAATTAGTCACCGTTACCGAAGGAAGCGAACTAAATACCAAAAATATAATATGTAAATACCTATAAACCATTCTGTTTAATAAATCTATAATAAAAACATCATCAATAACTGTTGCATCGTCAAATGATCGAATCGTATAAAAAAAACAAGAGAAACGACAGGGGTCACTGCCGTTATATTTTTGTTTAAATGTTTAGTTGTAATAAATGTGATAATAAGCAATATATAAAAGTGCATACACTTTTCAGTCTATTCACCAACCAAGTTATATTAACCACAATGTATCACAATGAGCGTGACCTCTATTAATACTTAACCAATGTAGTAGGACGCATGAAATTCTGTATATACAGAGAGGGTGCCGATAAATATAGCGCGTAATGGTTTACTATATTTAACTGCTCTCTGAAATTGAATGAATTACGGTTCTTAGTCTCACAAACGGTGCGATATTTATTTTACTTAAAAAAATATACTAGCGCTGTAGAAATAGTGTTCAGACATAATTGACGGAAACAGCCTGTGTACACCTGGATGCTAAAAGATAATAGTGGATCTTACAAAGAAACTACAACTCGTTGCGTATTACTAATAGCAATTTAACAATTTTAACTACGCTTGTTGGTTAAAATAAAATGCATGTTCATAATGATATTTTTCTTTTATATTCTTGGAACGACACATTACAGTGTAATGTGTGTGTAAACATTACACCATAAAAAATTAATGCTGATTACAAGAAAATTTCACTATGAGTTTTATCAATATTTGCGTTGAAAATCATCCTGAAATATAAACAAACACGAACCGACCTTGAAGAAACGACACAGTCGCTGAACTTTGGACCGAGATTGATGTACAGATCGAAAGCCGAACAGCAGCTTTGGACCCTGTCGTGTTGCTTTGGAGACGTATTAACGTGTTACGCCTAGGGAAACGCAATAAAGGCATAGTAATAAACTACATACTATTATACTTATCTATAAAAACACTGATTTAATCATACTGTGTTATCAGTAACCTTAACTACTGAGTAAGGGATTTTTTAAATCTAACCCACTTTTGTTGCTGTTTTTTTTTAATTACACGTGTTTTTAGTAAGAGGCCGCTTTATACAAAATATATATTTACTGAATTCTCCAGTTTAATGTAGACATTTGTAACTCGCAGTAGTCAATTAGATCCTAAAGTTTTAGATCTAAATACAACATATATTGGGATAACAATCCAGTAATTATAGAAATATATACCTATTTACAATATATCACAGCGGCAACCGTAGTTTTATATGACCCGACTGAAGATACCTATTGGTGAACAATATTTTCTCTTTAGTAACATAACGTGACAATGACAGCATTGAATACAATTGATCTGTCCCGAACTTACATATACGTTTCGTAATAAATACACGGGAATAACATTTTCTTTTTAAACTGTGAACAATCTGTTTTTTAATTATTTATGCATTAATAACAAAGAATTCGTTCATTCAAACGCTGTATGCGAATGACATTTTGTTTCTAGTTTAATTGAGCCATAATAGCCATCTGCCAGTGACAGTTCTTATAATATCATTCTGCCGTTTCAGATATTATCCGGAACAAACAGACAGACAGAAAAAATTAAAATATATCATTTTTAAGTACCATATATACATTTAGTGATAATTTAGTTATTTGGAATTACAAACAGATATTACAATGTTGTTTAACTTGTTTATATGTATCGAGTATTGTACTTAATTAGTCTTTATACATTAAGCTATTATTTCAATAGGTATTTAAATTCGAATTACGAAAACACATGATTAAAAAAAACATGAAAATAAAAAGTAAAGGTTATTCGTATACGTGGGCTATAATTACGAAATTGAACTCTTAAGTAAACCGGCATCTATTTATTACACAGCGCAAAATCTTAATATAAAAATAAATAAAAAGTGGGTCGAGATCACTAGGGAAACTTATACAGAGTTAAAAGAGTTGGAGAAGAGCCTCAAACAATTGCTATTGAAAACCCCTGGCGCTGCTCGAACTTATTGATAAAATAATTCATAGTGGGCATTTAATAGCCCCTACAGAGCTTATACAAAGCTCCGTAAATGTAATCGAGAGTTAATAAAACTTACTTTTCACTTATGTTTCATACTAAATATGTTTGTAGTTAACTTTGAAATCAGTTTCACAAAAAAATATTCAAAAAGTAAAGAAAGCTAATTTTAAATATTTAGTTGAGATGAGAGAAAAATAACCTCGCAATTATTACCGTAACCGATTACATACTTACGTAGCTACAATTCTCCGTATCATGATTGACTAGTTGGATTTGCATAAATTCTAAGTAGGGTAATATCGTATAATAATTTCCTGGGAAACCTTGTATAGGAATTGGTTATACAGAATTAGAAATAGGGCACCTCTTTTATTTACTTTAGTGAATAAGAGTTTATTGCACGTAGCTTAAATTTCAACTTCATGTCAGCATTTTGATGCATTTACATTTTACTACGTACTCTGCAAACAATATGATTACCATTCTGCACACGTTCATGAGAACGGTGACCTAAAATTGTTATGTTATTGTTAATAAAAGCCAGAATGTATTATAAATTTATAGATTTTTGCCCTAATCACTACCTTTGAACATGCGAAAAGTTTATTACAATTCTCTTAGATATCAGTCTGCTCTTGGTAAATATCAAATTGTATGGACCACGAAATCACTAAAGGCAATTCAAAATACATAATTACTTAATCTTCTTAAATTTCATTTTAAGAAATATACTCATAAAATCTCTAAACCTAGGTGACGCGAACTTGTGAATCTATTAGAACATTTCACAAATTTTCATTTATAAGTCTTCTTTCGTGTTGCAGTTACAGTCTAGTTGCAGGTTTTTAAGGTTTACCTATTGCTTGTTTTATGAGAGACAGAAACAATACATAGTTGTAAAACATAATAGGGGCTGTGCGAATATTACATTTTCTTAAATTGCATATTTCAATGCCTTCAAAACATTACAGGGACTCCCAGAAATGTCTCCAACTCACTTTTGCTGAATAATGGAAGAGTCAAAATTCCAAAAAAATGTCATCGTAATACTCACATATCCCCTTTACCTATTGCTAGGACTAACCTTGAGCAGCGTGAGTATCTTCTGCGAGAGCTCGTAGTCAAAGTTGGTATACTTGGAGTCGGTCATGTCGTATATAAAGACAAGCCCGGCGCGCTGCGTGTCTAGAGACAGTAGCGCCACATCCAGCTGGTACACCACACCCTGGGCAACATCTCAACATATTACAACCTATTTAATAGTCTCATAGACTATCAAGCTAAGAAAGCGGTCATTGCGAATACATATAATTAATCATTTTCTACCATTGTTAATACAAAAACATTTTTGCACCAGAAAAATTAAACTTAACTTCGCGGGAAGGTACACACTTAAATGCTATACTTTCAATTATTACGTTAGCATTAAATTATAAAAGCTTTCTTATTCACATATCCGCTTACTAGAAATACAAAATTATACGCAATCCAACAAAAATGTTTTATAAGGATAGTTTCCTCTATTTCAGCCAAATATAATACATTATAGAATAATTTTATTAAATTTCAGAGTAATTTTTAGGAAAAAGAGTTATATTTTAATACAACTTATTAGTTAATTTTAAATAAATTATGCGACTTAAGTAGTACCGATACCTGTAACGTAGTTTGATGCGTTGTGAGCGAGGGAAAATGCTTGTTGGCTGTGAATACCGCGATGGCGGCACCCGTCGCGTCCCTTGTCGGCTGCAAAGATATATAAATGTTTCATTAGGTGTAAGCAAAATTACTTATAATACACACAGAACTAATCAATTGATGTTTTGCTAATTTAGAATCGGTTAACATACACGATTATTGCAAGACAAATAAATACTTGTAAATATACTATATATATAAATTACATGTTCAAAGCAAAATTTTATGACAATACAAGATCTCAAAATGTTATTGAATTTAATTGTACGTAAATGCCTGTATACATGTCATTTTCATAACACAATAAGTATCGTAAAAATTGAGTTTAAATTTCATGCATTACATATTATGATTAAGCTAAGCATGCAGTGACAGAGGCTGTAACAGACTTACCAATATAGTAAACTTCCCAGTCTCTAGCTCTGTCTTGAGGGGGTCCTCGAAAGGTTCGAACTTGTTGAGCCCCTCCCGGCGCCTAGTAGCCTCATGCTGCCGCCACAAAGCGTGGGCACGCGTCACATCAAATTTGCGCGCAAACAGGAATTTTATGGCGGTCGCACGCGACACGCACGTCGCCCCAGCCTCGTTCAGCGCGTCCAAGAAAGCCTTAGTTGCCTGTAATAGTAAAGAAAAATAGTAATTATTAAGTCCACGGATTGATTCCGAAACGTTTATTTTCTTAAGTAACGATAGACCCATATAATAAATTAGAACATGGTTTACACATTACGTTTTATATCCGCAGGGTTGGAAACGATAAATCTTTTTTTTATTTATTTTTATTGTTAAATCAGCTATAAGAGTTACTATGTTATATTAAAGGATAATAAAATTATACCCTAAATGAATGTTTAAAGCAGGTTAACAAAATATTTGTACCCATAGTATGTGAAGCCAACGTCGCTGGAAGGCTCTTTCCATGTTCCGAAGAAATTCTTCGCCCATGAATGGTCAATTACTATGCACAACTTCTATTATTATTAAATAATACTTGATTTCACTATTTCGTCACACTTTCATCGCGTCTGTCGGAACGACCCAGGAGCTACGAGCAGTCGCTCTGAATCTGTAATTGGATTAGAGTTCAAACTATGACGGCCGATTTACGGCGTCGTTCCATGTCTTTTTTTTGGTAAATTTCGTATATATATTTATGAATTCGCAAGTGGCCAACAAATTTGGTTACTGAGTTAAAAAACAGAATAGCAAGTAGGTGGGAAGCGTCCGGTGCATATGTATATTCGGATGCAAATAAGCCGGGGGAACCGTCGGGTTAATTCTTCCGGGATGCGTTTCCTGTGCAAGCGCGTTGGCGAGCTCTGCATTTTATTATGAGCCGACACGCGCTTAAGGACGCATCCCGCTGACTACATTCACGTCATAAAAACAGATTTCTGAATTATTTACGATTTTATATACCTGCGCAATAAACAAAATAAAATGATTTTGCTTTTTGATTTTGTCCTTATACATAAGACATCAAAAAAATTATGAAATGAGAAAACATTTGGTAAATTATTACGTTTACATGTTAATTTAAGTAGATAGGTAATTAATTTATTTAATTTAATAAAATAAATTTAATTTAGTAAAAATCATAAGTAATAAACAGGACTAACACGCTTGCCCAGAGCGGGAATTTTGGGCGAAATAGGCCTATGTCCAGCAGTGGACTTCCAATGGCTGGTATGATGATGATGAAACAGAATATACTCGTTTATGGAATAAATAGATTATAGATTCAATAGGTAATCTGGGTTGCATCTTATCACTAATACAATAACAATAAAGATAATTCTTCTTAAAATTAATTGATAACTAAACAACAAATCAGTGCAAACCATTAACATAAACATAACCATCTGTTATAAATAAAAAATACTGCATCATGTAAATATTGAGTACAAATATAATAATTCCTTTTTAATTAATTGCGCTTACATTGATTTTGATTAAAGAAACGAGAAGTGGGAAACTATTTATATTTAAAATTAAAACATTAACATGATTACTCAAGTATTTTTTATAATACTTTGCAAGATTAATGAAAGCATTTAAATAATTTTATATTATACTAATAATAATAAATAATATATGAAATCCATGTTATTTGACTCCATGCAATATAATTAATTCAGCTTAATAGTTTCCTGGACAACTTTCAAGACACATAAAACGTCGTCCTCCTGGGTCGTAAACTGCAAACAATTTTAAATATTTCACTACACTTGTATTAAAACCAAATTAGAAAGCAATACAAACATTGCAAATAAAATAAAACAAACACGTGAACCATAAAATACTAATACCAAGAACAGTTCACACAATATAATTTGCAATCAATCAATGCGTGTTTAAAGAGCGTTTTTTTATAACGTTAAAAGTAAAATTAGTATCGCGTTCGAAGAGGACCACGCGACGTAGCTACCGAGTAGCAACTGTTTGACCATTGGAAGGTACGCATCATTTGCAGCCTATTGTCCTAGAGCTTGTAAGAAAAAAAATCCTGCTATTACAGACGAGTAATTTTAATTAACATAAATTAAAACACGCATATACATAACACAAAATTAGTCTAAGTAGTCAGATCGAAATGTAATCTCTATTTACTATATGTATTATCTTTATATATAAAAATTACGTGTCAGTATTTATTTAAGATAAAATACTAAACAACTGAACCTATATTAAAAAATTTTTGCTAATTGTGTATAGTTTGATCCAACTGAAGATATATATTGAAGGTATAGTTTATTTCTTAATTCATAGACTCAATATTGTTTTCATAATACTCATTTAAAAATACGTGATAAACTTGTGTGTTAAATAATTTGATTCTAATATTAGTCTCTAATATCTCGCAGCAGCGTGATAGCCCATAAACACATTTTCTGTAGAAAATTTTGACATTATTGTACAGAGAAATAAATAAGTTTAGCACAAAACATAAATAAAATGAAGCAAAGCCAACTGAGTATTGCGAACAAATAGGCTTCCCCAAAGTTGTTGGAACATGTAGTTAGTGAATGACAAGGAAAATTCATCATCCCTACGTCACAATGTCACTTATCTTTACACTACTATGGGATATCTTTGGTGGACCTGGAATGGAATCCTACCCGTCCAGGAACATATTCCCGATTGATTAATATAGAACTAGTTTTTTCCAGTAGTTTCGACCCCGTGAACTACCTATGGAATCAGTACTCTTTTAGGAACGAAGGGTATATATATCTTTCTTTGTGAACATTCACGAAGATCCGTTGAGTATTATAATTGGCAATAATAGACGGTTCATCATGGAAACAAACTCCAAACAGAATATTTTGTTAAATCGCCAGGTACGCCTTTTGCAAAATTTTGTGGGTACAGAAAAGCGTCGCTAGATTTAATGTTATAAATATTATATATTATATTATTAATAATTATAATTATCTGGGTATTAAATATAGCACAGTATATGTAAATATGGACAGACGATCTGACTAAAACCGCAAGATCGCGCTGGACACAGGCCGCATATAACCGGTCCTATTGGAGATTACTTGGGGAGGCCTATGTCCAGCAGTGGTCGTCTTATGGCTGATATGATAATTATAATTTGTAAATATGAATCCTATTTGCAATTCCTCTAATGTCTTGTTACCACACAAGAGCTTTAAGCGACTTATCTCGGAGTCAGGTCAATGTATAAGATATAGTGTAAATATATTCAGTTCACAAAACTTACGATTTTAACAAACTTACGATGTAGTCACAGCAAATATGATTTCATTATAAGACCGACTCAGTTAGCTGTACAAACTTGATACGATGCTGTGATTTATTCAATACTTTTGCAATACCTGAGATGAGGTTACGGTATTTGAAACGACAAATCAGTTACATTGCCACAATACTTCAATTGTGATTATTATCGTGAAATGTATCAGATTTTAAAATGACATTCGAATATTCTTATGGGATCGCTTCCTAGATTATTGTAAAGTGACCGCGACGAAATAATTGCCGTAAACATTAGAAATTGGATTAAATAAAAATTAGAAAACTTAAATGAACTCATTTTTCACTCACTGGCTAGAGAATGAGCAATCGAGATATAATTTCGACTGTTAAAATAGTTACGATATAAGATATTATTTGAGTCTCATTTGCTTTATAGTGTAGAAGGTCATGCAGTGTTACGAAGAATGAACTTGTTAATAAACTCACACCGTATCAGTTACTTGGTCGGTGGCACAATTTAGAACGGACGGACATGACATGGCTTCGTGGTTACATTGTCGTATTTTGTCAGCAACCGTGTAATGTGTCACATTTCGCTAACGACGAAAACGAGCACTTTAGTAGTACAAAACTTTTGTCTGAACACAATAGCAATCAGCAAGCGAATAGTACGAACTTTACAGATATACAGTGAAACTAATATCACTTGCATGGAGCTTGCTTGCAGTGTCTAAACTTTAAACGTGTTTATTCTTTCATCACATTACTTTTTTAAGGAACAGTAAATCCGTTACACCCTTAAGGGAATACCGGATTATACTATAATTATGTCGATTTTTTTGATATTGCCATATTTTCATTGATATTGCCGTGGTACCGGCAGAGTAGAATAGTGCCTACCCCTATACCAGGTGTCGTAAAAGGCGACTAAGTTACCAGAACCGACAGATGGCAGCATATCCATCGGTAACGGTGTAGCTCAAATACAAAGGGCAGACATGGGCCGCAGCATGGATCCCCGTCGCGAAACTACGCTCTGCGATTAGTTAGATTAGTATTAGTTAGCAATGGCTGTAATGATGTCGACTAAAATTTTACTTTGTTATTTTTGCAAACAATAAAAAATACATTTTCCATTGAATCAAACCGAGATAAACGAAAATAGAAAAAAATATTAAAAGGAAGGTTTATTGAGCACAGCGTAACGCTTGAAATTAATCTTAGCCAGAAGTTTTTCACAGTTATTACTTTGCCTCTTTCTTACCTTACACATAATGTTTAATTGTTAAAATATTAAAACACCACACTACATAATTTCGTTCATATAGTATAACGGAAAATGCAATTTATGATAAAGTAAGTTTAGAATACATATACTTAAGGCAATTACACTCGTAGACATAAAACGGCGCAAACATGAAACAAATGCTTCACCAACCGGTTAAAGGATAATATTTACTCAATAAGAAATTAATAAAAATAACTATTATACATTTTTAATTTAAGAATTCGAACATGGCTGTTAAGCACATGTTCTCCCATTTTCGTTCTTCTTGGTTCTTAAATTTATGTATAACAAAAAGTATATAGAGGTAAAGGTATATATGACCCGGTCATTTACTGATGTCAACATAAGATTAAAGTGGAAGAGGAAGTATGCGTAATAAATGAGCGATATTAACAGTGAGTGACGAAAAGAGTCAAAGGCCGGACGCACGGGCCCCTCTACGTGATGGAGAGTTCTCGTCCACAATTTAACTCGATATTGCCCTGGTAGAAATTGATGTAATAACCGGACGAATGCGATATAAAAATAAAGCAAGACTGTCGTATCTTAATACTATTTTTTTTTATCAAAATGTATTAAGGGCTCTAATCACACCCAAGTCCCAATGATTTTTGGTGAGGTCTCCAAGAATTAAGAATTATTAAATATGATACTTAAATAAATACCACTTTTTTACCACTCAGAAACAAAAAAACACACATTTTACTAAGAAGTTACCCCACAGGAATGCTTTGTTACTGGTAAAATATACATGCTAAGGATATACATTTTTATATTTGTATGAGTGTGATCATGGTAGTAGTAAGATTTAAAAAAATTATAATAATAATACATAGTTTATATACATTACACACATTATTGATAAACTCATTCTTAAGAAATTTTATAGGCTATTTAATAACACTCTATAACTATTAGAAGTCAAACAGAAAAAAAGAACACTAAGCATAACACTCTATAACTATTAGAAGTCAAACAGAAAAAAATAACACTAAGCAAAAAAAAATTATTGGTGGTAGATGATTAAATTTATTAAAACGGAATCTTTCTGTCTTATTTTTAGTTTTGATTGTACCATCTGACACTATTTAAATTTGTATCATGCTAGTTTATAATATGTGGCAGTCTGAAGGTCCAACAAGTATTTGATCTTTATTAATACATAAATATTTCAATCTTTCACTTACATTATGATTTACAGGTATACATTTGTTTCAGTTTATATAAAAAATTAATAGGTACTATTAATTAAAATAAATGTGACATTCACTCTTTCTATCTTCTAAAATCTTTGGTATAGTGAGTGTAATAGTTAAATGTTAAAAGGTAGTTGAAAATTCTACACCAGAACAAAGTCAGCAATAAAATTTATACAATTTGACTTATCAAATTATATGATTTGTTGGCAATAATTTATAGCATTGCTATAGGTAACACAATACTATAGACAACAAAATATAAAACTTCAACACATTTTTAAGATTAATGAACACAGACAGAAGTTGCTGCACATTTTCTTGTTTATTTTTGAGGTGATTAAATGCAAAAAATGTAATACTACCTACCTATTTCTTTAAGGATGGTAGAACCCAAGCATTCTTTTTTAAATATTCAGGATAGTTTTTTTATGGAAATTATTATTTTTTTTAACACTGAACTAGAATGTCACACAAAACAATAATTTCCATAAAAGCAAATATTCCTCGATATGACATCTAGATGGCTCTAGATGTCATATCAAGGAATATTTGCTTTATTTTATTATTAGACAAATATATAAAACTGCTGTAATGTATATTTGAGTTTCTTTGGTAAGTAGTAAATCCAGCAACACTGAGTTTTTACCTGACACAAAAGCACCATTTGTGTTAGACAAAACTGGCTTAGAAAAACATTTGGGTTATTACTTAAATAAATTTGTAAAAAACATATTATTTACTTATGCAAAGAAATAGGCTAGGGTAGAAGTTTGAAATTATTTAGAAATATATCATGGCGTAATATTTTTTTTGTTATTTATTACTTAATTTATTTTCACGGCATCAATTCATAAAAAATTAAGATCCTTAATTCCAACTAAAGTTAACTTTATTTGCGGACGTGCTTGGGCACAACTAACGGAAACGGAAATTATTTTCAATCAAAGAGAGACTTGTAAGCAGAAACAATTCTAGTTTCCAAGTATGACTTTTAAAGTTTAAACATCTGTTACATTAAAGCAAATCATAAATTATTTGTTGCTATAAAGATATTATCATCCATTATAAATATAGTTATTTAACTTAAAAACAAGCACGTACTAAGAAATCAAAACAAACAGTGGTGACATGGGTCAACGACGCAAGTTATGACCCACTTTGTAGACCAATTCAAGTCTCTAAATTTCATAGATACAACAAGAGTATAAAAACGCGTTGCATTAAATTATGCAAAAATAGTATTTCTATAAGATATTATGAATTTATAAAATAAAACTCACCAATTCTTGATCGGGTGACAGTGCCACCGCCATCTTTACGAATAAAACTGACAGGTCAGTGTGTTATTGCCACTAATATCTTTTGAATTCGATGCTGTTGTGTTGCAAAATGAATACATAGACATGCAATGGAATAATGTTACTTGATCAAGAAATAAAAAAAATCCTGATGAGTTTTGAAAATTTGCTTAACTCGGTTTGTCTCTTGCGTCTTAACGGTCGACAAATCTGGATAATCTAATCTATTCTTTTGCTTAAAAAAAATAATGTCAACCTATTTATGTCAAAATATTTTAATTGAAAACTATCCAAGAAACTCGCATATTATTTATTGGAATTTCTGGAATGTTTTATTTATAGATTATACTAAATATCCAATTAATAAGATATTCACCAGTAATATGCTATAAACCTTTTGATTGTACTTGTATATATTAAGTATTACCTAGTTACTACTACTGACAGGTCCAGAAGTGTGGTTACATTTTTAACCACTATTTCTCAGTCTTATAAAAATAAACTTTACATCTAAATATGTCCACGCGCTGGTATGTATAATAAATGAGCTATTCAGCCACTTCGTTATAAAGTTTTCAGGTGAGCCTTTTATAAAGGTACATAACTTGTTTTTTTATAACTTACAGGTATCCCTTATATCAAAGAGGTAATCCGCAACTTCGAGTTTTTCTTCCTAATTTTTGGATGAAATTAGTTAGACCATATCCCAAGCAACTACCTAATGTAGTACATTTTAAGTGTTCAATGGAAATGACTAAGTATGACATAAGGAACTATTTAGAGAAGATCTATAATGTTCCTGTAGTAGATGTCAAGACGACTATTACATTAGGTAAATTCAGAAAAGATTTTGGAAAAGGATATGTAGTAAAAGATGATGACATTAAATATGCTTTTGTGACACTGGTAAGTAAACTTAAAATATTGTTCTGCACCCATAATATAAAAGTATGCTGTGTGTTATTGCTGCATAATATTAAAAATCAGGATATACAAGTGTAACAAATAGATTTATAGCTCTTGTATATTGTATAACAATTTGTATAGAAACATTTGTAGTTGAAAAAATCATTGCTGCTTCATCTGGTACAGAGCAGGGAACTATATTATTAACTACTGTGTAAGTAATCCAAGGGTTGAAGTGGAATTAGATAGGTTGTGATTTACACAATAATCAGCTGCATTTATATGAGGTACGCCTCTTACAGGTTGTGTGCATTGGTACTTTGTTGGTATTTTAAACACATCTGGTGCTGGCAGATTAATTTTAAGTAGGCCACTCAGTAACCTATCTATTCAAATGACACTTATTACCCTATAATGACCTCAAGGTAACTGGTAATTTGTGTAATTAATAGTAATTAGAAATTTTGTATTTATAGTTACAATATTGTTTATATTTTTACAATTTAAAATTACTTATGACACGCCTATATAAATGGAGATATTCTTTAACTTGGCTAACATTTTGCTGCGGTATGACACACAAATAAATATATGCAATTATTATATCCTTCAGAATTTGTAATTATATTTCTATAATCAGACTTTTATTTCGTAACCTAATTAATATTTTAACCTAATTACAGCCCAAAAATATGAAGTTTGAGTTTCCAAACATATTTGAAAAAAGCAAAGAACAAGAGGATGAAGATATGAAGTCATTAGATGAATCCAAGAAATCTTTTAAAACATTCATAGATCGTAATAAAGATCGATCTAATGTCCCAAGTTGGTTTTCAATATAAATTGGCTGTATTGATGTCTCTATTAAATGTTATAAAGTGAAGTTATAGAATAAATAGGATAGATTTATATTTTAGTTTTATTTAATTAAATGGTACACATTAAGCAAAAATTAATGTAAATGATAAATACTTAGACTAATAAGAGTCATCTGTGATTTACATCCAATGTGCTGATAACTTCTAACAAGCCAGTTGACACTATTGATTATGCCCTTATCTTGTGCTCTTACAACACTCTCTTATTTGAGACTACTAATTTGAGTAAATGCTTTAAGCTACTTATCTTGCCCATGTCCTCATATACAGAAATGTTCAACATTTTTCGAACAAACACTCAAACATCTACAATATGTTACAAAGCACAAATTGAATTTAAAGACACAAGGGGACAGATATAAGCTACACATCAATTAAAAAGTTGTTATACATGATTGCTTATCAAAATTTGTTTTCTTCAAATTAATTTGAAACAGATACCAGTAGAGACCAAATTACACAAGATGAGGCTAATGTTATGAATATGTATAAATAACCAATAAATTCCTGTTTCACAATAAATAAATAGGCACACCATTCAGTGGATCCTCAGTCCAGAAGCATGCATACCTCAAAAAATATAAGCATCATTTGTTTTAATTGAGAAATTAATTAGATCATCCTTTTAACTAATTTATAAATTATATCATTACAGATTTATACAGTATTGATGGAGCCTGTAGGTCATTGATACCAGTACACAACGTAACACATCAACCTTTACATATCTGTCAATATTTTATATGAAAGTAGCAGTATATGGTAGCTGTTAATTCATAAACATTCATTTGTGCTACTTGCTTTAAAATATGCTGGTTTTAGCCATTCTTATAGACGAAACGACAAATAACGAATTGTGAGCCCATATGTGAGTATTCTATGTTTTTCAATAAGATATGTACACACAGAAACATCCATTGAGCATGCTATTAAATACAAAATTGACCTAGATTTTGACAGGTGTGAAGTTTGATCAGTTGCTATGGAGAATTTACATGTTGACAACAATGAAATTCACATCTTATATTTTAGTTCGGTCTTGTGTTAAGAAAATATAAATTAACAAAAATAATAACTAGAACCATAAAAGCAAACATACACATTATTTTTATCATAAAAACCTATGTAGTTAGCAAATTTTTAAATATCTAAAAAAAATATTTTTTCCTAAAAAAATAAAGCAACTTAGGTCTCTTAATTTCGTAATCATGTTTCGTAATGTGTTTGTATGGTGGAAAATGAAAATGAAAAAGTAATAAAATATATAATCATATGCTAGCGCAATTGTTACCTTTTTTAATTAAATATTATCATGTTTATAAACTTTTTAAATATTCGTCCAAAAATGCAGCAGAATTACAACGAGGACATTCGGCAATGTCTAACAGGAATGTGACCTGAAAATAATTTAGTATTTTATTTTATATTCCTACTAGAAGTTCCTTAATTGTAATTATGGCTCATTAACATGTACTTACTGTTAATACTGGCTATATTTCGAGATTATAATGTATAAAAATGTGGGAATAAATTCATATTAATAGTTATACAAAATAACCAATTGTTAGTAAACTTAGTGAGCTGTTTTGTAATAAAAGTTTTCAAACTTTGTAAAAGTAAACTCAGCCAAAATAAGGTCTGACTGTTTCAAGCTATCACAAAAATATGTACTTTAATCTACCTTCTGCATAATTATACTTACCCGAGGATGGTGCACACACTTCAAGCGGATGCGACCATTGCAGTAATAGCCGCATGCCCTGCAAAATACGATAGTTTTATCTCTGTAACAAGAACATTTCTTAGTGTATGCATCTGTAATATCTGGAATTCCTCGTCCAACACGACTGGATATCTTATATATTTTGCCAGCCGCTGCAGCCGCAACAGGTGTGCCTTCAGTCTTCATAGTTTCAATTTTGTTTGCAAACTATTTTAATCTTTCTTCTTATTGATATCACAATTTTATGAACCCAGCAAGGTTATTTGCTGACACTAAAAACTTAATTAACGAGTTTTAAAGTGGCGTGCTATAAATAATAACGACCGGCAGACGGTCTACAATTTATTATATCATGTAGGTATGTCAACAAACGACTTCTCAATTTAAAAAGTGTGTACGCGTTTAATCCTCTAATGTCTTCTTGATACTTCAGTTTTTTATTACATGGATTTAATAAATTTATTCGTACACATAAAAGATAACTAATTAAATTATAATAAAAATAACTAAAATTAAAGTCCCTTTACTGAGCCAATAAGACAGGATAAAATAAAGATGCTTAAAGTTAGTTACTTATTATATATGGTATTTATATAATTATAACGAAATCGCTCCACCCTATTAGATATAAAAGTAAATATTTATATAATAAGTTTATAATTATTTGCTTTTATATCTAATAGGGTGGAGCGATTTCGTTTTAAATTTTTTATCGCTTCGGTATACCTGTAAAATGTTGCATTTTAGGTCAACATTAAGCACAAAAAAAATCAGTCGGCTTATGCTATGTTTCGAGGTACCCCCATCGCCATAGTTTTAAAAAATTTAGGCAAATTATGAGTTTTGCCAAAACTTTGTGTTGTTAAGACTCTAAGGTAGCGGGACGCGGGGAAGGGTATTTCGCCAAAATACCCCTCCCCGGCGCCTTCATACCCAAACACCGATCGAGTGACATTTAGTAATTTCGCTCGCTCACAGCAGTTCATTTGTTTGCTGTTCATTTATTCGACGCATCAAATTGTATTAGTTTATCTTTAACTAGGATTGTGACATATAATTATAGTAGTGATTTTCATATTTTATGCTTGTAGTTCAATTCCTGATAATATGCCGCGAATAAAGAAACCGTGAATACGGAATGATAATTTAATTCAATGGAAATAAAGGGGATACGTTCCTAGATGACAAAATAAACAAACATATATAAAAAAATCTTCAATTATCTTCAGGCAATGGTTTAAATTTTGTATTTTTTTCTTGTTTGACAGTGTTTAAAAGCTCCTTCAAATCAGACTGATATTCACTCACTTTGAAAGCTCAATTGCCATTTTTAAACCTTCACTAAGATTTGTCACATTAAATGTCACGTCTTTGTGTTTGTTAAAGCCTCTTCTTTAATGGGCTGTAAATTTATCACAAGGCTTGGATTTTGGGTTGGATACCTATTGTAATCCTATTTACTATTATGTAATATATAAATTAGTGGATAGTAAAAATGCGAATGAAGAAAGCGCGAATAAAGAGCTTTTACTGTATTAATCTTTTTATTTTAGTCAAAATTACGTTTACATAACAATAGAGAGCAAGAATAGCCATAAGCATGTATTTCAATAAAAATATGATATTTTCAATCAGATTTACCTTATCGTTAAACTGTTAAATCTTATATATAACTGCCTCCGTGGCCGTACGGTTATAATGCCGGACTAAGACACAAGTCACAAGTACACAAGTCATATGTTAAGTAGGTACATGTACACACAGCAATAAACGACCGACACAAATCTGTCTTCTCTTCTAAGAGCAAGATCCAAGAGACTTATAAAAAAATGTCAAAGCCTTCGTTAATTCTACTGAAAAAATGATTAACAAAATATGTAGGTAATAGAATTTTGGACATATATTAACAGTAGGGAACGACGAAATAATTATAGTATACCTTTTTGTGGAAAATAAGCTACGGAAGGCAGAGATGTGAGCGAGCTATTATTCTCTCTAAATATTTGGGGTCCATTTTCGGACAATATGATAAACAATATCTTAGCACTAGCTCGGGTAACCTAAAATCTAATAACATAAAATTATTTTCACTGAAAAATAAGTTCTAACAAAACTTAAGATCTGCAAGATTCCTGAAGGAATGTGTCAGAAATAAGTTAGCCCTTACATATAATTCTTAGCACATTTCTAGAACAATGTATATTCCCTACAAACTGGAAGCCCGCTCACTATGTGCCTATATTTAATTCCAGTGATGGGAGAAACTGTGAAAACAATAAACCAATTAGCATCCTTTCAGCTATCTCAAAATTGTTTAAATCAATTGATTTTGATCACTTATATTATCGTTTCCAGCCTTATCGAATACTCAACAAGGCTTCATAAGAAATAGATTTACCGTCAGCTATTTACTCAACTTTTAAACATATCTGTGAAATGTATTTGACAAACAGGGTCAGGAGACGCAGTAAACATGGATTTCAAAAAGGCATTTGATAAAGAGAGAAGATAATTTTCATTAACATTATGGTTTAAATCGTTTCTTCATCTCACTAATTATATGCAGATGATCTCAAGATTGTTAGAAGAATCGATAGAATCGAGGATACACAATCCGTCCAAAAGGATCTCGACAATATCTCCAAATGGTGCAGACTAAATTTCATGTTCCTTAACATAAAACTGTATATCTATTACGTTTACCCTTTATAAAAAAAAAAAATGAAATAGAATAGTTACAGAATATTCTGTAGCAGGACACAATCTTAAGCGGATTTTAAAAACCCAAACCCAAAAAGTGTCATAACTTAATTCAATAGCCTCATACGAAGTACTCTCGAGTATGGTTCATTCATTTGGAACTCAAATTATGCAGATCACTCCGACCGAATTAAATGTGAGCCATGTGGGAGAAGAAAAGATACAAATCGTAGGAAGAGATGCATAAATTATATAATATCACATCTCTTCATAACCGTCGCGCCTTTCTAGATCTGATGCAGCTCCATAAAATTATTCACTTTTTTTACAGTCGCAAGAATGTGTCGCCTTTGTGAAGATATCGGTGCACGTTGGCCCGATAATGACTTTCTTAATTCATCATATACTCGTTTTCGAACGTCACTTTTAAAATTCCTCAAGCACGACTCGTAGCACTGTGTTGTACCTACATTATATTATTTTAATAGGGCAGTCATATTAGGTATAAAAGGGATCAGCTTCGGAATGAAAGAAGTTAAGCTGTAAATTGGTATTATATATATTCCCAAATTGATAAACTAATGAAAGTATTCCAACAAGAAAACTCCCCTGTACAAACATTATTTGAAAATGAAGTGCGTATCTTGTTGGCATTATATAATGCTCCAAAATCTGTGAACAACATTATCCATCGGCTATGTCGCCAGATCTCTAAGAAACCGGGTCCAATCAGACCCCTCCTCGGACCAGATGGCCACCCGAGATACCGCGCGGAGGACCGCGCTGAGATTTTCGCCGAACACCTAGAACGCCAATTCTGCCCACACCCCTGTGACAACGTAGAACACGTCGAGACGGTTACCCGGCATCTTCGAGAGTATCTCGCCGTCCCCATAGCGGCAGATGAAAACCCAGTCGTCTTCACGCCCGGGCAGGTCAGCAGGACCATAAACAAACCGAAACCCAGGAAGGCGCCTGGCCTTGACAACATCACCGGCAACATGCTGCGTCACTTACCACCAAAAAGCATCACAGCTCTGACTCGCCTTTTCAACGGCATCAACCGCACAGGCCACTTCCCACAAGGGTGGAAAATGGGAGAAGTAATCATGCTGCCCAAGCCCGGGAAGAACACACTCAAGCCCGAGAGTTACCGTCCTATTACACTGCTACCTACGTTATCTAAGGTGTATGAGAGGTTGCTACTTCTACACCTGGAACCGCACATAAGGCCGAGGGAGGAGCAGTACGGATTTCGGATAGAGCACTCCACCTCGCTGCAACTGATGAGAGTACTGCACCATATAACGACGGCCTACAACAAAAAGGAATACACCGCCACAGTACTCCTCGACATGGAGAAGGCGTTCGATAGGGTGTAACACCAGGGTCTGCTTTATAAACTATCAATGTCACAGGCACCCTGTCGAATCACACGAGTGGTAGCTTCCTTCCTCGATAAAAGACATTTTCGATTGAAAGTAGAAAACGTTCTATCAACAGAACGAGCCACTGAGGCCGGTGTACCTCAGGGCAGCTGCATCTCGCCCGCGCTGTACAGCTTTTATACGGACGACATCCCGGTAGGAGAAGGCACACATCTGGCACTATACGCAGATGACGCCGCCTACTACGCATCCTCAGTCAACCTAAAACACGCAGCTAAAAAATTACAGAACACCCTCGACCTACTGCCCTAGTGGCTAAGCAGATGGAGACTGCAGGTGAGCGTAACCAAGACACAGGCTGCAGTCATTGGCCGCCACTCCCTTTTCCCGAAACCACTAATGCTAATGGGGCAAGAAGTCACGTGGTCCCACAAGGTCAAATACCTGGGGATCATAATAGACAGCCACCTGTGCATGAAGCACCACATCGAACACGTGATAAATAAGACCAGGTCGATCGCGGATCTACTCCGCACGGTATTCGCCTCCAAACTCCCGCTCAGAACGAAGCTGGGAGTTTACAAAACATACGTTCGACCTCATCTCACATATGCAGCCCCGGTATGGTACGCACTAACCAGCCGGATCAACAGAGGCCGCCTTCAATCCCAACAATCCCGCGTTCTACGCACAATCGCCGGAGCACCGCGCATGGTATGAAACGCGACGATACACCGGGACCTGAAAACAGAATACATCGAAGATGTATTCTGTTTGTCGAGCGCAATGTGACAATGTGACGCAACGCGCCGACAAAGCCTCCCTGGCGAACCTGCACCTGCGCAACATAGCGCCGCTGCACGCCAGACCACTGGACTCCAAGGCCTACCAGCGAGACCTATGTTGGTCCGGCTTGTTTTTTTGCAAATGTAAGATTCTTTTAAGAATCCACAACCAATATTTAAACTCTATAGATTTGCAATCGAGTTAAAAATTGGCTGAAAAGATTTAATCGATTTGCATAAAGGTGGTCTGTCGCTTCGTTTAGTTTTTAGATCCATGTCAACATGTGACACTGGGAACAGTACAGAAAATAGAACAATTACTTGTGTATTTTTTTATCGTAAGGACATTCTTTTTCTTAAAGTGTATTTAAGCAGAAAAAGTACTATTAAGAACATGTATTATTATTAAAAAAATGACTTCACTAATGTAATAAGAGTACCGATAAAATATGACAGCCTATCTCATATCTGTGACAAAATATCACAGTCAGCATCTATTCTAACAGCGAAAAGAAAAACAAAACATATTTTTCAAAAAATGCGTGAAAAAAGCTGTGTTGGGATAGTACAAACTTACTTTTTTCTACCTCGGATAACCCCATAATATGATGATATCGACACATCACAAGTTGATATAATTAAATAATTAAATGTCAAAGCAATTGAACTGATTCAAATCTAATGCTGTGCGAATAAATATTGTTACCTTGTCTAATTGTATGATGGATGTTTTTAGTCTCGAATCCATTCAATGTTAGCGACATATAATTATTTCAATCATCACAATTAGAATATGTTTCTCTGCTATCTTTTGCGTTTATCAGACAGGAAGTCATATTACAAGTATTTTTCAATGGTTTCCACTTGGAAATCATGCAACGTGAACGTTAGTTATAAAAAGATAATTTAATGCGCTCTGTTCATATAATAGCAGTGACCCGTCATGATGAAACGCTTGTGTTGTCTATCGTTCTTAGTAATTCTCTTCGCTATTGATGATTCGAATGGTCAAGGACTAAAAGCTTCAAATGGTCCTCAGCAACAGTTAAAAAGGGTAAGTACCAAATAAGATGTACATATATAACTAGAATTCATTAACGTTGCTTTTAATGAGCGGTAATTTTTGTCGAAAAATAATGGATTTTCTATTTTCAATATGAATTTCAAATATTTTCTCCTCTGCAATTATTTTTATGAGTTAAAAATACCTTTTATTTACCGAATTAAAAAATCGAGGAGACTCAATTCACAAGATAGGGTCACTACTAACTGTCGTGACCGTTAAATATTATTAGTATTTCATTCGGACGGGTATGACCTTGAGATAATCCCATTGCCGCTAAGTTAGGATCTGATGACGGAATCCCAGGTTTTTAATAGGCACGTATGTGTATGTTTACGCGCGGTCGCGGCTGCTGGAATTGTCGTCTGAGTGGACTACTCAATATAGGTTCGTCAAAAAAAACAATTGGTTGCCTGTAAAGTCGGTATACGGGCGAAAGTTTTACGTGACAACGACTTTGAGTGGTAAAGTAATTTTAATGTGAATATTCATTCGTATAGTAGGAATAAGGATGAAAATAATAGTAACAATTTAAAACATTTATTTATACAAAGAATTATATTTAAAACATTAATTTATACAAAGAACCTCGCACTGAATTTCATATTAACAAAATTTTATTTTTACCTTTACACATACATACGTATTTATATACAAATATACATACAATAACTTGCAATACATTTGCGTAACACACGTCACAATGAGAGCGAGTGAGAGGGACGCGTGCCTCTCACTCGCTCTCATTGTGAGCGCATAACGTGAGCGGAGCGTAACGCAGTTTCTTGAAGTGTCACCCGGCAAACCAATTTATAAGACGTTGTCACGTCAAAAAACAGCTAAAATAAATAACTCAATAACGGTAATCACATAACAAAATTGAAGTGGTTACTTTTGATGACATATGTAATTCTAATCTATCTATATATTTTAAGGACTATATATAGTAAAGGGCTCTACACTAGAATTTTACATGTAGTAAAAAAAATACATAAAAACAATATATTATATAAATATGTTTTAAATCTCCCATTATTTATTTAACTCACTGATTTGACCATAGAAATTGATATTATTTTTCACAAATCCACAATCACAAACACTTCACATACTACATTATTTATCACATACTATGAATGTTTTATCGTAGAACAGTATATCGCGTTTAACCAGGGAATGCGTGTAGTCTCTTCCCCACTAGCGTATAATAGAAAAAGAGGGAGAATGAATCCAAACAACGATTAACAGTCACCAACAAAGAATACTTGAGCTGAGGTCAGACTTCTGAAAAGATATAACATTACCTTTATTTAAAGTCATATTTATAAATATTACATACATTCAACTGAAGTTATCGTTTTGAAGTTGTCGTATTAAAATTATACACATGTATAATTTTAATTTTCATTAATCCTTGTTAAATCATTTTAGGTAGTCAGGCAAATGCCTCCACCACCTGAAATACCTCCACCACCTGAAATGCCGCCAATGCCCCAATTTGAAACTATAACGCGTCTAAGCAGGTCACCCAAAGGAGTTGGTGGCTCGATGCCAACACGCAAAGGAATAATATAATTCTGTGCCTTCACATAAGCGAACTGTATTTACAAAATAAGAGAACCAAGTTGTGACTGTATATTTTAAATGACTAAAATAAATAACCTTGAAGCATAATGGCGATTTTTATTTCTGATTTAATGAATTTGAATTAGTTAAAGAATTCTAAGTTCTCAAGATATCACTAGAATCGACACGAAACGTAGTACCGATTTTTCTCTGACTGTGTACAGATAATAAAGTTTACAAAATGAAAATAGAAATCCATCGACAATCCCAGAGTTAGGTCAGTCAGTTTAGTGTCAACTGGAATGTTTTACTTCCCAAGATTCCTTACCACGACCTCAAAACTGTTTTCATTAATTTATAAAAATGTTAAAAAACTTTAAAAATACTTCTTTAGTCTTAAATGTAAAAAAGATACAATTTCCAGAGAAATTCAAGGGAACTATCATAGAGAGGTGGGCGGATTATTGGAAAAACTTGTTCATCGACTATCGGCAAATGTTGCAGGATTTACGATCGGATATTCAAGACGATCCTATAAAAGCTTTGAAATGGACAACAGCGTTGATCGCTACCTACACGCTAACTCGAAACAACCCTACAGAAATAGACTTCAAAGATAACCTCAAAAAAGTTGAAAACGAAGTAGCCCTTGTTAGTGAACAATGTTATAATCCCAAATCAGTAGAGCATTTACGCCTTTTGGATAGCTGTTATAATCAACGCGTTATTCACTACAAAAGTCTCGGTGTTGCTTCAATTATGTACACCTCAAAAATCAATGAATCCTGCGATTTATATAAAGCTCACTGTAAATATTTACAGCCCTCGTACTTTAGTTTTCCATCGAGAATAGTGGATGTTGGCTTTATGGGACGGTGGTGGAATATTTATATTAAAACAAACAACTATGATGTGAACTTTTAACAATTTTCATTATATCTTATAACGCCCTGTGACTATAGATATTTTTAGTTAAATTTAAAGTATTTTAAGGGTAAATATTTGTTCATGAGTAAATAAAATTACCATTGCTGTTGAAGAGAATGTTTTTATTTTAGGTACTTCTTACTAATATTGTTAAAACAAATATAAAAACTAAAGACCTTCCACAAATTATCTCATGCATGATATTATAACTCAGAATATACTACCTAAAAACATAAATCAAAACATAGATTGTGGAGTTTAACCAACAATCATTACAATGTGAAAATTAAAACAATAATAAAACTCATTTCTTCACACTTAAGTTATATGTAAAACCTGATGAAATACATGTTCATGCAATAACCAAAAAAAGCAGAAGCCATAAAAAAAGGAAACAAGAGAAATACACTTCATCACTGCCACATTTAGATCACCGTACAAAGCATGCTAGTCCTTAATTAACAAAACAAAAAACCTTTGCGTATTACTCATCTTTATTATGATTAATTAATAATGCATGACTCTATATCTCGATCAACAAAATTTCTTTCTCTCACTTTCGTAAATCAAATATTTTTATTGTGTTTATAACAAAAACTTGAAAAATTTAAATAATTGATTTTTAGGATTAAAACTGAAACATCCCTTGGTAAAATGAAATGATCATCACTTTGATTATGCAGTGCATTATTTCTTAAAAAGGAAATACAATAAAGTTACAGAATTGTAATAAAAATTCTTGAAAAAAGTACTCTAAACTAAAAAGTAGTTTTCTAAATATTCTTTTATGAACATTTTTCACTTTAAGTGACACAGTATAATAAATGTGTATAAATACAGTAAATAACAATAATGAGGATATGCTAACAATATGACAAACATGTAATGCAAATATAATATCTATTGTACATTCTAATTATTGTTTCTGTTTAAGATTGAGGACACTAGTTTCAACTAAGCTATCATATGACATTTCCTTGTCATAAAAATGTCTCTATTACAAAAATATGTTTAGTAAAATTCGGTACCTTTAAAACACTTCCCCATAGTAAATATTGTGAGCAGTTTTTATACAACTTATTATCTATAGCCAGGCATCAGGAACTTATATCAACTTACTTGAATCTATCAACACGGCTAATTAAAGAAGTGCACTTTACTTTGTATTTTTTATTGCTTCTCGTTTGCAGTGAGGTAGAAATGTGTTGATACAATAACTATGAAATAGATAATTATCCTTTACAATTTGTTTTATAAAGCATTTTTAATTCTATATACTATATTAACAGATCATAGACAACCATATTAATAGACAAACGCAATGGATTTATCTATCGTGATAAAGAATGGGAAATCTGGCAGTAGTGTAAGTTAGCAGTTTCCAATCAAACTCAACAATTAGCATATTCAAGGTAAATAAGTCTAACAAAATTGACAAAACACACGGGATCACTATCCCGCAATAAAGAATTTCAAGAATGACACAGAAAAGAGTTAGTTACATAAATAATTTAATCTATCACAATATTTCAGACTTTACTTATTCTAATAGACATGAGATATTTATTCATAAATAGGCAAGCTGTAAAACTCCACCAGATTAAGACAAATTGCAAGTCATAAAAGTTTCATCACAGATAAATACATTTTGTATAACAACAATTCTGGATGTAAAAGTGTTTTTATATGGCGTATGCTGCGGTATATAGAGGTAGGGAAGTACCATTTGAGAATTAAAAAATAAAAATTTTATAAGAAAATATTGATAAAATTTTAACACTGAATTTAAGAAAAAATGTATGAACATTTATTTTCACTAATATGAGCTGATATGAGATGATCCTAGCAGATACTAAAAGATATTACTTTTGTGAGTGAATAGTTCTATGTACTTTTTGCTACTATGAACGTAACTAATAACAACAGACAACTTTTAATGACGTGAAATAATTACAAATAATTAAATACAAGAGATAGAAACATGAAATTATCAGAGGAAATTTGATTGTTCTTCATGTGATAATAAATAAATAAATAAATAAAAACAAACACCACCCGGAACAAATTAACTTCTTCTAAATAATATGTACGATTATATGTAGAATGAGAGTTAAATAATTAATACATACATATTATGCTAATTTGCGTTACGGCTTGCCATCCTCAAACAATGAGAGGGGCAGGGGAGGGTATAATTAGATGGCAAAGCAATATGAGATGATACTTGAGAGGCTTATAGCAGGATAATATCGGCCGCATGAATACCGTACGCGTAAAATCTGCCGATGGCATTATCATCATGGTTCAGCATTAGTTCGTCTTCTGGAAAAAAAATACCCTAATGTAATGATATATAGATTAGATAGATATAGATTAGATAGATTTATAAAGCTGATTTTATTGCCAGCGGTTTCGCTTTCACGTGAAATCTTTCGTAGATGTTTGTCAGACATCAACTATAGAGAGTTTTCAATATATAAGCATGTTGGCAACTTGACGTCTCCAGCGCCAGTCGCTTTAGTTAGTATAATAGAATCTTGCTCGTGCTAAGAGACTCTATTTCAATGACAGTAAATTTCGTTTGAAGCTTAAGTCCGCCCCCACCAAGAAACTACATATACCTTGATCGAAGATGTCATCAAAGTCCTCGTAAATTTCATGGTCGTAGAGGTCGTCGAAGTAGTCGTCGGAGCGATCGACGGTGTCATCCAAGAAGTCGGGCCGCAGGATAGGGTTGCTGCGGTCTTCGTGCAGGTTCACGGTGAGCAGCTGGTGCGTTGGAAAATCCTGCGAAGGAGAACGATCTTTAGATGGAAAATAATTTGGTACACGATACGGTTTTCATTATAGTCATGGTTATATAGTTCCAGTCAAGAAGTTATAGTCAAAAAGGAAGGTAACAATGCTATAGGAGTGTATGCTCCTGATATGGAATCCGGCATGGAGTGAGAGATACTTTAAAGAACGCAAGGCAGAATGAAAGGATAGTAATGTTAGGAGCGAAGGCTAACCGTGGATTGCAAGGTATTAATTATGTAAGCAAGAAAAAGGAGAATGTAGGCGAGAAAAATAAACATAAGTATAAAAGAAAGAAGAAGTAACATATTAATTCGACAGGAGAAACACGACGAAAACAGGAGGTTATCTAATAACTTTAAGGATAATATTAATCTGTCCTGGAAGTCGATACGGCAAGCAAGGCTAAAATCATCTTCTTTCCAGCTTAGCGTTATTAGAGACCATATGGGTGAGATTGTGAAAGGTGAAGAACACTTCATCGGCGGAAGGGATATTTTGAAAGCCTGTTTGAAAGAAAAGAATGAGAAATACAGAGGAGAGAAGTAATAAAAGATGGCAACGAAATTGAGATAAGTATGGTTGAGATTTTTAATGCACTAAAAAGTATGAAAGCTGGAAAGGCTGCAGGGAATGATAGAGTGACTGGTGAGATGTTAAAGGCTGGAGTTGGAATAATCAGACAGCTGTACTAACTTTTCAACCTGTGCTGGAGTACAGGCCAAGTACCAAATTATTGGTGCAAAGCGGTAATAGTCGGCGTCGACGGCAAATTGTATGCCCCTTGGCATGTTAATAAGAAGAGTTGTGAATGACACTGAAAGAAAGATTTGGGATGTACAAGCGGGTTTTAAAAAGGGAATAGGATGCATGGATTAAGTCTTTTCCCTACGCTGCATATTCGAAAAGTGCCTTGCAAAAGGTCAAAAGTCTATTGCGCTTTGACTATTGACTTGGAGAAGGCTTATGATAGGATTGTGCGAAAGGAGTTATGGAAGATTATGTCTGTATATGGGGTGAATGGACGTCCGACTCAGGCACTGCAATCTCTTTACAAGGATTGTTCTGCTAGTGTTAGAATTAACGGAGACTAAACTAAATCGTTTGACATCCATAGAGGTGTCAGACAGGGGGATGTGTAGCATATCCCTAGTTATTCAACTTATTTATAGACAACTGTCTGTCGGATTTGAAAGCCAGTAAATGTGGATTAAGCATAGAGATGGGATTTAACACGGAAAAATCCCAATCTGGGAAAAAACCCAGGGAAAGTTACCAAATGGGATAATATTTGTTTTTCGGGTTTTTTTCATATTTAGCATGTTTCTTCTATGTAATGTGTAGAGATACATGTATATCAAATAGTAGTACTATTTAAGTACTATTACTATTAGTTAGAGCTAATCTAACTCTAATTAAATAAAATGAAATTAAATAAATAAATGTCTTTTTTGGGTGTTCATCCCTCTTAGCGACAAGTTACCCGAAACTACGTACTCGGGTAAGGGGGCTGGGAAGCAGGTTGTAGCAAGGGCGTACGCGTTGGTGATCTATCTATCTCACACGTTTTTTTGGCTTCATACTGTGCGCACTTGTGTTAATTTGTTGGTTGATGGACGACTTGGATTTTGTTTTGTGGACTTTTGATTGCCTTGTGATTAAATACATGATTTACTTTGGATTGACAACTACTGCTACTCTCGTGGACTTCAATACCTACTTCTTTATATGAACAATAACTTACTGGTAAGTTTAAACTTTAATAATTGTTATAAAAGTTGTATATCCTTATATATTTGTGGATTTTTTTTGCAAACCTTGTACTTTTATTTATTGAAATAGATATATTTTGATTTTCTAAGTTAATTTATTGTAGGAAATATTTATTTAACAAAAGTTGAAATAAACATTAAAATTACCAGGAAAATCCGGCTGGGGCAGTTACTGCACTGCGTTGAAAAGTTTAAAAAAATCTAGAGTTGCATTACAGACATTAGCTGTCCACGAAGATGCCACTATTTCAGAAGAAACAAAATCAAATCTATTGGATTTGAATTTTGGGACCATGGTTGAAAATTGTATAAAACTACTGGAACCTATAACAGATAAAATTTTTAAACTTGAAGGCAATGGAATACTTATAAATGAAGTTTATATGACCTTCAAAGATATTAAGTCTACATTTAATTTTTTTTTCCGGATATATCCATTCTAATTGAGCATCACAAACAAGATATTGCAAATGCTGTAATTAGGCGAACAAATAATTATTTGACACCTATTCACTATGCTGCATATTTATTAGATCCAAGATCGCAAGGCATTGAATTAGAAGAAGAATACGAAGTGGATGCTATGGATTTTATACACGACGTGAGCCAATCGCTTAATATTGACGTTGGTGTTGATTTAGCCAATAGGGTTGTTTCCTAGTATTCACTCAATTGAAAGTAGATAAGTACACCGAAAGTTCACAAAACTAGAAACACGATAAGCTATATTTTATTATTTATAACTAATCACATAATTTTTTAATAATTTATGAAATTTAAGTTTATCGCCTATTACGTCACGCCATTTAAAACGGCGAGTGGCGCCGATTAGAGACTGATGACGTCACTTTACATTTGATAGTGACAAGTATTTGACATTGACAGGTACCTAACCTGAAACCTGAGGATACATGAGTTGTTTTGTTTACTTCGTATATAATATATAAGTTTGTTAATTTTGTATTTGAGCGATAGACAGTTAATAAAGAATTATGGAGAAAGGATTTATGAAAGCTGATAGTTCCAATCTGCCAAGAGTAGACTATTTTATGGTCGCTCAATTCTTTGTCAATAACGAAGATTTTTGTTCAGCGGAATTCAGAAACGTAAAAACTTCTCTGTAAGTATTACTAATAGTATTTCTGATCGTTTATATTAGATAAATAGAAAAATAATATAATAGGAAATAAATAATATAATAAATAATAATAATAATCTAATGAATAATATAATAGAAATATAATAGGCCTTGATGATGTCGTCAAGTTAATTTGACCGCGTTGTAATATTTTTGGTTAGTAACATCCACATAACTGAGACATTTCAATGAATAAAAAAAGAATATTAAAATGTCTGAACACTTTATAAACTTACATCAAAATGATCCTCACAAAAATAAATTGTAGATTTTGTTGAATAATCGTTAGAGTTTCTTCCACCCAACTGCAACCATTTCTTGCGCATTTCTAATGATTTGGTGGATTGCGGAACGTGGATGAACAGTTTGTTTGGAGCATTTATGGCCGTATTTCCACAGCCCCGCACAACACAAAACTTGTAGGTATCCATTTTATTTTATTAAGTTTTTTGAAACATCAACAAGTGTTTTCCAACGCTGACACAAACATAACTTCAAACCTTTGCCTCAAACTCGTATTAACACAAACTTTACGTTTGACATTGACACTTCATTGCACCGTTTCATCTTACCGCATTCAAAGCTCTGAACATTTAAGATATTTTATTTTTGTGTTCATTAAAAGAAACAAAATCGTGATACTCAAATGTTTAAATATATGTTTTTTGTATCTTTATTATAAAAATACATCAATAAAATTTTAAAATCAATTGGTCAGTATATTGGTGTGCGTTAAAATGTAAAGGAACATAATGTATAGTGACGTCACAGTCACGTGATCGAGCGTTTTTTGGCCATTTTTTAAGAAAAATAGAAACAAATTAAATACATAAAAAGTAAAGAGATTTATGACGAAAAATGATAGGGAGGGTGATCCTTAAATTATTTAGAAGCTATTTAAATAGTTTTGCGTAAATTGGAAACAAGCCTATTGTAGAGCTGAACAGGGTTTATGGAACAGGGTTTATGGAGCAGACCATTTTTATGGAAGCATGTCGCCGACATGAACCCTGTAGTTTGGTGGAGAGGACTCTGCAGATCCAAATTGCTAAGTAGGTTTGCAGTACGTATTCTAACTGCTCCCTGTACTTCAGCAGCCACTGAACGATCTTTTAGCACGCATGCGCATATACATAGACACAAACGAAATAGATTGACTACAGACAGGGCAGCAAAAATAGCTTTTATATCGTATAATTGGCACCTGTATAATTACTACACAAACATAAAGATGATGACAATGACGATGATGACGACCGTTATCTACACCCAGTCAATTGTCAAGTCCGTTGGACAGCCAAATAAACGAAGAACGACCTTCAACATCTCGCGGAAATACACAAGTAATAGAATTTTGCAATATAAATAATATATTTAATGATCATGAAAGTAGCGACTTTAGTAAAGTGTAATAAATAATCGTTAGTTAGTATCTGTCGTTGTTTTATTTTTTTATTGGTCAAAGATTCTTAAAACATTCAATAGACGTTTTTCTGCAATTAAGTAATTTCAGTTTCAGTAATTCCATCACTGTGATGAAAAAATCTTATGATAAAACAAGAAGACGTCTTTTTGTTATCGGCACATTTTGCCGTCTCGAACAAGAGGCAACAGCTAGTGCCCAGTATACGCTGGCGCAAGTATGTGTAGTAGTAAGTATTTCAAAATACAATTTTAGAACAAATGCAGCAAAAAATAAAAAAAAATATTTTTTAAATCGTGATGATTATGTTATATAATGAAAATACCCGCCTATTGGGTTTTTTCCCACATAAATACCCGGATTTTTCCAAAATGGGAAAAATCCTGGGTATATTCCCGTTGGGTTTTTTACCCACTGCCCATTACTAATTAAGCATGAATGGGTTACTCATAAAATGAGTTCTTTACGCTGATGAACAAATAGTGTTAGCACCGTCAGCTGAAGAGTTGCAAGAGATGGTAACTATTTCGCAAGATTCCTTTAAAAGGTAATGTAAGTAAGAGAAAAGGTATGAGTGTAAATGTAAGTAAGACGAAAGTGATTGTGATTAAAAATGAGGAAAGTACGACAAACATGAAAGTTGAACAAGTGAAAGAGTTGGTATAACTGGGAGGTGTTTTTACGAGACATGGGAAGAATGAAGAAGATATTAAACAGAGAGCGAAAGCTGGAAATAGTGTCAATGCAGTTAACATGCTTTAATGGACAGCCAAAATGTGTCAAAAGGGGCACGATTGGCACATTAATTCAGAGTTGGAACCAACACACCTTTATGAACACAAAGATATGTTGGTTCCAACAATGACATATGGTAGTGAATTTTGGGTATGGCAGAAGAAGCACGCGAGTAAAATAAATGCTATTGAAATTGAAATGAGAGCACTTCTAAGTATGGAATGACTTACTTTAAAACACTTGTTCTAAAGCAAGTCCAACAGGACCGTTGAAGCGTCATAGCATTATTTCTATAAACGATTGCCTCGGGCGCCCTCACTGTAACTTCTCATTCACAAACAAAGCACACGCAATACCGTGAAATACAGCGAGTGCGGGTGGCCCTGTTTCAATACTGACCGGACTACAGTAAACTCCGTCCTCACTCTTTGGCAACCTTCCGACCATCGGCCGCTCAAGTCGAGGTCCGGGTATTGAGTGATCGTCGCCAATCTCGCTAGGATCTCGTTATCGGCGAAGAAGCTCAAACGCTCCACAGCGAACCGAACAAACGAACAGTCGAGCATCGTCCCGAGATGAACCGTCGGTATCCTAATCGAAAGTGTGACGACCGAAAGGGAAGGCGGCACGGGTGCATACCACATGCCCGCAGTCGGCGGCCACGGAGGCGGCGGTTGCGGCCAGCCGCAGCGTGAGCGAGCGCGGCTGCTCCTGCAGCGCGCTCACCGCCGCGCCCACTAGCTCGCCCGACACGTTCTCGCAGCCGCACAGGTCCAGCTCCTGAACAACGACTCCACGTCACTTTAAAATCGCCGAAATGTAAAAATATAGCAGATTCTAACCGTCTTTCAAGACGGGTCCGATCGCGCAATCCGCGGTGATCCTATATATTGCGCCGTTGGTTATTTGTGTTCTTTTTGGATCCGGATGGTAAATATGTACATATTTAAATGTTGTATTGCGATTCAAAGTATCCATTTGCCGCGTGTATTCGTTATTAAGATCTGTGGTACCTCTAAAGCGCCGCAGTGGGCCAGCAGCGCGGCGAGCGCGGGCACGGCGAGCGCGCGGTTGCCGCGCGCGGTGACGTGGCGCAGGCGCGGCAGGCGCGCGGTGGCGAGCGCCTGGCCGGAGAACGAGCTGAGGTAGGACACGTCGAGGCGCGTGAGCCGCGAGCACGCGGTGCACACCGCGCGGATTCCTTCGTCGCTCACGCCTGAAGTGTGAACACGTACATGAAAGATTTTTCGGAAGATGAATCTTCGGCGATGTTAAAGTGAACTTAAAAATAAGAGGACATCCCGTTAGCGTTGGAGACGAGATAGAAGTTGAAGTCGAGTAGGTTATATTAAATAATATATTAATAAGGGTGTATGCCTCTATCGTTTATTCTTATGATTTCTAAAAGGTTAGGACTATCGGCTCTAACTAACGACAAACAAAAAAATTCAATTGTGTGTAGAGGTTAAATTTTTCTGCGATAAACCATATCTATGAATAGATAAAGTCCGGATATGGGTTTAAGATTCGGTGAGTGCACCCGAACAGACTTTTAATTTTGTTAGCCTTTCATTAAAATTATCACTATTACTCACTGTTAGACTTTTATAGAAATAAATCTAATAACTCCTCTAATGTTAAATGGTTTCAGCTAAACCTAGTTCTTCGCGTATCGAGGAATAATTATTGGATGGACCGAAATTAATTGAAAAAGAGTAGTTAGTTGCAAGGCAATAAGTCTGAAATAATTGGGGAGAATCAAGGACTACAATTGGTCCAGTTTTGTGCTAAGATCTTGTGAGTACCGTTGAGAACTTCTGATGGACATACCATACCCCGCAACGTAGGCGCGTTTTGTTAGTGGTTGATAAGTCTGTCTCGGCTTGATGCGATGGAATTACTAAACGTGTAAGTTATGTGTATATAAAAAGATATTTTATACTAAAAAAATTTGGAGAGGTTCCAACTGCAATTTAAAAAAGATTTTTTTTGAAAAAATTCTTAAAGTATTTAGTTCTAGACTTATACCGTGTAAAAAATTATAAGAAAACTAGCTTTTCGCCAGCTACCGTGTTCGCAAAATCTTTATAGCAATTCCAGGCTAAGTCAACGAGTTATAGAAGAATTGATTTTACATTTTAGCTAATGTTGTATTAAAAATAACTGAAATCCATTAATCATTAATGTTTCAAAGGCAAACATTTATTAAATACTAGCTGTGCCCGCGACGTCGCCGCGTGGATAAGTTTTTTTAGGTACCATACCTCTTTAACTTATATAAACTATGAATGTCATGTTTATTTATATCGAATCAATGGCCTGAAAAATAAGTTTCTAGCTCTAAAAATAGCGATACTTCCATACAACTTTTAATTTCTCCTTTCGACCCTTTTACAACCCTTATTTAGAATTAAAAAATAGCCTATGTCCTTTCTCAGGGTCTAAAGATTGTTTGTGCTAAATTTCATCACAATCGGTTGAGAGGTTTAAGCGGGAAAGCGTAACAGACAGACAGACAGAGTTACTTCCGCATTTTTAATATTAATAGGGATGTATGATTATTGTTATAGTCATACATATTTAATAAATGTTTGCCTACACCTGATATATATACGCAATTCCATAATATAACTGTATTACATTACCTATTCACTTTTTTTTGCTTTTACAAAAATTATGCATTTTAAAGACTACTTTGACACAAGACCGATCCAAAGGTTTTGCAGAATGTTTGCAGCAATGCCACGCTTCACAAGAAGCGAGATCCTCTGCATCAAAAAAGCCTCGGAGAGGTTCCAACCCTCCAATGAAGCAGTTTCAACTGTTTATATAATGTGATTATGACGCTTACTGACAGCTAAAGTGTGCAAAAAGTCGTGCCGTCTCCCTAGAGAAAAATAATTAGCCATGATATGAATAATTAACGGGAACATGTTTTCGGTTTAAAAATGCCTATGTGTCACTATCATTAACCTCTGTGCCATTTCATTCATATATAATCGGCCATTCCGGCGGAAAGAGACACGAACATATAGTTATACTCATAAACCTTTGCGTTTATAATATTAGTGAAGTAAGGACGTCAAACTAAGTACCTAAGTAGCTGTCGCAACGGGGATGCTTCTGCCCATCTGCACCCTATGCATTTGAGCTACACTGTTTCAGATGGATATACCGCTATCTGTCGGTTCTGGTACGTTAGTCGCCTCTTACAAAACCTGGTACAGGTCTACTTTATTATGCATATATTATTCATACATGCATAAAGTAGAGAAACGCTGATAATTTTTAGAAGTGTCTAATGTGATGTCGTAAATAAACAACATTTTTAAATGCGATTACATTGCAAAAGCTGGCTGAACCCGACAAGACAGATCAAAATAATGTATGTACAGTATTGTACACCGTGAAAAAGTCAACCAAAAAATACTGCGGTAGTATATGTCCCTCTCTTAGGAGATTACCTACAATAACCATTGTTTATCCTCATTATACTCGTGCGAAGCCAAGGCGAATCACTTGTAAATTATAAATTATGTAATGATGAATGTTGATTGAAGATGAATGATGAAATTCAAACAGGTTTCATAATATAATGACAGAATATTTAGTATAATATTTGATTAAAATCAATATTATACTAAATATTGTCATTATTTCAAGTTTCAACCTGTTGGCGTTATTAATATAGAACAAAAATAGTAATAAAATCACGTTGTTTACACGGGATATAAAAACAGAATAAATAATATTTAAAAGCACCCTTAAATGTTATTTATTCTAATTTTATATTATAAGGGCAACCTCACTGTCTTGCTATCACGTTGCATGGGGACAGGCAGACAGATGAACGGACAGCGAAGTCTAAGTAATGGGCTCCCGTTTTTACCGAACCCTGAAAAACACTGCCTATTCGGTTTCAGATATACCAAACAATATCGTGAGATTGTTTCTCATTTTAAGGTTTACAAAAAGATTCCTCGGTGCCGTGTCTTACTTCTTTAACCGATTCTAACTTAAAAACTAAATTTTATAACAAACAGTCTTACCTGTATGGGGAAAATTTCTTGTTGAATTACAGCAGGATACATTCAAAGATTCCAACTCACAACAACTCTGTGCGATCTGCTTTAGAACAGCGTTGTTGATGTAAATATTTCTGCTTAAATTCAATGATTTCAGTTTGTTCAGCGTTGCAAGCGATTCACAAAAACTATCATTGCTTTCCGACGAGGGGCAAGGATCCTCGGATATGTACTCGCTAACTGAGAGTTCCTCCAGATTAGGCAGTTTCTTCAATATTAGGGGAATAATCTTCCACATAGTGATTGGACAAACATCCAACTTAAGTGTTGTTAAGTTTGGCAAAGTGTCTATTGCAGCACACAGTACAGTCCCTTGCAAACTATAGCAGTTATAAAAAGATAAAGAGTGTAATTTAAGCGCATTCGATCCAGTCAAGAATAGTCCAGTCACGTGCGTATTGTTCACTACAGTAAGAACTTCAATGCAAGAATCATTTTTTACAAGATGAACCAAGCTCGAATCGGTCAGCTAAAAAAAGCAACTCATATTATTTCTTTTTCTTGTTGTATTAGAATTAAAATTTTCTTTATATAATTTAATGTTAATATCATTTACCTTGTTGCATGACACAAAAGACAGATTTTTCAATTGTTTACAACCGTACACAAGCGGGTTCCAGTTTTTCGTGTACATGCCAACAACCTGCAAATAAATGAACATTATTATTGAGCACGTGATGATATCGCATGGTATTCTACCTTATCGCCGAAAAATGTGTTGGCAATTATCACTTGCCAACCATTTCGCCTATATTTTACTTTGACAATTATCAATTAGCAAATTTTTGAAGGACATTTCATTTTATAGAATAATTTTGTTGATTATTATGATGACACAATTTGTTCGGGGCTTTTATTATTTATCAAATCTTTCACTTATGCCACATAACGAAGAAATAAAAAAGTGTAACAGTGAGCTAACCAGAATCGACGTTTTTATTTCAACAAAAAGAACTTATAGTTCTTTTTGTTGAAATAAAAATAATAGGATAATATTACCTAGTAACCAAATAAGTGATAAGACTGCAAAACAATTTTATCGAAAAGGAAGCAAGCAGGGAACCCATTCGCATATCGTGTATTAAGTACTGATTGCATATTAATTTCGTGTAATTATCACCCGCAAGTAGCAAGTCGGAAGTTCGAAATGAAATTTAACCTTTCGAATTACTTAATGCCGATGCCGTACGTGAGGTCGTAGAGTGCCTCGAGGCGGCGGCAGGCGAGCGTACCTTGAGCTCCTCGAGCGAGGGACAGAACTTGCCGATGGTGTGCGCGGTGCGGTCGTTGAGCGCGTTGAGGTGGTGGTCCAGGTGCAGACGCAGTAGGCCGCCGCCCAGGCGCTGCAACACGGATCGTAGCACGGCCGTGGTCAGCCGACAGACAGTCGGCTCCTCCCACCATGATGTCTTGAACGTGCGGATGCCTGCAACGGTCATCCTAACTTTCAAGTTATAGTCACATTTTCTTTATTAACCATAAAAAAATATTTTAGAAAATCTTCCTCATCGGTGCTTCCCACTCCCAGATTTGTAACTGTGGGCGAATGCCACTAGGGCCGTAATGAATTTATACCTCCCGGAAAATCTACTAATGCGTGGTACTGTTCTACGTACGCAGAGCTTGTAATTGATAATTATTTCAATCAAAATTACAGAAAATAAATCACTTGAATCTACCAAAAACACAAAAGCACTATTAAGACAGTAAACTGAAAACTATAAAAGACCAAGAGTGGACAGAAAAAGAAGGTAAAAGTTATTGTGAAAGACTTAATCTTGCAATTGCAGCATAACTCATAGATGTCACAGTATTCTCTAAGATAGATATATGATCCTTGAGATATAACGTATATCCCTGAGATTGTTTTATTTTTTAGTCTCTGGTCCCTATTAAATATAATTTAGATGCAGTTAAATGGAAAGTTGGACCCTGATTTACCTAAATTAGATTACACTGTTAATGCTCAGACCTACCTATTGCATAGGTCAGGGGTATTACTAGTAGAATTTACGTTAAGTATTTTTTACCTTGAAAATAATCTTGGATCATATTATGCCAAGACTTGCTGACTCTTTCTGACCGAATTAAGTCCTTTAAGGGCACAAATGTCATGATATGTGTCAAGCAATCTGTGTTCAATATGTCCAATATGTTATTGGTGTGTTGAGAATTGGATGCTTCTTCACTCTGTAAAAACAATTGGTTTATTCAAAATTCTATAGATTATGATTGTACATTTATATTATATTCAGAGCAGACAGCACTGAGTATTTTATAAATTCTAACATTTACTAATGTTTACTAGATAAATTTCTACAAATTACTATTCTTACCTTTGTAATTTTATTAACATTACTTGCTTCTTCATTAATACCAGGCTCAGCAACAGAGTAATCTGAAATATAAGCATTAAAAATTCTGGTGCATTCATTACTTAGATAATTATCTTTAAAAGGCTGATTTTTAATGAATATACAGGATATTTGAGTAATATTTAACGAAGCAAACTAAAGTTCTAGTCCTTTTAAGGAATATAACAAAGATGTAATTCCCCTAGTGAGGGAATCGCATCTGAATGGTTGGAATGGTTTAACCAATTTTTATTTTGTTGTTTCTTATTGTCAGAAGAAGGTTTTTATAAAAAAGACAGGATTATGAAAGATACATAGAAAATTAGAAACAACAACCATATTAACTTTTATAAAGTAACCTCAATAGGTTACTAGATAGATAGATGCCAATGCATAAAATTCAATAACTGTCAGTTATTTGAAAAAATATGTACTATATATATAGTTTTATATCAAATGATTGGAATGGATGTTTTTTTGTTATTTATAGCTTTGGAACTCAATATTTATAGTTAAGACAGGACTAAATCTGTAGGGTCAGTTAGTTCTTTATATATCCATAATAACTGACCCTGTGCATCATTACTATGTGAAGCAGGTGACAAGTCACCAATTCGTCTTCGTCCATGAGGCATCCAGCGCACACGCCCATGAACATCTTCGGCAGGCTGATGCCAGCTGTCAGCAGGAGATATTCTCAAGTTGCGACCCCTAAGTATCGTCTCATGACTTGGTGCTTGGAGAGCCCTATAATGACATGACATAATGTGGGTGACAACTTAAAAACTAAATAAAACAATCTCTTAATCAAAATAGTAAAATTAGTGAGGATATGAATGGATATTTGTTACTTTTGCAGACAAAACCTTTAAATGAAATTTGATTACCAGATACTCTGGTATCTGGTAATCAAATTTCATTTATTGACCATTGACAACCCATTTATCAGAATATAAAGCTACTATTTACATTATTAAGAACATAGTAACAATTTTCAACAGAGAATTGGACTGCTGCGGCTATGTATGCAGATGAAGATTCAAGTAGCCACCAGTAAAAATAATAACACTTACTTATGAGCATCGTTAGGATCACTGAATGTCACAAAAGCATATGTAGGTGTAGATGATTTGTTAGTACCCCTATCTCCCATTCTCAGCCAGCAGCTCTTGATGAAACCATATTGAGCAAACAGATTGAATAACTCAGTTCTTGTTGTCTGAAAATGCAAATAATGATCATCAAAGAACATATACAAACACAAAAGCAGTTAATCTTTTATAACTTAGTTAAGAGTAAACATTGTTTGAGCTTAAAGGTTATTACAAAACTACACAATTTAATATTTAACAAAATAACCAAAACAAAGGAATTATTAAAAAAAATGACCTAATTGCATTATTACACTTATTACTGCAAATTTACATTCCCAAGCTTAATAGCATACATAACAGTAGGCTGGAATCATCATTCACTATACTACTTTTAATAGCAATTAAATTCGAGTGTGATTAAATAGCACTCTTACTTTTGGTGGTAAATTGGAGACATATAACTTCCTGATAGGGATCCCATCTTCGGTGTGTGTGGGTACAGTTCTCAGTCCGTACCGTGTAAATTTAAGATTAGAATGAATAGCATCTGTAAAAAGCAACAAATATTAAAAAGATTCATTAAATAACCCAGAGTTCTACCATTTCAGAAATAATACTAACAAAAATCACGATGGACGACGTGAATTATATCAGGATTGTCTTCGTCGAAAAACATGGCGTTGATATTATCGCAAAAAGACACTCGCTTTACTGTTAACACAGTTTTCATTAAATGAAACGGATTGAAATACTAAACAGAAAATTTGGTGCAAATACTCAAAATAAAATAAATTATGTACGGTATCGTAAACGCAGTCAACATTCAACGGCCGTGTAATTTTTTTTACAAATACTCCAAGTTACGTTCAAAAATCTTAACGCTATAAAACAAAGCTATGAAATGTCAAAGTGAAGAAGAGGGTTATTGCGTTTCTTTTTCAGAGTGTGCACACAAGGGCTGAGGAAAATTTTATCGTTATCTCTCGATTAGGCCAGACTACGAAAAAGTATTTTTTAATTTGGTTGTAAAAAATTTAAATATTACTTTGTAACTTAACTATACTTCACTGGACCCTGGCTTTGGCATGACAGTGTCTGAAATCGATACGGAATTACAGATGCAATATCAATTATTTCAAGAATAAGCTCTTAGAAGTAATGAGCAATAATTATGGCTGAATTAAGAAAGAGAAGCGTAGAACGAGTGATTGATAAAACCAATAAAGAACATAAAGAAGTTTGTGAAAGTACAGGTAGCGTGAAGTAAGTCTACAAAAAATAACATTTAAAATTTTGGGTTTTAATCGTCGAAACAAACTGTTTATGACATTTAAAAGCAAACATGTTGCTATTACAATTCTTTTTGTACTGACATATATTTATTTTTTGTTTTAGAGCTCCTACAAACCAGAGCATTCCACTAAGAGTAATATCTCGTATTGTAGTGATAACATCATTGTTGATAGTAGTTTATTTTTCTGCAAAAGACGAGAATATAAAGACATTTGCAAAACAAACTGAGCAATTAGTAGGAAAGGGACTAGTTGTTGATTGTTCCCCAGCATATATAAAGGAGATTAATAAGTATGATGGTTGCAACCCGAGGGAGTGTAAGAGATTTGTAACTGATAAAGTAATATCAGCTAGAGAAACGAATGAGTTACTTGCAATTGCTAAAAAGGGCTTCAGACTTGGTGGATCTGATGGTGGAGCTTCTATTTTAGATCTTCATAGTGGAGCTCTATCAAAAGGACAGCATTTTGTAAATATTTATAAAATGCCAGCAGCAGAAAATTTGTTCTCTTGGAATGATCTAAACACAGTCCAGGTACATATTCCATTTACTTGTATTATTTAAACTTATGTATTAAAACCTCTTAAATAATATTTGATTCTTCTATAAGGTTGTAAAAGAAAAAATTAAATATGCAGTAGCACATCATTTGGGAGTTAATCCAAGTAAAATCTATTTTACATCTCCAACATTTTTTTCCGAAATGACTTCCAAAAAACCAATCACTATTCATGATGAATATTGGCATCCACATGTTGATAAAGTAAGTATAATTTGCTGTTGTCATATTTTACTTAACTTTAAACTACGATTTTTTTTTATAATATGTTTTTTTCTTTTAGGAAACATATAAATCATTTCACTATACTACATTACTCTATTTAGGGGATTATAATGTTGATTTCAAAGGAGGACGTTTTGTTTTTGTCGATGAGAAATTTAATCACACAATTGAACCTAGAAAAGGTAGAGTAAGCATGTTTACCAGTGGCAGTGAAAACTTTCACTATGTTGAGAAAGTTACATCTGGGGTACGATATGCAATGACCATTGCATTTACTTGTGATAAACAATATGAAATTGAAGAAATAAAAATATAATAACCCTTTTATAGTTACTAATTATATGTAACATTATTTTACTTAAACCTATTTTCCTTCGAAGCAACATAAGCTAATTTCAAATACTTCGCATTTTTGTGTATACAACGACAACCCATTGGAAAACTCTAAAATATTTACAGTGTTTTACTACTATATTAGGTATGCAAGTATTATACGGATAAAGCTTTCTCTTAAATTTCTTATGTACCTACTTACCTACATATATTTAAAAAAAGGCATCAAGATTCATACTGTTGTTTTAAAGATCTAAACATAGAATTTACAGGCATAGGAAGGATCAGTAAGAATTGTTTCTTATAAATGTAATCAGATTATGTAGATTTCCTGAATTCCTTTTAATTTTTTGTGTAACATATGTGAGTTTTCTTTTATTGTTTAATAATCGTTGGTTTTTACTAAACTGTCCTATGGCAAAAACAAAGGCCAGCGAAATTCTTAATTGGCTACTGGCATTCTTTAGATTTTTATTTTGCTCCAAGATGTTTTTAGATCAGGGTCCTAACGTCAGGAATTTACACATCCGTAAGGTAAGGATAATAATAATCTAGCATAAGCTTTCCGTGAAATGAAATTTGATATGAGAATCAGTCTTATAAATCAATCGAACCGTCAAATTAGTTTTTTTAATATGTCTATTTAAGAGTTGCCTTAAATAGATCGCTCAGAGGATAAATATAATTAATTTTAGATCATCATACCTGCCGTAAAACGTCCACTGCTTTACATAGGCCTCCCAAAGAAAGAGGGAATTTGCCCATAATTGTGCGCTGGGCAAACGTGGTGGCAATCACGGATCGTTTCTTGGCGATAGGAATGCCTATCCCCGCCCTGATGCATTAGAGCTACACTGCTTTGGATGAATATAACACCAGCCGTCGGTACCACACATAAATTGCATGTACCATATATTAAAAATTGTGTTACATCTGTACACAAAACATAAATAAATAAATGACTGCTCCTCTGGTGGCGCTAGAATTGGGTAGGCATTTAGGTAGCCACTAGCTGTCGGGACAATGGTCCTGGAGTCTGACCACCTTTCGCTACATTGGACAGCGGCAGCTTTCTCCAGCCTGGCTTATCCCACATTCGTTCCCGTTAAAAACCGAAATAAACTATTAATTCAGTTTAATACGATTGGTATTAATGACTTTGTTTAATTTTAATACAACTACATTTTTTTTCTTTATCGAGGTAGGGATATAACGGTGTACCTACATTACTGTAAACATTTATTGTGGATATTGATTTGCGGGTTTTGTTCTAGTTGGTCCTTGACCAAGTAGGCATTACTTACTCAAAACTATTGAATAATCTCATCGGTGGTAAATAGGTATATCTTCTAATAACGTAGTGTGTGTGTGTGCGTGTAATATAATATAATTAATGAGTATAGTTTTGTATACCTACCTCCATATGTACTTAAGTATTCGTGTTACTAGATAATGTAGGTTAGATTCTTATTATTAAATCGTGTATTGATGTCAGATGGCCCAAATTTACCCGTAATCCCTACTAATATTATAAATGCTGTGTCTGTTTGTCTGTTACGCTTTCCCGCTTAAACCTCTGAACCGATTTTGATGAAATTTCGCACAAATAATCTTTAGACCCTGAGAAAGAACATAGGCTATTTTTTAATTCGTAATAAGGATTGTAAGGGGTCGAAAAGGGGGATAAGAAGTTGTATGGAAGTATCGCTATTTTTAGAGCTAGAAACTTATTTTTCAGGCCATTAATTCGATATAAATAAACATGACATTCAAAGTTTATATAAGTTAAGATGAGAGGTATGGTACCCAAAAAAACTATTCCACGCGAACGTCTTGGGCACAGCTGTGTTTGCAGTGAAGTATAAAACACATGTCCTGTATATTTGTAGGCGAGTTTTTAACCGATAAAATGATTTATCGTGGGTTTTAAACGACAAGATTTTAAGCAAGGCATATAATTGTAATGAATGAATAAACAGTGTCAACTTGTAAAAATATTTGAACTTGTATTCATTTCATCTGCTAATATTTAGCTGAAGCTAGTACCTACACCTAATGCACTCTAGATAGCCTGCAAAATAACAAACGACGTTGATATTTTAGTCTTATAACATCGATGTGACGATGGTATTACTGTCAATAGTTTTCAAGTTAAGACATAAAAGAGTTACGTGAGAGACATGTTAAACCTAATAAGTAACTAATAAAAGTTATTTTCTTTTAACTAAGAGCAGTTCTTCAATTACCGTGATGTAGGTAAAACCCAGTATAAATAATTCACGCCTATTTGAGGACTTAAACGTAACATTCATTATATTTTTATTATTACCATTCTAGTCTTAATAAATTTTGAGCAAAAATAATTAAATCTGTATAAAATAAAAATAATTAACACAAGGTTTTTACAAGCTTTATATAAGCTTCAGTTATATGTTTCTGTGTTTTTAATTGAAACTGAACATATATCAAGAATCGGTGCCAGTACAATATTTCTATAAGATTATCTCATTATCCTGATCAGGATCCTCAGGATGAAAGAAATTGATATGTGTTAGAACAAGTTTCCAGCTTAAGTATGTATTCATCTAGTTAATATTAATTAACAATATCGAAATAAAAGGTGGGAATCAAAATATAGTTTACAAAATACAAAAAATGCTTTTAAAATACAATAAAACTAAAAAATATTTACATAATGAAGTGAAAATAATAATAAATAAAAATACTAATAGTACGAGGGGTGATCCAAAAGTAATGATAATGAATATTAAAAAACATGATTATACCAAATTTTTTAATTTATTTTTCTACATAGTCTCCTAACAAGTTAATGCATTTAGTCCATCTTTTTTCTAAACCTAAAATTCCCTTTAAAAAAAATCTTTTTCTTGACTCTCCAAAAAAGCCTCTACAGCGGACATCACTTCGCTATCGTCTTCAAATTTCTTGCCTCGGAGGTGTTCCTTGAGCCGAGGAAAGAGATAGAAGTCGCTGGGAGCTAGATCTGGCGAATAGGGAGGGTGTTCGACCAATTCAAATCCCATTTCTTGAATGGCAGCACTCCAGCGCGCAGCTTGCCGCGTCTTTTTTCCTTGATGGCCTCCCGCAATCTTTTTATTTGGTCTGCATAGTAAGAGCCTGTAATAGTAGCTCCCTTTTCCAAATAATCCACCATTATAATTCCTTCTGCGTCCCAGAACACGGAGGCCATAACCTTCCCCGCCGAACTCGACACTTTGAATTTCTTCGGCGTCGGTGAGGAGCAGCGTTGCCAGACGTCCCGATTTTGGCGGGACGTCCCGATTTTTAAACCAAAATTAAATGTCCCGCGCGGGACAGGCTCAGTCCCGCTTTTCGAGGATAATTTGACCGTGCGTGCAGCGTACTGAGGAAAAGCGGGCGGGTAGCACAGAGCACAGACAAGTGTAGACTGACCTTTTTTTTTTTTGGACGAACCTAGTGCTGGACTACTCAGACGTCAATTCCAGCGCCACCGAAAAAAGCTGTAGACTGACCGCTCGCCCGACGCGTAATGAAGATATTAAGCACGAGGGAGAGAGAGAGAGGTGTATCACGCAATCGATGCGTGCGACCGCGACATCTCTTTTTCTTTTACTCTTTTCTTATTGTCATTTGTTTCTAAGTTTCAATTTCGCGAGAAAGCACGATTACGTACGAAGGAATAACGAATACCTATTGCATTTGTTTAAGTGCTTGGGAAGCAGTGAGCAAGTAATGAGTTACGTTGCGTGTGTAATTTAGTTTAGTTATATTAAACAAATAAAAGTTTAAGTTTTTTACGTGTTTCTTTTCGTTAATTACTGGAGTTTACTTATTAGAATCGTTTAAAGATGAATGACACTGATAATGATGTTTCGGATTGCTCGGAACCGGAAAGCATTGCACTCACGAAGCAAGCCAAACTAGGAAAACATCGCCTAACGAAATACAGTACAAATTGGCAGAATGATTATATTTATAAATAATTATTCTTTTATTGTAAGTTGCAATTTGTAACACTTACTCCTCAGACTATTGCTTGAAACGCCACATTTTTCGAACGAATAAAACGTTTTTGATTTTGATTTCTGTTTTCTTTTTTTATTTTTTTATTTAGAAGACGAATAAGACTCAACTACCTAACTATAGGGTAAATCTGATTTTGCTATCTATTGTCACGTAAATGTAATTTGAATTCAAATAAAAAGATGAATATTTAAAAATTTCTGATTATATACGTTTTTTCACTATGTCCCGCTTTCGACGACAGAATCCCGCTATTATCACTCAAAAAGTTCAAAATCCCGACTTGGCAAAAAAAATATCTGGCAACGCTGGTGAAGAGGCTCGTTTCCACGTCATTGACTGCTGTTTCGTTTCAGGATCGAAATGATGGATCCAGGTCTCGTCCATGGTCACAAAACGTGACAAAAAAATTTCCTGGTCAAGTTGAAACTTTTCGAGATTAGCCTTGGAAGTGTCAATTCGTTTCTTCTTTTGTTCGTCGGTTAACATTCTCGGTACCCAACGCGCTGACACCTTTTTCATATGCAATTCATTTGCGAAGATTCTTTGGATACTGTCATATGAAATCCTTGTGACCTCGCTACGTGCCTGATGGTCACTCTTCGATCTGCCAACACGATATCTTCAACTTTTTTCACGTTATCCTCAGTGAGGGACGTGGATGGGCGTCCTTCGCGAGGTTCGTCTTCTGTCGATGTTCTGCCCAACTTAAACTCCTTGGCCCAGCGTGCAACTGTGGAATAAGGAGGAGCAGAGTCCCCTAATGTTTCCACCAAGTCGCTGTGTATGTCTTTGGTAGATAATTTTTTCAAGCATACCGGGAGCTACATTCACTCGCATGAATGTAGCTCCCGGAAATCATGGCCTATTTATATGATTTTTCTAGCCTGAACTAGTGTGTAGTATAGCAATATATATGATTTTTTTTGGATTTTTATGTGCACTGGAAATAACCGATTATCATTACTTTTGGATCACCCTCGTATTTCGATCAAAGCGCGAGGGGTGCGTTGTGCCATATTTTTCGTAGACCTAGCACCCCGTGATTTTTTCAGAGTTCTAGTATTTTTTGTCCATCATTAATTTTAATGTCATGTACAATATTTTTTACTTTTTAGATTGATGTATTTCAATGGCGTGTTTATTGTTTAAATTCGACTCAGATACTAAAATAATATGTATTTTCAGTGCCTAACTAAGATAAAAAGAAACAGTTCAAAATCTCAAAATTATTTGAGTCTATTTAAATTTTACTTTAAAAGATACCAATTACACAATATAATTAATGTATTGTACCTTATTTTCCATAAATACACTTTTGCATGCAAATAAAGTATACTAAAAATTCAATAATTGCTATGATGCGTGTTTATTTAAACAAAATGTAAAGCGCAGCTACCCCAATGTAAAATATTTTTTGATATTTGAGGTACTTTCCCCTCCGATCATTAATAAATTTAAATATATTCATTTATATATATATATATACATATATATAAGATATTTTCATATATAAAGTTATAAAGGTAGCTATAAAATTGTATATTTTGAAAATTAATAAATATATCTGCTCATATATCTTAGTAACGATATAAATTGACTAACATATCAATTGAATGATCGGTTAAAAGATAAAAAATTTACATCATCAGACTTCCCTAGAAAACAAAACACTATCATTCGCTTGCTGTGTTTGTGCTACATTCTTCTGTTGGAAAATTATCAAAATTAAATCAAACATGGAGTATCATACATATTAACAGATTTTGGAAATAGTATTCAGACGTTCTACAGTGAATTTGAAGTTAAATTTTTAATCTATATATTTATAATAATCACTTTTTTTGTAAGTAAAAATATGCGTAGTACATATTTTATTGGTTTTTGAAAACATTTAGAGAATATTTAAATAATATTTTTTCAGAAGTATTTAAATGGACGGAACAGCAGACCACAGCGATTCCGATTCAGGTGAAAGTTGGATTCTCTTAGAACCGTCTCCAGCACATGCAGACGAAGTTCCAGAGTTTCCAGAAAACATACCAAATGATAGGTTAGTCATTCAATGTTTTTTAATTGTTACCAGTGTTGTTAATCTTTTTATCAATATTTATTAGGTTGTTACATTAGGTATGGAATTTTTGTTATTCTATAATAACTTGTGACTGTTGCATCGTAGCAAGTTTTCGTTGCGAAACTTAATTTTTAATTACATTTTGTTGGTAATTTCATTTGTGCTTAAATTATATATTAAGAAATTTGTATATATACATTTTTATTTTACACCTTATACCTATATAAGGAAGGATGATTATTGTGTTAGTAACAGTTTGTATCATTGAAATGGTATTAAATATTTTAGATTATGGCCTTGTATTTGTTACAGATTTTGGATTGATGATAAAGATGAAGACACTGATGGAATATCGATTATAAGTGACAGCGACCCAGAACCACCATTATTAGGTGAATTAACTGAAGAACATTATCTAAACCAAGTACCAACAGGGCAAAGGAAAAATCTTACAGAAGGTATACAATACATGTCATTTAATCCACTACCTAAGGATGATTCTATGCTTCAAGAAACTATTTCTGCTGGAGATAATATTTTGGGTGAAAATAGTGGTAAACAGAAGACATATGTCCATAAAAGAAATAAAAGACTCAGTACAGTTCTGAATATAATAGTTTTAGGAAGTGTTATAACAGCAGCAGGTGTTGCTATTGGTCACATGTGGGGTATCAAAAATGATTGTTCAATAAATTCTGTGCCCTCTGTTAATAAAATTCTATCAAACTTATATAAATTACAAGAAGAAAATGCATATTTGCGTAGTAAACTTAAAGAGATGACTTTATTATGTAATATGAATTTTCAACAGAGAAAATCGAGTAATGAAAATATTTCAGTAAAGCAAAACAAATGTAAAAGAGTTTTTGAAGAACCAATTCCTAATAAGTATGTAGACAAACCAATTAAATGCGTAGATGGTGAAACTGAGTCCAAAAAGTCAAATAATCAGGTGGAATCTGAGGGTGAAGATATTTTTTTGCCTGTTATTGACAAACTTAAATTTGCTTATAAAGAGATTAAAACATGGTTAGATGACGAAATAATAAGAAATAAAAAAAAATTGGAAACTCAAAATGTAAATAACAAGGGTGATATATATTTTGGAAGATATGAAAGTGCACAAATTGACCATAAATATCCAAAAGGTGAATTGTCATATGCTTTTTCAGAACAAACTAAAATGCAAAAAGCAGATTTAAAATCACCTAGTCCCTTTCTTACAGATTCAATTATTGTAAAAAGTGATTCAGAAAAAGTTACTAGCAATCCAAAGAAACCAAAACCAAGAAAAATTAGCTATGCTGATTCACTAAAATCTGAAGACAATCAGAAAACTGGTCAAACAACAGTCTCCAACTTTAATATTGTAAATAATAACACTAATCAACACCATAAAATAGAAGTTCGTAAAGAAAAATATGATCAGTTGGGATATACATCAAGTGAAGAAATTATTAAAAAAGACGATAGATACATGCTAAAGTATAAAAAAGATAGAAAAAAATATGATAGACAAAAGCAGCACAAGAAACAAAAGAGAAAAAATAAATATGAACAGTGGGAAATGAAAGGTGGATACCTGAAAGATTTTGATGATTTATCTACAATATCCACACAAGATGATGCACATCTGCCAAAAAAAACTAAAGATATTTTAGATAACCACTTCGAGCCTAAAAGTAATGGAAAAGCCAATGAAAGCAATTTGAAAAGTTTTGAAAAAGGAGAAACTACATGTGGTAAAAAAGGGGAGAAAAGTACTGATGATAGGGATTCCACATGGTTTGAAAAAAGAGCTTCATTTAGGAACGAATTGCGTAAAAAAATTATAAAAGAATTATTTGATGAAACCAGTCCAAACAGAGCGAAATGGTATTTCAGGCGTATGAAACGTCGGGAGCAAATCCTTACGGCATTGCTAATAAATTGCTATAAAGTAAATAATAGCACTCACAAGAAACTTTCCAAACAACACATGAACTTTAAAACAAAACAATAGATTATATTAAGGTCATTGCAATGGAATATAATTGTCAGTAGAAACACAAATTTAGTGAACTCATCTGAAGTAACAAAAAAAAAACAAAAAAATGACAAAGAAGTTAGAGAAAAGCATTTGGCTTTTAGTTCACTGAAGAGTGTTGTATGTGCCTAGGTTGTAAAAAGATAGTTTACTTATTGTATTAACAAAACATCTTATTGCATTCATGAGCATTATCATAGAAATTCTATAAGCCATGTAATATACCTATAACTATAGTTAGCAGTAGGTTTATTAAAAGACTCACTATCATTTATAATCATAAATTTTTAATGAAACATTATTTTCTATGAGTTTTTGCTTTACCAACTTAAAATTTCTTAACAGTTATAGCCATATTTGTGTGCTAAATTAAATATCTTGTGATTCCTAGAAAATATTAATAAAAATATGTACCTGAAACAAATTAGTTACAAGCTCCCTGACTAGTTAGTGTATTAGTGAAATTTTCCACTTTTTCTACTACTTAACACAAATATCTTAAGAAATCACCAGTATTATAAAGTATTCATTATTTGGACGAGACTAGCTTAAATGCTATATTTATGTCATTCAAATTTATCGTTTCAAATAAATGAACTCATACTTAACAGATATTTTATTTATTTAATAAGTGAATCAATACTGCTACAACGGCGTGAGTACAGTTTTATAAAAAATAGTTGTAGCTTCACTTTAATCGTCTCCAATTGCTCCGCTGAATACGAGGTTAATAGCGGCGTTAACATCACCTGAAACAAATATAAAATAATAAAGCCAAATATTTAAAGGTGTCCTTTATATTGAAATAAACAAATGAAGACACCTCTAAAGGACCATTGTAACATCAGGATGGTCACTAATCCAGCGAGTGAGATTCTCACAATAAGGTAATATAATATTAACAATAACAAAATATATATATAAAAAGTAATATTGAACACATCATTTACACAGGACATTCTATTTAAAATCGAACAATTGGTCTCCTAAATGCTCACGGAGATCTCTTCCAGTCAACCTTTGGATGGACATAATGAAAAAGATAATGGCCAGTTTGGAGTGTACAGCAAATTTAGCATGTTACACATAATAAATAATTGAATGAATGAACATAGACAAATTTAAAAAAATATTTCGTTACATATAAGAGTTGTTTATACGAGGACCGGTACTATACATATTAGGTACCTGAACAGATGAGTAAAGCCCGCACATTAAGAGCGTCGTCGACGAGACCCATCTCGTGCATATGTTGAAGCTGTGATGAGTAATCTTCATCTCTTGCTCCAGGACTTTGAGATGATGATGCTATAAGAGAAATTTAGTCTATAGTAGTTAAAAAAGAAGCTCCGATTTAATAAAATGCTGACAAAATTAAATCAACAATTTATTTCACTAAAGGAAAGATCTGGAAAGTGCAAGCGGGTTTTGGAAAAGGAATAGGGTGCATGGATAAAGTCTTCTCCCTGCGCTGCATAGCCGAAAATCAAAAGGTCATAAGGTCTATTGCACTAATAGACTTGGAAAAGGCTTACGATAGAGTTGTACAAAAGGAGTTGTGGAAGATTATGTCAATGTGGCTGTGCCCGCGACTTCGCGTGGAATAGTTTTTTTGGGTACCATACCTATTAACTTCAACTTATATAAACTTTGAATGTCATGTTTATTTATATCGAATCAATGGCCTGAAAAATAATTTTCAAGTTTCTAGCTCTTAAAATAGCGATACTTCCATACAACTTTTCATTTCCCCCCCTTCGACCCCTTACAACCCTTATTTCGAATTAAAAAATAGCCCCAATGTCCTCTCTCAAGGTCTAAAGATTACCTATGCCAAATTTCATCAAAATCGGTTGAGAGGTTTAAGCGGGAAAGCGACAGACAGACAGACAGACAGAGTTACTTTCGCATTTATAATATTAGTAGGGATATGGGGTGAATGACAGTCTGATTCAGGCATTCCACACTCTTTTACGAGGATTGTGCTGCTCGCATTAGAATAAACGGTGCTCACGCTGCATGTTATGGTATACAAGGAGGTGATAGACAGGAAGCCTAGTAGCATGACCTTGGTTATTCAACTTATTATAGACAATTGTCTGTAGAATTTGAAAGACAGTATATGTGGTTTAAGCTTGAATGGGTCACTGATTAAATTACGCTGTCAGCAGCATCGTCAGCTGGAGAATTGCAAGAGATGGTAACGATTATGCAAGATTCCTGGAAATGGAAATGTATGAAAGTGAATTAAGATAAGACGAAAGTGTTGGTGATTAAAAATCAGGAAATTATGATAAATTGTGAAAATTTGATTGATGACATGAAATGCCTACCCCGATGGGACACAGGCGTGATGTATGTATGTAAGTACCATTAATTTCTTCTTTTATATCTTTAACATAATAAAAGATAGGTAATTACCTGCTGTGCTTTGGTCCATAGGTGTTCCTTCATTTCTAGCAGTACTTGCTCTACTTAAAGCATCAGATATGGCTTCGCTAAACATTTCTGGTGTAATAACTGATCTACCAGCACCTGCGTCAAAAAGCTACAATTAATATCTAGAGCAATATTAGGTACGAAGAGGTCATGAGTTTGGTTGAAGAAAGTAATTTTCAAAATTAATAACCCAATTAAAAATAAAAGTTTTCTAGCTGATTTGTTGAGAGACATACATAAGCTATTTCTATTTGATTGTGGTAAGTATCAATATAATGAAGGAACTATGTTTTCACAGAACTTGTGTTGCAACCAACCACATATATATTCTAAATATTATGGCAACAATATTTTACTAAATATATATATATATAGAAAAAACCGTTCGCGCTCATACAGCAGTAGGTCCCTATCGACTAGTGCAACAGCTCTTTGCATGCGTTTCAGAAATCGTGCCTGAATGGCTAATGAAGATGAGCTATAAAGACAGGTCACAGATCAAACTTGGTTGGTTTGTACTCATCATCAATAAAAGAAGTATTTATATATAGACCTATAATAGTTACACAGAGTAACATACCAACATAAACAATAGGCTATTTGACAAAGTTCTGAAAATATTTATTTGTTCATAAGGAGCCCTCAAAAATATTTTTCTGTCTATATTGTGGCTATTTTATTGAAAAGTCAAAAAAGAAAATGCTATATTCAAATATGCCGCCAAAACGCGACTTTTAGCAATATGGCGGCCATGGCAACCCAGTGACGTCGATTACGCATAAACAAATAGGCTAGTGAGCTTGACAATGAACACCAATGAACAGTACGATCAACTGGTTGTTTATGCGAATTCTACGTCATCATAGAAATAGCCAATCACGGCCGTTTTTAATCTCGCCACTACTGCATAAAAAAATACTCATTTTCGGAGACGGATTTTGATAAAATAATGCAATATTTTTATCTCACGTTATTACAAATCACTCCAAAATAATAATAATAACAAGGATGATATATAAAGAATTATATTTTCATTACAGTCAAATAGCCTTTTTTATCAAAATATAAAGTTACAATTGTCAATTTTTGTATTTTGTATATATCAACTGGCTTAACCATTAAATTTCCTACTATAATTCTAGACTCACACATTGCACATCTATACTAATATTATAAAGCGGATGAGTTTGTTTGTTTGTTTGTTTAAACGCGCTAATCTTAGAATCTACTAGTCTGATTTGAATAACTCTTTTTTTGTTGGATAGTCCATTTATAGAGGAAGGATTTAGGCTATATAACATTACGCTGAGACCAATAGGAGCGAAGCGTCAGTGAGAAATGTTGCAAAAACGGGGAAAAGGCTACTATACCCCCAAAGTCATTATTTTACGCGGATGAAGTCGCGGGCACTGCTAGTAGTATATATACATATAAGTTGCAGATGCCCTTGATAGTAAATAAGATATAGCCTGTTTATAAGATTTCAGTTATATTTTGTTCAATAAAGCTTGATTCCTGTGACAGATGAAATAATTACATAAAATGATAACTGAAGTTCTCGTTTGTCGTCCATCTCGACATTATTTATACTACTTATTTATTTAAAATACACAACAATGTAAAAAATTCAACAAAACTATGAAAGATATAACTGTTGTGTATATAAGACGTTGACACTTGTAATGGCTCTAACTCAAATAGTCATGGATGCATAAGTTCATCCCCAATAATAAATTAAACCAACCGTATATTGACAATCTAAGTTTATCGATTTAAAATGGGCCTAATGAAGGACTGTTCCTTTCTAATGTTCTAAATAATTTAATATCATTTAAGAGTTCATCGTTAATGATGATCATTTAAATACTCTAGAAATATATATAAAACAATCAAATTAGTTAATATAGGTAAAATAAAAAATATGAAATCAAAATGAATCGATTTAATATTATTTATTATTTGTAATGATTGTAAAGGTATACATTTAAATTATTATATGTTATAAAATTGTGATTAATGTATGAAAAGAGTTTTTAGAATAAATCATATTTAACATATAAAACACAATCACAAACAATATTGTAAATTATTATGTAATTGATTATAGAAGATAATTTAATTAATATAATAATAATATATTTAATCGAAATCAACATTACAATTTTCATCTTATTTTAAAATCACAAGTTATAGACAAAAACGTTCAACTAAAAAGAGGTAAATGTTGTCAGCTGCAGTAGTATTAACTGTGATACAGCTGGCAGTCAGTGTCCTCCACCCAAGGTACATAACAAAGTAAAAGAATACAAAATAAAAGAAAAAAATAGCAATTAAAGAACAATAAATTAACAGTTTACTAGAATTAAGCAAAAATCAATATAAATCTTTAGATATAATTATAAATTATTACATATGTCAAGTTGTACGAGACCAGATTATTTTAGTTGCAGTATGGTCAAGCTTTTATTTTTGTAACCTTTTATGAATTTTTTATTTGCAGCTGTATAGGTTAAGAAACAGCATATAGTTTATTTTATGTGCTTCATTATAGAGATACGACCCACAGACATAATATTGACGCCGTGCTAGGTAAGTACTATGAGGTACTATTGGACACATGATCTTTGTTTTTCTATATTTGGTTAGACATATATTTTGATTATCGAATTTCTATGTTTTCTTAATATACTATTGCCGTTACAGCATTGTAGAATAGTACCTCCACTGCACCTGGTGTCGTAAAAGGCGACTAGCTTAGTCGCCTCTTACGATCAAAACCGACAGATGGCGGTATGTCTATCCGAAACAGTGCAGCTCAAATGCACAGGGCAGTGGTGGGCAGCAGCATCCCCATCGCGAAACCTTCACTCTGCGATTGCCAACACTCTTGCCCAGCGCGGCAATTATGTGGAAAATAAAATCGCCTTGGAGAGGCCTATGTCCAGCAGTGCACTTTCAATGGCTGGTATGATAATGATGATGAATATACTATATAATAGAAAAAGTTGACGTACTGTAAGAAGGACAGATGATTCTTTATAAAAAGGAGAAGTGCTGCATTTACGCGGTTTTCCTAATATAATCTTCAATATAGCTTTTTGCGCGCGTTCCATTGGATGCAAAGTAGTTATTCACACCCCACCCTAAGCAACAACACAATATTGGAGAAAGACTGGGGCGAGCGCGAAACACACACTTCAAGGTGTACTTGTCCGCGGAACTTTTGAGTCTCTTAAAATGGGAATTAGCTTTCTAATACGGCGGGTTAATCCATTAATGTGCTCATTCCAGCTTAGTAAGCTATCAACGGTAATTCCAAGGTATCTAATACTAGAAGTTCTCATAAGCTTAGAGCAGTCACACCCATCCGTGCCAGTACAAGTGTGTATTCTGACATAGAAAAATACTTGTAGGTTGAGTCCTAATTGATCTTACCTACATTAAAAGTAAGTAGATGATTTTAGCCATTTCATCAATTCACTCACAGCTATCCCGGCACGAGTTCAAGTCTGTTCTCAGTCTTCACCACAACAAATTAGGACAGTATTATCTGCATATGTAATTATTTTGCAAAATGGTAAAGAACAGAGACAGGCCTAGCACACTACCATCAAACGACTTCGGAAGACATCCAATGCGATTCCACTTACAACCACAGATTACATCTTATTGAGCGAGCAAGGTTGGGACAGTGTCAAAGGCCTTGGCTAAATTTAATATACACTCAAATCATTCCATACGCTTTTACAAAGATATGCCTTCGAGTTTAATAACATCTGTCACAAATATCAATGTTTAGTAATCAATCAATAAGTACTTACCAGAAGCTGTGGGCGTACCGGACTCAGTAGCTGACATGGTGGTGCGCGATGAGTCGTCGGCTGCCTGCAGTAGTCTCAGCAAGCTGTCCTGCCCGCCCGCTCGGCTGCTCGACGCTGACGTGGCCTCGGTCGCTGCCTGTCAGACACAATACTCAAGAGTTTGCATAATATTAAATATGATACTAGTATCAATTGTAAAAGCATATATTACTTAGTATGTAGAACTGTAAAAGAATATATATAAGATATATAATGATGAAGATAAAAGATGCTGTTGTATAAAAATATTGGTTCATAATATACACCAATAACTTGTAAAAAATTAAATTTTACTTAATTTATGATATTTTTGGGAGTACTATATAAATAGCAATAACTCATTAATGCTAAAAAAATTGTTGCTTTTTCTCACAAAAATCAAGATTTTTACTTATTTTACATGAGTGTGACAGCAACACACTTTATTTTGGAGGTAAGAGGCCTTTTCCTACTTTGTCACACAATGCTTGTGAAAGAAAGAAGGCAAATAGATTATTGGTAATAATTAACAAGCAAAACAAAAAGTAAGTGCAAGAGGCTTTTTATACATCTGCTATTTACTTGTAAAGCAGCTGCTAACTGTTCCTGGGTGATAGGATTTCTTTCGCCTTCTTCATTGTCTTCATCATCAGCATCTTCATCTTCAGACAAGGCTTCAAGTGAGTAAGCAAATCCAGAAGTAGGTGCTGCAAAAACAAGGATCATTTTATTAATTTAATTTCAGAGTCAATCAACTGTACATGCTCTAAAAAATCTGAATACTTTTTATTAAAGAGTAAATAATATAAGAAATATTAGGGTAAAATTAGGGTTAATAAAGCTTCATGTAATAAAAACCTATATTATTCATAGTGACTGTTATGATAAGTCTTTAATGTTAAATTTTATTCTTTTTAATTTACTATTTCTCTTGTCATACTCAAATGATTATTGGTGAAACAGTAAAAGTAATGATGTCCTACCATTGTCAGTAGAAGTTGTTGCATTAGAGTTGTAGCGTACAAGTTCCAAAAGGTGTCTCAAAGCATTTGGTAGGTCAGGGTGGGCATTAGCTCCACGTCGCATAGTTTGAACATTAGCACCAAGAGCAGCCAACAATTCAACTTCATGCAATATGGAAAGTGCAACACAATCTTCAGCCAAGGATGGAGCATGTTCAATAATCCCTGCCATTGCAGTCTCATCATTCAACAACTTAAAACATAAAAATTATGGTCATTTAAAACCAAAGATTTTAAAATAAATTTGATTTTTAAATGATATTTATTCATAGATAATGGTACAGATGATAGTGATCCTATCTTGTGTGTCTAAGGTTGTGGGTTCAATTCCCCATCCAGGACAAATTTTTATATGATGATATTTGAGATTGATCTGAGTTTATGTGTTGAATATCTGTATTTGAATATTATATTAGTCATTTTTCTGTTATCAAATGCCCGAAACATAATTGCTTAAAGCAAATTATCTTGGACTCAGGTAAACTTAAAAGATGTTGTGTCAATATAATATTATTATTACCTGCATAGCCCTGGTCCAACCAGGTGCATTAGGGGTACAACCTAATGTTCTAAGAGAACCATTGAGTGCTTGCAACTCTGCATCTGTATATGTTGGCACTGGGGCAGGTGGTAACTGAATCTTTTTCTTTATTACGTGTATCATCTCACCAATTTTTACTCCACTATCTAATAAAGTAGCTTCATCCTTAAGAATTTTTCCATGGTGTATCAGTTCTGAAAAGAACAGCAATGTACAAAAAAAGGTAACACCTAAAGAAATGAGTGAGAGAAGAAATTTAAGCAAACCTGGGATAATGTAATAAAAAAGAAGACGAAGAATCACTTTTTAAGAGTAATTTTACTACAACATACTAACCCAACGATGAAGATGGTACTTTTGCTTTCTTTTCAGCTTCTGATTTCAGTAGATCTACAGTATTGTCTAAACCGAAATTTTCTATTTTATAGCGTTCAATTGGGCCCGGTTTTACTTTGATTCCTAAAAATACACAAGGGAAGTCCTCCATACTTTGTTAATGCTTTCTTGTTATAGAGATTGCTGCAATACTATTCACGAATTCTAATATTAAACGTTATTATGTAAGTGCGTATGTTCCTATGAAATTATTTTGTGGAAATGAGATGAAGAAAATAGTCTAAAATCGAAAAGGATATTGTGAACTGATAATGACAAGCAAAAATTTTTTCTTATTACTAAATTGACAGTGACATGCCAAACAAAATTAGGGATGCACGAAATATCTTTGGATGAAATCGATAACGGATCCTACTTATTATCCAAATCAGAGATTCTGTATATATTTAGTCTGTGTTATATAAAAGGAAAAAAACGTCAGTCAACATGACAGTAATTTAGAAATGTCATTTGCAGAAATAAATTCTATCAGATCAGACTTTATCTTTTTATTAGAAGTATTCAAATGACGTTTAAGAAATGGTCGAAGTGACTAATACTAATATATATAACGTCAATCGTATTGGAATTAAACCTTCAAAAGTTATAGAATGACTTAAATATGAAGGACGGAAGTAATGACTTATTAGATCTTAAAGTTGCAGAATGCAACGAACGTGCTAAGAAACTTTATCGGTAAGCAGATTATGAAAACATTTAAGAATTATCACTTTATTACCTTAAATTAATCATTAAATACTATACAGTTTTGATTTTTAATTACAGCTATGTAACAGATGTAGCAAGGCGAATAGGCGATGCAACAACTGGTTGTCGCTCCATTGCTGACCTATTCTCCACTAATCTGGAACTACAACGTCAAAAACTGCGGGACAATTGTGAAAAGCTTATATTTCTTGATCCTGTAAACTATGGAAAGAAATCGCTTGAACTTCTATGGAGAAAAGTATATTATGAAACTGTCTCCTTAGCCAAAAAGTTCCGGGAATCAGATAGTGACAATGACAGTTATCTTTTTACACATATTATATGTGGTATTGGTCATTTCCATCACTTTGTTACTACAATACAATCAGAACTAAATGTCACCTATAAAGATTTAGATTATGCAATATTGGATGAAGATGAACAATATCAAGTGAAAGAAAATTCAAAAAGAGAAGAACTGCAGTTTGCCCGTTCTGCAATTCATACTTGTTTAATATATCTTGGAGATTTAAGTCGCTATCAAGTAGAAATATTTCAATCTTTTGATCCATCTATTGCAGCTCGTTATTATCTTCAGGCTGCTTATACTGATTTGTCTTCAGGAATGCCATATAATCAGTTAGGAAACTTATTCCTAGATAAAAATTACAATTTGGATTCTGCTTGCTATTACATACATTGTTTAAATAGCGAGGCACCATTTGAAGGAGCAATGGGAAACCTTATTAAAATATTTGAGAAAAACATTCAATTTTGTGAAACACTTCAGGTATCAGAAACCTCTTCACAGACAGAACTTATTCAAAATGCTATATCAAATTTTTTATCTCTAATTGAAATATGGTATTTTGGAAAAAATTACACAAATATTCCCCAGAGATGCAATGCCATTGCTCAACAACTCAAAATTTCCATAGAATTTATTAAAAGTCCCTTACCAGATATTAATAAAAGCTATGATGATTTTACCCAAGCAATTGAAGAGGAGAATATAAATCCATCATATTTAAATGCCAATCTTATTCATAAAATTGTTCAAATTTGCTTATTTACCAAGGCAAAAATAGTAGAGACAGATGAAGCAAAAGCATTTTCATGTAAAGCATTTACATTGGCATTGTTATCACAACTTTTACAGAAGTTATTAAAGCAAGTTGAATCATTAGGCCTAAAAAATCCATCAAGAAAATACAAACCAAAGGTTTGTAAAGTCCTGGAACCACAATCAAATGAACAAAAACCAATACCTTCAGAAGATACTGTAATAATTTCTGATAATACTGATGAAAATTTAGAGGACAAAAATGAATTAGAAATAAAAGAAACTTTTTCTGATGAAGAGAATGGTGTATTGCAAATTGGTAATGAAAAGAATTTGAGAAAGATATTAAAAAGGCGACGTAGGCGACGTGCAGCATCATCAGACAGTTCTGATATGAGTAATGCTGAAACTGAGAGCAGTGAAGTTGATTCTGATGAATCATGTTCTGATGAAGATTACCTTTCTGATTCTACATACAGATCAGATGACTCCAAAAGTGATATATCAGAGATGGAGGCATCTGATGTTGAACCAAGTCAAAAACAAAATGGGAATAAGGATGTGGACAAAAAAAATCTTGATAAGAAAAATGAATCCATAGATGTCAATGGCCATTATACTGAAGAAAGTTCTCTACTAGATAATTCCAAAGAAGTGCTAGATGTAAATGAAGTGGAAATACAAAATTTTCTCTTTGGAAATAATTTCTTGCCTAGTATAAAATTATTGCAAGATTGGATATTAACAGAGAAGGATTTGATTTTATCATGTGGTGATAGTGGAGAAGCACTATTCCAATGTGTTGTTGATTTATTGAATATTCTTACATTCTATTTCAAACCTAAGACAAGAGACATAAGTGATGGTAATGATTGCAAGGTATTAGAATATGCTAAACATGTTGCTAGAAAATTAAATCTTGAATACAAAACCATACCACTGCCGGAAGACCTTAATTTACGTGGTACAAATATATGTAAATATGACAAATACGCAACAGAATGGCAAATTTTGGATAAATACAAACCATCTGTTTATGAAGAAAATATTATACGAATTCTAAATTTTATTGATTTCGGGAATCAAATTGCAAAAATTGTACCTAGAATCAGATTTAATAGAACATTAAAAATATTTTATGTAAAGAAGGTTCAACCTCCTAAAATAAATACAAAAATCAATCATAAAAGGAGCAGGGAATGGCACAACTCCAAGAAACAACATGTATGTATATTTTTTTTGTCACTTAATTGTATAAATACTTTACGTATTTTTATATTTAATAATGAGGATTCCTATAAACTTTTTGAATCAAATGAATAACTTACATTTTTCTACTATACCTCATTAGGGTATAGAGGTTACTTTTTATATCCTCACACCAAAGCAAATAAAAATATCATAATTTCCTTAAAACCAATGTATATAATAATAAAACTAATTTCCATTAACCTATTTCAGTCTGAATCAGGAGAAGGAGGTCTTTTGCGTCGCCTCGGAAAGCTGTGGTTGGCATCCCAAGTTCGAGAATTAGAGAAGTGCGGACAGTCAGCGACACCTGCCCTTTTGGCACTGGACTCTGCTGCTTTGAACAAACACTTACGCCGAGTCAAACAATTACTACGAGCTCGAAACTTTCTTCTTTTAGTACCTACTGTTGGTACGTTAAAATTATTTCTTAGAACTTAGTCTTACTAGGTTTTAATGAGAAACAAATAAGCCACTAGTTCTCCAACTCTAACTAAGGCAATGTTCCTACATATACTTATAATAATTTATTTATTTTTAAACGATTATAGTTTCTAGCTGTACCCTGAAGACGTATCGACGGGTCGTTTTGAATATCTGTTGTCACAACATGTAACAGTCGGTTAATCGTGTGTAACATTTATTTATGACGTCGCTTTAAAATACTTATCGAAAGTTCCTAGTAAACATCAAATTCAAACAAATTGTTAAGACAAAACGAACGTATATGCGTGTCGTACCTACTATGTAATATATGATTTTTTTTTAACTTTCACTATTTTTTGACATAGCCTTCACTATCATTTTCGCCTCCCCACCAGATCCGAGCCTGCGTATTATACGGAACAGTGCTCTTTTCCATTCTCTTCTAACTCTATGTAAAATATACCTCGAAGTAATGGTCGCGCTCTAGTTTAGTGCATCGTTCTGTGCCATTGATAGTCTCCACAACCTGTTTTCCCAGGTTTAAAGATCTGCTGTAGTCACATATTCAGTTAGATCATTGTCAATGGAGCTGCGCTGATCGCAATCATAGTGCGTCTCAGTTATTTACTTAGTTATTAATCGTCTGATCCCTTTGATCAGGAAGACCTTAGATCGTAAGAAATACCCAGCCGTGTCGTTTAGTCGGATGATGTTTGAACCTTATAATTGAATGATAATTCGCGATAAGGCATCAGTTTTCTGAGAATCTACTCGATAGACAGGCTGAGTGAAATGCCGCTAAGAGCACAATTAATAAAGCATTCGAACTAACTCTGTTTTTAAGCGGTCAGCATTAGTCTCGTCCCGGTCCCAAAGCCCCCTGAGAGAGACAGGAGGCCAAAGCATGGACGCTTCGCATTAAGTCACTCAATATTAAGCAGCCTGACCTATTTCCTGTTTTAGGTGTCATTGGAATTCTTGCCAGAGCCTGCAGGAAGAACTTCGTTCAAAATATAATGTAATACTTATTGTAATTTGACTTTGGACAAATCCTTTATGGTTGTTGGTTGGTTGGTATGGTTTATGGTGTGACAGTAGCAGAATGACTATCCCCGATCGGATCGTAATCGTGCAAAACGATAAACCAAACGTCCGTCTGACTATAAAATCAAAAAATCAAAAATGCAAGTTGCACTAAGTTGCACTAGTATGTTGACTTTAAATTCCTTTTAATTGCTCCATATGAACTAGTTGTTTTTAGTGTTGCAGGAATTGGACGAACTGAAACGTGAGCAAAGTACGGCGCGGGACGCTATCCGCTGGTTGGAGCTGCAGCTGCGGAGTGGCTCCCGCTATCTGCGCGCGCAGCGGCCCGGACAGGCGCGGCCATTGCCGCTTATCAAGTACCCTCGGAAGGCCCCACCGCATGTTCACAACTTCCTCCAGATCCTCGAGTTTTGCAACTATTTCATCGGTGATGAGAAACAAAATCAGGGCGGGAACGGGGATCCGGACAGTTCGATGCCAGGGAAGTCAGCACCGTTGCTAGTGTTACTCGTGGGTAACGAACCAGGCGGCGCCGAGGAGCAGTACAAGGAGTTCAGTGTGGCGGGGGCCGCTCGGGCGGCGGGGATATCGATCGAGAACATCGAAGATTTCTACGCCAAGTGGCGCCAAACTGTGGCAAAGAATGGAAAAAAGAGGTGAAAATATGTCGATAACGGAAGGTCACGTCAAAATCGAAAGGATGAGACAGCTATTTTCGCTTTCGAAATAGAATATCTCGTCGAGAAGGATATTGATTGGCATTATTGCGCTTTCTGCTATTGATGAGTGTAACGATAGCTAACTAAATGGCGTAAATGAAATTGTATCATTTTACACAAGAGTTGGCTCATAACTCCTTTATCATTGTTCATTATTGTAATCATTTCGTTAGTACGATTTCCATTCATTTATTATCTTTTTTTCCTCTCATGTCTAAAAACGAACCAATATTATTTCCTCATAAAATTATCATGTACAATATTTTTTTATAATTTACTATCATATTAACTAATAAATCAATTGATTTTCTATCATCATAGAAACATTGGGTACTTTTGAGTTCTATAGTTAAAAGATTTTTTTCATTTTCAAATAAATGTTCACAGAAAAAAATTTCTTTGATTTGATACATCGGCGGCGGAGGGAATGAAATAACACTTGTTCATCACTCTATTTTTAATTTTATATATGCGTATTTCTAAATACTAGTTAAATAAAAAAATAAGTTATGTAACAAACATAATATACAGACGCTAATCAAAACCATAGCCGAAATGAGCACTTAAATACTTTCGAGGATTTGAAATGTTACCCACCATTTTTCTTAAGGAGAATCTAGTTAAAATGCATAATAATAATAATAATCTAAATAGTGATGTTATGTTACAATAATTATCAATAATATTATCTTAAAAATAATAATATGCATGTATGCAATGCCAACTTTTGACACATTAGTATATTGGTAAAACTCTGAAACTAAAATATGTGCATAAAATTACATAACAACTTAAGAGTAATCCTTATGATGATTTGTGTTCTTAAGTCACATATTATTCTTAAAATAAACAAAAAAATTACATGTAACATTACATTTACTTTACAATTGTTAACATAACCTTGTAAGACTTCAGACTCTTAAGGCTAATTAAAAACTCTGTTAACTTACATTAAGAATTAATATAATAATGTACAAAATATACATTGTTTCAACAATTTATCAACAGTCTTATAGCTTTACATACATATACAGTATTGCACATAAACTCATTCCTAAAATTATGCAAAGATATCAAAAGGATAACATAGCATCATGAGATTATCCTAGCTGCAACATATCTATAAATCGTAAATTCTTCTTCACATTCACTCAATATAAAAGGATAGAGATTTTGATTCTAGCTCCAGTTTTATTTTGATGTACAAACATGCCGGCTAGCAACCAACAAGCTGTATTAGTTGCTGCACTGTTGAACGGTCTAGTAAACACAAATCAAAATCAAATGTTTGAGTCGTGACTTCATAGCGTCCAGTTTCTGCTATTAGATTAACAACTCTTTCAAGATCTTCATTATTACTAATAGTCATTATGCGTTTTTGTAAGTCCCGTAATTGTCCCATATATTCAGGGGACAGGTCACCGGGCTCTGCATCTTCACCTAGGCTACTTGAAACTCCATTGTCTTGAACTTTAGTTTCAACTGATGTGGAACCACTACTCTCTCCTCTTTCTGTATCATTATTAGATGGTGCAGTATCAGATGTCTTAGAAAGTTTCCTGTTTTCTGCTAATTCTTCTTCCGCAGCTTTTCTCTTGCGTCGTTTTTCTTCTCTCTTAGATGACTTGTCTTTGTGTTTCTTAGACTTTTCCTTCTGAGGAGGATGTACTTCTACAACAGGTTCTGGTTCAGGCTCTATTTCTGGCTCAGGTTCTGGCTCAGGTTCAGGTTCTGGTGATGGTTCACGTTTAAGTGGCTCTGGTGATGGATTTTCAATTTTGATTTTTTCTTCTTCATCAATTATCACAGAGCTCTCAGAATCTGAATGACTACTGTTTGCATCTTCTGTTCCTATGAGGGAAATTTTTGCTACACCACTTTTAGAGCTGCACTGAGATGCGGTATCAATTGAAATTGGTGAGGCAGGGTCTAGTACAGGACGTTCTTTAGATACTGGGGTTTCTCTTCTTTCAACAATTTCAATTTTTTCTGGGCCTAAATCTCGATTTTTTTCATGTTTGTGCTTTTTCTCCTTATTAGAGTCCTTATGTTTTTCCTTAGACTCTTCCCTTTTTTTGTCTTTTTTCTTATGCTTGTGTCTTCTTTCAGAATCACCTTTTTCTTTCTTCTGACTTTCAGGTCTATCTATTATCTCAGAAGGAGATTTCCTAAGATTTTCTATAGTGAACTTGTTTACTGTTCTTTCAGATTTAAATTTATTTTCTTTTATCGGAGGAGACTCCTTTATTGCTTCTTTTTCCTTTGGAATTTCTCTAAGTTTTGGTACTTCTTTCACAATATCTTTAGGTGGTTCAAATGACAATTTTGGTGATTCTTTAGATTTATGACTTTCCTTTTTGTGCTCCTTTTTTTCTTTTCTTTCTTTATCTCTATCGTGGCTTTTCTTTTCTTTCTTTTTTTTCTCTTTTTCTACTTTAATATCTGGGAGCTTCTCTTCATTTTTAAACTTTTTTTGCTCCACTGGTTCTAGATGCTTTTGCAGTTTATATTCATCCTTGAAACTAGAAGCACTACTTGACCTTGGTGGTGGACTTGGTACTTTTCTAACAGGACTAATACATCTCTTTTTAGATAATTCAGGGGAGGGTGGCCTTTCATTGGGCCTCTTTGACACTTTTTCCTTGTTTCTTTCTTCTTTAATATGACTTTTATTTTTTTCTGGCTTAATCTTTTCCTTTTCTTCCTTAACTTTTACTTTTTCAGGTTTTATATCTTTGTGTTCGTGTTTAGACTTTTTCTCAGAATTTGATCTTTCCTTATCTTTTTTATCAGATTTTGATACTGATGAAGCTTTATCTAGTTTTTTTGGATCAGGTGATACTTTTGGTGGTTTCTGAATAGGAGGTCCAAATAAATTTTCAAAGCTGCTAGTTCTATGTGGTATTTCTTCTTTATGTTCTTTAGACTTGTGTTTTTTACTGTTATCTGAACATAGTTTTGGTTTACTAGTAAGTTGTGGTTTCTCTTCACTGAATGAGTCTCTGCTTCTGCTTTCTTGATCTGGGTTGGTGTAGAATGAATTATTACTTATTGGTATACCACCACCCTTCAACAGCTTTTTTCTAAATTCATCATTTGGATTCTGAAAAATATACCTGTCTTTCAAAAATCCACTCTGTTGGAAAGTCAAGTCATAGGTGAACTTGATTTTTTTTGGGTCATCTTTATTTTTCAAGTATATTTCAATAGGAAATACAAAACCAGCATATCCTGATTCCTTTATTGAAAATGGTGGCTCTTTCACAACTGAAATTTAAAAGACATCTTTTAAAAACTATTGTTGTGCATTTTAAACTTTAAGGATGCTTCAAGTTCCTGATTTAGAGATCTAATAATTATAGTAGTGGTCTCATTTTTATTTACATGTAGGTAATACAACACAAAAAATATAGTTCATTACATTGAATAAAATAGTGTATTTAATTCAAACTATCAATTTATTAGAATTAATGTTAGAACACATCTAGTATTCTGTGTTCGGTTTTACAAGTATAGATAAACAATAAGCATAATTGACACAAATAATATGAACTAAAAATACCGTCAATACTTAAATAAATCTTAACTTGATTTCAAATTATTTTATAAAGAAAACAACTTATTATATTTACCTCTTTTGGGTTTTGGAAAAGTTTCATGCAGAAGAAATACTACTTTTTCTACAAAGTGACTGATATCGGCACCTTCCTGTCCTCGTACAAAAACTTCCCAATCATGAGTAAATCCTTCTGGTGTCTTTTTAGAGCGCAAAGAAGCCTCATGTCCAATCTCAAAATTTACTTTTATAGCAGACATTGCAGTTCCAGATTAGTACGCTCCTTTACGTATATGATATATTATTTACATCTCAGATTGTGGTCGTAGTAGTAGGAACACAAACTATTGCAAAAACTGATAATATCACCAACACTAAAATATCTCTATTCATCAAATAGCTAAATCAAGTATACCGTTATTACATTAAAACATAAAATCGTTCAACTGCTCACTATTTTGCAAGATATCGAAAATAATCTTTTAGCGCCCTTGTTATTTTGGTCCGCCATATTATATCAATCCATAGACAAAGTAAAACATTATTTTTGTACCTTAACATAGAGAATATCTTCTCTGTGCCATTACGTACGATGCTTTTCGACGTACGTTGACAGACTGTATAAGCTATGATCAGTTGCTCTTACCTTTTTCTAAAAAACGTGAAATGTCTGACACTTCCAGTAAATTTTCTTCTTTCAAGATTATAAACTAGAACAAGATATAAACTATTTAAAATTAATCAAGACACCCAAGATAATAAATAATGTCTTATTTGTTATCAGCTCTTACACAGCCTCTAAAGTATGTCATATTATTGTTTGTTTCTTTGTTGTAAATAACCTTACGAATGCGAGGCAATCATGATCAAATCTTAATTTCAGAATGATGAGACAAGGCCTCCAGACTGTTTCTGTAATCACTTCATCAACGAGCTCGAATCTGGTTAAACCGGAATCTTTTTCGTTATTTTCACTCAGAACAAAGGTTCGCTGTTACTTCCCACGGCCCAATGAAGTCAAAAGAGTACGCCGCCATGGTTGGCAGCACAGAATATCTACTCATAATGGACGTAAAGTTATTATGCGACGATTTCTCAAAGGGAAATTTGTACTTACCCATTAAATAATTACAAAAAATAGAACAAGAAACCATATTCTTAGGCTTGATAGTTATTTCAAAATAAAATAATAAATTTCAGAGAAACTTTTATTTCTAATTGTTTAGAATAAAATACAAAGCCATATTGCACTTATGTCTAGTTATCAAAACAAAGAAAATAACAAAGTTTGTTACAGCTATACAGTTTACTTATACGTTACTTTTGAATAGAAATATACTATTGCAATTAAGCAATAAAATCATATTTTCTTTGTGGGTTAAATTGTTTAATAAAATGGTAAGGTTTTGGAATTGTTCAATACTTTTATTCTTAGAATTTTAATAAATTTACTAACAAAATAAATAACTCACAGTTTAGTTGAACAAATATTTTTGTTGCGAATGTATTGAATCTTCCGAATTAGTAGGTGATTTGGCCGGTTTTAATAGATTGGACACTTCAGATACCACTAAAGTTGTTAATTTTATAATTGCCAAATGTGCAGCAAGCTGCAAAACTAGGGCACCAAACCCTTTATATAATCCTGCTACTCCTTCCCTGGCTAATGTAGTGTGATAGCAGTCAATAAATCCCTCATATCCAGTCAGTATAGGTGTAACTGATGTGCCAGTATCCAGATTGTCAATTATAGTTCTTGTACCCTATAAATAAATTACAAATAAAAGATTAAGAATAATTAATAATAGGCACAATACAATAAAAGCTATTTTTTGCATACCTGTATATGAACTCTATGTATTATAGTCTCCACAGGATAAAAAAGTATTTCCATTGTGATAAATGAAAATATATTTGCTTTCAGGTTGACATCTTCAATAAGTGGATTATGTGAATTTTTTTGATAGTTTGTATCATAAGAATCACTCAATTCATGTTTATTTCTCTGCTGGAATCTAAGTATCTTCACAGTAATTCTTCTTAATAATAAACTGGAAGAATTTTTATTATATTATAGAACAGGGTGTCAAACCTTTCAGCACTATTGCATTCTGCACCATAATTAGGAACTCACTGTGCAAGATATTTGGAGACCCCTAGAGCAGCAGTGGGCATGACAATTGCCCATATAGGCAGCATTCTGCCTTTGCTTGGAGATCCCCATTCCAGTATTCTCACAAATCCTTCTCGAAATACATCAAGGAGGGCTGGTTTATCGCTAGCAATATCACTCTGCACAGTCTCCACAAGACTAGCAGAATAAAATGGGGTGATAATTGCTAAGCTTATACTGGCAGAGAAAATATAATAATTTATATATAAATTAATTAATACATAATTATTTATTTGTTGCAATTCATGGAAAAAAGTTTTTATTATATTGTCATAATATTATTTCCTTACCATTTCAATGTTATGTGCTGTAGAAACTGCAGTATCGAATTGCATTTCTCAATATCTCTAAAACAGGACAATAACTTTAGAACTAACATATAGATCAAATAGAGCCGGACAATGAATAATACTTACTTAGGCCATCCAGTGCCTTTGGCTACCACATCCTCTACGGCCAAATTGAGACCTTTCACAATACAGGTGGAACCAATGCCTTTCCAAAGAGTTGTAATATCTTGTCTTCGGTGTAATCTTGCCACCACTGGTAATAATGTATAAGGAACTATGTGATTATTCTTTAGATTGTTGTGTACCTGTCCAGAATAAAATTACAGATATATGTATATGTATACATATATATATAAATGCATTAACTACATATTAATTGTTAAAATTTTTGTATACTACCTGACATTGTCTTCGTAACACTATGAAAGGATGACTTAACAAATTTTCTGTAACAAGACTTGCTATACTTATTGCTGTAGTAACATATCCATTGTTGTCTGTGAACATTGGAAATAGAATGCTTGACTACTAAATAAATATTTATAAAAACAACAAAACACCATTATTTTTGAGATTTATAACTTTGAAAGATGGGAAGGTAAAAGATGTAACTAATATGGACCATAACTTCATATGGCAAGAGCTTAGTGAAGCCTTTCTCAAGATGTCTTTATTTTAAATGATTTTTCCAACAATTAATTATTAGTAACATTTTTCTCTAATTTCTTTTATTCTATAACTTTCATGCAGAGTCATAAAATGTAGAATAATTATTTTTGTTGCAAATTACCCAATCTATTATTATACTTAAAACAATGTTACCATGGTTAGGTTTAGTATTTGTAGACATAAAAAACGTGTATATTAACTATTATTATATAATTTACCTTCTTCGGGAGTATCGTCCATGACTAGAGGCGGGCCTTGGTACTCCTCAGTTACTGGTGTATGATAACCATAAATTTGTTGATAGCGGGTATCATACAAATCATTGGTTTCCCTATTAGGGTCCAGACCAAAAGGCCTATTGTACGAGCTGCAGTCACCAAAACCAGCCATATTTCTGTATTTTCTAGCACATATTTTAGGAGATAATCCTATCAAACCTGTTCTAGGCTTTAATATAAAAATATAAATTATAAAAGTATTACATTCATTTAAGTATATATATTAATCAATTTATTCAATGAAAAACGAATTTGTTTTCACAGCTTGAATACCATTATACAAAAATGTACTTTGCCCAATAGTTATCATCTTAGATAAACTTCACCAATGAACATTTAGGATTAGCTGTAATAGGAAACAAGTACTTTTTACAACATGTTATCATATGTATGGCCTGCTCGAAAATAAAAAAATACTTGTGTTGGAATTTAACAAAACGTAAAATTTATCACCGAAATATTTAGAAAATAAACAAATAAATGAGAATATTACATTTTCTCAACTCTATTTTTATTATTTCTAACTATAAATACGTATTAAAGTAGTAGTATTTTTATTAATACGACGTCTTTTTACTTAGATAAAAAAATATATGATATTCCGACTCTGCGGTCCTACCCTTCTAATTTGACTTTGACGTGATGTCTACCATACACAGTAAACCTTACCCAGGCTAGGCGCAATCGCACAAGCAAAGCAAAGCGAAGCGAAATATTCTTGCCAAGACGCATGTTCAAAATGATTTTATACGGCTAACGAACCAGCGGCGAGTGAATATCGATTATAAAATAGGACAAAAGTTTGGGTGCTCTCAAAAATGAGGTTTACGGTTTCAGGTCTTATTTATTGAAACCCATTTTTTAAATATGCAAGAAACTTTAAGTAAGGCTATTTTATGTTGTATGGCCTTACAAATATACAGTCAGTATAGTACCTTGATAGATTTATTATTCAAAGAAACGGGCTTTTATATGGTGTGAGTGATTGGTGATGTGTTAAATTCCAGGTACGACGGCACAAGGAGAATGTACAGATTTCAGAGGAAGAGTGATATTTAACGGGCTGCACTACATACCTGGCCCAGATACATGTACTCTTTGTGTTTGTGATAATGGGATACCAAAGGTCTGTAAAGCAGTCCTGTGCTCTCCTCCTCAGGTATGTTTAATTCCTGTACACATTTTTATTTCAATTTAATTGGATTTATCTCATACATATGACATAATATGTTTTAAATTTTTGTATAAAAATGTAAGCATTCTTCTAGACATAATTCGATTGTCTACAGGTTTACAAATGTTTTTAATTTAGTTACTGAGAAACATACTTTTGAATTTGCATTGACTTTTTGTTATTAGTGAAGGACAAGAATATTTAGTTAAATAACTATTTATATCAAAGTAATATGTGCATAATAGTGAAGAGGGGTAAATGCAAGAGTATTTACTGTCAAAATATTCTGAATGAATACATATTTCTTGTTCAACCACTAAACAGCATGTGGTGCACAAGACTTACCTGTTCCAGTACCTTGCCTTAATGTATATATAATTTTTCCTTCTTTATAAATTACCAAGAATGTGACTTGCAGACTCTTTGAACAATTTAATTGATTTCTTCTGACTGAGTATTTAAAAATCATTAATGATATTCTACACTCATGAATCATTAACCACAGAAGTCAGTGATCTATTACTGGATAATAATGTTATGGAAGCTTAGCTAACCTAAGGTACTAGAAAAATAATATTTGGTCTTGATACTGAATTTTATATTTCAAATACATATTTGCAATCTGTGCTTAGATTGCACACAATCTCAATTCAAGTCTCACATTTAAAGAATAATGTTGATTGTGAAGTTTTGACAGATTTGTGTAGGTTGATCTGTTGCTTTATGTAATGTAATACTTTATGCATATTAAAATGATATATATTTGTTATTGTAAATATAATTACAAGAGTAAAACTTAAAATAAAATTTATAATGTTATATTTATATATATATATAAATATACATTATCGGGGTCAATACTAATTTATATAATCAATTGTTAACATTACCTAAAACCAATATTTGTTTAGTTTTTTATACAATGTTTAATGTTAATCCAAATCTTTTTATGGTATGGTTATTTTAGTTTTTTGTGACATTGTTTTACAGGACTGCCGTTCGTTTCGTGTGGGCAACACTTGCTGCGAGTTCATATGCCTGGATGATGTCGTTAAACCTGTAGAAGCAGCTGAGGCTAATGTGCGTGTGGCGGCTGGGGGTGCGGCGGGTCTTGTCCTTCTCACTGTGGCATTGGTGGTCTACCGCGTCCGTAAGCAAAAGCGACGTCGCCCTCCGCACGCAGATGATCAGCGCAGTTTAACTAGCATAGGGTAATCTTTTGATACTTGATATTATCACATGAACTGGTTACATCTGCTTTATTTTTTTATAGGCTTTTTTGGTTATAGGCGAAGATGAATAAATCATGGATTACCTACTTATGACAGATATGTCCTTCATTTCCTGAGTAATCCTTATAGGTATCCTTGTTAGGTGTATTTTCACCATAGTCATAAATATGTGACGATATATGTTTGTTACGTTTTCACTGGAACAGATCTGGATGAAATAGGGCAAGGATAATTAGGCGTAGATGGAAATTACTCATAGTCTATCTTGAAATTACATCCCCTTGGTATTGGTATTCCAAGTGTGTCTTTTTATTTCCCTCTATGATATCGGCACGACTTTTTCCACTTCTCCACAGGGTGCAATATAGTATTATTCTTTGAATAACAAGAGTTCTTCAGAGATGCGATAAATATGGTTCGGTCACGTTTGGCCACGAGGTATTTATTGCGGCCAGAAAGCTAGTATTTAGTGTTAATGACCAGAGCTCTTAGTTTGCGCAATATTTATAATATCAGGATAACACTCATTTTTTATGAATGTATAAATGCCATCAAGAATCATTAATAAGAGTGTTACAGAATTGAGTGTATGCAAGCAGCAATCATTGTTTCAATTTAGAGACAAGGTTGTCCAGTAAGTAGTTTATACATAGACTATTCATATGAATTAAGAATACAACAACGCACAATGTACATGACCAACAGAATTGGGTTATTGAGTACACTTATGCTTTCGGTAAAATATATTGTATCTAAGACCTGTGAGAATTTGTCATACCTATTATTCGTCTCCCATTCATTTTTATATTAACCCTAGAAAGATAAACTTATTTTTTTGTACAGAAAAGATAAACAGGCGCCTCAAAGGCGCAAAATTTAAAGTACAAATTTATTTACATATTAAAATAAAAATACTTTTAATTTGTGTGTGAACTAAATGTTACATTATTATTGAATAAAAAAACACAAATAAGTATTATTATTTGTTTATTTTAGGGAATCATGGTTAATTTTAAAAAACGTATCAAAAACTAGATTTTTTTTCATAGTACTAACAATATTTAAGTTTTGTTTATGAACAGCTAATTTTTATAACATTTTGTCGTACTAATTAATAAGTAGTAATATAATCAGTCTCAAATCACAATAAAAACTGAAATAAACACAATTTATAAACATTTGATGCAAACATCTTTTTTATGTTCTCGACGTACGGTATTTTTACATTTCGTACAAGTCATCTTAGACATTCTCTTTTTTTGTTGTACAAATGCTACAACAACTCAGCACTTTAGTTGGAGGTTCTTCATCAGCTTCTTGAGGAAGTTTTAGAGAAGCCTGTGGTACTTTTGGTAGGATCTTCTCTATATTTTCTCTCAAACTTCTTTGCAAAGTACTAGTAGTCACATTATTTCCTTGGGAATAATTAATTTTGCATTGAGCTATATACATATCCCAAACCTTTCTAATTGGAATAAATGGATCTTGCTGGCGACGATCAGGACGTAAAGTTTTATCGACCATTCTAAGACACCTGACAATAAAGTTACACCTATCTCTACTCATTACTGCTGCATATCTTAAGCCATTAAATGAACTGTCAAACAGCTCAACTGTTGATAAATGATTACTTTCATCGCAGCGCTCAGAGTAAGCAGTCCTATGAAATATTCGATTCAGTGGCATTTGTGTCAGCAAATGTCAAACTAGTCATAGTATCACAACGTTTTTTCGACATTCGTAATTTTTAATCCGTATTTTCTTCCGTAATAAATAATTGTAAGCATCCAAGTGGTCAAAAACGTTTGTGCACATACGACTAGGACCTCTATTTGAGCAAACTATATTAATCGCAGTTGTTCCGCCACTACTCTGCTCTTTAGAAGTAGCCCAAACATGTCTGTTCTTACCTCTGATCACTTTATGCGGTGGGATTACTATGCGGTGGTCATGTCTTTGATTTTCAGAAGTTGTTGAGGTATCATTCAGGATCTCTTTGATAAATTCGTATTGTCTTCAAAATCACTCTGAACGTTATCTTCAATTATATCGTTCTCCGTCTCGCTGTTACTCCCATCTCGGTCTTTTCCTCTTCATGGATCAAACATGATGCAATTTCGCTATCTTCCAACCGTTTTCTGTGCGCCATGATGTTTAAACATTCCTAAAACCCATTTAAATTAATTTAGTAATAATAAAATATCTTGTGTATTTACCATAAATACGTAATAATAGGTAAAAATTTAAAAAAACTGATTCAATAATAAATGTGCGAAAGTTACACAGAAGATAAACTTGCGCCTCTCGAGCGCAACGCAATGTCATAGCGGCGAAACTAAAGTACTTACCGGACAGCAGCTGTCGTCCCTCGGGTGCGTAGACTGACGACTGAGTTGGCTCGAAAACAAGTGTAAACTCGCGCGTAAATACATATATGTTTCGCGGGCGCCTCTGAGGCGCAGTTTATTTTTCTAGGGTTAATTGAAAGTAGAATCAAATACATTTAGTGGCGTTTTTTGACGAATAATAGACTGCTGTTCCGTGACCTTACAATTGTAAATAACAATAATGGGACAACAGCGTTAGTTCTATAGCCGTTATTTGTATGACCATGAGTTTCTTGTGTTCAGGCAGACTAGGTGGTGGGGCTTTGTTTTATAATATTTATGATATTGTTTCAGGTACATAAGCGGAAGTATGGGTTACATGGGCGGGACGTGCGAGACGGCGCTGGCCGCGTGGAAGCCGCCTGGGAACTACCTACCGCGCGGGGAGGCGCCGCCGCCCTACGACGAAGCAGTGGCGCAGTGTCGCCCTGACGCCATCCGGTGACTCATTTATACTATTTATATATAAAACCAGTAAAATTACTTAAGCTCATTAAGTGAAAATTGAAACTATTTTATTGATTTACTAGTAACTATCTAATCCGATAGACAGTGCCCTGTCTTAGCTATACATATTTAAAAAATTGAGATATAAACTGAACTGTCCTTTCTCTCAATTTTTATCAAACTGTAAACAGTAAGCAAACAATTATTAAAATCGGTTTAGTGGTTCAGGAGTTCACCCAAGATAACTGCGACATGAAAATTTTATATATATTATAAACATAGGGTACATACAGTTCTTTTCATTTATTATATTAGTTGTGTATATACACAACTAAAAAATAACGTTTGAAGACGTTAGAAATAAAAATATAATTACTAACAAAATTATAAAGCTTCGTAGTTGATAGATTGTCAGAAAAGGGTGCATATAATTTTATCTTTTCTTAACTATTTAAGAGAGTTTACTGATAATAATACCATAAATACTTTATTTTGGCGGATCGCATAATGAACATGCACAAAAATTTGTTTTTTTCCATTCAGTGTATTAGAGCAGATTTTTGCTTCAAATCTATTAGCCTCTTATAGCATAACTCCATTTGTGCCTTTATTAATGATGTTGTAATACTATTATCAGTTTAGTTTTTAAGTTGCGTGTTGTGACGTTGCCAGTATGGGCGTTGAGCCAGCGTATCACCGCACCTACCCGGCGACTCTGGAACCGCGCGCCGACGAGCCCGCGCCTTGCGCTGGACACGCGTACATTAACATCGCGCGCCCTGTGCAGCAGGTAATATTACATTATCTTATTGAAGTTGATAAATTGATAAAGATTAACAAATATAACTTGGATATATCTGCTGACATGAAGACTTTTACCGGTTATATATATATATACAGTTTTTGTTATATCTATTTGTTGATACCCAAGTAGGCGCAGGGCGTACGTTTAGTGGAACAAGGGCGAAATCTAAAGGAGAAAACATGAATAATTTTAGGAACAGTTAAATTCAATATTTAAGGACGCCTAAATGTTGAATCGATAGCAACAAATTTATTTATCACCTTTCGTAAGTGTTAGATATTACTTTTCCTACAAGTGCTTCCTTACATATAATCCGGTTGATGTTCCTAATATACAGTTGGCGAATCCGCAAAACTGCTACAATGCACCACTGCTCCAGCCTGTCCACCCGTCGGAGCAACGGGAGTCGAATTCGATGCCGCATCATGCTCTCGCACCCAATGGTATAATAGTTGTAAATGGTAGTTATAAATTGATGTAAAAACTAAAATTTGAGCTGTTGAGTTATGAAATAAAATATTGTGATCGTGTTTGCATGATTGACATTACACTGTTGTCCAAAATAATTATAGTTGTAATAAGTCATAATTTCTTTTCAGTGATAGGTTTCCCGAGCGCTATCCGACTGACAGGATCGCTAGGCGCTATTAGCAACCGCGCGCTTCTGAGCGTAGCCACTCGCGAACCCGACCATGAACGACCGCACAACGTCCCCGGCTTCTACACTAGCGCCGCCCCGCACGCCGTGCTGTAAGTGGCACCCCTACAGGCTTGCGGGCGCAGTCAACCACATCAACGTGTGTGATGACAGGCGAGCCCGACTATGAGCGACTGCACAACGATCCGGCGTTTACGCTAGCGCCGTCCCGTATTTTATGACGACAGCTTCCTTTATGTTTCAAATTATAAAATCTAAAATGGAGATCGGCAACGCGCGGTCCGTGGGCCACAAACGGTCCTATGTCCTCGCGGCTTGCAACTGTTTAAATTTAAAGTTTATTACAATTTCTGGTAGTACTGACTGCGGCGAATAATAATTTTTAATATAAATTCCAGTGTGGATCGCCTTCATAAAATTTTTGGTCTGTGCGGTCCTTGCCCGCCGGACACTACGGTTAGTAAAAAGAAAGTTACAAATTTGAGTATGTGATTATTGGAACGCGTCGCAGGCACCGCACCATCCCGCGGATATCCACGGCCGTGGACACGACGGCGCTGGAGGCGTGCTTCACGCGCGCGGACCGCGCGCTGGCCGGCGACGTGCGCCGCTCCTTCCACCGCGCCGACCGGCCGCCCGCCGCCGCGCACGACACGGGCCGCAGCATGCCGCGCAACCTCAACCTGGCCGACCGCGCGCCGGAGCCCGCGCGCGCCGACACGTCAGTGTTCGTCCGCGGGCGACTCTCGCTCGCTGCCGCCTACGTTTCCTATCTTCGACATGACGTGTTTATACCCGTTATAGACTAGAATCCTCGAGTCTTTAGTAATATTGACCAAAATGTATCCGCTCTGCTAACATTTAAGCAAAAAAATCTATGTAAGATCTGTCCTATCTACCTATCTTATGTTCGATTTTTTTTACCGAAGCCTTTACGACTTACTAAGCTTCTAAAATAAATATCGGTCTATAAATTTTGACCAACTGAAATCGTGTCAAGTAAATTGTGAACAAGTAGGTAATAGTTTGCTTATCGGACTAGAACCACAAGATCGCGCTAGACGCAGGCTGCATATAACTGGTGTTATTAGAATTCGCTCGAGGAGGTGTACGTGTTACGTCGTATAAAGTTTAAAATTCCGTTCCCTAAAATCCATTCAGTAGTTTAGGTAGAAAGAGTAACAAACGGCCATCAGTTCGCGATATAATTTTCGTTTTTGAGTTATTTAATTATCGGCGTTAAAAATAGGTCTATTTAACTTCTTTTGCTTTATTGTTTTGATGGGCCCGATGGCACAGGTGATATCCTGTCCTATGCGCCTAAGGTCGTGGGTTCGATCCCCACTAGGAAAAATATTTATATGATGATATTTATGTTTAGTTACTGTGTCTGGGTGCTAACTATATATATTCAAGTAGTATATTTGTGTTTCCGCTGTTGTCTGATGTTCGTAACACAAGTGCTTTAAGTAACATATTACAGAATCAAGTCAATGCATGCATTGAGTTGAGATGTGGGAATTAATTTATTTATTAGTGTTTCGTGGTTATTACTAGAAGAGTTGTACCTAATACCTATATGAAACTAAAGTAAAATAGTCATCGTTTCACACAATACCGATGTCCATCATGATCCAGCAGGCCCCTCGTGCGCATGTCGAGCGGTCGATCCCGCGCGCACAGCGAGGAGCAGAATATCGGAGCAGACATAGACCCGCCCGTGTCCACGGCCGCGCCGGCGTCGGGACCGCACGCGCCGGCGCCGGGCCCGCACGCTCCCGCGCCCGCTTCCGCTCCGCCGCCCACCCCAGCGGCCGCACTCGCACCCGCTCCTGGCCCACATTCTACTCTTCCACTAACCGTCGACAAGGTATTACGCGATATATAAAAAATGTATTTTTGCTATAAAAGTATTTTATCGAGAAAAATGCGTAAGTATTATACTAACCGTCAAAGCATATTAAAAAAATACTTTACAAGCATTTTTCGGAAGTGATCAGGAGTGAGGAAATAATTAAAGCAATTATAGCTTATGTAGTTTATATTTATTTTTGTATTAGATCAAGTCGTCAAAAAGCATACAGTCCGCGTGTTAGCTAGCGTTACATATAGGCGCTCGTAATATCACATCGATATCACTAGCTCGTTGCCAACCTTGTCATTTTATGTCACATCACCCAGTATTCATTTCACCCATTTCACTGCCTCTCTCACCTTTCAAACCTGCAAAAACAAAGAGACCCTTAATATTTTAGTTGCGATCTTCGTCTTTCGAGTCTTATATATATAAACTTATATAGTCTATATATATATATATTTCGCAGCCGTCATGCGTGTGTAGCTACGAGGGGCCAAACGCTCCCGGCCACGAGGACGTCGACGATTACCGCAGCGAATGCGAGAACTGCAAGTCCGCGAGCAGCTCGAGGTGTTTTTTTTTCTAATACTTTTATTATGCCATGTAAGTTTTTTTCTCTAAACAACAAGGTGAGTGTGCCCAAGACCGTGGGTTCGATCCCCATCCAGACCAAATATTTATATGATTAATATTTGTATTTGTAACATAGCGAACGACACGCTAGTGATGTCTTAGCCACAACTTTCGCGTCTTCGGACGAATTCCTACTGCTTCATTCGCGAGTCTCTTTTCTTTAACGACGACGGATCAACAAGATGATGTCTCTAACGGAAATGGCTAGAGACGATATAGTGGTTCAATTTCATAATTCGATCACGTAACGGGGTAAAAGGGGCACGCAACTTCGGCGTTAGTTCGGATGTCGGGTAGCGGCGTAACGTGCGCTTGCTCCGCAGGTGGGTGTTGGAGGAGGGCTGGGAGGGCGAGGCGGCGGACGGCACGCAGACGCTGCAGCGGCGCGCGCCGCCGCCCGCGCCGCCCGCGCCCGCCACCGCCACACTGCCGCAGCCCGTCACTAGGCAAAGGTGGGCCTTCGCGGCCATACGACTTAGTCCTCCCACGTTTAGGTTGACAGCGGAGGCGGCTAGCCGTCTTTTAGGCTATGACTTGGGTAGCCTCGGAGTGTAGTCTATGATTTTACGCACTTTACCGCCATAAAATTTCTTCCTTCCTATTCGAGAACGTCGCAAAATTCGAGTTCTAACCATACTATTTTCAATATTTTTTGATCCGTACGCACCAATTTACTTAAAGGACAGATTCCAATTCCTATCTTCCTCTCAATAACGTAATCTCCGTTCTTCTAATACTCTCTCGCTCTTAACTCCTTCTCATCACTCTAGTTTTTTGACAAACTCTTTTACAGTAACAGCTATACGACTCTGGAACGAGCTTCCGTTGAATATTAAGCAATCCCCAAACAAATTTATCCTGGAACGCTGTCTCCGTACTTTATTTACTGATGCTGCTTCTCTACGCTAACTTTATAACCCTATTTCTGATGTACGTTATTTTATGTGTTATATTTATGTAATATGTATATATATTTATATGTATACATATATATATA
>JACJUM010003129.1:9815145-9827693 GCA_020976665.1 Heortia vitessoides
TTTTTTTCTGTTTTGTGTAATGGTTGACTGGGAGATAATGCCACCAGGCATTAAGTCCGCCATTTGTACATTTTGTAACATTTTTTGCAATAAAGTTAAATAAAAAAATAATAAATTTTCAAATTGGGAATAGGGAAATTCAAACAATATAATGCGGAAATAGGTTGCTGCAGCTCGCTTCCCGGCCAAGCGGAAAGATGTTTGATACGTAGATATATTTAAAACATGCTCTGTTTTAGTGCATATGATTTTTGTGTATTTTTTATCATTGGAAAATATTTTAGGAATTATCATGTTATGTTATATTTTTCGTACAGAGAGCACCTTTTGTGAAATGTAACTTCGAGCCGGCTAACTTAAATAGTGCTAACTTAAAACTCTATATCTACAAAAAAATATCACATGAAAAAATCGCATTTTGTTTTCTTTTAGTCGGACCGTGATGGGCCCGCCCTCGAACTGGGAGAACTGGTTCAATACCATTCCGGACTCTGACACCGACTCTGAAGAAGAATGAGGTCTGTCCTCACAGGAACGAGCTCATTGGAAACAAAAATATCTACTTTCTACTACATTTTAGATATTCGTTTATCGACCACTTTCATCGAGCAAATAATAGTCACCTCTCGCAGCTTACCGACAAAGTGTGATTCCGATATTCAGAGATCTAAAATGCAGATATTTTTAGCCAGTGTCGCCATTGAAAGTATGGCTCGGTACCCCACAGAATAGTACCGACCGTTAACTCAGTGAATGGTGCAAACAACTCAGCTCGTTACATAGGCCTGTTGAACATAAAGGACGAATGGGTATTATATTGATATAAATTTCTGTAGTGTAAGATATAGATACTTCTGTGATGGAACGATCACATCATTGCAGCGTTTTTAGCTAGCAAAAATATATTAGATTTAATTTTAAAAATAATTGCTGTATGCGAACAGTAATATGTATATCGTGCTATTTCGTTGACATATTAAAATAATGTTATGATATTGCCTCTGATATGATGATATATCTTTTGAAAATTCTTTTTTATAGTACTGTATAATTGACTTAAGTCAATTGTATAGTCAATTGGTATTTTTTTAAATTGTTTATCAAATTGTCTTTTCCTTATATAAATGTTTTGATGTTTAATTTTTTACTACCTAGTTGTATATGTTAAACATACTTATTTATTAAGCGTTGTTTTGTTTGTAATAAGACAGATGACGCTTGTCTTTAAACATTCCTTTTGCACCGCGCCGCGTGGCAGCTGATTCTTTTTATTGCACATGATGTGGTTTGTTAATACATTCCTTTTGTTTTTAATTGATATACCAAAGAAATATATTAATGAGTATTTTGTTAAATTTATTTTTTTTGTGTAACAAACATTTTTATTTCATTTAATTTTTATCAAACATTTCCTAATGATAAATATAGTTAGGAATTGTATGAAATACATACAAAATAGTAATATAAATTTAAGTTTGTAGGTATATCTATCCTAGGATTCTATCATAGAATTTAATGTCTATGTACCAGAATATAGGTGTTTAAACTATTGCGAAACAAAATAAATCAAGCTCTCTTAGGAAATTTCTAAAAGTTTACCTTCGTAGTATAAAGATTAGAATAAATGGTGCCAAAATGCGAACTGAATACAAGGAAATTTCGAGAATGAACGCGATTTAAATGTACTCCGGAATGTAGTTAGGTAGTTAGGTAGATATTTCAGAATTCTTCATTTGGTATCTAATTATGTCAAAAGCATTTCAGAAAATTTATTCGGTTTAGCCTAGAGTTCTTTAATAAAGTATTATAGTTAAATAAAAAAACAATATTCATCAAACTGTTTTGAATTATCCTTATCATTTGCGAGGTTCGTTCGCCTTGGAAGTAAAGCGCACATTAGGTTTCATACTATAAACATTTACTAGAACTTAATTAAAACAATAAGCAAATCTTTATTTTGATTTTAAATTTATAGAGACAGAAATAGCGGATGTCGTCTATATAATATTGATAAAATATTATATTCTTAAAATTCAGAATAGATTTTGTTTTCTTTGTTTTTGGAGAACTAATACGAGGCGAATAGTTTTAGATTAGTTTTTATGGCCAAGTAAAGAACCCAATTAATAGTTTACATTTGTTATCTGCGTTTATTTATTGCTCAAAAAGTTTTTCATTACAAAAACATACTATCATAAGAGTAAACAGCCGAATGTCCCATAAGTAGAAGATTATGGAAATATTTGGGCTTAAAGAGAATATTTTTAAAAGGGTATAGTAAGGTCTGTTGTATTCCAAATTAGCATTAATATAATGTAGATAAAAGTATCCATTGATCTATTTTTGTCTAAGATGTTTAAGATCATCCCTGTTGTAATATTAAACGCTAAGTATAGGTAACTTGTATCACCTACTTTTTGATCCGGCGCACGGTTCGAGCGTCTCGTCTATAGAATATTGTATATTGTAAGATGTTCGATTTAGTCCGTGCATTCAGGCAGTTAGGATATTCATAGTCTGAATTTTCAGGGTTCAATGTATTACAATGACGACTATGTAAAAAAACATGGGAAAATATTAATATATAATGTGTGTTTGAAAATTGGCAGCGAGTAAAATGATTTTCTCTAAAGTTGAATTTTTATCGAATTAAATGGATTAGTAAATAGCTCATGTGTTCCTATACGTTGTAATTACTCTTTAATTGTATCTGTCATTAAAATATATTTTAAAAATGATGATAGATATTTTAATCGAAGAATGTATATTTTTATTTATATTTTGTTAAATCTGCGTTCAGATTTGCTGTATGTAGTTTGAGAAAAGATAGGTCGATAAATCAGTATTAAACACATTCTTGAACCAAATATCTATGTTAAAATAATTATGAATTAAACAAGTTATGCGAAATTTAATTGCTCGTTTTATTAATTGAACCATTAAAGATTTATTACATATTTATGATAAGCACATGAATATTATACATAGTAATAGTTTTAGCTCGCTAGACAATGATATTTGCGAAGAATTTTTTTTCTTATTTGGTGCCCAAGGCTCGCACTGGCGGTAACCTTTTTCCTGAAAATAGAGTATACTTATGAAATAATAGAACAAGCTTCTTTTAAAAAATATATAGCTTGTTCATAGAATTAAAGAAAATATTGTTGACTTATAAATTATGAAGAAAACCTTACTCGTGTAATTTTTCTACTACTGCTATCAAGGTACACAAGTTACTATGTATTTTATGAAAACCATTTACTGCATACGTGAAATGGATAAACATAAATAAGAATAGATAAGAAATTGTGCCTATAAAGCATAGGCACTATTTTTGTATTTATAGAGTGACAGAGATAGACGTATTGTACGTGAAGCTGGTAATAATAATATAGAGTATATTATTGTACACCAATGAAAACAACACAAGAACATCACAAAACATGGAATAGTAGGTACGAAAGCAGCTACTCTTGTAAAGCGAGCTACCTGAGGTACCCATTAAAATCGACAGGGTCAGAATTTTGCAGTCGTGCTCTCTCGCTTGCGTTGTCTCACCTTACTGTAGCTGCTTTTATTTTAGCATAGCATGCATGGGTGTGTATCGGAGTCGGCACAGAAACTGTTATGTAATATATCACCACATTCCCCATATACAAACACACGTACGCAAAGCGATAGAATAACACTTTTGAAGTTATTCTATAGCTTTGTGTTTAAATCAACATTGAGTTCAAAGACATGTTGACATAACATGTCCTTGAACTCATTGTTTTTCCATAAGAAACAGTCCAAATTAAGATTTGACAAATTTGTATAAATATAAATACGCTATATAACAAATATAGTACTTTGTATACCTGAGTGTAATTATGGGGGAAGCAGTGTACGTTGGGCGGACGAGCAGGAAGTGGTTCTACGTTACGCCAGCAAGCGAGTTCGCTCGCTTGCGATAACTCGCCCCAATGCAGCTGCTTCTTTTTTATTAGTTCTGTGACATTAACCTGCAAAAATAAACGCATTGTTCTCGAAACACATACATCTACACACTATTTAAGGGAGAAATACCTAAATGTATAGTACATTGATGACAAATTAACATAGACGCCGCACATTAACTATGTGAGGAGAGAATTAACATCTTTGGTAGGAGCTTTTTAGTAAAATAGCACACTGTATACCCCGAAAAATTAAAATAACTTTGTATAATGCCTTGGTGAAATCACACTTAAACAAGATTTGGGGCTTTTCAATATTCCTTCCACACACCTATACTATTTATATATATGAAAAAACTAAAATATTTAATCTATCTCAATTATACAAATTCAATACATGCATGTTAGTAAAAAAAATAGTTACAAATTCTGTCAAAAGTAATATAAGACTGCTTATAAAAGACAACCCCTACAATATCCGAACTAATAATACTAAGTGCAACTATCAGCACCTAGAACTCACTATGTAAATAAGACTGTACTTTTTGGAGGAGCACAGCTGTTCAATGAGCTGCCTGACAACATAAAGAAGTGTGAGAGCATAAATATGTTTGGGAATAGGTTGAAATTGTATTTGGAGTAGGTACCGGCTAATTTGTATAATTTGTATATTTTTGTCAGAACAGTGATATCTCATTGTAAATGAATGTAGATTCGTATAAGAATAAGGATCTTTAAACTTACTAACTACGAACAAAAAGAAAAACGGCATGAATGTTTTTATTACAAAAAAAAGCGTCTGTTTTCTGGTACTGCTTGTTTTTTTCTTGCTGTATCCCAGAACTTCTGACTGTAACGTAGCAGGCAGTACTATTATATTATTATGTCATATATTAAAGAATAACATCAATGTGTGAGCAAGGATAAACGGGCAGGATTGTCGATTCAGTGAGGCATTTAGTTATTCTTTGTCGGCGATAGACGTGTAATGCTGGTATGATTAGAATATGACGAAAATGATCGATTTCAATGTTTACCTACCAAACCTACTTTTAAGGCTTTAAAACTGAAACTGTGGACTTAAAATGTTAACGCGTTTTAAAACCGTTAAAAAGTGCTTTTTTGTAGTGTACGCTCATTAAACTTTAAGATCAATATAATAATTTTTATTTGATTACACACCGGTTGGTTAACGAACGGGTTCGGCGGCGTCTTGTGCAGCTGCGCGCTGCAGTTCTTGTAGTAGGCTACCAGTATGAGGTTGGTGTGCGGCACGGGCGCGCCGGTGAGTGGCCAGCCGCACAGGCGCGGGCGCTGGCGGAGCGCCTCGGTGGCTCTTCCGTCGCGCTACACGACAAATAAAGGCTTCCTAAGTGCCTACACATTCAGAATGTAACATGCACTGAAACAATTAAAACTATAGTACTTAAAGCTCATATTTTAAGCAAAAGAAGTTATAAGATTGTTTTGATATAGGTAATAGTTGACCTCGCTATAATCACTCTCTGTAATGTACATAAGCCTAGGAGCTTCTCTCTTGGCAATCAGGAATTCTCGAAGCTAGTGTACCTGTAGCACATAGAAGGGCCGTGAGCGGTCGCAAGCGGCGACTTTAGTGCGGTTGACTAGTACCCGTTCATCGAACAAGCGGTCAAACTTTTCCCTCTCGTAGTCGCGCCGTAATCGGTTACGCCTCTTCAGTTTCTCTTTTTCAGTATCTGCATATACAGTTCGTCCTAAAAGAAATATTGAATTGTGAGGAATAATTAGGTACAACGGTTATTTACCCCGCTGTAAAATTTTTTTTTGAAAGGCACGAACCTGAACTTAAAAGGGCGATGACGGTTGCTAATTGCTTTGTCACTTGAAATACGAGGAAAACAGAACGCCAAACATTTTTCAACAGTGTAGGCAGTATCTGTAATAGAATATCAGTCGGTTAGTGATAGTATTCTAAACCAATGAAATCATAAACAGGATTGTTAGTAGGCAGCTAAAAACTATAAATAAAATATATATAGACTTTTTTATTTCGTTGCATTTTACCATATTAGATATTTATCATGGTGTATTCTATAAACATTTTTCGCCATTAAGCCCCCCGAAGTGGTCACTAGAAATGACAGTTCACTACTATGTACTGCTTTTTAAAACATGGTGGTATGTTTATTAAAAATTTGAACGAGTGAATGTTTAGTACTTACGACTGCCGCACAAGATTTTTCATCTTCATCTTCTTCAGGTGGGAAACATACTCCTTGATAGTCATGCAGCCAGTTGAGTTTAAACACGTGCGCGTCGAGTAAGGCTGACATGGCTTTCGGGTACAATACGGCCAGATGAGGCCGTATTGGGTCTTCGAGGGTCTTTTTCTGAGTCTGTCCAGTAGGTGTCTCTGCTATGACCCACCCGCCGTCATCAATAAGAAGACAGGTCCAAATCTGTCCGTCGCATTTCGGCTTACAAGCGTTCGGATCATTCTCTTCGCACTGGAACGAATGTTTATGAATGGTTGTTCAGTAGTTTATTTCGACCCGCATTTTAAATGACATCAAGACTTGCCTAAAGTCGAATTTGGAATACTATTTTGTTATATTTCTTTTGTAAATAAGACGATATATACGATTAGCACATTGATTGGCGAAGAAGCATTACATTTCATTATAAGTATGTGTCTATATTCGATTTAATATCCGTTTTTATTTATTTATTTACACATATTTAAGATGCAACTATATCTACTTATATTAAATACCAACATTTCTTCCTACCACTAAGTTTAAACTACTCTTTTCCATTTAAAGTTTGGAAATAAGGACGTCCATTATCCCTCGAAATTATTGTTTTTGTCTGCTAAACCTCGCTCAAATTTTGTTGTCAACTTATATGATGTTTTATAAAAAAATAATGTCGATCGGTATATATATACCGACTTCAATTAGGTATTTTTTTTATTATGTCTGCCTGTTTTGAGTTTGATAAGCATTTATAATTTCTCGTACAACACCAGTGACGGTGACTAGCAGGTCGGACAGATGTTGAGGATGGAAGTGAAAGCCGGCCACGCCGATAAGTCCCCCACTGTGATGTTCCATTGCGCGCGCCGCTGTCATCCATTCACCTCTGATCCCCAACTGAAAGTATCACGAAAAGTTAGACTTTTTGCTTAATCTCCATATCTATTCGACACAATTCCGTACCAACCACTTTTCGAGTGGTATTCTTGATATAAGGCGGTTTCTGGCGCAGGTGAACGTCTGTAATTCTTATGTAGTAATAATGCGACAGCTAAAAGATGACACATCATTAATTTTTCTGGAAGATTTTCATAATGAGCCTGGGATATTGCAACTACAACCTTATTTTGGTTATGGATATGATTCTCGTTGAGCAGAGAGCTTGCACTTGCGCGGCGGTAATTACCAACTGTCAAGTGATACCAGATCTTTTTGCTGCTGGTGGACATTTCCAAACTTAACAATCACTGCGGCGGTTAGGTAGGTATACCAGGCGTTTATAGAACGATTTATAACTTCAGGTTTATATATATCTGAACTGTTCATTAATGCTATAAGGAGCATATTAGTGCCATTAAGCACTCACCGGTGGTGGGTCAGCGTCGGTGTTCCTCATACGGCGATATGGAGTGATGGGCGCGTGTACAACCAATTGCCCGCCGGCGGAGACCGCACGCCGGTAAAAGTGCTCAGTGGGTCCGCCTGGCCACTCCGACCCCGCCGGTGGCAGAGCATGCGCGCTCATAGCCCGGTATTGTTGCCATCGGGTTAAGCCATTCTCTGCAATAAATTCCCAGTATTTTGTAAAAAGTAAGTTTAATTAGCTGCGCACGCACATGGATACTTTCTCAATATACTGGTTACTTGGATGTTTATTTAACAACTTTGCATCGGTCTCCCTACATTAAATTTAATAAAAGTATAATAGTTACCGTTCATGCAAATTAAGCCAACGACGACTGTAAGCTAGAAATGTATTAGGGAAGCTTACCACTAGAGAAGAAAGCTGTGACGGAACCGAGACCGCACGCGCTGCACTCCAGCTTATCGTGTACCTCGGCCCAGACGCTGGTCGCCACCGCGTCTTGGCAGAATCGAGCCATCAGTTCTTCGTTGCCTAATCATTTTTGCTTACTATATTATTGTTTTTACACCGTGTTAATTTTCAACCCATGGCTTCGAAAATCAATCATAGACAATAGTGTAATTTTCTGAATATACCGACCTTTGCGTGTACACCTTAGATGCTATTTTAGATTAACGCTGGTACGTAAAACATGAAACCAACTTCACCCGAAGTCCGAGATTACCTAACAATAAAAGATTTTAACGACGACGTCGTCGTTAATAAAGTTGACAAATAAACTATTTTTTTTTAAACGACGACGTCGACCTTTGAAGAAAAAAAGCTTCTGTGATGATTTTGAAATATTAAACCTATTACTTTTTAATTTTATATCTATATTAATATAAAACAATATAATCTTATTAATAATATGTACATCTATAATATAAGACTATAGTTTAAAATTAACTTTGATCTATTTTAATAAAAAAATTAGAGTCATCGTTGAATTTTATACACACTTAGATTACTAACACTGATAGGTTTTGTTAAATAGCCCGGGTTCGACAGCTAAGAAGAGATGCTTCAGGTTTTTCATTATAAAATTTGTTTCATCGCTCCGCCTCTTGATGAAGTGTCGCACCTCGGTCTCGCGGGACTCGTAATACGGCTCCACGTGTCTGCAGTACAACCTGCAATCAACATACTGTGTAAGGTTCCAGAAAAGTCCTACTCATAAGATCTGTGCTCCACATAGCAAAGTTTGTATATGGCTTGACACACCGATTAGGACAGGTATTTGGATGAGGAGGAGGATGAGATATATTGTTTATATTTATGTTGATTTATTATTAAAATATGTAAAGAAATTATATTTCTTTAATTTTTGAACGACATTGAATGACATTGACAACTGACAAGCGCTAAAGTCTGAGGTCAATGGTCAGTTGAGAGGTTATTATTGTATTAGATTATTGTTATTTAAGATAGATAAATAAGAATAATTGGATAAATATACAACGATTACAACGTATGTACGTAACAAAAAAAAAGTTTTAATTTTCCTTTTCAAAGCAAGATACGGTTTTGATGTTTTGAGTATCTACATATTTCATTATTTCGGCTATGTGGTACCGACAGAGTAGAAAAGCACCTCCCCATACCAGTTGTCGTGAGAGGCGTTTGAGAACCGACCGATGGCGGTATATCCTTCCGAAGCTGTGTAGCTTAAATGCAACAGGGCGTTATTGGGCAGCAGCATTGCCTTCGTGAAGCTGATTGTTACCATGCTTGCTAAGCGTGGCAATTATAAGCATATTTTCCCTTTTTTGGGAAGGCCTTTTTCCAGCACTGGACGTTTTACGGCTGCTATGATGTTTCCTCGGTTTCATGTAACACACATGAAACCGCAGCCATGAAGTCCCTAAAAACTAGTCGCTTACAAATCAAGTCAATACCAGTTTATATTTATAAAATCAGTCAATTTATAAATCAGTTAGTATTGTCATAAAAGTCAGTTTTAGAGTGTTTTTTTTAGTTTTTGCAAGCAGTTACAGGGTGAAGATAAGCGGCGCTTGACTATTGAAAATATATTTATTTAGAGCTAGCGTTCGACGTTGCTTATAAATTGTATTGTTTACCACTCTGGTTGGACTGCGAAGTCAGTCCTGGACAGTGTTTTCCAAGCTTCCGCAGCCAGCTGCTGAGTGAAGGTGCTCTTCACGCGGGCTACTCGACGTCCTTCGGGCGGTAGCACTATCACAGCCGTGTAGTGATCGGCCACTCGTCGCCAATGGTACTCTCGCTTCTCGATACTGGCGCGCATCCCATCGTCGTACACGTTCAGTCCGATTAAGGTCGCAGTGCCCTTTCGATCGTGAACCACCAGTGCTTTGCGGAACTGAATGCAAATGAATAACCATTGTAAGCTATATTACCTTACTGATCTACACTTTACAGAATTTGGCGAATAAAATATATCGGCGAAATATCTGTTGAATGGAAGTTGATAAAATTTAATACTTATAATACTAATTTCATTTGTTAGCTTTTCTGTGCTGTTCCAACTTCATAGACGCTGGCAGAGTTCATAGGCAATACTAGAGCAGCTGTCAACGTATACCTCTTCGTTATAGTTGAACGTCTTTCTCACAACTTGTTATTTAAAGAATAAGAGAAAAAAAATATAATTTACATTGAATATATGTTATAATAATATTATATTGTACTTGTGAAATGATTATATAAAGAAATATAAATAATTAAAAAAAGATATATAGTAACATTAGAATAAAATGTATTCTGATTATTTATGTGGGTTAAATATGTCAAAAAATAAACAACTAGTCAGGCAACAATGTGATATATTTAAATATATCATAGTTAACCAGAGGAAGGTATAGTCATTAGACAATATTACTGTAAGATCACTGTTAAGTCTGTAATAAATTATTTTAATACTCTCACTTGTAAAGTAAACTCATGAGTTCTGTGTTTGTACTACTTTTGGATTTATTACTTTTTAAACGGTTTTATTTAGCTCACCCCGTTTGTTTTATTATTTATTCCTGGGTCAAATTTAGTAATTTAAATTTCACCCTCTCGCTGTCAACCGATTAATCTGAAATTTTGTATACACTTTGGATTTTGGTAACAATACTAATGTTTATTCATTATCATTATAAATTCAAGATGGCTGCCGCTTTAAAATGGCGGATAATTTATGTTTTATTGATCCCATCAATATGGGTATCAAATGAAAGAGCACAACAAGCAGAATACAATTTACTATAAAAAATTGAAATCCAAGATGGCGGCCGCTACAAAATGGCGGATAACGTAGGTTTTATCAATCCCATCAATATGGATATCAAATGAAAGTGCTAAACCAGTAGAATACAATGTACTATATATAATTATAATCCAAGATGGCGGCCTCTACAAAATGGCGGATAACCTAGGTTTTATCAAAACCATCAGCATGGGTATCAAATGAAAGGTCTCAACAAGTAGAATACAATTTACTATGAAAAATTGAAATCCTAGATGGCCGCCGCTACCAAATGGCTTATAACAATTTTTTATTAATCCCACCAATATGGGTATCAAATAAAAGGGCTTGACAAGAAGAATACAGAGCACTATACAACCTCAATATTTAAGATGGGCGCAGCCACTAAATGGCGTATAATAATAATATTTAAATTTAGAAATTGAATCTGTAATTTAGGTATCTGATTAATCCAGCCTGAATCCACCACCCAAGACAAGATTTTGTATCGTGTTGAGGACTGTGTGGCGTTAGGATGGCTAAAAATGATACGTCGTTAGCGGTACACCACCCAAGTTTATATAAAGGAAATATTTGTGGGGGCAAAAGTCATGCTAAAATGTCCAATGTTGACGTTTCAAAGGGATTAGTAAATGGCGCTATAGGCTATATCAACGAAATCGTTTGGCCTCAATTTCGTCGAACTCGGATGTATGCAACAGATGTACCTTTCGTTCGAATTGATTTCGCAAGAGACGGAGTACATCTTATACACACGATAGCCATACAGTTTCTAGCTAAGTACAATCACGGGACGGCTAAAAGAAGAATGTTGCCTTTAATATTATCATGGGCTTCTACAATACATAAAATGCAGGGCAGCAATGTGGATTACGCAGTCGTATACTTAGGTGCAAAACTGTTTGAAGAAGGTCAAGCCTACGTAGCTCTTAGTAGAGTAAGATCTTTGCAGGGACTACGTATAGAGGAGTTGGACTGCAATAAACTAACGAGCAAGAAACCTTGCAATAATGAAGCACTAAATGAATTAAACATAATGCGAAATAAAAACTAAAAACTATAAAATAAAAATAGGTAAAAAAACTTTTTAAGGTAAACGGTTTTATGTTAAACATACTTTGCAATCCTACTACTATTATAAAGGCGAAAGTTTGTAAGTATGGATGTATGTATGTATGGATGTTTGTTACTCTTTCACGTAAAAACTACTGACTGAATTTGAATGAAACTTTATCACAATATAGCTTATACATCAGAATAACACATAGGCTACAATTTTTGAGGTTTCTAATGTGAGGTCGTAAAAAATCACATTTTTTGCGCTTACATTGCAAACGCTGACTGAATCCTACAAGATAGATCAAAACAATGTACTACAGTATTGTAGGTACAACTTAAAAAGGTCTACAAAAAAGTCCGTGATGGTAAATGTTTATCTCTTAGGAATAACCCACAATAACCATTTTTTATCCTTTACTTTGTACAAGAAATAATGGCTTATTTACGAAGCGATTTTAAGCAATACAGTATTAATCCTTATCCAATTAAGTATCCTAAATACATTGTGCATTTAATAAAGATCAATATGGCTTTTTACAGCATGTAAATTAAATAAATATTTTCGAAGATATCACAGATTTAAAATGCAGAGTCATAGCAATTTCGGCGATAAATACCGTTTCGGTGATAAATACCGGCAGCGGTGCCAGGCGAACGGGGCGTGGAGGGAGCGGGGT
>JACJUM010003129.1:9827703-10073662 GCA_020976665.1 Heortia vitessoides
CAACAGAACGCTGAATATCTGGCATCTCAACGGGCTTCTGAGACACCCGAACAGTCTCAAGCTCGGCGTCTTCAGCAAGCGACTTACATAGGGTCCCAAAGAGCTACTGAAACTGTTGAAGCTGCTGAAGCTCGCAGACGCGCTGTTGCTGAAAGGGTACAACAGCGACGATTAATATTTACAAGAAACGCGTGGGGAGTATTCGATAAAGCTGCATTTGAGTACGATGAAACTCTTGATTACGAAAACCACAAGCTTATAAAAATAGAAGCGATGAATAAAGAATGCAGATTTTGCGGTGCTCTTAAATGGAAAGAGGAAGCTGCAGGCATGTGTTGTTCGGGAGGAAAAGTAGTTCTTCCTTCAATAGACGAGCCAGTTGAACCTCTTAAAGAACTTTTTTCAAATGAAACAGATGAGTCTCGCCGTTTTTTAAAAAACATAAGAAAATACAATACATGCTTCCATATGACATCTTTTGGAGCTGATAACATTGTGTCGATGCCAGGATTTTGCCTGACTTTTACAATCCAAGGGCAAATATACCACACAATTGGCTCTTTGCTTCCTGCTACTAATACGCAACCAAAATTTTTGCAAGTTTATTTCATGGGTGATGAGGAAGCACAAGTTGATAGGCGTTCTGAGTACGTACCAGGTGTGGAAAGAAACACAGTTCAAAAAATACAAAAAGTTCTACATGATCACAACGTTTTAGTGCATGAATTTAAAATGGCTAAAGATAGAGTGACTAGCGATAATTACAAGGTCGTGATACACCCAGATCGTGTACCACGTGGTGAACACGAAAGACGATTCAATGCCCCGACCACAAACGAAATAGCTGCCGTAGTAGTTAGAACTGAACAAACTGCGTCTCGGGACATTGTTATTCAGGCGCACGATGGCCGGCTTACTAGAGTTCCGGACACTCATAGATTTTATGATGCTCTCGAGTACCCGATAATTTTTTGGAAAGGACAAGAGGGGTACAGTTTTGATATTCCGCAGACAAACCCAGTTACAAAACAGCCTATACCGAACAAAAAAGTGTCGTGCAAGGACTTTTATGCGTATCATATGATGGTACGTCGCAACAATTTTAATTTATTGCTTCGATGTAGGCTTCTCTTTCTTCAGTTTTTGGTGGACATGTATGTCAAAGTGGAGAGTGAGCGCTTAAGGTTTATTGCTTTAAACCAAACAAAACTGCGAGCAGAAAACTATATACATTTACAAGACGCGGTCAGGAATGATGCGGATTTAGATCCAAACAATTTGGGTCAATTCGTAATACTCCCATCGTCATTTGTAAATAGCCCGAGATATCTTCATGAGTACACGCAGGATGCGTTCACATACGTGCGTAACTACGGGAGGCCTGATTTGTTTATTACTATGACATGTAATCCCGCTTGGCCAGAAATTACTAAAGAACTCATTCCAGGTCAAAATGCAACAGACAGACATGACTTAACAGCCAGGTTATTTAAAATAAAAGTACAAAAATTGGTTGCTCTACTTACAAAAGGCAAAATATTTGGAGATATGAAGTGTTTCATGTACTCGATCGAGTGGCAAAAAAGGGGTCTGCCTCACGTGCACTTACTGCTGTGGTTGACGGAAAAATTACGCCCCAACCAAATTGATGAAGTCATAAGTGCGGAGATACCAAATCCAGAAAGTGATCGAAAACTCTACGATACTGTAACCAAAAATATGATTCACGGTCCCTGTGGTGCACTAAATCCGTCATCACCATGCATGAAAGAAGGAAAATGCACCAAAAAGTATCCAAGGGCGCTTTTAAAAGATACTCAAACTAACGACAAAGGCTATCCTTTGTACAGGCGTAGAGCACCAGGAGATGGCGGCCGTACGATAACTCTAAAAACTCGAGGTGGAACACAGGAAGTATTGGTTGACAATAGCTGGATTGTCCCATATTCTCCTCTTCTGTCTAAAATTTATAACTGTCACATAAATGTAGAGTTCTGCAATACGGTACAGGCAATAAAATATATTTGTAAATATATAAACAAAGGCAGCGACCAGGCTATTTTTAACATTCGACAGCAAGGGAATGTTAATATTGACCCGAGAGATGAGGTGCAAACGTATCGAGCCGGTAGATATGTTAGTAGTAACGAAGCAGCGTGGCGGATCTTGGGTCTGCCTCTGCATGAAAGACACCCAACAGTCACTCACCTTGCGGTTCATCTGCCAAATGGTCAGCGGATTTACTTCACTGAAAACAATTTTAGAGAGAGAATGGCCGCACCACCTAAGACGACACTAACTGCATTTTTCCTGCTTTGCCAAAATGACGCATTTGCAAAAACATTACTTTATGTTGACGTACCCCGCTACTATACATGGAACGTGTCGTCGAAAGAATGGAAACGTCGTTTACAAGGTTCATCTGTCGACGGCTGGCCAGGTGTGAAGGCAGGAGATGCTCTTGGGCGCATTTACACAGTGCATGTTAGTAACTTCGAATGTTACTGTTTGCGAATGCTGCTGAATGTGGTACAGGGCCCCACTAGCTTCTTGGATCTAAAAACAGTTGACGGCCAAGAACTTGAAACTTTTCGACAAGCGTGTGAGAAGTTCGGGTTGTTGGAAGATGACAACCACTGGGATGCCACAATGGAAGAGGCAGTGCTGTGTCGCTCTCCTTCGCAAATAAGAGAACTATTTGCAATATTGATATGCACTTGCGGTTTATCCAATCCTCTTCAACTATGGGATAAGTATAAATCTGCATTATCGGAGGATATCTTGCATAGATTTGAAAGGATGGATCAAGTCAACAATGATCTATGTTTCAATGAAGCACTGAGACATATAGAAGACAAAATAATAACGATTTCCGGTAAGAAATTGTCCGACTTCGGTATGCCTACACCAGAGCGTCGAGGAGAGTTGTCGACCGATTTGATCAAAGAGCTAAGCTACGATATTGCTTTATTAGACGCTCAGGTCAGCGAAACTGAACCACGCCTGCTACCCGAACAAAAAAACATTTATAACAAAATATTACAACGAGTTGAGCTTGACAAAGGCGGCCTTTTCTTTCTTGACGCCCCGGGCGGTACAGGTAAAACATTTTTGCTTAATTTGCTTCTAGCAAAAATTCGTAAGGACCGTAAAGTTGCATTAGCGGTGGCTTCCTCTGGGATCGCTGCAACATTGCTGAGCGGTGGACGAACGGCACATTCGGTTTTTAAATTACCTCTTAATCTGGCGAGCGAAGAAACCCCAACGTGCAACATCAGTAAGAGCAGTGCCCGTGGCGCCCTCTTGCAACAATGTATGCTGATCGTGTGGGACGAGTGCACTATGTCACACAAACGCGCCATTGAGGCGCTTGATCGCTGTCTACAAGATATTCACAGCAATCGAAAGTTGATGGGTGGTGTGGTAGTGTTATTGGCAGGGGATTTTAGACAGACTTTACCTGTTATCGAGAGAGGCACTGCAGCAGATGAAATTAACGCATGTCTAAAAGCCTCATATCTGTGGTCTAAAGTTGAAAAGCTTTATCTTACCACTAACATGCAACAGCATATGCTCAAAAACTGCTAGAAATTGGTGAAGGCCACCTAAACACCGACCAAGAAGGTATGGTTCTTTTCACACAGCAATTTTGTCATGCTGTGGAGACAGAAGACGAACTTATTGAACAAGTTTTTCCGAATCTGCAACAAAATATTCTTGACGAAAATTGGTTGTGTGAAAGAACCATATTGGCACCAAAAAATGAGACTGTTGCGAAAATAAATAAAAAAATCTTGGCCGAAATAAACAGCGAAACATCAGTGTATAATTCCATTGACACAGTTATGTCATCCGATGACACTACAAGTTATCCCGTAGAGTTCCTAAACTCTTTAGAGTTGTCCGGGGTGCCATCACACAAGTTGGAATTAAAGGTAGGTGTACCCGTTTTGTTAATGCGTAACCTGGATGCGCCAAGATTATGCAACGGTACTCGGTTGCGAGTTACCGAATTAGGAAGGCATATAGTGAAAGCTACAATTTTAACTGGAGAAGCCAAGGGAGACAATGTTCTTATACCGCGCATCCCAATCATACCCAACAACTTGCCATTCAATTTTAAACGCCTGCAGTTCCCATTAAAAGTCGCATTTTCAATGACGATCAACAAATCGCAGGGTCAAACCTTGAAGGTAGCAGGCCTACATTTGGGCACGCCATGTTTTTCTCACGGTCAGCTCTATGTGGCTTGCTCACGTGTTTCCAAAGCGAAGAATCTGCATGTTTATGCTGAAGGAAAAAGATCGTTAAATGTAGTTTATAGGAGCATACTGCAGTAGCTACCTATATGCCTATGATTAGGGCTCTGCAGTGCTTAGTTACCGTATTTCTTACTTATTACTAGACTAGACGGGACGAACCTGAAGTCCACGCGAACGAAGTCGCGGGCAAAAGCTAGTGTTTAAGATAAATGTACTAAAAATCAAAAAATAATAAAATAGATACAGTGGTGAGAATTATAAACATATGCATAGACTAGACTAAAACAAAACCGTGGGGCACGTCAATTGTCTACAAATTATCGACTTAATGTGCGATAGAAGAATCGTATAATTCGTCGTTAGGCAGTTGGCCCGCAGACGGTGAGGATATTACTTACTATTTTCTTGCTCTTGGAAATTCCAATAGTTTTACACTCCATGTAAATAAAAGAGATTTTTCAACTAGTTTATCGTTGGACATTCACACTGCTGGCTGGCGAGAAATCGTTTCACTGCTCGTAGTTTGTCTTTAATCGACAAAACATTTGATAAAAGTACTACTCGCTCACCACTATGAACCCCTAAAACTCGCTTATAATCGAGCTTGCTGGCTTGTTTCCATATTCTAGCCCTACTTATCACACGTCCATCGTTGTCGGTAGAACAACTGCCTAATTATAGTGTAACATTACAAAACAAACATTTTAATCAACGATTGTAGACAATTGACGTGCCGCACGGTTTTATTTTAGTCTAGTCTATGAATATGTTTGTAATTCCCACGACTCTATCTATTTTATTATTTTTTGGTTTTTAGTATATTTATCTTAAACATTGCAATGTATATTTAACAAAAAACCGTTTAATTTAAAAAGTTTTTTTACCTAATTTTTCCTATTTATTCTACCAATAGGTACCTTCTTCCATTCTGCAGGGTAATCTCTGAGTTCGTGCGGAGTTCCGGCCTGTTCTAAATGTATGAAGTCCACTGTACGGTATCCTGGCTTCAGGATATCACTATCAAACTGTCAACAGGTTTTAAAAACACTAAAAGTTAGTTAGGTTTAGGTTTAAAAACTCCACATTTAGGTAACCAAGTACTCTAATACAAATTCGATTTGATTGAAACAGTTTAGGCTTTATTGTTTTTGTGTTTTAGGGCAACATGGATTTATAATAGTAATCAACTTTATACATCATACAAATTGTGTAGCATTAAGATTTGCTTAAATTAAGAACCTATGTGTCGTTAATTGTTTGAGTTGTTTGTTTATACCTAGACTCACCAGGTGTCGTAAATTGTCATGTAATACTATGTTGCCTCTGTTATCGATCAAACATAAGGAGCCGCCTGCACCCAGCTAGAATTAAAAGATATATTCATCTTAAAAATGTTGTTTTTTAGAATTAGGTAATGGTAGGTAATCAATGGATTGATTACCTATCATTATCTAAAATCACAGTAGGATGCCGAAGGTATTTAAGCAACTTTCTTAAACACGTGTGACGATGGCAGTGAGAGAAAAAATTCCGCAGTATTTTTAAATATAGCTAGGTTAATCGTTTTGTTATTTTAATTCATGAAACGATTGTTCATGAATGGAAATTTGTAATTGAATACCGTAGATTTTGAATGCTACGAAATTACATGTTCCGTAGTAGTTATATATGCATCCTAGCTAGGTCGGTCTACCAGTGTATCAATATTTTCTAATGTTTTCTACGTATTATTAAAGCTACTTATTAAAGTTTCTATAAGTCTGACTTTAACATATCAGGAATAAAAGATATTTGTTTCAAAGGTTTCAAAAGTCGAAAAAATGAGCTTACCCGATTGGGTAAGCTCAATATTCAGACAATAAGAAAGCAAGATATTGCTTTCTTATTGTCTGGCTATCGACGGTAATATAAATAAATATCTCGCAAATTTAATTCTTTAATTGACGGGTAGCTGTATTAGTAGTGAATTTTAACTTAAACGTAATTCATTAAAAACTTATGTGAATTTTGAGGCTAGTTAGAATAACGGTTAGTGTCCGGTGTCGTAGGAGGCAATTGAAGTACCGGAACGGGCAAGGTATATTCACCCAAAACAAAGTAGCTCAAATGCAACAAACATTCCCGTCGTAAAGCTACGCTCTACAATTGCGACCATGCGTGCCCAGCAAGACAATTATGGGCAAAATTCCTCATTGAGAAGAGCCATGTCCAGCTGCCAATTTTATTTCAACGTATTGCTTTATTGTTTTGTGGTCCAGAGATTATTGTTGATATTAATGCTTACTTGCCGATATCAATGTACAATTCCGTCGATTAAATAGGATAATGGAAACAAATTGGCACCGCATCCCTTGATTTTATATTTTCCGCGTATTACCTGATAATAGGGCAGTATCAGCTTCAATTGATCTAGAGGTATGTCAACGCCCGCAACTCCAAGTAATCGGTTGACCGGATACTGCGTAATAAAATGTATTTATGACACACTGATTATATTCGAAATGATCAAGAGATATATTATCAATCATAATTACCGTTCTCGTAGAATTCCTAGGGTCTTCCTGTAAACGAATACGATAATATCAGAAGACTGATAAGATATCATCATAACAAAATCATTTTCTTTATCTTTATTTACTAGTCACAGAAAAGCATACAAATTTATAGATACTTACCTCATCCAATTCTATAGTTATGTTCTGCAACAATTAAAAATAATTAATTACCATTTCAATCGAATATTTTGTGCCGTGCCAATTATCTGACAAGATCAGTGTCAGAGGAAGAAAAAGTATAAAATAAAACCTCACCTCAATAGTAGTACTCTCGAATACAGGAATGGAAACACTTATTTGCAGTCTATAGTTCTTATCTTGACCGTCGTAATAGTAGCCTTGTAGGTTCTGCGAAAGAAACAAGCTTTAGGAACATGTTAATAGGAACTCGTACAGGATTAGGAACGGAATATTTCGATCTCGATTAGGTTCCATCGTTTAACTTTATATAAAAAAAATGATTTGTCATTTTCATACTTTATTTTTTTCCAAGGTATATATTGAAAATACCTATAAATGTCTAACAATTAATTTTATACTTAGTTTTGGAATTGACTAACTCACAAGACTCTCTTGATGCATATGGTCCTTGTAAGTGTTGTTAAGCAGCCTTTCTTTGTTCCTGCGGAGTTGGTTGTACCGGTATACTTGTTCATTATTCTCCTTTTCTCTCCAATACATTTCGCTCCTTCTAGGGTCCTGAATATTGTAAGCCAAATTAGTATAAGTAATTTGTCATGAACATCTACAATTTGCAGGATGGTTGAATTTTTCGGAATTCTATGCTATTTTTATAATACCAACTTTGTATTTATATAATTTCAAAGGGTATCGTAAGAAGCTATTGAGGTGCCGAGGCAGATGACGATACATTTACCCAAAACAGCGTAACTCAAACTGAACAGAGCGGAGACGGGCTGCAGCATTCCTGTCGCGAAGCTATGCGATTGCCGTTACTTCTGTGCGGCAATTATGAGAAAAGAATCCTTAAGAAAGAAAGTTTCTGTACGGTAGTGAACGTCATACGGCTGCAGTGATGTTGATGATGATGAAGAAAGGTAATATGTACAATAGAGGAATTAATTACCAACTGAATCGGTGTTCAGTAGGCTGAGGTAAATGATACTCATTCTTAGACTAGACTTGATATTTTTAATTGGGCACTGTGTCATTATTAAATTTCAATGCTGGTGCAAGTAAAATTTCTACTAATTAAGTTAATAGTATATATTTCTAAAAACCCAAATAAAATTTTAATAATAAAAATCATTATAATGTACGTAGTGAGTAGTAGCAATAGAGATCGTGAAAAAATTAGCTTACTTCAGCAAACGCGTAGACATCGCTAAACACTTTCAAACGTTCCTCCCTCTGCGCGACCAAAGGCCGTTCTAGAACCCGCAGGATTCTCATGACCTGCTCGGTGACGTCTGCGTCGGTCACAAGCTCGGCGAAGTAGCCGTCGTTGTCGCAGCTGATCCAGTGGCCGTACTCACGGGTGTTGTCGCGGAGCCCGAAGCGGTCGTGGAGCCACATCACAAACAACCTTCAAATAAAAATTGTTTAACACGTATTTGATACACCCCGCTATTGTACCTAAGCTTTGTTGAAGGCGGACATAAGCTACGGTAACTTGTTACCATTACCCAGAATTTAACGCGAACTAAGCTGCGGGTAAAAGCTGGACTTTCAATGAAAGTCATGAAACTTCTTCTTCATTGAATGTTCTTCATTGTAAGAAATCATCTTTTAAGAGGCTAAGAGGTAGGGTGCAAAGTTAAATGAAAGTTTTATGATTTGTAAAGTTATTTCAATAAAATACAAGAAAATATACGAAAGGTGAATCGAGTCGTTTATTTGTCGAGAAAGGTAAAGCACAGTGAAGCATAAATAATACCAGTTTTGTTTTACAGCTTAACACGAGCGAAACTGTAGCCGCAGAGCGCTGCTCCGATTCGAATAAATCCAAAATATTTAGTAAAATTTAGTAAATTATTAGTATTAGTAAAATTTTGCCGTAAGGTACCGGCAGTATAGAATAGTACATCTCACTGCACCAGATGTCGTAAGAGGCGACTAAGGTACCAGAATCGACAGATGGCGGTATATCCATTTAAACAGTGCAGCTCAAATGCATAGGGCGGCAATTATGGGCAAAAAACTTCCTCTCTTGGAGAGTCTTACGTTCAGCAGTGGACTTCCAATGGCTGGTATGATGATAATAATGATAATGATTTAGTAAAATTATATTCGATATCTTTGATGACGAGTTTTATATCAATTATTGCGATCATGAATAGCTTCGAAAAGTAAAAAGCATTGAGTTAAGATGGATGTGAGGCTGACCTGGAATAATGTAGTGCTTCTGTATATGTACCTGATCCGTCCACCAGGGTCGAGATCTCGAAGTAGCTTTGTGAAATTGTACTCAATGCTATCAGTGATGAGAACGATAGCCTGCTGGCAAGAAGGCGGCCGGTCTGGAGTGCCACGTTGCTTCTGTAGCATATTTACCGCGTACCGCAATACGTTTTCCATATCCGTCTTGTTCTTTAACAACTGTTCCTTCAGTTCAGCCATCATCGCTGCTGAGTTTACGTGGTTTGCCTTTATAAAATATTGTACTGAATTTATTTCCTAGTTTTTTTAGTTGACATTTCGTGATACATTACGCTGCCTGCAATTGGGAGAAGGTAGCGATGGTTGAACTTGACCAATCGCTACCCGAATTTATACAGTCGTAGCTGTCTGTGGGATAGAGGCTGACGAATAGACGCGGTGAATCCGAAATGTCACCTCGGTAATTTAATTGAAAAAGTTGTATTTTTATATATTTGTCTCAAATCAGAATTAATGGATATTCCGTATTAAAGCCTAGTTTTTGGTTATTATTTGTTGATTATTATTTTATTCATAGTAGTTACGATTTTTGGCGGTGTTGTGGATACGTCGTACTTTACGGCTTTTCATATGGCATTTTCAGATTAAATTTCAGATACATGACATCTCTGGCGACATTTGTTCGCCATCGTACATGTTAACATCGTGGGAGTATAAACAAGATAACACTGTAACCTGAATTTATAAATAATAATAATAATAGCAAATTCCCAGAACCTGACTCCGGTAATTCGTTTAAAGCACTTGTGTTACGGACGCCAGATAACAGAGGAATCACAAATATACTACTTAAATACATATATTTAACACCTAGACACAGAACAAACACAAATATCATCATATACATAATTGCTCTGGGTGGCATAAGTGCTCTCTCACAAGATCGTAACATCTGCGTAATTTGTCAAATGTTGCTTTGTTTCTGGTATGTTCTTGTTAACTGTATTATAAATAAATAAATTTTGTGCGGTATATCGCCCAGACAGTTATTTCTGGTCTATTTTATAAGGAAAACAGATTAAATTTTAGGGAATTTGTAAGTATTACCGGTACAAGTTTATCGTTGAAGCAGTTAATAGGCGATCGCACGATGACATTGAACCGTAGCACGTTGACGCGGTCGTCGTCGGTGAGGGCGTTTAGCATTGTCAGCGTAAACTGCTCAGCTATCACCTGTACATGTGTACTTTAATATTAAAATAGTGATACGAAATACTTAATTACATTTATAATTATAAGAAATAATATCTTTACGTGTGAATACAATTTAAGTGTCTGTTTATAATTCCAAATACACAGCTTATCACTAATTGCATATGAAAGAAAATACGGTACAAACATTTTTGTCTGTCTGTATGTTTGTTCCAGGCAATCTCTGATACGACAGGACCGATTTAAGTAAGATTTCATTGGCAGAAAGCTGATTGTAGTAAATAAATAAAAATTCATACGACATCTTACACAGAAAAGAAGACAGAAAAGTAATAATATAAAAATATTTGTCCGAGGTGGGAATCGAGCCCGCGCCAAGGGTTTGACCTTCTTTTCTTGACCCTTGGTCAGAGTAACACAGCCTACTTTTAATAACTTAGCCTGCTATTCTCACGGGAACGAGTACTACGCGGATGTAACCGAGGGGCACTGTTATTAATACATACAATTATTATTATTGTTATTAAATATTTTCTGAGAAAATCTTTTTATCAAGGAGTCAAGTAATGATATTATCATCATCATCATATCAGCTAATAGACATCCACTGCTGGATATAGGCCTCCCCAAGTAATCTCCAATAGGACCGGTTGTATGCGGCCTGTGTCCAGCGCGATCCTGCGGTATTAGTCAGATCGTCTGTCCATCTTGCGGGTGGACGCTCTACGGTGCGCTTGCCAGTACGTGGTCTCCATTCCAGAACCTTACGACTCCATCGGCCATCGGGTCTGCGTACCAAATGCCTTGCCCAGTGCCTCTTCAACTTACTAATCCGCCGGGCAATGTCAGCAACCTTAGTTTTGCTACGAATTTCCTCATTCCTGATTCGATCGCGATATATATATATAATGGTATATCTTGTAGCTATTTTTTCGAACAAAACTAACGGTACTTTGACGTCAATTCATGATGGATGGGCCAGGCCAATCATTAACAAATATATGTCCGACGTTTCCGCGCGCCACGCGAACTTTCGGTTCAGCTCCCAGGTCAGGTCATATAGCTAGTTTTGTCTGTCCACATATAACAAATTAGAATTGTTAGAAATATCGACTATGTCCGATAACTATTTTATGCTGAGCCGAGATGAGTCAACCGTATTTTAATCAAACAGTTCGCGTGATAGCAAGCGTCATGTCATATTACAAACATATTACTAGGGCAAAAAATTGCTTTGTATGAAATCTACCCAAGGTCTACGTATACTCATTAATCACTATTCCCATCTATATCGAGATATGTGAGCTATTCTTATTTATAATATCGAGAGCTTTTAACCTGGTTCGAAGAGTTGTCCATGGAGCCGGACGCATCTACCAAGATGAGCACGTCGCGTGGCGCTCCACTGGCGCCGACATACCACGGGCGGAGTCGACAATCATATACATCGGCCACTTCCGACTCTAGGTTTAGTTTAAACACACTGCTCCATACTACACCTATGTAAGTAAATAAATCATTGTATATGTGTAGTTGTAATAAAGTAATCATTGTATTTATAGTAATTTTCTTTAGATTTTTACGTAACTTTACGATTGTAATATATTTTTAGATATAAAATGGTCGTAGTCAGATCTAGAAATTCATCACTGTATAAAATATTTCTTATTTAATAAATCGTGAACGTTTTATGTCAATTTACATTTCTTCAGGCAGTAGGCAAATAAATAGCATAGCATTATTTATTTCTTGCATTAGATACTATTAGATATATTTTATAATAGATAATCCAATATTTGAAGTTTCTTTCTTAATTATCTAAATATGCAGTATGAAAGAAACGCCATATTCCATGATTTAATTATATTTATTTTTGTAATGAATCTCTTAAACAGAACTTAGTATAGTAACGATGATTAAATTTTAAAAATTAGTTAAACTTTTAGAACTGTATGCTGTTTGAAAATTCAGTTAGCTGAAGTATCACACAAAATATGATTTGGTTTAAGCGTAATGAAAATCTAAAATGCTAAGATCGTGGCTAGTGTTCGATGGATACAGCTGTGATGTAAGTATGTATGAAAACCTAAAATTAAACAGTAGCACTGTACTTACCTGGATAAGTCCGTAAGAAACCTTTAGCGCTACAGAAATATTGGAAATCCATAGAGGCATCTTGTGCGTAGTTTTCTTTGAACGTTGAGAGCAGCCCTTCCGACCAATACAGGTGATCGATGACAGGTGAAGCTAAAAATTGCTTAAATTAAGAAACACTATCTTTTTTATAAATATATTTCGGGTCTTTTTAAAGTTTTTATTATATAAAATGTATGTCGACTGCACTGCTGACACCTATTTCTGCCATCAAATATGTATCGGTGTTCGCATTGCTGTGTCCTTGTTTGAAAAATGAGAGGCAGTGAAATTAATCGGTCAATGTAACAGTGTATCTTCAGTTCATAAAGTTGGCGATACGCTAGTGATATCTTTGAGATGACACGAGCGTGAATAGGCTGTAGTTACGTTACGTTTACCATCAAGCGGACCAAAAAACAAGAATTGTCTTTTAATTTTAACAATTTACTGCTATTTGAAGTCAAACTTATAGTTTATTAAGATGAGCTGGCGAGGTTTATAATTATAATCATTTATTTTTGCTGTTCAATAATAGGGTTTAAATTTACATGCATATTTGCTGCTCAGACAAAAACAATTAGCTTAATGCTTGAGCAGACTTGACTTCAACTTGAAAACACTTGAAAATTTCTGGCCGATACAGTTTAGTGTATGTCACATCTTTGGCATGTACAGTATATATACTAACCACAGTCAAATACCTCGGCGGCGATTTGTGCGCTTGTGGTGTTAAGAGTAATATGCGCATCAAAGTGCGCGCTGGGAGCCACGTGCACTTTATCTAGACTGCGACATATTTCGGGAAGATCCCATTCGTTTTCTGGCACCAACTTCTTCTTTAACTGGTCCAAATCCTGAAAACATACGGACAATGAGTCAAGAATATGAAGGCTATAGTGTTTATTTGTGGAAAATTAAAATATCGATCCGATTTCACGTATGGCTAAGCTTAAAGTTCTCTTAAGCTTTTGGATATTTATTTAATCGCTGTGGTCTTTTTTAAACGGTTTTTTTAATTTAACACTTAATACATAAAATGAAAATTTACTCGTGTTAGGTTTAAGGTCCCATATATTATCATTCCTCAACTTCCTAGGGGAATGATCTACCAATTATGTTACACACATTTAAATATATAAAATGCTGCTACTTATATTAATGGCAAATTACATACATTTATGCGGTTGCACAATTACAGCATTAATGTCACCGGTGTATTGTAAATTTCCATTTCAATTCAATTATTCCTAGTCTTAAAATAAACGCTAAATCTTTACTACTTAATATAATATATAAAAATAATAATTGTTATTTTACTAACACCATAGCGCGTGTATTATTAGACGGCCCTAAAAGTTATAAGTAAAGTTGATTACATAATAGTAATTATCTTTAAGTAATAAAAGTAAAGTTTTATTATTATTATTAATTTTTTTTCTGTAATTTGGTTAAGATCGACATAATAGGCACTCTATTCGTTCGAAGCCAGAGCTGGTCTCCAATCACTGTTGTTTTATTTTAATGAGTGATCATTGTCTTATCTTGCTTACAGAGTAAGAGCAATTGACAATCTACGGTAATTACTAAACAAAATTACATCTAATTATGCCAATCCAAGAGTACTTTCAAAGCATATTTATTGTAACAAACATTGTATTTATTTTATGTAACAGTCATAGAACTTGATTGGAATGTTTTAATTAAACAGCAGTCATATATTTTAGAAGATACATTTACTTACAGTGCTGTAGTCATAAGCGTAACCTGTAGGTGGTTTGAAATCTTCACTGGCCAGAGCCTCAGCTTTCTTCATTATGGCCTCGGCAGCTTTAGCCCTTCGTGAAAGGAGGTCTTCCAGATCTCTCGCCATCTGTTCAACAATAGCTGACCCACTTCTTGTAGCTACTTTAAAATCCGCAAAACTATCAATAAGCATCTTTCTTCGCACGATTCGATCTTCGTTTTCGAGAATAATCTCTGATATATTCTTTGCCCATTCATTGACTCTGCAAGGATAAATTGATGTGATAAATTTGTTTGCGTCATACAATACTATATGTTTAACAAAAAAAAAACCAGTATAACTTCTTATCTACATAGATTTTGCTACAATTTTGTTAATACTCATTGTAACAAACTTTTTTTTAATAATTAAGTGAAAATAATACTTGCACTTTGAAGGTCAATTCATGATTAGAAAAAAGGTATAATGCCACCTGAACAACAAAAAACTCACGCATCCTGTTCAATAATTTGTACTATATCTTTCCTAATCGGACTACTGGGAAACACAGGCACCGCTGGACTTTCCACTTTGTCAGCTTCATGTTTCACGCCTTTCTTGTCAGTCTTTGAGTGAGCAGGTCCTTTCTTGGATTTAGAACAATTTGCAATATAAATGCAACATAAAAGTATTAAGAGTTTATAGTCCATGTTGTTACTTTGACCACTAACTACCTATATACAGTCTTCATACTATTAACGTTGGTTGTTCATATGAAGGTTTAACAACAAAGCAGTTTTCTTATAACTACTAAGACGTTGGTTGTATAAAAGTTGTTAAAGATCGCTTTGATACTGGTTAGTTTGTATAAACGATGGGTTAGGGCGGGCGGGCTCGCGGTACTGAGCAGGCTCCGCGACGGCGGACGGCGCCCGACGTCCTGGCGCCATCGAGACGCACTCGGGCACCGCCGACCTATTTCTTCTCATTACCTATTCTAGTGATATCCGTAATAAATTCACGTTTCGATATATTTAAATGAATAACATAAGTCTAAATAGAAACACGGTATAGTTTTACGTTAATGGTAGAAAATATTTGTAATTCCCTGCACGAAACAATACTACAACCGCTGTTATTATTAGTTACTTATTAGACTTCGGTACTTCAAATCGAAACTCTGATATATATCGATAGATCTAAAGATCAACATAATCCAAAGATTCCGATTTTGATGGGCCCTATGGCCCAGCTGATAATGATGCTATTTTGTGCGTCAAAGGTCGTGGGTTTGATCCCCACCCAGGACAAAACTATAAAAAATGATATTTATGTTTATTTTAAGTTTAATTTTATATTTGTAATTTTCCCTATTGTCTGACGTCCGTACAAGTGTTTTAAGCGTCCTATTTTTTTTTTAATAAAAGAGGAGGTTCTGAAAATGAATGTTTTATTTTTCTAAAATTTCAAAACAAAATCTATAAGGTACTTCCCCTAGACCTAATTTATGAAATTTTGGCAAGGAATAAGGTCTTGACGCTCAAGCAAAGGAAAATATCTATTATCACAATAAAAATGCGATTACAAACCTAACATAGAAGTTTGTTTAAGACCCACTGGGCGGGAGTTCGACACGCACTCGACTAGATTTTTTTATCTTAACCAATATGGTAATGAGAAAAGATTTTATAGTTTTTTTGATGTGATTTTTTGAACTTAAAATCTACTTTTTTGATAGATTTTGATAGTTCTTTCACCATAGTATAAATCCACCTTTACCTAGTAACATCAGTTATATTTATTTGATCCCCATATTCTAACGGAGACAGAAATTACACGGGTTAAATCGCGGAGCTCTGTTAGTGGTTTTGTAATTTGATTTTTTACTAATATATTTACGTTCGAAGTTTTTATAAGTTAGAAATTCATATTAGTGCTGGCAGTGCTCGTCTGTATATATTGAATAGAAAACATTATCATATAAGTGGAGGTGTATATAATGTAGGTACTTACTAGCTAATCCGACAAATGTTGTCCTGTCTTAACTATATGAAAAATCTTAAGACTATAAATTGAGATATAACTATCCTATCTCTAAAGTTGTATCAACTGTACCCACGTGTATAGTCGAAAAAACACTTTAAATCGGCTCAGTAGATTAGGAGTTCATCTCGGACAACCACCGTGTCACGTAATTTTTATATATGAAGAATATTCACATAAAGTTATGACGTTATCCAAAATTGCCGGTAGTCTTCAGTCAATCGTGAGCAATTAATATCGGGCGTTTTAAAAAAAATCCGCTTTAATTTATCTGCTTCCGATAACTAAATCAAAGCCAAAACGTAGCGGCTTCTGATAATTAAGTAATGATAGATTTCGTACATTCAATACATTGCCGTCTCACTTGGCGGTTAAAGGATTTTGAACTATGGGAACCAATATGAAAGGCAAGTTTATTGATTTTTATCACGATTTGCTATCAGATTGATCATAATCAGCAATATGCTATAAAGTTTATGATAACGTTGAATTTATTAATTTCGTTAACTTAAAGATTTCTTTTTGATATTTTTTAGTCCCTTAATTTTTTATATTTTTACAGTGGTTGCAGTTATATTTATGGCTGTTTTTACAGCATCACGTACTCAAAAATGTTCAGAGGATCAAAGTTTAAAGTTATTAGTTCCTCACGAAGATTGCGATAAATTCTATATGTGTGTGCATGGTAATCCAGTAGAATTTGTATGTCCTCCCGGACTATCCTTTGACTTTGAATACCAATTATGCAACTGGGAAAGTTTGGTAGATTGTGGTGATAGAAATCGTCCCGGACAAGGAATAGAACCTGAAGAAGACTCCGAGGAAGAAGACTCTGAACTAGAATGCGAGGAGCTAGAATCTGAACAAGAACCCGAGGATGAAGGATCTGAAGTAAAACCTGAAGAAGAAGAGCCCGATGTAGATACGGAAGACGCAGAACCAGAACATAGCTTCGAGGAAGAAAACCCCGAACAAGACTCCGAGGAACAAAAACCTGAAGAGGACACTGAACAAGACTCCGAGGAAGATCGACCAGAGCAAGACTCTGAGGAAGAAGAACCTGAACTAGAATCCGTGGAAGACAAACCTGACCAAAGATCCGAGGAGGAATCTGAAGAAAATCCCGACGAAGAAGTACCTGAACTGGAAACCGAGGAAGATGAACCTGAACAAAACCTTGAAGAAGAAGAAGAACAAGAACTCGAACAGGAATCTGAGGAAGGATCAGAACTTGACATGGAATTCTTTGAGAATGGATGCCCAATAGATCCGAGCTTTATCTGGTTTGTGCCTAATGAGAAGAACTGCAACGCATTCTATCTGTGCGCAGGTGAAGATCTCGTACCTAAGAAGTGTTCTGGGAACTTACACTTCAATCCTATTTCACAGGTACGTCATGGATTCTTTGCTTATTTATAAAATTGATAATGTATAGTATGTATTTGTTTATGTAGCATTTCTTTAATCTTTTCTTACTCTGAACATAGATTAGTTAACAAATGCCAACAATAAAATTACAATTGACATAGCAAATTTATATACGTCTGATAAAGATAATTGTCAATATAATTAATTAATTGATAAGGTTTCATTACCGCTTTTGACGCATTTTTGTTTTAGAAGATTTTAGTGTGATAGCGGTAAGTTAAATTGATAACAGTTTGCCGTATCCTTTATTACTTACCGAAAATTGTTAATTATTTTCGAACAAAGGCGTTGAAAGTAATTTAGGTTTGATAATATGAAAATATTTTTTATGAGTTGTCCTCGAATTACTATGAAGACGTATGTAGTGCAGGGGTCTGCCTTCGTTTACAATCGACCTATGAATACAATATATGGATATATTAGATGTGAAATTTAGACTGATTTGTACAGGTTCATCTTTCTCCTTGTATTCATTAGGTCTTATCTTCATGTCATATTAGCAGCTGTAGAACTGCTGAACATAAGCAACCCCCCCCCCCCCCCCCCCCCGAGTTATGTACATCATAGCCGTGCTGGGTAGGCGCAGAGCGTCTTCGCGACGGGAATTCTGCTCCCATTCCCACCATGTATTTGAGCTGTTTCGGGTGGTAATGCCACCATCTGTCGATTTTGGTACCTCAATCGTTTCCTACCTGGTGCAAGGGGAGGTAATATTTTACCCTTCCAATCTCACAGATTAGACCCGATTTTAGCCCAAACTTTGTGAGCCATTACCATGAGCTATATATTTTAAGTTTTTAATTTGATCCCTTTAATGCACTTTTACATATTAACTATGTCAAATCAGAGTGATGAATTATATATTTATTAGAATCATTTTTACTTTATTCAAATTGAATTGCGAATTGCAGGAACCTCTGCTATTTTTAAATGGTCTGTCGGCTCTGTCTGTCTGTCTGGTTTATCTTTGTCTCTGAATTTTATATGTGTAGGTAGTAAAATAACAACAAAAATATACTAAATTGTTATTAATAGGCTCGTTAAAAGCAATTTATTCAACCAAATATTTGACGACTACGACATTGCTATCTGCTGTTAAAGTGACTACTAAGATAGATTTTTTTTTCGACATTTATGCATTAACTATTTATAATAAAACTCCTCATATAAAGACTTGAACTTGAAATTTTTAACTTATTTTGTTCGACGTTTTGGTTACCAAACGGTATTATTATAATAGATCACAAAATTTACAATATTGTTCTATTGAAAATTCTATTTCAGTAAACGAAATTATAATGAATACTTTAAAGGAATACATATAGACCATGAAATATTTAACTCAATTTGTTCCGGCTGTTGGACTGCAATAAGATTAATAAAAGTTGTTTTTTCCAGAGTTTCGATGGTTAATATCTTTTTCTAATTTAGTACCTCATTTTACATATAAATGTGTGCATTTATAATAGATTAGGTGCATTTTCGTTACAGGTATGTAAATATCCAGAAGATGCTGGCTGTGAAGTCAAGGCTGACGAAGATAAAGAGAAACCTAAAAGGCCCCACTCAAAAAGAAGAATCAAGGTGGAAGTCGTGGTCAGTTTGGATGCATTAATGAATTTATCTTAAAGCTGAATCCTACATGTTCTAGAGAGGTAGATTAGAAACAAACCTGTATCGAAACAAATATTGGACATTTTTAATAAAAACCAGAAATCAATATTCGTTTTATATACCTTATACTGTATGTAAAAAGGTAATTAATGCATAAAATCAGTAAAAAACGCAAGTACGTAGTAAGAATTGTTGTTAAATTTTAATATCAACAAACAGACAGGCAGGATCCTGACTTTGGCAGGATCTTATCAACCGACTTAGGAGGAACGTAACAGGTATTACCCTGTTGATCCTTTTACATTGCGAGTTCTGATTTGTTTTGTTTAGATTGATGTTGACAATTTACGTCAACTGTTTGATAGAAAGAAAAAGAAACAAAGAAACCCCACCCATAAAATAATTAATTTTTAAGTTTCACTATCACTATATTTCTCTTTTTAAGCGTGTTAGGAAAATATGAACTATTAATTGCCAAATTGGTCAAACCGTTTCTCGGTATTGCACTTAGCAACATGCATTTTAACTATATAGATATTCGAAGTGCCGACTAATCTTACAAAGTGGCGTAAGATTAGTAGGATAGAAAGGTAGCGTCAACTAAAGGCTTAGAAGTAACTTATGTATAAGTTACTTCTCAACCTTTAATTGACGCTTTGTTTTTTTCAATAATAATCATATTTATTTTCTCCTTCACACTTAAGAAGTAATGTACAATAACTTTACGTATATTTATTTTCTCCTTCACACTTAAGAACTAATGTACAATAACTTTACGTATATAGAAGGAATTGAATCAAGTTTCAAGTGCGGTAGAGACTGGAGTCTGAAACTAACTTAGCTAACTAAGCTTGTAATTTTCGAATCACCACACCGTACAACAGTATATACTTATATATTAGTGTATATGTAGTGAGTGTGTCTGAGTTAATGTTTGTGTGGGCATATATATTTATTAAAGTTTGTAAATTTTGTTTGAAATTATAATAATATACTCTCACATAAAGGGTGTACATAAAGTCTAAACAAAAACTCAATAGTATAATTCATTAACAATATTGTTTTAATGGAAATTAATACATTTATAGTAGAACGCCACATAAGTAAATTATGGATTAATTCACAACAGTACATAAGTTCAGTAATTCGCACAGAGCTACATCTAGCGTCTCTTTAGCGGTGATTCGCGGACCACTAGTTGGGTCTAGAATGGCGAGATTGACGGGAATTGCTTATTTTAATTAGTAGCCTAAGTTGCCTGCGGTCAGCCGACATGATTCAGTCCGTCAGCTTCAACAAACAGATGTATTCTAGGATATTTACAGAAAACAAATCATTGTTAATATACTTAGAAGAACGATGTTTCAGTTGCAATAAGGCAAGTCAATATCTTATCTATCTGGTAGTCTCTTTTTTTTTTATCAAATTTTGCAGCTTGCTTCGGCATCATGTCCAAGACTCTCTGGACTTCTGAAGAACACCACAAACAATTTTACTTAAATAGACTTCCTATTTTGGACCTCAAGAATTTTATAAGTATTCTGCGGATCCGATGGCGCAGATGGTCCTATCTTGTGCGCCAGTGGTCGTCACCTTAAACCCACCCAGGACAAATATACGAGTATGTACAATGAATATTTAAGTTTGTTCTGTGTCTGGTTAAATGGCTATTTAGGTATTATATTATTAGTATAGATATGTCTGCAAGATTGTCGACAATTTCAATAGATGACCTTTTAAAGATTTCACATGATTTAAGATAGATGCCTTCTTATATGGACAATGAATAATGTACTCGTAAACCTTAAGTAAAATACAGGAAGTTTTGCCATAAAATATCTAGATTGAACTTTTAGCTAATGGTAACTCTGTAGACATAAATGCTTATTTTAAGTAAGGATTCTAGTATCAATTCAATTATAAATAAAATGAATTAACAGAAAAGAAACATATACTTGTAAAATTCAGTTTTTATTTAATTCCAAAATCTTTATTAAAAGTTTATTACATGAATGAATGGTCTTTTTCAGCATTCAGTTCTCATTACAATTAAATACACGATTTTTGTTACATAATAGATCGTAAATGCTCTTTACTTTTCTGGCTCAGAGATGTTTACTGAGAACTGCATATTTAAGGCAAGATTTAAAGGTTTCTGTTGCCGCATTCAACGCAGTGAGACCAGTCACACTTGTCTTCGCTGGGGTTGAATTGGAGTTCCCTGGGGCAGTCCATAGCGACGGGTTTTCCGTAATTGCAAATATAGAATTGGTTGCAATTCTCATGAGCTACTAAAATTCCGTCTGATTCATCAGCAGCGCAAATATCTTGAGCCTTGCTAGCATCGGCGTTACCGGATCCGTAATTGTTTTTAATGCAAACTCGTTCATTGTTCGGGACTTCATCGCATTCTGCCGGCTCATCAACGATCTCTTCTGGAACTTCCCTGTCGTCACAATCAACTCGACGTTTCCATTCACAACGGTTGCGAGCAACGCTGAAGTACAGGTCAGAAGGGCAAGCGTGGACTACGAGTTCTCCATGCCAACACTGGTAAAATTTGTTGCATTCTGGGTGAGGCAGAAGCTGTTCGACCTCGTAGTCCTTGGGGCAACCGTTTTCGTAGACTTCACTAGCGAGGGCTTGTGCAACTGCACACAGCAGCGTTAGTGCTAAAACTGATCAAAAGGTTAATACTGAAAATTTATCATAATATAAATAGAACACACTATAACATTAGTTGAAAACTTGCACTTTAAGGTACAGGAAAATAAAATTGGTGATGTGTTATGTTAACATCCTAGGAATAAATATTTTATGCACAGTTGCTAGCACGAATTTATGACTCATTGCGAGATTGAACTATTTAGTCGAAGTCAACTTTTGAAATAAAATGAATACTTTATGATTATGGTCATTATATGATTGATTCTTTCTTCTATTAATTTATTATTAAGTTACAAAAAGATAGATAACACCCTATATATATATATATATATATATATATATATATATATATATATATATTGTTTAAGTAATAAAGAAAATATCACATCGTAACACATGGTATAAAATAATGTTGGCTTACATTTCATCGTAGGTTCTCTCTGTAGGGGACTTCCACTGAAACTATAATGATTGGACGGCATACACACAATCTTTATACTATGCGTCGGACTTAGATAATTTAGATAATCTTTCTGATTAGTTGAAACACTGATTTTCAAATGATGAATAAGAAATCGTAATTCATCATCATAGTATCATCATAATGATAAACAGATATCAAAATTAATTTAAATATATCATAAAAGTAAAAAAAAATCATTGCTGGACGTACCTATCTAATATGCAATTATTTATAAGATATTTTGTAAGGAAAGTCTTGTTGCATTATTTTTTTTTCAGACTTTGAAGCATTTAGTTTTATTTTATTTGTAAAAGAAGGATACAAACGTTTATAATGACCAAAATAAAAAATAAAAAGTACTTAAAAAGGCAAAGCACGATAACCTATGGTTATTGAAATAATGTAATTTAAATAATCATGTACATTACGCTTTTCCTATTTTAATAGTCATATGATACAATTTTTACGTTGATATAATTAACCGAGCTAAACCTCCACAAGTCGCAATGAAAGAAAGCGTGATCACGTTCCTGTGTCTGAAATCTTGTCTAGCTATATGGCCTAATTCAACTCCATAAAGACACTAGTCCGCACCACTAAGAGCCTTTGTGCAACAGTGGACTTTCTATTGCTGATATGACGAAAAGGAAAAAAAAAATAAAACTTAAATTTCATAAATTCTTTTTAATTATAGAAATCAATCCTCGCCTTTTTCGCTTTGCTTCAGTGAGCGGTTATATTATGTTGTTAAGAATTAATTAATAGATAAAAAGAAATGTAATTGCATGTAATATTTTGACACAAAGATAAATGCTATCTTTTATACAATTTTTTGGAATTAATGTTTAATATTTACAGTAAAATTTTGAGAGATTTGTTAGGGAACCTGTTTTACCAAGACCCGTTTATTAGAATTAAATTTCAAAACTTCATTAATAATACTGTGCATATTTAAAAAATTTACTGAAATACGACAATTGAAACAAACTATTTAATGAAATATTCAAATCACATCAAAATTCTGCCAGATAGAGAGAACTTAAAACAAACAAAAAAAAATATGCGAAGTGTGTTATGCTATATGTAGCATATATTTAATCGTTTATGCACATAAATTGCATAATTAAATTTGGCCGGATGTTTATGTGTCCAAATGTATAGTGGCATACATAAAATATGGTAGAATTTTATTTGGTTTAACTACCTTTGCCAATATTTTGCCTCAGGCACGCAGCGCCGGAGCCGTGTCTGACCCATGCTTGTAATATGTTGCATGCCTGCTGATCGCTCATAATAATGTGTATCTAGTTTTGCTTTTCCAGAGAAATAAAAAAACAGGTTAATTAAAATTCATTTGTATTCATTATAAAGATACGTCATACTCATCATCGTCGGTTGGGTTCGGTCTGAACTGGCGTTCCAGGTGGTCGGCAAAAATCTCGGCGCGGTCGTTCGTGCGGTATCGGTTCGGGTTGCCACCTGGCCCGAGGAGGGGTCTAATCGGAGCTGGTCTCTTAAAGATCTGGCGACATAGGCGGTGAATACTAGTCCAGTCCTCACCCGCTTTCTCCATGTATTGATCCCAGCTATCTGCTTCATGCGACCTCACCTTGGTCTTCACCTTATCGGCCAGAGCGTTGAGTTGCCTCTTAAGACTGGGACAGCTGGTTTGCTGCCATCTCTTTCTGAAGCGCCGTTTACTCTTTATGAGTGCTAAAATGTCATTGGGCAGAGGTAGACATCTCTGACTTTCAGGCATGGTGTGAGTAGATGTTTCAACGGCGCCCTGAATGCAGGTGGTTAATGCATCGGCTAGCTTTTCATCATCCTCTGAGGTGGTAATCGAAATCGTTGGGGTGTTCTATTGCATAGCAGAACTGAACGCCTTCCAATCTGTGGTTCGGCGAACAGCCGGTGGTGTCGCAGCGGTCGGTCTTTCGGGAACGGTAATTAGTACCGGAAGGTGGTCGGATCGGAATTCCTCTATGAGTGTCTCCTGCATCGGCTGGCTGTATAGTCCGTGGTGCATAATAATGTCGATGACGTCAGGGAGGTGTGCTGGGTTGCCCGGGTATTGTGTGGGTGTCTCCGGGCCATTGACTTTAAAAACGCTTGTCTCGGCGGTCTTCAAAAACACTCTTCCGTCTCTGTTGGTTGTTGTTGAGTTCCACAACGTGTCTTTGCAGTTGAAATCGCCCGCGGCGATGGTCGGGACGGGGTTGGTCATTAGGTGGTGGTTTGTATAGTGCAAACACACTTATGGGATGGTCCTTGACACAGATTTCGACGCCTAGAGTGTAGAAAGATGTCGAGGGCGTTTGAGGTGGTAGTAGTGGTTGGTGCAGGATAGATACAGACATATGTTTAGATTTTGTTCCCGAAGCAGAATCCGCAGCAATCCTTGCTTGTTCCTGAGTCCATTGGCGTTCCAGAGTACTATCCTCAGATTATTTTGCTGAGCCATTAGACTGCAGCAATTGCGCTACTCCTCTAAGGATAATGGGAACAACGTTCTCTCCCGACCTAATGGCCCCGAGAACGTCCTGTAGGACGCTGATGGCTTTCTCGGTGTTGTGTTGTGCCAGATCTGGGCTTCGCCTACTGCCTCTGCTGCGGTGCGTGGGCGGCGACTGCCTTCTTTTTGGGGTCTTGGTTCGTAGAGGCACCCCTCTTTTATAAAGCTCTTAGACTTTACTGGGCTCAAACGGAAGGTACTACTCCTCAACAATTAGGAGTTACGGGTTAGTTATTTTTCTACAATTGGCATATTAACCATTAGTGGGAATTCTATGAGTTATTTGGGTGAACTGATGTTGGAAGATCCAATTCCTCAACAGTCAGGAGTTAGTATATATAACATCAGGTACTGTATAGAGTTTATGTTGTTTCAAAATGTACAGGTCGGGTGTCGTTTTTAGTTAAAATAGGTTTTATCTATCGCACTACTAATTTTCTTGAAAAATAAAATTGTAATTAACTAAAAACGCCCTTTGAAAAAGTCAAGAGAAAAAAAAGATTTGTTTGAATAATTTTAGTTTTATGTACTCGTAAAGAAGTATATTATGTTAGGCAGTAGGTTATTAAACTGGGCGCCCTATTTTCATAATGAGTTAAAATTCACAAATAAGTTGTCTAAACCTCTTTGCGCTGTTTACTCTTTTGATACAAGGCGCTTTAGAAGCATACTTTCTATTTTAACATTATCGTTTTTCTTTTTCCTCGTTCGTCTCATTTGTACGGCGCTGTCTCATATGAGCAGTACGTTTAGTTGGCTATTCCATATTAATTGCATTCGATGAATCATTTAAAGAGAGTTTCACTAAAAAGCAAAATATTTTTTCTTAATATATATATACCAATATATACAAAAAAGTAATTGACTAAATAAAGGGACGGAAAAAATATATAATAAAATAAAACAAATTTAAATAATTCAGTTTCTTTACTTTTCTTATTTATTAATTTGTAATTATTCAAACGAAATTTTATATCTATCATTCATTAGGTATACATGAACCAGACACCTACTTAACGCCATCACACATACAAACAAACATTATTATTATTAGGTATTTATTTTTAGATTGTCTAGAAAACAAACACAATTTTAGGACATATATACAATTATTGTTATTTTTGGTATCGGTGACAGCCGAAAAATATCCCGGAGAATTACGAAATAATCTATTAATGAAAGTGAAATTAATATTTCAATTTAAGATCCCTTGCATTTAACGCATTTATGAATGGATTAAGTACAGCTACTTTATCTACTATAATAAGCAAATGAATGGATTAAGTACAGCTACTTTATCTGATGTATTGGCAAAAAATACAAACATAGTAAAATAATATTATCGACTATCTATAAATATATTTGCAAATTAACTGTAAACGAATCATAAATAACCATGGAACTATCAACAAAATTAACTCAACTGTTTTTGATTAAAGCCATAAATTTTATTTCAAGAAACAAAAATCTATGAAAACATATGTAATAAGGGTGTAACGAAAAAAGAAGTGCGCATTAAAAATTCACAATTCAGTCATCCATCAAAGACGTCTGCCATCACGCGTCTGCCCGCTTTTGGGTCGCTCACTTAAAGAGGTGGCCCCGCCCTCTACTTAGTTCCATGCAGTCTTGCACCACAATACATTGCGCGACTAGGAAGCGACTGCCACTAACTTATTAACTATCCGTATCCGAAGAATCGAATAATTGTAAAGGACTAATAACGAATCTAATTATAATTTACAACATAGTAGGATTGTTGACGATTTTATTGGATTATTATCATTCACATAATTTGTAGACGATATCGGATAGATTTCTGATAATAGTAATGAATGTTTGGAAAACCTTAAGTAAAAATGCGAGAACACAAATAACGTTTGCAGAAATAAAGTAGTAAACTTTGGCTGTTAAATAATCTATAGTCATAAAAAGCCATATTTATATAAGTGAGCATGTTAGAGTCTAATTAATATATAAATGAAAAGAAATAAAAATCATGTTGTTAATTGGTAAAATGTAGTATTTAATTCAAATTAATTTCAAATAATATTAACAAGCGAGATTAGGGTATTGTCTTTTTTATAATTTAATCCTTATTACAATAATTTGAAGAATCTTTGTTTCTTTTTAATTACAATCATTTATTTATAAACTGACAAAATACATATTAGTTAAGCGTTCTAAATCGCAGATTCTCATTATTTTCCTGCTTCAAAGATGTTCACCTAGATAGAACCATTTTAGGCGCCATTTAAACATTTCTATTACCGCACTCAACGCAGTGAGGCCAGTCACATTGGTCTTCGTTGGGGTTGAACTGGAGATTACTGGGGCAGTCCAGAGCGACGGGCTCACCGTGGTTGCAAATGTAGAATTGGTTGCAGTTCTCGTGAGCAACTAATATTCCTTCTGATTCATCGGCAGCGCAAATATCTTTAGCCTTGCTAGGATCATCGTTACCGGAGCCGTTATTTTCTCCAATGCAAGCTTGTTCATCGACGATCTCTTCTGGAACTTCCGTGTCGATGCAGTCGACTTCACTTCTCCATTCGCATCGGTTGCGGGCAACGCTGAAGTACAGGTCAGAAGGGCACGAGAAAGCTACGAGTTGTCCATGCCAACACTGGTAGAACTTGTTGCATTCTGGGTGAGGTAGCAACTGTTCGATCCTGTAGTCCTTGGGGCAGCCGTTTTCGTAGACATCTACTACACCAGCCAGGGCTTGTGCAACGGCACAAAGCAGCGTCAATGCTAAAACTGAAACAACAGATTATACAATAATTAAACGAAAGATAATAGAAACCGTTAACCTATACATACAAATAAAATTGAACAAAAGCTGTTATTTTCATATTTAAATGACTGCACATTTAAAGATGAAAATAACAGTTTTTAAAAAATAGGCACTTAAAAGTATGTAGTTACTATACGAACAATTTTAATTTATTATTCTCACGGGCACTACGAGGGTGAAACAGTGGGGCCACGCCAGTGGTTTAAAATCGCACCTTCAGTGTAAAATTTGTTGACATATTGTATAAGGAGCTGATAAACAAATGTTATTCTTCAGTTTACCACTTTTACCTATTCATTTATTGTTAATAATTAATAGTTTATTTTCAAAATCGAATACCTTATTTTGATTCATGTTTGTACTGGAATTGGGCCTTACGAGTCTTTTGCGTCTTAACTGCTGCTCATTAACGGCGCTAAACCAGGGTTGATCTATAAGTACCCATGTTTGTTAACAGATTATGCTGGCGAATAAAATTTACATTATCATTGTATGCTTACTCCTGTCTATTGAGCGACATTAAGCTGAATTTTACATTAATTCTTAGTACATTTTGTAGAGCTAGTTCCGTCATTCGTGTCTTGTTTTTTCGATAAAATAGAAAAAAGAAGTATCGATCCATATTTTGTTTTATTTTATTTTTGGATGGAAAAACACGTAAAAAACACATAAAATTGGATTATGTCAATCCGGAGTCTTGAATACAGTAATATTGTCTATCTCTAAGAGATATGCAATAATACATGTTTAAACATCATTGCACCCGTGCGAAGCCGGCGCGAGTCGCTAGCATAAATTATTTAAAATGCTGAAAAAACTAACACCGCTATTAAGAAATAGGGGTTGCTGAAAGAATAGTGTAAATTCCGGGCTTTAAATTTCATCATCATTTTAGCTATTGGAAGTTCACTGCTGGATATGGACAGGAAAGGCGGAATTTTGCCTATAATTGCCGCGCTAGGCTCTTGCCTAGCGCGGCGTTCCCCATCTTGTGCATTTGACTTACGCTGGATGGATATACCGCCCTCTGTCGGTTCTGGTACCATAGTCGCCTCTTAAGACACCTGGCATAGACGAACCATATGTTTTAGTACCACATAATAAAAAAGCACACGAACCAAAAATGTTTAGTAAACCAAAAATGTAGTATGACCAAAAATATTTAGTTATCACATTATTTATAACTTATTTTTATCACTTTAGGGGATGGTAAATCTCCGATCTCCGAACTCCGATCTCGTGGCATCAGTCCGATACCGAGACAGGTGGACCGATGAAAACGCCAGGCCTGATTGGCCTTAGCTAGGAGCTGGGAAATCCGATTGGCGGACCCTCTGCCGGTCATAATCTAGTGAAAGTCATTCGCCCGCACCTATCGATCCGGGCCAATCGGCAATATGGAGTTCTTACGTTCCACATGACAAAGTTGACAGGGCATGGGGCCTTCGGACGATACTTATTTAAGATCAGATGTGAGGTGACACCAGCCTGCCACCAATGAGGATGGCCTGAAGACACGGCCCAGCATACATGGTCAGTATGCCTAGACTGGTTGGAACTGCGTGCCTTGCTTGTAACGGCACTGGGATCGAGTGACTTGTCCCTTGATTCAGTGATCGGAGCCAGAGCAGGACAGCATGGGACGCCGTATCCTAATTTTTCATTTTGATTTTCACTGAAACCCATGTCTGTCGATCGTCGAAGATTAGTTAGTGTAAAGTATTGTTTACTTACATTTCATCCTAATGTATGTACAAAGGTTCTCTCTGTTTAAGACTTGCACGTGAACTATGGTGGTTGGACGACATACACACATTTTTTATAGTATGCTTTGGACTGATAATTTTGATAATCTTTTTGATAAATTGGAACACCAATTGATTTGACTGAGTAATCCATTGTACTCAATTGATTAATAGGAAATAATTTTCTTCATATTATGATAAACAATTAGGTACTTGAACTTTTTATTGCATTTTATGTCCTACTAGCTGGTGCCCGCGACTTCGAAGGATTATTACCTATTTGGAGTAGCTTATATTATTAGCGTGGCGTAGAAAAGAACTAACATTATGACATAAATATTCGCATTTGAAAAATATGCTACTACAATATTTTAACATAAGAAAATTGGCAATATAATAAATATACGGTAATTAGGCACTGCAGAACCCTGAAAATTTTTAACGGGAACTGTAGGCGTTTAAAATTGAATGGCAAATTATTGGGTATGATTGGGATGCGCAGTATTAGAACATTGTCTCCCTTGGCTTCTTCAGTTAAAATTGTGGCCTTCACAATGTGCCTTCCTAGTTCGGTAACTCGTAACCGAGTAACGTTGCATAATCTTGGCGCGTCCAGGTTACGCATCAACAAAACAGTTACACCTACCTTCAATTCCAATTTGTGTGATGGTACTCCAGACAACTCTAAAGAGTTAAGGAACTCTATGGGATAATTTGTTGTGTCATCAGATGACATAACTGTGTCAATAGAATTGTACACTGAAGTTGTGGTGTTTATTTTGGTGCTAGTATGGATCTTTCACACAACCAATTTTCGACAACAATGTTTTGCGAGCTTCAGCAGCTTCAGCGGTTTCTGTAGCTCTTTGGGATGCCAACTAAAATCTTTGTAAAAAAAATTGTATAATGTAAAGCTAATCATTAAAAGTACATTAAAAGGTTGCTTGGAAGAGATCGCTCCATGCGATAAGGCCGCCTATTGTACTGTACTGTTGTATGTTCTTCTATGTTATTTGAACGTGTTGCTTATGGTATGTACAATAAAGAATATTATTATTATTATTAATGTTGGAGCATTTATTGTGTGTTAAAGCCACCCTTAAGTATTTTTAAAAAGGTAATAAATATTATGTTATTTTAAAATTAAGAAATTAATAATACTTTAATATTTGAATGCTAAGATTTTAGAAAATAATACCATATTTATCCGATGGATTCTTTTATTTAATCAAATTATCATTCATCATCATCATGATACCAGCCGCTGTTTGACCACTGCTGGACATAGGGTTTTCGCTATAACCAAGCTGGCCAGACTGCTGGCCATTCGCATACTTTTATATTTTAATTATGCTCTTCCGGATTGATAAATATCATACCTTATACAAAGGTCGTCTGCATTGCTCCTTCACTATCACCTATTTCTACCGTCAGACAGAAGTGTTCACATTGTTGTGTTCCGGTTTGAAGAGTGAGAGAGGCAATTAACTGGTTTTATTGCGACATAAAATGTTCAAGTCCCAAAGGTTGGTAATGCAACGCACAAATTACATCCTTGTAGAGATACGAGCGTCTATCAGCTGCGGTGACGCTAACAATCACGCGGTCCGTGTGCTTATTTATCGGCCTAATCACATAAAACAGACTTACCTAAAAGCCGGCCACCAAGTCTGCTGTGTCTATAGCAAGTCTAACTAATCTAGCAAGTTTAATCCGCATAGTTGAAGGTTAAGCAAAGTATTTGTCGAGTTTTATTTATTTAGTTTATACAGTCGGTCCGCTATATTTGTCGGTCCGGTCATCTTATAACATTTGGTACAGGGGGAGGTACTATTCTATTCTGTCGTTACTTCATCATTTAATCCTATATATTTAATTAGTGACTATTAATAATTCATAACGTATATACGTTGATAATATTTATACTGATTTAATTCCAATTAAACAAAAGTTTTTTTATGTAGTATTTTGGAATACGACTGTTTAGGTCAGTTTGGTAGTTTTAAGTGTGCGTTTTAAGAAAATTACTTCTGTACTTGTAATAGTCAACAAAATGAAACTAGTTTCACGAATTATTTATCATTGTTAGCAACAGTGCACATATGTACCAAAGTACACGTAGTACTCATTCTTCCAAAGTCTTAAAAAGCATTTGGAATCAGATTCTACTTCTAAATTAGTTTTGTTACTACATAGTTCTGTAGTCCTCTGCAGATTTATATCAAGAATGACACACGACGGAGATCCAAACAGAAATAAATTTCTTATAATTTGAAAGTAAGTATACAAAACATAATCTTTTCTGTAAATTTGTTTTTTTTAAGAAATAATTACTACTACTCTAGATCTTTGAACTTTTTACACTTGGCCGCTGTAACTTTACCAGATAATATGCACACATTTAGTATTGAATTAAAATTTTGGGCAAGTCCAGATATAACTGAAACATTCAAATTATTATCTGTTTTCATATATGTAATATACTTTTCTACGATACAATAGTCAACTATAATGAATAACTTGCATAACTATCTAAGATATAATCATGATATGTAAATAGTATCGTTTTTGAAAGACCCTGCTGGCATCGACCTCTGAGAAAGCAAGATGGTTCGATAGAAAAAAAATAATTGTATCGTGTAATGGCAATAACGAGTTCTTCGTTTTGGTTAATACACAATACCCTTGGGTATTAAATAAAATATTAAGCTACAAAGTGGCCCTTATATAGATAATCTTACAAATAGACTTATTTCTGCATCTCAAGCAGACTTTCAAATTATAAGGATACAAGATCGATCAATTAAGAGATGTAGAAACGGCGCGATTAGTTGTTTCAGTAACTTTCATAGAATTATGTCATATGGCAGAGATTGAAGAATTTTTAGAATACTGCAGATATTGACGCTATATTTGTTGTACATAAGAAAGCAAAGCGGGCGACGTATAAAATAACTCAAAGAGAGTCCGTAAATGCCTATTTGTAAAAATACTAGCCAAGTCTCGACGGAGCTGCAGTAATGAAATCTAGACAAAATCCTGCCAAGTCTAAGGTTCCTTACTGCGATTTCTTCATTATTATAGTTACTGTTGTGTGACTTGGCCGTTGAAGGGTACTCAAGGGTAAAAAACCAGTATCAAGCCTTAATTCAATTGTTATTTAATCAACATTGTCCAATTGGCAATCTTTCATCGTCAATGGCTAGCGGTTCTGGCGACAGATTGGTATAATATTGTCACGGAGCACCTGGTTCTGTGCCCTTATGTTAGGGATGAGCAAGCAGCTCCATTGAGACTTGGCTAGTTTTTTTACAGAATGTTTTTGGTGGGATTTCACTTCTTTTTGTAGAAACTTTACTTTCTTTTTAGGAGTGGATTTTTTATTACAAATCTTTCTTTTGTTTTACTACGGTTCTGATTCTTGTATAGTAGCAACAGTTTTTCGTTTCGCCCATTCGCGTTCTTTATTTATTCTTTTATACGGATTAATTTCTGGATCAGAGCGGTATTTATGCCTAAGCCGGTTGTATTCGGTGATTGCTGAAGTTTGAGCTTTTATGCTCTTGCTCATTTATGAGGTGCACCCCATGAATATTGGTTACTCTCGAAAGCGCCACGTAGGCTTGGCCACAAGAGTATATGGAGGTGCCAATGTCCATGAGGGCATTTTTTAGACTTAGCCCTTGGGGCTGTGAATTATTAGGGCATACGCCACACAGATTGGGAATTGTTCTCTGTACACGTATGCCCGGAGTATGATCTCAAATTTTGACTTAATAGGCAATAATTCGTGAATCAAATTATTAGCGAATTTTATCACCAATTGTTTAGGCTCTTTTTGGTCTTCCGAGTCCCATCTCACTTTTTGTACAACGCCTATCGGCCCATTCACTAACCCTTAAGTAACATCAAAGTTCCTCCTAAGCATTACTTTAGCTCCCGCTTTAATCATTATAGTTTCGTCCAGTCCAGCAGTCATCGACGCATCATCTTCATATTTTTGTAAACACGCCCGGGCTTTCGTTATCATACATTTTGACCAATCTAAGGAATCTTAATCTGACTTTCTCTCTCCCTCTCCTTTTTTGCAATGACAGTCGATTTTTTTTATGTACTAATAGTAAAAGGGGATTTCCATATCTCCAATGCTACAGCTGATACCAGCTAAGGGTTCTTCATCAGATACTTTAGACCTTCGATTTTTGACATCAAATGAAGCAGCTAACCAAATTAAATATTTTTTGTAAAGGCGGTATGTCAACTTTTTTAATAGTTTGTTGTGTTTTCTAATTAGGGTCACCAGGTACTCCAGATCTTCGATTATCGTAGATTTTATAGTTTTCCCTTTATGTGACTATTAAGCCCTAAGTCTGTACCAAATTTCAGCTCTATGGGAAGTACTAGTTCTATTTTGATGATCATGAGTAGGTGAGTGAGTGTGTGTGTCATAAATGCGAAACTTTGCTTTCGCTTAACTTCGGAACTATAAGTCCCACAGAAATTAGACATTTAAAATTAAAAAAGACATTACATCTAAAATTTAAAATTTTAGATTTTAAGTATGTTATCATACTGGATGATGAAAATTTCTGCGTTCTGGTTATATCTAGAGGTTCTCAAATTGGGGCCTGAAAATGCGGCGAAATGGTACGGCAGCGTTTGCTTCGCGCTCGATTTAGCGGGGGCACTGCCGTGCCCCCAGATTTGGGTCCTTTTTGCATTTTGGTTGACTATGCGATTTTTTTGTTTACTTTCGCCACGCAATAAAAAATGCATCAGTTTTCACGTCATCACGAGTTTGCTTTCTGACTTAACTGATATACGAAACAAATTTGTATATCGTTTTTTGTGCAGAGTGTTTACGATCAGTAATTATTGTATGTGACACAATAATTTTTATCCTATAAGACGAAGCAATTTAGGTATAAGAACCCGAAATCATACAAACCAAGCTAATTACCGATCTAATGAAGATTGTGACGACCGATATGAGCGTGAAAGAATTCGGATATCACAAACGCGTGAATCGCGCATGTTTGAATTGAGCTGCTTTCGGGTACGATGTGTCTATTGACTACGGTAACTACCAATATGTTGTTTATGGTTCTATGAACTCGGTTTGCTCACATTGTAGGATATTGAAATACTAAAATACTAATAATACGAAGCCAATGGACTATGTTGCGCAAATGGTAAAGTGAAATTGATATCATTGATATCATTGTACTCATTGGTTTCAATATTAGAAATAAATTCTATGCACTTTTTGACAAATTCAATAACAGAACAAATGGCAGAAACTAAGATTGCCATATGCACACATTTTGATTTCGTTGGTTGCAATGATAAAGCCAAATGAAGGTGATATCAGCTGAAATCCCTGATGTACATTTAGATCCTAGATTGCATGAGGTAGTTATCAATAACATGATACATGGTTCCTGTAAAATTCTTAATCAAAATTCACAGTGTATGATGGATAGTAAATGTCATGTCTATGTCAAAACTATATCCACAGACATTAATATCGGAATTGTAACCTGAGGGAGAGGAATTTAATTTACTTTCATAAGGGTATCAAATAATATAAAAGATACAAATGATAAAACTGGAGGGATTTACTTTTTAGATGCACCTGGCGGTGATACAGAAAAGACTTTATTGATTTCATAAATATTCGCACACAAAATAAAATTGCACTTGCACTCGCTTCGTTGGAAATTGCAGCAACTTTGCTTGTGGTGGTCGAACTGCCCATACAAAACAAATAGGCAAAGCAATGATACTCCAACCTGCAACATTTCAAAAAAATCTGCAATGGCAAATAACGGGCGAATCGAGGATATATAAATCCGTTGATTCGGCTTGATGATGTAGTCAACTTTCCACCGGAATTTTTAAACTCGCTGGATTTGTCAGGATTGCCTCCCCACAATCTTCAATTAAAGATTGGATTGGATTCGTAGTTACAATGTTGCGAAATATCAACCAACCGCGTCTTTGCAACGGCACATGGTTAGTGATAAAAATATTACTAAACAGCGTGATAGAAGCTATATAAATAAATATATTTAAAGAAAAGCATAAATGAGAAGATGTTCTCATCCCGCGCATCCCAATAATTCCGACTGATGTGCTATTTGAGTTTAAACGACTGCAGTTTCCAGTGCGACTATCTTTTGCTATGACTATAAACAAGTCCCTGGGGCAATGATTAAATGTTTGTGGTGTTAATCTGGAAAACCCATGATTCTCCCTTGGTCAATTGAATATTGCCCGTTCCCGTGTTAGAAAACTATCAGATTTGGTTGTTTATGCACCAGGTAATCAAAAATAAAACATCGTATATCACAAAGAACTACAATGAAAATCAAACTGGTTTTTGTTAATTGATTCACATGATAAAAAATAAATCGATTGTTTACTTTTAAATGCTTATATATGTTTTATTTAATGATTTGTTTATCACAGGATAATTTTTGCATCGACTATAAAATAAGTAGGAACAAAAAACTGCCACTAAACAAATCTTTCAGACAGGATGAAGTCTGTCGGTTCCGCTAGCAGACAATACATTTATACTCTGTCATAATTGACAAATCAATATAATTTAACTAATAGAAATAAAAATCATATTGATTGGTAGTAAAATTTATTTTACATTTGATACGAATTATTTTAAAATATATTAACATAAGGTATTGTATCCTTAGTCCTTTAAAGAAATTGGTACGCATTACAATTTTAAGCACTGATAGACATACATATTAATTAAGCGTCGTAAATCGTAGGTGCTCATTATTTACCTGCCTTAAAGATGTTCACTATATATTATTATCGATAGATAGAACTGTTTTAGGTGCCATCTAAACATTTCTGTTACCGCACTCAACGCAGTGAGGCCAGTCACATTTGTCTTCTCTGGGGTTGAACTGGAGTTTACTGGGGCAGTCCAGAGCTACGGGCTCACCGTGGTTGCAAATGTAAAATTGGTTGCAGTTCTCGTGAGCAACTAATATTCCTTCTGATTCATCGGCAGCGCAAATATCTTTAGCCTTGCTAGGATCATCGTTACCGGAGCCGTTATTTTCTCCAATGCAAGCTTGTTCATCGACGATCTCTTCTGGAACTTCCGCGTCGATGCAGTCGACTTCACTTCTCCATTCGCATCGGTTGTTGGCAACGCTGAAGTACAGGTCAGAAGGGCAAGAGAAAACTACGAGTTGTCCATGCCAACACTGGTAGAACTTGTTGCATTCTGGGTGAGGTAGCAACTGTTCGATCCTGTAGTCCTTGGGGCAGCCGTTTTCGTAGACATCTACTACACCAGCGAGGGCTTGTGCAACTGCACAGAGCAGCGTTAGTGCTAAAACTGAAATAACAGATTATACAATAATTAAACGAAAGATATAATAGATACAGAAAACCTATACATTTAAAAAAAATTAAGCATGCAGACATTTAAATATTAAAATAACAGCTTTTACAAAATAGTTCATCACATTAAAGTATGTAGGTACAATATTAATAAAAAAATAGGCTTTTTAATTTCTTGTATGTCTCTTTATTGAAGGAACATTCCGAATCGGATGGACCGATTTAAAGGGTGCCTCCTCCATTGGCATATAGCTGATCTTATAAGGAGTAATTTAGGCTAATTTTATTATTTATTATTCTCACGGGAACCGGCACTACGAGGGTGAAACAGCGGGGCCACACCAGTGGTTTAAAATCGCACCTTCAGGTTAAAATTTGTTATACTAGGAACCAATAAACTAATATATTTTAGTAATACCCAAGGCGTATGTAAAGTTTTAGAAACAGATGGCATTATCATGTTGCATTTATTATTATGAGTATGTTGCTATTCATTTATAAATATTGTTTTGCTAATAAAGAATAGTTTTATTTTAAAATCCAATACCAGTAAATTTATCCATGTTGGTACTGGAATTGGGCCTTACGGGTTTTTTGCGTCTTAACCGCCGCTCTCATTCACGGCGTATTAATGTTTGTTAACAGTTTGCGCTGGCGAGTAAAATTAACATTACCATCGTATGCTTACTCCTGTCTATTAAGAGACATTATGCTAAATTTCAGATTAATTCATAAGTAAAATTTTTGGAGCCAATTGCATCATTCGTGTTGTTTTTTCAATAAAATAGAAAAGACCAGTATCGATCCATATTTTGATTTGTTTTATTTTAGTGAAATTGGATTACGTTAATCTGGAACCTTAAATACAGTAACGTTGCGTTGTTTATATATTAAGTTAATTTATTTAGTTATTACACTGTGATGAATTGTTTTTTTTTATTATTATTATAAAATAATATAACCTTATTGGTTTTAACTTTACAAAGTATTTATTTTATCTGCATCACCATTTTATACTAATTATGTATATAATGGTGATACCAACGGTTACTGCTCCACTGTTTGCTGGATCAGCAAAACCGTAGCTGATCTAGCAAACGGTGTTGTGCCATCGCTACATAATATAAGCCAAAGTCTATAATATTTATACTTAGATTTTGAAAAGTACGAATCAGATTTTGATGCGGTATTTTAATAGATAGAGTGATCCAAGAGTAAGTAATATAAAAAAAAATTGCGATTACATTGTTAACGCTGGCTGAACATGACGAGATAGATCAATATGATAAACAATAGTATTGTACACCTAAAAAAACCTATAAAAATATCTACGATAGTAATTGTCGATCTCTTAGAGATAACCAATAACAACCATGTTTTATTCTCATTTTACCCGTGTGTAGGCGGGGCGGGTAAGGTATTTAAAATAATTAAAGAACTAATACCGCTATTATAAAATAGGTGTAGAATAGAATGTCGGGCTTTAAATTTAATCATCATTTCAGCTCTGAAGTTCATTGCTTGACATAGACAGGAAAGGCGGAATTTTGCCTACAATTGCCGCGCTGGGCAAGCCTGTGCATTTGAGCTACGCTATTTTGGATGAATATACCGCAATCTGTGGATTCTAGTACCTAAGTCGCCTCTTATGACACCTGTCACAGACGGACGTTTAGTACCACATAATAAAAAAAGCAAACGAACCAAAAATGTGATACGAACCAAAAACATTTAGTAATTATATTATTTATTACTATTTTGTCACTTTAGGGGATGGAAAATAAATCACAACCAATTCTAGTACCAACTGAGAATGTATAAAAAAATTCGGCCCAGTCATTTAGGAGAAATATGGTAACTAATACTGCAACACGAGAATTTTATATATATTAGAGTAACTGACCCGATAGACGTTGTCCTATTTTACTTTTGTTTGTAAAATAAATATTGCGACCATAAATTGAGAGTAGACATTAAACGAGACTACGATAATACTTATGACAAAAAAATTTAAACATATTACATTACTTTTCACACACGGGTACCTAATAAAGAACAACCCTCGTGTGTCAATCGCCAAAGATTAGATAGTATCAAGTATTGTTTACTTACATTTCATCGTAGTGTATGTACGTAGATTCTCTCTGTTCAGGACTTGCACGTGAATTGTGGTGGGTAGACGACATACACACCTTTTTTATAGTATTCTTTGGACTTTGATAATTTTGATAATCTTTTTGATATATTGGAACACCAATTGATTTGACTGAATAATCCATTGTACTCAATTGATTATTAAGAAATCGTTTTCTTTATAATATAATAAACAATTACTTGAACTTTTTATTGCTTTTTATGTCCCATTATTTATTTTCCTAATAGTTTACACGCTTCGTTAAATATTATTGAAAAAAAATAATATCTGATCGTACATAAAATTTATAATCAAAAAGAAAAAATGTTTTCACATTATAATAGTTAAATAAGAGAATTTCCAACATCCGTTTAAGGTTAATAAACAAGTTCCAATATATGAAATTACTACTTTTGCAATAGACAGTCATATTTTGACATATTTAACGTTAAAACACGTTTTTTTCCAAATGCATGATTATGTTCATATCTGAAGAAGTGCTTAAAAGCAGCGTGGCTGTCTTAATTCTGTAGAATCTGATTCCAAATGCTTTTTGAAACTTTAGAATAATGAGTTATACGTGTAATTTGGTGCGCTGCTGCCAACAATAATAATTCGTGAAACTAGTTTCATTCTAACATTCGGTTGACTGTTACAGATGAAAAAGTAATTTTCTTAAAACGCACACATAAAACTACCAAACTGAATGACTACCTTTATAAGTTTTGTTTCTTTGGAATTAGATCAGTATAAATATTATCAACGTACATACGTTACGAATTATCACTATAGTCACTTAGCAAATATTTAAACATAAATTAGGGGGTAGCGTCAGAATAGAATAGTCATAGTTTCAACAAGCCATTATCTTGGGCAGCAAACGGCAATTATCCAGTTTAAAAAATGTTCCTGTAATTATTTTTAATAACGTGGTAGTGCCCTACAGCTCATGCGTTAAGAATCTTGGCCTATTTATCGACTCTTCCTTAACCTGGGATACACATGTTATTGAAATCAGCAGTAAGGTTACTGGAACGCTTCGTGCTCTCTATCGATTAAAATATTTTCTTCCTACTAAAACCAAAACCCTTCTTATTCAATCCTTGGTTTTACCCACAATTGACTATGGTGACGCGTTCTGCACTAATATCTCTCAAGAACTCCTTAATAAATTGGATCGTCTATTAAACAACTGTCTTCGTTTCATTTTCGGTTTGCGTAAATACGATCATATTTCTCATTACCGTTTTCTTCTACCTTCTCGACTGGCTTCCTAATTCGAGAACGTCGCAAAATTCGAGTTTTAACCATACTATTTTCAATACTTTTTGATCCGTACGCACCAATTTACTTAAAGGGCAGATTCCAATTCCTATCTTCCTCTCACGAACGTAATCTCCGTTCTTCTAATACTCTCTCTCTCTTAACCCCTTCTCATCACTCTAGTTTTTTGACAAACTCTTTTATTGTGACAGCTATTCGACTCGGGAACGAACTTCCGTTGAATATTAAACAATCCCCAAACAAATTTATCCTGAAACGCTGTCTCCGTATTTTATTTACTGATGCTGCTTCTCTAACTTTATAACCCTATTTCTGATGTACGTTATTTTATGTATATATATATATATATATATATATATATATATATTATTGGCACAACACGACCATTAACACTCCAGTAATATGCATTCGTATAACAGAGCAGTACACCGCGTTCGCCGGTGAACACGTGCAGTCCCTGCCCCCACGAGCGATAACCGACAGCCCTAGAGCTGTCGGGCTTAATCTGTCCGTCCTCTTTTGCTGAAATTTCATAGTAAATTCAACCCCAAAGACGGCGGCCCGAGCCTAGGTCGAGCCTCTAGAGGTGCCATCGGGCGCGCCGTCGGTCCCGCTCCGATGTCGCGAGTTTTGCGGCGCGACCACGCTAAATGCGCGGTCGCGGCCGCGGGGCACGCAGGATGAATACGGGCATCGGACCTCTCATCTATGGCGCCCGCGTCTCGACCGCAGGTTAAATCGCGTTCGCCGTCGCCGCCGTGCCCGGTCCGCCGCTCGCCGCGTCTTGCCCGCCGACAGCGACAGCGGTCGCAATCGCGTTCGCGCTCGCGCTCACCCCGCGGCTCCCCGCGATATTTCTCACAACCGTCGTAGGCAAGAGGAGGAAGAGGAAGCCTACCCGCGACTCCCCCCCCGCCAACCCCGAAGGCATCTAAGCGACACAACGACCCCCCGCGCCGTCCCGCACCCGCACTCGCCTCCGCTCAACCCGCGCCGCGCTCCGAAAAGACGCCGCCGCCGGTTATTATCCAGGACAAATCGTCCTGGAACCATCTTTCAACCGCCCTGAGGGACAAGGGGATCCCCTATAACAAAGCCACTGCTACCCAGCTGGGAATTCGGGTGCAAGTCCCGACGGCCGACGCGCACCGAGCGCTCACGGCCTATCTATTGTCATTAAACGTAAGTTTCCACACTTACGCGCTCCCCGAGGAGCGGAAATTGAGGGTAATCATCCGCGTTATCCCAAAAGAAATAGATACCGATATCGTAGCTGCAGACCTAAGGTCGCAGAAATTACCGATCCAGGCGGTCCACCGCCTTCACCTAGGCCGTGGACGAGCGTCTCCGCTAGACCTCGTCCTTGTCATATTGGACCTTACCCCCGAGGGTAAGAAAATTTTTGATGTCCGCACGGTCTGCGGTCTCACCTCCCTCAGAGTGGAGGCGCTACGGCCACTCTGCCTTTAGATGATTCGCACGACCGAGGTGCGTCAAATACTTAGGGGACCATGGGACCGCTGAGTGCTCCCGCGCACCAGGAACCCCGATACCCCCGGCCTGCGTCTTGTGCGGCGAGGCGGGACACACTGCGAACTATCGCGGTTGTCCCAAGGCACCGCGCAGAGCGCCGAGGCCTGGTCGTCGGCCGGTTCAGGGCTCGCGGGCCCCCTCCGGACCCCAGTCCAATAACTCGCGGCCGTTCGTAACCAACCTTCAAAACGATAGGCACTTCCCCGCGTTTCGCACCCGCGAGACAGTAGCAGCGCCTGCCGTAGTTAAAAATAACCCCCCCGCGTGGGGCAAAACCGTTGAGAGAGCGCCAGCCTCTCCAGTTAAAAACAGCCCCCCCGCGAGGGGCAATACAGTAGGGAGACCGTCAGCCGCGAAACACACAATTTCGACTCCGCGCTCGGCCCCGCCTCCGACCCAGCCCCCGATGGCAGGTCTAGGTTTCTCACCGGAGGACCTAGACGAGCTAATGGCCTTCTCGGCCGGGGTCGCACCGTTCATAGAGGAGATACCGCTCTTCTTAAACAAATTCGCCGAAGCGAAAGCATTAAAATCCGTGGCCCAATCGCAGTGGGCACTAATGCAGGCGTCGATGGAGCATCCAGCTCTAATCAAGACCCTGGCCTCCTTCGCGAAATCTAACTAATGTCCCTATCGTCAGCGCGATCAAAACCCCGCTCGCTTACGTTGGCGTTCTATAACGCCAATTGTATGAGCGATCAAAAAGTAGAAATTGCTAAATTCCTTTCCGGGCACGACGTGGACGTTTTCCTAGTTCAAGAGACTTTCCTAAAGCCCAGTAGGCGGACCCCTAATATAGCCAACTATAAGACCGTTAGGAACGACAGAGTCGGCCGCCCGGGCGGTGGGACTCTGGTCTATTTTAAGCGAAACTTGCAATGTTGCCCGGTCGACCCCCCGCCCGCGCTCACAGACATCGAAGTCTCGATTTGCCGTTTGGCGATGACCGGTCATCGCCCCGTCACCATAGTGTCAGCGTATTTGTCCCCGTTGGGGAAGCTAACAGAGGCGCATCTCGCAGCGCTGTTTGCTCTTGACGAAGCCGTCATTATTGCTGGCGACTTCAATAGCAAACATATACGGTTCGGTTGCGTATCCTCTACCCCAAACGGTACGAGGATGTGCGACCTTTCCGATAAGCTCGACTTCGTCGTGGTGGCTCCCCTGGCGCCAACGCGTTATCCTAATCAGGCCAATCACAGGCCGGACATACTTGACATGGCGCTTCTGAAGAATGTGTTTGCAAGAATGTGTTTGCAAGAAATGTGTTGCAAAATAAATTCATGCGCAGGGCGACCGACGCCCCGTGGTACGTCCGTAACGTGAGCCTACATCACGATCTCGATCTTCCCACGATTCGCGAGTTCATGAAAGAAGCGTCGCGCCGTTTCTTCGACGGGGCCTCAAATCACTCTAACCCCTTAATTTCCAAGTCCGCGAAATACGTCGCTAGGAAAAACGTCCACGCCCGATATCGTAGACCGCGTCACGTCTTAGACGACCCTCCCGATAATACAACCGCGAAAATCGCAGCCCTTTCTCGCCTTCTCACTGGCACAACACAATCACTGACACTCCACATGCACTCGTACAACAGAGCAGTACACCGGGTTCGCCGGCGAACGCGTGAAGTCCCTGCCCCTACGAGCGATAACCGACAGCCCTAGGGCTGTCGGGCTCAATCTGTCGGGCCCTCAATCGGGCGCTAAAGCGCGGTCGCGGCCGCGGGGCACGCAGGGTTGTTACGGGCATCGGACCTCTCATCTATGAGAGGCCCCGCCCTCTTTTTCGGTGGCGCTGGAATTGACGTCTGAGTAGTCCAGCACTAGGTTCGTCCAAAAAAAAAAAAAATCTCATCTATGAGAGGCCCCGCCCTCTTTTTTCGGTGGCGCTGGAATTGACGTCTGTGTAGTCCAGCAATAGGTACGTCCGGAAAAAAAATCTTTATAGGGATATAATTTGTGCGTTGCGTTGTCAACCTTGTCACTTGAACATATTATGTCACAATACCCAGTTTTTTAAACAAACTTCAAAACGACTTTTCTCCAACCTCGATAACTCAGCTGTTTCTGGCCTGATCGACTTAAAATTTTGTCACGTTTCAAGCTTAAGCGCTATCTCTGGGTTAGTCTCGGGACTTTTTGATCCATGAGCTATATGTTCAATGTTCATGTGAATTTATACATTAAATTAATAGGCTGCTGAGCTCAATAATCAAAAGATTTATTACTATTCACAATTTTAATTTTCATTAAATTTTGAGTGCAAGTTGACGTTTACAATTACTAAGTTGTAAATACTAGATAATTACTATGTCCTCTGTAGTCATAACAATTTACTAATAGAAATAAAAATCATATTAAATTTTAGAAAAAATTATTACATGAAGGTTCTCATTACAATTTATTGCATGTTTTTTTTTATTTTTACTTACAATCTTATTTTTAAAAACTGACAGATTATATATTAAGTAAACGTTGTAGATCGTAGATGCTCAGTATTTTCCTGCCTCAAAGATGTTTACTTAGATAGAACCATTTTAGGCGCCATCTAAACATTTCTATTACCGCACTCAACGCAGTAAGGCCAGTCACATTTGTCTTCGCTAGGGTTGAACTGGAGCTTACTGGGGCAGTCCAGAGCGACGGGTTCACTATGGCTCCAAATGTAGAGTTAGTTGCAGTTCTCGTGAGCAACTAATATTCTTTCTTATTCATCAGAAATATCATATATCAAATATCTTTAACCTTACTAGGATCGTCGTTACCGGAGCCGTTATTTTCTCCGATGCAAGCTTGTCCATCGATTATTTCTTCTAGAACTTCCGTGTTGTAGTTTTAACTACGATTCACAAGTAATTAACAAGAAAAAAAGTTTTTTAAAATTTGGTACCTTATAAGTTCTTTATTATAATAGAACATCTTTGCGTTGCTGCTTTGAGTCATTACCGTCATCACATCTGCCATTAGAATTCCACTGCTGCGCATAGGCCAGGAAATGAAAGAGGTAATTTGCCATTAATTGTTAGGGATTGTGATAGTTCAAAATTAATAAAAAAAAGATACAATATTTTCAATATTACAATATTTTCTATAGTTTAGTTTATTCTAAAGATTTTTGAATGAGATGACTGGCATTTTAACAGAGTCGGTCTCGAACCCTTGCTTGACACCACCGATATGAGATTTCAACCAAACAGCCTATTAGTAAGCCTACACGACACAAGCACTAGAATAATTATTTAAACTTAAAGATCCGTACAAGGCTACCGTCTAATTCAAACTGAAATAGTGTCGTCCCGCAGTACTACTCCCACGAAATATCAATAACAAAAAAATAACCGCCTTCAGAACAGAACCTAACTATATCAATAACATTAATGTTGAAATACTTAAACACTAAAAAGTACAAAATATTTTTTAACTGACATGACATGACAAATCAATCAGTATTGTTTTATTTACAACAATGCTTTTTATTAAAAATTATTTTATATGCCTAATCTGTACCTACACTCAATTATTATTTATGCCTTTACCTACTTATAAGATATATTAATACTTACATAACGGTTCAGACTGCTTAAATGAAAGTATTATAAAGGAACTCATATTTTAATTTATACAATAATAATTTATTTTTGGAGTCGATGCCAGCCTGCGTAATGTTAAGATTTTCTGTAAAATATTGTGGAATAAACCGGTATCCTAAGTACTAAATTCTCTGATGGACGCAGAGATCATTTCGAGGTCTATCATCTTAGAACACAAAACGGGTTTTTGAGATAATTAGGGGAAAAAGGAAAAATACAATACTTTATATAGTAAATAAAGAATATGAGCATTCCTGTGAAGTCAGATTGGAAGCCATTTGAGCTTGTTTCGAAATTCAGATACAGTGAAACTCTATAAATTAATACCAAAATGTATTCCGCACATAAAAAACATAAAAATAAAAATATAAATAAAAACATATAAAATAAAAAATAAAAATAAATAAAAGTATAAACATATCTGCGTAAACAGAATATTAATCTGATACAAAATTAGGAAGACGCTCAAGCTTTTCGAACTAGTCCTAAGTGAGATCTAGATAACTCACATCCGCCTTATCTAATATAGGTAGAAGAGGAGTTGTGCAAGAGCAATTTAGGTAGCAAAGAGAAGAAAGTTCCGCAACCTTTTCAGAGAGGCTGCTGAGGCAAACATTTTACGACTTCCTACTTCCTTTAGCCGAGCATTCCACTATCTATATGTACTCTAGTTCTTGACGGCTTTACTATAAGAGATAGAAATGCTGTCAAAAGAATCTTGGGGTGGAGTTTGCCAATTGATACTGGAGATTTTTTTTAGATTGCTTTTTATATGCTTACAAAGCTAGAACTGATTTTTGTAAAATAGTTAATGAATACACAATTTTATATCTATTTTTTATCTGTATATTTAGGTACTGGAGTTCAAATTTATTGGACTTTTCTTGACAGCGAGATTTTGGTAATTCTTATTTCGTAAGTTATGACTTAATATATTATCTGATTCCTTTTGAATTATAGATTTATCTATTTGGATAGATGAAACCATCCATAGATTAGATCGATAATCCAAAAAAAAAATTATCTTTATCTCAGTCAAACAGCGGACAGGGTCGTCATCTGTTATTCTTTATTTAAAAATATCTCTTAAACTTAAGGGATAAACAAAAATAGGTATTAAAAAGCCATAATTATACATATAATTAATAAATAACATATTATTTATATACAGAGTTACAGGTTAAGTCGACCTATCCCCGTTAAGATCGTGTACTTTACATCGTTTCTGACTATTTTGATTATGAAATGCCCAGTCCCAAATATAACAGTTTTAGAGATATGTGTATTTATTTATTTTTATAAAATACGATTTTCGGCTATCTGATTAGATATCAAATAATGTCATAGTGTTTTGATTTTTATTATTGGTTTTTTACTTGTAAAATAAGATGCTTTAAATACCTCGATAACCAGTATTGTACGTAAAATAACGAAATATGTTATTATGGTGCTTTTTTAAAAGATGTGTTTAACAATAACGTTTCTGTTATCAAACGAGGAATAACAATCCAGGGCATTATCATGACTGAATATATAATGACAGGTTAGTCAATATATGATAAGGGTGGGATTACCAATTATCATAACGCTTATTATTGGGCTCCAAAAGCATTGAGAAATCCTAATAAGAAATAGAATGTGTGGATGGGTATTATTTCAAATTATTTAATTGAGCCCTACTCTTTACCCGACAATTTAAATAACTACTATGAAAATTTCCTGAGATGTGAGACCTAAGCGACGAGGACTTACCATTTAGGCTGTTTAGAGACATGTAGTTTCAACACGATAGCTGCCTAGCAAATTGATGTACATCTCACACATATCCAAATAAATGGATTGGACGAGGTGGGCTTTTACCCTGGCCAGTTAGAAGTCTGAACATGATCCCTATGGATTTTTATGAGTGGGGCATATGAAGAGTCTCGTCAACAGTAAGTCAAATCTAAATCCATTGGTTGTAGCCATTGTTGAGAGAAAAATTAATTAATGTGGCAAGTGAAATAAGGAAAACTTTAACGACTGGAGTAGTGAAAAGTGGCCTCCGTAAAAGACTGCGTAGATGTTTGCAGACAAGAGGCGGACACGTCGAACATTTAATTTAGTATTTTCTCGCAACTTTTTTTTCTAGTAAATTAGGATTTTGTTTAGTTTATTAATTTTTTTTATAAAACCTAGATTGTTATACCCTTAGCTCAGTACCAGCAGTGGACGTTCTGCCGCTGCCATGATGATGATGATGATATAAATAATTAAATTCGCGTGGATTTTAACAAATATATTCATATATAATAACAATTGAATTCAACGCAAGCGGAATCCCAAGTGCCTTCAGGACCTTAACAAAAAGTAATTGTACATTTTGCATCTCCTAGCAGATTAAGGTGAGATTTTATGAAATATATTACAGAATAAGTATGATATACATTACAGAATAAGTCATCTACTGTACCTTGCAAAATAAAATGCGAAATTACATGTTGTGCTACTCTAACTCAGCAGCGGCGACATAAAGAACTGCAAAAAGATTAGATTGTATCTTTTTAAATAAATAACGCGATAGAAGGGTATTATCCATGATTGTGATCGTAATTATTGTTGCTTTTTGTTTGAATTTTCCTAGAATGTAATTTTTTTGTAGATATGGTATTTTTCGAAGATTGATTATATTAGTGCAAAATCAACCGATCGATGTCATACGTTTTTAATTATTGATTCATATTAGATATCTTAAACGTGACTAAGGCTTATAACATTTTTTTTATATACGCAACTAATTTTCCTTGAGCACAGCTCTTCCCATCACTCGCTGAGCGATCTTGAGCTTCTTGATAAGACCAATAGCAGTTAGCGGCCAAATCTCAGTGCCGTAAGTAAACAAAACACTGAGGTATTATTTAAACAATTTCCCGAACGCAGCCCAGCCGAGTTGTTTTGGCGACTAATTACTTTTTTGAAGTAGTCAGGAGTAGCTATAAAATAAATATGGCATTAAAGTCATTTTTCTGCATTTTGGATAATGAAAAAGCTATTATTTCAATGATCAAACAATTTCCTCCTGCTATGTATGTTTGCTTCTCCCTGGACAAATGACACGGCGCTCGTATCTCTCCTACCTAAGCCAAATCAATCCTTTCCATCAGTCTAACCTTCTTTTCTAGCGACAGTTAATTTCTCTAGTGGTCACTGTTTACACTTATTCTCACCTACTTAACGCCTAATAAGTTGTATATAAATGAAACACCTACTCCTGTATCACTACATTATGATCATCATTACATTGGAAGTCCACTGATAGACATAGGCCTCCTCAGGAAAGGGAAAATTTTCCCTGTAATTGCTGTGCTGGACAAGCGTGTTAGCAATTCGCGACGGGGATGCTGCTTCCCATCTCTATCCTGTACATTTGAGCTACACTGTTTCGGATGAATATACCGTCATTTGTCAGTTTTGGTATCTTAGTCGCCTCTTACGACACCTGGTATAGAGGGAGGTACTATTCTACTCTGCCGGTACCTCACGGCTAGTATCACGTATGTATCACTAGAACAAAGTCGCTTTCTGCTATCTGTCTATTCTGTATCGTAGATCTTCAAATCTACGTAACAAAATTTGCCGTTTATTGGTTCAAAAGGAAGGTTTACATGTATAAGATATGCATATTGTAGTAGAGAAACACTAATAATTTAAAAGTTTCTAATGTGATGCCTTAAATAATATTGATATTATTATTGTGATTCTATTTCCATTTTAGCTAATGCGTTCTAAACCCGATAAGATAGATCAATATAACATACAGTATTGTAAACCATAAAAAGTTCTACAATAAAGTGCATTTGTTTATCCCTTTGGGATAACCCACAATAATTATTTTTTATCCTCCGTTATCCGTATTGCATCTGAGCGAAGCCGGGGCGGGTCGATAGTAAGTAATAAATAGCTTATGGCGCTCGTAGTAAGCCAGTAACCACGTCTTTCTAGAGTACTAACCTTTGCTTGCAACGTGTCAAAATTTTAAGTCGATCGGACCAGAAACAACTGAGTTATCGAGGTTGGAGTAAAGTCGTTTTGTAGTTTGTTTTAAAAATGGGAAAAACCGTGTTCTGATAAAACATTGTTATTTAATGGGTAAAAACACCGTGCAAGCGAAACAATGGCTTGAAAAATGTTACCCGGACTCTTGTCCACTAAAAGCAACGACTTGTCGGTGGTTTGCCGAGTTTAAACATGGTTGTACCGACACAAATGACGCGGAACGCTCGGGTAGACCTGTGGAAGCCGTTACACGGAAAAATGTGAGTGAAGTGACAAAAATTATAATGAAAGATCGTAAATTGAAGCTCCGTTATATTGCTGAGACGACACAGATATCATATGGAAGTGTATTTACTATCCTTCATAAAAATTGAGCATGAAAAAGGTTTTTTCCAAGTGGGTGCCGCGATTGCTTTCTTATGGAACAAAAACAGCAACGAGTCGATGATTCAGAAAGCTGTTTATCGCTATTTAATCGCAACAAAAAAGAATTCTTGCGTCGTTATTTGACCATGGACGAAACATGGATACATCACTACACTCCAGAGTCGAAGCGGCAATCATATGAGTGGCGGACAGCTGGCAAAAGCAGTCCGAAGCGTCCGAAAATGCAGCAGTCAGCTGGCAAAGTCATGGCGTCAATTTTTTGGCATACACATGGCGTGATTTTCATTGACTACCTCGAAAAAGGTAAATCGATTAACAGTGATTATTATATTGACTTACTGGTGCGTTTGAAGAAGAAAATCGCAAAAAAACGACCGCACATGCAGAGAAAAAAAATCCTTTTTCACCAAGACAATGCATCCTGCCACAAGTCGATGAAAACAATGGCAAAATTGAACGAATTGGGCTTTGATCTGCTTCCCCACCCCCTATACTCGCCAGATTTGGCCCCCAGTCTGGTCTCAGTCTACTGGCTTCTTGCTGATGTTAAAAAAATGCTCCAGGGAAAAAGATTTGGCTCAAATGAGGAGGTCATAGCTGAAACTGAAGCTTATTATGAAGCGAAAGTTATTTTTTTTTATAAACATGGTATTGAAAAATTGGAAATATGTTGGAACCATTGTATCACCCTAAAAGGTGATTATGTTGATGAATAAAAAAAACTTTGCAAAAAAAAATTTGTTTTCATTGTTAGTCTCAGGACTTATTAATCCATGTGTTAAATTATAATTTGTCAAACTCACGCTTTATGTAGCGCGTGTGAAATGACAATTTCAATAAACAAAACGTTTGCTTATAATATAGTATCATCAAGTATATATTTTATTTTAAGAAGTCAGGAAACCAGCATATGATCCGCTTGATCGTAAACGCAGCCTATAAACGCTCGTGTCATCACAGTGATATCACTAGCGTTTCGCCAAACCTGTGAACTGAAGGTACAATGTCACATTTACCCGGAAATTTCCTGCCTCTTTCAACCTTCTAGCCAGAACACAGCAATACGAACACTGCTATTTAGATATTATGGTAGAAATAGGTGAGAGTGAGATACCAATGCAGACGACTTTTGTAAGAGGTCTACCTCATGTGAAGTATACTTTATATACTCATACTTAATAAAACTTGCCACAGTAAAATGTTGCCAAATGATTTTTTAGATTAAGTGAATGAAGTGCGAAATATTAATTTGATAAAGGTTTATTTTGAAACTAATATTGCAAGTATTTAGGGAAGTAAAAATTAAAACAGAAATATTTTCTCAAACGATGGGTTACCAGAATGGGCAATTTTCATCTTCTGGAGCAGTCTTTTGGAACACAACCAGTTGCAGAAGCGATAGAGCACGGATTCAAATTTTACAAAATATATTAGATTTCCTAAAGGATATGCCTTTAGGAATTTTAATATGGGTTTGAAAATCTTTGTTTCTCGTTGTTGAGGTTGACATACAGACAGGTGCACGGGGTAAATTTATTATATAATATGTAATGACTTAAAATCATCAGACAGCATATCAATTAAAATCTACAATAAAAAAGTCTTTATCACGGCACCTTCTATGATCATAATTAATACTACATCAAAAATAAATGTCATTTGATAATTTTGATTGAACGTTTAAGATATTCCACGTTAAACGATTAATTAAAATATTCTTTGTGATTTATATTCTGATTCTTCCAGGCCCGTACGCTAAATAATATGAAAATTACATGATCAGCAATTTTATTGATTAACTACTGTAGATCAACAAAGTCCGGAGACACATACAAAGCACAGCGCGTACAAAGCTACCAAAACTCTATTCAATAAATCAACGGATGTATATGTACTGAAAATCATTAACAGTAGTAGATGATTTTGAGATGTACCGACAATATTGAGTATCACGAGATTAATTAATGTGTAGACCCTGACAAAGGACATAGGCTTTTTTTAATTCGAAGTAAGGGTTGTAAGGTCGATAAGGGGGATGAAAAATTGTATGGAAGTATCGCTATTTTTAGAGCTAGAAACTTGAAACTTATTTTTCAGGCCATTGATTCGATATAAATAAACATGACATTCAAAGTTTATTTAAGTTAAGGTAAAGAGGTATGGTACCCAAAAAAAATATTCCACGCGGACGAAGTCGCGGGCACAGCAAGTATTTTATAAATTATAATAGTAGAGGAATGGGCAAGATCACACTCGCTTCTTTAGTAGTAAGCCTGCATTAACAAATTTTATTTAAGTATTCTGTAAACTGTTTAAAAAACAAAAGTAAGGGTGGATGTGGCAAGGGGTTAGGAAGTATAGCGCATAGAGTCTCCTAGAGAATTAGGCATGGTGCAATTTAGCTGAGCAAGAGTAGTGGCAATCGCATAGTGTTTGTATGAGGATACAGTGATAATATCCTGTCCTATTGCATTGCATAAACATTTATTAATATACATAACTCGCTTTGTAGTTACGAGTATATCGTAGACAACGTGATAAGATATTTCAAAATTTGTGGGGTATGTCTATTACGTTGCATTTTTTGAGATAAGATAAATAAAAATTAATATCTTAATTACTAATTTAGGTGTTCATCTTTTGTTATCACTAAATATTATTCACTAAACGTAATTAAACCGCGTTGATATCTAAAGTATAATTTAGTGCTGCGGTCCGCCGGCAACGAATAGCCTGTGATAAATATATTACTAACTAGAGGCCCGTCCCGGCTTCGCATGCGTAGACATAAATAGGTACAGATATTTAAGTTATAAGCAAGCTAATTAAAACGACCATGAATCACTAAATCAGAAAAAAATGCTTATCTTAAAGCCTCCCTGTACACTACGTTGACTGTGGTATTTGTAGGTGGCAACGAAGCGTATTGATTTATCAGGAGATCTTACTCGAGAAAGTGCCACTTACAAATGCTCTCGTCGAGTTAGTTACTCGATGCGCTGCGTGGCGGCCGCCGCCGGCATGTATTTTGATTTTAATTACATGATATCTTTTGAATGGAATGTTCGATTTCAATCATTTAAAAAGTAATCATTAGGTATTAACACAGTCTTTAACATTTAATTATTTATTAGCATAAAAAATATAAACGGTATGGACAACACGGTATGATTTTGATCGGCATTTCTATCAATTAGTTAACTTTAAAAAAAGTAGTTATAGTGACGTAACTACAATAGTTAGACATATGAAGTTTTTTGTAGATATTGATATATTCTATAATATTGTCAAACAATTTTAGTCCTATCATTAATATTCTTCGCAGCGTATGCGATGAAAGACATTTTATGGCTAATTTTTTTACACCTTTGGTTTTACCCATTGAACGCCAGTTACGCAATATTAAGTAGCTGTACATGTCACAGGCCGACTACATACTACTGAATAGTTCTCATCTGTGGATATTTATGGGTTTTTGTATTTATACTCTCAATAATTAGGATTTCGTCTCATAACATCAGAAAAAAGAAAACCATAAATAAATAGAAATTAGCTATCACATAATAAATATAATAAATACAAAGCTATGGGGGCATTGGAATGAAAATAGCTATTCAAATGTTAAATACCTATGTCTTTCTTTACCAAGTAAATTTGCAAATGCATTGAATATTTAATATATTGCTGTAAGTTCAAGTTAAACAGTTGTTTAACTTCTGCCTCTAGATTTTGCTGCCTCTCAACATATATTTATCGAATTTAAATCGAATAGTTGACTTTCTATCTGTAATGTCAAACGTTTTAAGAGTATAATATGTAATGATTATATATATAAAAAATTGTATGCATAGAAAATGTTGAATTATTATTAAGATGATAACGGTAGTGCAGTCCCCCGGTATGGGAAAGATGCAAGTTCGAGTCTTGACACCTAAGACATTCTAGTAAATATCATCTTAGATGATATATATGTTCTTTAACAAATACAGTGTCTTGAACTAATTCCTCAAATGCAGGGGTATTTGTAGAATTTATACAAGACAAAAGTTTTGAGTTTAAAGACAAAAAAAATTACCAGTTTGTGATACTAGATATGGCTAAGGACACTAAGTCTTGACCGCTAACTATGGGCCTTATAAAGAAGCTCAAGGTCGCTTAGCAAGCGATGGAAAGAGCTATGCTCGAGCCTTCCCTACGTGATCAAATACAAAGTGAGGAGATCCGTAAGAGAACGCAAGGCCAAGGCGGACTACCTGGTGAAGTTTTCAGGGAGTCACAGTGGGGAAATATATATAATACATAAATTGATTAATGCTATTCGTCTGATAAGTTTTAATATTATCTGGAAACTATATTAGAATTCAAATATTAAATTAGCCAAGAACAATCAATTATTATTTATTGTTATTTGAAATGTCATGTCACTAATGACCTAATTAAGAAATGTTTAGGTAACAATGATTACATGAACAGAATTATTGTCAAGTTTATTTACGCGGTTTCACCCGCAAACGGTATTGAAAAGTAAATAATGCCTGTTACTCATTGAAGTTGTCTTAAGGTGAAAGGTTTTTTAAATCGATAGAGTAGTTTTTGAGTTAAATTGTAACAAACAAACATTCAAAATGTTTTCTTAGTTTATATAAGATATATGCTAGGGAACGTCGATTATGAAAATATCATAAGCGACGTTCCAATATATTTAATTTACTTGTCACGTGGTGCAAATGGTAGTAAATTCACGGCATATCTGCCCCCTCCCCATTCCTCATTATACGTCTATAAATAAAAATAAACAGAACATAGGTATAATAATATAGTTGTGAACCTTTTATACCCTTCATAGAGAAATTGGCAATGTTGCGAGATGTAACGTAAGTCACAGGTTCTTATACTTGACAATACTCAATGTAAGGTACCTAGTTGTACACGTTTTTGCGTAGTATTATTTTGCCAATTGCCAATAGTTAACCTTCTTGACTATTTTAATAGCAGATTAGGCAATAAAATAACAAATATTCATAATTATAACAATGCACTAGCGCCTACTGATTTAAATTTAGCACAAAATTGCCACAATACGTTTTATTATACAAGTAAAATTTATAGTCAGCTATTATGCAATCAGAACATACAGTCTTATCTAAAATATATAGCAACGTAAAAAACAATTCCCCAAAAAATTTGAATTTTCAATTGTGTGCTCAGACACGTTGCATGTAATTAGAATTAAATATTGGGAGAACGTAAAATGGAACGTACGTATGAATTACACGTCAATATGCAGTGACGCACAGGCGGCGCGGGAGGCGGGCGCGGGTTAGCGACGGAGTGTCGGCAACGAGCGGGGCGGAGCGCCGGCGCTGACGTCAAGGCGCGCGCGCCTCGACCCATTCACACTCAGTGATAAACAAACCTTGCCGGCGCCCCCTTGTCAGACATGCCGCGAGTTTGACTTCCCGTACGGCCCAAATCAACTGCCTTCATGCATCTGTGTCTACGATCTACGCAGAACAAGTGAGAACCTTCCGTGTGTACATTCGTACCGCCCGATGCAGCCTTATGACCTCGCCGGTATCTCATTACAGATGTCAGCCTTCGCCGCACGAGCAACGGCGATTTTATCACATATTAGAAAATGACTGAAGGTCTCCTGCCTCGACATGACAAGCCGGTGAGTGTCCATCCATGATTAGTGTAAATCCGCGTGACGTCGAGAGCACCGCTCGCGCGCGCCTCTCTTGACAAAATTCATGTCAATGTTGCCATCCACTGAGCTAGTCTGTCAAGGTCAACCCGTTCGCGCCAAGTTCCGGACTATCGCTACGCTAGCTCCTTGGAATATATAACTATGTACATAATACGCCTAGAGTTCATTGTTACTCTGTACTTCGACCGCGGAAGTCTATATCAAATAATGACACCTATGTATGTAATAATTTAATCCTTTCTATCTTAATCTAATTCGATACAAAAGATAATTTAAACTACCTACTTATATATTTTTTTAAAGATTTTGCAGTGCTAATTTAGGTTAATGTTTTCGACCATAGACTTACTTAAATGAAACCACATTAAAATAAATTATCTATAATAAATTATTTTGTGTGAATTATAGGCAAATTTAATAAGTGAGGCAATCTAGGTCAAATATTTAACTAACCTTATTAAGTAATGACTTATTCTAAACCATATCGTAATCGTTATCACCACTTCTTACATTAGTAGGTAGCATCTGATAAGTCCAAGCTCATATATCACAAAACGTTTTTCAAATAATTCTAATTGATACCCGACATATAACATAAAGTGCTTAAAATCAAATATGTATATAGAAACACATAACAGTTTGACAAATTAACGTATTAAACCAGAGCTACCGAGATAAATAAAGTTTAACAGGGAAATTAACAAAAAAATAACACGTAATTTCTATACCATATCGAATGTAAATATAATGGCTTCTAATAATTCTAATAATGGCTTATTAGAATCGTTTTTGGTAGTAATTTAAAAATTGACATGTAGTTTTATTGAAATAATGTGGAAAGATCAGAACACTGTACTGATAGAAAATATAATAAAGATAAAAGCTACACATCCTGTTCTTCCTATTCCTTAAAGAAATGGTTGTACGATTTTGTCTTGTTTTACCGGATTGTTATTCTAAACACATAAATTAATAATACAAAGTTCTAATATAATATTAACATAACCAATAGAAAAGCCATTAAATTAATGTCAATAATGTAATAGGCAAGAAATTGTAGGTAGGACTTAAGTCCATCGTCTCTTAATTGATTCGAGTTTATTATGATGAATATCGCCTCGATACAATTGATTAAAGGTATTTACATACGTGCATAGTTGCTAACCGCATGTTTTTAAATAGTGTTATTGTGAACAAACTTAATTACCGAGCGAAGAATCAAACAATTATGTAAATGTTATTTAATTACATAAAGTTTTTAGCGATATCGAAATTATAGTTTTGATCTATACATTAAAAAAGAATTGTTTTTCTTTCAGTAATATTACTCCATAAGAAAAATCGGCTTGTGACACGTTTTTCATCTGTACTTTGAGCAGAATTACGTTTGAAAATAACGCTATGAGGAAGGATAAATTCTACCGGGATTTCTTTGAGTATTCTCATGGCTGTACTCATCTAAATAACAAATCTGATCCCTATAGTCCGGTCTAGGGATTTACACAAAGAGTGCAATTAAATTAACGACAAGTCTACATTTTTTTGAATGTAGGTAGAGTTTCTAATGCATAACTATTCATCGTTCAAACACGACAGTCAGAAAATCAATTGGAGTAAAGGACATATGGGCAAAAGTTTTTGTTTTTATTTATTTCTCTCTTTTGTTAATAGTTTCTAGTAAAATAGGATTAAATTTCAATATTATTTGATGAAAATAGCTTATACATAAATAAAAATATAAATAAAGTTATAACAAAATAGTTGCTTTTATTTTCCTTTTTATTCTTCATGTAAACCTGCAGATTATTATTACCTTATGAAAATTGAATTTATGACCGTCATGTTTTGATTACTATTTAATATCACGTGTTGAACTATGACCTCTCGACGGTTGTTGTTGTGTATATACGAAGTCTATATGTGTATATATATATATATATCGGAAACAACCTTGAATATTATTTTTAAATTAGTCGTTTTTAGTAAATACATGACAAAATCATATGCAAAATGCAATTTAATTGAATGATAAGGAAATTAAAAGATTTTCTCATATCATTAAAATAAAAAAGAACGTAGGTATCATATATTCACAGGTCTTTCTCTGAAACAATATTTAAGTAAACACTATTTTACCTTTCTTTTAATAATTTATCGTGACGACAAGAGAGTAATGCCTTTAATTTCTACTGTCCGCGCACATATAAGAAATATGATTAAAAATAGTATAGTTTTTATTTATTTTCCTGCTACGAGTACCTATATGAATTTCTGCATTCGCACAATTCGTTAATCATCGCTGCTTTCAACATTGCTTAATCGCTGACTAACGGGTTTTTTCATCGTTCATGCTCAGTTTACACCGGAGCACACTACATATAATATCTGCCTATTTATTCACTTATGGAATATACATGCAAGTTGAGTCAAATATGTAATACTGATTTTAAGGGAGCGAAAGGGTTTTAATGAATACATTAAAATCGTATTGCTTAATTTAACAATTTACATATTGTGTCACCTTATTTTTTCGGGATGACTATCTAACCTACTCAATTGAATATAATCATTTTTGCTTTGTGTGTACAGTTACTGTGAGAGTTTATATCTTAAATTATAAGTGCTATTTTTTTATTTTTATCATTTTACCATGAATTTTGAAATTAATATACGTATTACTATATCCATCAGTGAAGCTTGTCAGTGAAGATAATATTAAATATTTAGGAAAGAAAAATTAGATCGTAGGTTTTAATTCAATTGGATTGAAAAATAAGTAAGTGTAATAGTTACTTACTTTACTTACCTCAATTACATATTTTATTTTTAATCATAGCTATAACAGTTCCATGTAATTTATTTGGTGAATTTATTACTCAATAAAACTGCTGCTGATTTAAAAGAGTTGTAATCTTTCAATTATTTTTTTAAATAAATAATGTTTTATTTATTTTTGCTAGAATCTATATAGAATTGAAATAACTTTGAACATCTCTATTGGTAGCAATTACTTATTTAAAAATGATATTAATTAATGTTGAATAAAATTCTTACACGTGTAATAATAAAACAATATTTTGGCATTGGCCTTAAATTTAGTCTACTCGGTAAATGTACATAGGTAATAAATAGTCTAAGGTTTAGTCAACGGAGAAAAATTAATTACAAAAAAGTTACGTTCATCCACAAACTCATTTCCTATCCTATCAGTATTCTTTTTACAAATTTTAAATCTAAAATATAGATGTGAAAAACTCTTAATTAATAATATTATCTTTCCACGCTTCACAAAGACAATTCACAATATTTGTTTTTTATTAAAAACTCGACGGTTTTATGTAGTAAGTAAAAAAATAATACTTTTTACAATTGATTAAGTAACGGGAATGCGTCACCAATTTCCGAATGCATATTTAGACTCCACGAGATTCTGGGGCTGGTACGATGTGTGTAGTAAATACAAGCCACACAACTGGTTTGCCTCGCGCCCGTCGCCGGACTAGCGGTTTCCTTATTAAAAACCTGAACATCCCAAACACGTTGTTGTACAAAAATGACTTATTTATCAAGTAATAGTCGAGCCTCATCGCTCGAAAATCTCTTCAAATACCACAAACGTTTGCTCGAGTGTGTGTTAGTCCAGTATGTGTAACCGTCGGCGCCATCCACATTCGCTTCGCTTGTACTGAAACTATTTGCCGTAAATTTGTATAATCTTATTACATTTCCTAACTTTCAAAGAAAAGTATATTATTGCCTATAACATAAATTGTAATCAATGATCTTATTAAAATTGTAATTTGATAGTGATTTTGGTGTAATCGTCAGTCAATACCAAATAAAATTTTAATAATAACCGAATTCAGGTGTTGATTCAGAAAAAGGAATCCAAAAGAAGGACTTTCCTGCTAATAGTAAAAGGCCATTAAGGTACCGGTACCAAAGTAGAGTAGTACCTCCCTATGTACGCGGTGTCGTAAGTGGCGACTGAGGTACCAAAACCGGGACAGGTGTCTATATATAAACTACTCAAAACAAAACAGAACCCACCGCAACTGTGTCTCTTATCGTGTTTATAAATATTCGTACACTTATTATTAGAAAAATAAAGTACCATTGCTAGCACACATGTTTATGAGTTCATAATGATTTTTAAAAAGTTAACTTTTCTATTACTCTTAAATGGAGACATAGAAAGAGCAAAATGCTTAAATGACCCATTTCTTTCTTGGTTTAAGAGCAGTACGTAAAATAAAGATTGTAACTGTGTTGTTTTGTTTCGGCATTATTCCTGATTACGATGTTACGTTCTCGTCGTCATATGGATGTGGAAAACTGCGATGAAAGCGGTGACTTTGTTTCAAAGGGAGAATCGCAAAGATCCGTTGCTATTCACCTTGATGTTTCACGACGAGCTATACAAAACGTATGGCAGCGGTTCCAGGAGACAGGTAGTGTGGCTAGAACTGGATCAGGAAGAATTCGTGCCACAACTGCACATGAAGACCGCTACATCCGATTACAGCGCGTCATTCAGAGGGCACTCTCTGATGCCGATATTTCAGTTTTGCTTTGGGCAGCGATGAGTCCTGATCTCAACTCATTCGAGCATCTATGGGATCAATTGAAAAGAAGCCTCAAAGAAACCCACACCTAAGTTAAAAGTCAACAGGACCTTATAAACGCCCTAAAACTTTGTTGGAAACGAATACCTGACGCAAACATCACTAATTTGATCGAGAGTGTTCTTGATAGGCTCAAAGAGTACATACGGAGTAGAGGAGGTCCTACTACGTTCCGATTTAAACGTGATAGTGTTTACAGGGTCGCAAAATACCATTATTCCTTTTTGGAACAAACCTATTGGCGGCCTACATAGAAGTCATTCCGTAACGCCGGAGAGGCGGTGATGTGCTTGTGATATTCATGCGATCTTATATAGGCTATGATGACTACTTATTATCTGAAATGGACTGTTGGAAACAAAACGTTGATCCAAGTACGAATTATATTGCAGTCTTAGACCTATGAAATGATATTGTAATGAAATATGCTGGTGTATCATCATACCAGCTATTAGAAGTCCACTGCTAAACATAGGCTTTCCCAAGAAAGGGGGAAATTCTGCCTATAATTGCCGCGCTGGGCAAGCGTGTAGGCAATCGCAAAACGGAGTTTTCGCGATAGGGATGCTGCTACCCATCTCCACCCTACACTGCTACAAGCTACACTGTGTTAGATGTAACCTACTCAACACAAAATAGGGCCCACCATGATTTGAAATTTAATAGATTTATACGATTAGTTTAGGTTTAATTCATTAAGTAAAGACAGAATAACGTTTTTATTGTTAATTTTATTACATTACACGCAAATACACAATTAAGGACAATAAAGCATTAATTAGACTATTAATTTTGTGTTAAATGTTTTTCTTTTTAAAGTAACTCGTCGGGAATTAGTCATAGTTTATTAGTTTTGTTTATATATTCATATCTATTAGTACTTTATTTATTTATTCATTTGCACCGCCTTAGTCTCTTTTCTGCTTTACCCGATGGTTGACTGGTAGAAAAATGGTAGATACTAGTTGAATACCACTAGGCATTAAGTCCGCCATATGTTCATCAATTTATACTACTCAAAACAAAATATGGTCCACCATGATTTAGTGCTATAATTTATATGTTAACAAATTCAATAGAATAATACGATTCGTTTAGGTTTAATAAGGGTTTAATTCATTAAGTTAACACATAATAACGTTTTTATTGTTTAATTTGATTACGTTACACGAAAATACACAATTTAGGAGAGGGAACGTTGCCCATCCTCATGAAGTCGATTCTGAATGGTCTGATCACTAATAACTGTCCCAGTGGATTGCCTTAGTCGAAATTGCAAGGTCTGGGCGGTTATTGTGTGGTCCCGACGCGCTGTTAATCGGATGTAGCGGTCTTCATGCGCGGTTGTGGCACGAATTATCCCTGATCCAGATCCTCTAGCCACACTACCTGTATCCTAAAACTGTTACCCCATACGTTTCGTATAGCTCGTCGTAAAACATCATGGTGAATAGCAAGGGATCTTTGCGATTCTCCCTTTTGAAGCAAAACCACCGCCCTTGTCGCAGTTTCCACATCCATATGACGACGAGAACGTGACATCACAAAACAAAACAATACAGCTACAATCTTTATTCAACGCACTGCTCTTAAACCAAGACTAAGAACAAAAGCATTTTGCTTTTTTTAAGTACCCACTTAATAGTAATAAAAAAATTTCATATTGACTTAAATATTACTACCGAGATTTCCTGTCATATCGAAACAGATGATTACTTCATACTTAATCACCAAATTAATGCTTATTTCTAAAACATTAACAATGTCATTAATTTAATGTATTTCCTTTCTGAAAGTCGACAGCTTCAATAGTGTTTGTTTTACGACGTGAGCATCGATAACAAAATAAAAGTTGTTCAAGAGCATCCAATAATTCATTTTTAAGTAATTTCACTAATTTTTTTGTCGCTAGTCGACAGCCTTTTAGCCTGAGCTATTCTTCGCAGCGAACGTAAGATATTTTATTTAATGCATGTTGGTTAAATTTATAGGGCAAGTTGCAGACGTGACATTAAAGGTTTAATTGTTATGTTAGGTTGCAAAGATCATCTTTGCTACTACAGATTACACCTAGGAGTGTCTCCGGAGTAATTATTGAATGCATAAAATTTGGCTATTTTTGTGCTTTATGTGAAAAGAACTGTGCAGGATATTTTTATCTTTTGAGAATATATAGCGTCCGACAGCACTACGGGTTACGAGGTACGGGTACTCTGATTGATATCTGGTAGTGAATATACATATTTTATGTATATGTTGTATATACTTGTTGTAAGAAGCCCTTATACAATCAGCGGCATGGATTTTTTTACTAGATCTTATCTTGAAATTAGATAGGTTTTATTATTTTCTCTTAGTGTTAAATACTCTTGTGATGGTATATAAAAAAAATACTACAACTTTATTTCAAATAGGTCATCGAACAATTAAATGAACTTTATTAAGTTGGGTGTATACTATGTGACTTATTTTAAACAATTACCCTAGTCTAATCGGGGAACCTGATTTGTTGTAGTAGTAGTGCGCACGGTTTTACACGCGTTAAGTAGTACAACAAACCTAGCGCCATTTATACTACGATGTTAATGGTTCTAGCGTGATGTTATATAGATCCTCGATAATTGGACTATTTAACACTGAAATAATTTTTCAAAGGTTTCGGTTCCTTAGACTAGTGCATTTAAACAAACGGCTCTTCAGCTTTATAATATTAGTATAGATTGATATTAGAATTTGACTTTGACTAATGATTTGAAGGGCCCGATGGCGCAAATGGTAGTGTGCCTATCTTATACGCCAAGGAATGGTTTGATCACCAAATATTTATGATGATATAGGGTAAAACCCGGATAGTTGCCACACTTTTTAAAAAAGCCCTTTAAAAAATGTGTACCCATATTTTTTTATTTAAAGTGTATTCTTTTAAATGTATACCCTGTCTATAAAAAAATTAAAATATTATAAGTTTTAAGAAAATTCGGTTTAATATATCTTCCTAAATAGGATAGTTCTCTGGGTCTCGGGAAGTCTTTAAACCCTCCCGATTCTAACTCTGTTATTTCCTCTAACGGCTTAATAAACACTTCTCTTTAACTACCACACTAGATCCCGTTGTAAAATAGTCAACTATAAGTTTAATTACTTCCTTCCATGTCCATGCTAATGTATTAAATTTTTCTCCTGTAATCTTAGATGAGGCTTTTAAAACTATTTTAGTTCTCAAATCCAATACTGTTGGCTATTATGATGTGAGTCGCCGCATGGTCTTTCTCTTACTTAACTTTATTGTACCTCCATTGAGTCATATTATCAATTTCTCCCTACAACATGGCTCCTTTCCCAGTATATGGCGCAAAGCCTATGTCATCCCGGTTCCTAAAACATCTAACCCTACATCTTCCCATCACTTTCGTCTGATCTCTATTTTGCCATATCTCTCTAAAATTATCGAGGCAGCTGTACACAAACAGCTCTCCAGCCATGTCTTACAAAACGCCCTTTATTAATAAGTCCCTTTCAATCCGGTTTTCGTACAGGACATAGCACTACAACAGCTCTACTAAATATCCTAGATGATGTAAAAGTTGGAATGGAATACTCCCGCCTAACGGTCTTAATTCTGATTGATTTCTCCAACGTCTTCAACTCTATCAATCACGAAGTTCTCCTCTCTATTCTCTCTTACGTCGGGGTCTCTGATTCGGTTCGGGAATGGTTCGCATCGTACCTTCGAGAACGCCAGCAAGCGGTGCGGCTGGGTGATGATTTGTCCCGGTGGGTGACAATTGATGCTGGTGTGCCGCAATGTGGCATTCTCTCTCCGTTATTATTTTCCCTTTTCATAAACCTTATCACCAAATCTATTGGCTGCTCTTACCATATATACGCTGATGACCTGCAACTATACACCCAGGCAGAGTACAATGACCTGGATAATGCCATTGCTCGGATTAATGCTGATTTGACCAACATCACAAACTGATCACAAAAGTTTGGTGTCTCTGTGAACCCGTTCAAGACTCAAGCCATTATCTTGGGCAGCAAATGGCAATTGTCCAGTTAAAAAATGTACCTGTAATTATTTTTAATAACGTGGTAGTGCCATACAGCACATGCGTTAAGAATCTTGACCTATTTATCGACTCCTCCTTATCCTGGGATACACATGTTAATGAAATCAGCAGTAAGGTTACTGGAACGCTTCGTGCTCCCTATCGATTAAAACATTTTCTTCCTACTAAAACCAAAACCCTTCTTATTCAATCCTTGCTTGTGTGTTGCAGTAATGTCTCTCAAGAACTCCTTAATAAATTAGATCGTCTATTAAACAACTGTCTTCATTTCATTTTCGGTTTGCGTAAATACGATCATATTTCCCATTACTGTTCTCTTCTCGGCTGGCTTCCTATTCGTGAACGTCGCAAAATTCGAGTTCTAACCATACTATTTTTAATACTTTTTGATCCGAACGCACCAATTTACTTAAAGGACAGATTCCAATTCCTATCTTCCTCTCACGAACGTAATCTCCGTTCTTCTAATACTCTCTCGCTCTTAACTCCTTCTTATCACTCTAGTTTTTTGATAAACTCTTTTACAGTGACAGCTATGACTGTGGAACGAGCTTCCGTTGAATATTAAGCAATCCCCAAACAAATTTATCCTGTGACGCTGTCTCCGTACTTTATTTACTGATTCTGCTTCTCCAACTTTATAACCCTATTTCTGATGTACGTTATCATATATATATATATATATATATATATTGTCTGCACCACTATATATATATTTTTTTTCTGTTTTGTGTAATGGTTGACTGGGAGATAATGCCATTTGTAACATTTTGTGCAATAAAGTTAAATAAATAAATAAATAGTTGCCTACTATAGGGATACTTGCCCAATGTGAAGATAGATGCCCGTCCGTTTTTTTTAAATAAAAATGAACTTATATTAATTCAAATAATCAGTTTTTATTATTAAATACAATCTTTTATTATTTGTTATTTAAAGTTAAACTTTAAAATTGTAACAATAATAGAGTCCAAAATAGTAAATAAGTGTCCAAAATAAAAATGTAATATTTATTTTGAAGATAGAACAATAAACAAAATTAGAATTAACTTTGGTATTAGCCTCTATTAAGTAAGTATTCATCCTTATAACTTACTGAGATCCTTCATTATGCACTAAGTACTAAGAGAAGTTAAATTATTACCTAATCAACACTTAGAAATACTAAGGTTTTAAAACGTAAGTTTAAATACTAAGGTTTTAAATTGTAAGTTGTAGTTTCATTAAATATTAGTTTTTATTTAAAATATTAAAAATATGATAATCAACTTTGGCGTTAGCATTGATTATCACCAGAAGTTAGGCTTTTCAACTTGCCACATCTTATGCAATGGTTTTTGAGTGTTGAACGACTTTCATGCAACCACATTATACACATCTGACATTCAATCCAATCTGATTTCGTTTTAGTTAAATTATAATTTTCAAAACATTCTGCATAATAATCATGAACTGTAACTTCTTTCTTGGTTTTTTCTATTTTTGAATTAATATTGTTTACTTTTAATATGTTTTCAGTGTCTTCAATAGATAGTTTTATTTTTTTGCCTTTGATTAGTAGCCCTTTAGTGGCTTTTTCTTTAGATATTTTTGAACTTATGACATTTTCTTCATTCAACTGTAGATATGAGTTTTTCTTTTTCTTAGAGCTCTTCCTTCAGTCAATTTAATAAAATCTGTGCTATCTGATTCTGATTCACTGCTAGTAATATCTCTATATTGTTTTGATTTTTTTTTGTAGCAGTTGGTTTTTTTTTTCATACCGTCTTCTTAAGGTACGAGAGGATATGTTATGAATCCTGAATATTTCGTTGAAACTTTTTTTATTTTTATTTAGTTTTTCGAACGCAAGTGTTAAACTATCTACTGTCCAGTTGATATGGCGCGGCACCACGCCTGGTTTTCTGTATTTATTTTATTGAAGATAAACTATAGTAAAACCAAATAAAATTTCACCAAGAAAAAATTGTAAAAAATAACTAAGAAAAAATCTGTCTTTGCTTGTTAAAAATGTATAGTTACGGATAGTTGCCGCAGGGCAACAATCCGCAAAAGACAGTAGGAGGTTAGTAGGAGGACAGTAGGTTTGAGTACACCCAGAGAAATATATTTTGGACTGAAATCGCAATCAGTTATAAAAATATTTAACAGAGATCACACGGACAAAACACTTGCGCCTACCTCAACGGCTTATTCAGGCGGCATTCAGGCCTACGCGGGGGACGCTTTTAATTATGATAAAAAAAAACACTGTCATTACGTCTAAAATATAGCATTTGAAACTGTGGCATGTATCCGTCCGAGGCAACTACCCTATGTGATTTTTCTGTGTTTGGGTGTCAAAAATATGTATTTAATTTAATATTTGTGATACCTATGTTGTCTAATGTAACGTGAGTAAGATATTGTGTGAATATTATTGTGTGAAGTTCGGTTAGAAGAAGTATTTCTAGCCACTTAATTTATTTTTGGTCAATTTGGATTATAAATAATAAGAAATATTGTCATGTTAATGAAATAATAATCAAAATATATGGCAATAAAATCAACACGAGTTGCAAATGCTGTAGTTTAATAGGCCAAGAATTTAAACAGAATGAAGTTGTATCTATGATACGTACTCTTTTATTTTTGGATTACGTTTTGCTGGGATGTCAGTAATTAAGTAACCATTTCTTCTTTATCGATTGCTTCGAACTTGTAAAAGTTCTACATTTTAGTTTCTGTATTACAATCTTGTATTGAAGAAATGGCGCTGATATCATCTCAACACAAAAAGAACACTAAAAAAATTCAACATGTCCGCTAAGGTCCCGGTAGCAGGACAACAGTCGTGCAGTTCCCCAGTATGGTAAATATGCAACTTCGAGTCGTAAGCCAGGACTGAGTCAGGTTGTTCTTTTTCTAGCAAATATTAACTTATACATAAATGAAACAGTTAAACACAGAACAATTTTAAAAAAATAATAAAAACATCTTTATCTACACAAATCCGTTGATTTGACATAGACTTGAATCTTTAATGCCACCCGCGTTTTTTAACTTCTGCCATATCCAAGTATACAACGTCCATATTAATCGTATCACCTATTAAACAATAGTTACATAGAAATATTTGGCTATAGAGATATTACAATATTTTATATTTAATATGCCGTGGAGTACCGGCGGAGTAAAACTGTGTTTAATAGTAAGAGACGACAGAGTACCTACTAAAAGCGATAGATGGCTGCCATATCCATCCGATACAGCACAGCTCAAAAATAACTGCCACTACGCTGCCCAGCGCGCAATTATATGCAAAAATCCTCCCTTAATGTGTAAAATGTTATTAATTAAATTAAATTTGCATGTTCAACTGTTTCTGGTATACAGTAGGATATTATTACACGTTTATTTACAAGTAAAATTTAGTTCACTTCCATCTTTGATCACTACCGGTCTTCTAATGTAATTAGAAAAATATTAAAAATATCTTTAATATTTTTCTATGAAAAACGTAGGAATGCGTTACAAATAACCTATTTGCGAAAGCCAGAATATATAAAAGTCCTTGTCGTTGATTTGACAGAATTTATTAATGAGTGGGGATCATATGGTTATCGAAATCAGTTTATAAAAATGTGAAATAATTGGTTATTTTAATATAAATATTGGTCATTTTAATATAAATATATAATTAATATAAATGTTGGTTATACTTGTGAAATAAATTATTGTATCAATGTGAGTATTTATCTTATTGTTAATTTATCAATACATATTATATCACACACGGGTTTAGTCTGTATATTTGATATATTTCCAAAAATATCAAAATGTTTAAATTTTTATTTTGTACATGCTAACCTCAGAGATCGCTATATAGATATGAATAATATTTGGCGGAGGTATAGAATATTCAAGAACAGAATGGCTAAACCTTCGTATTCAGAAAAAATGTAGGTTCGATTACCACGTTAACGTTGTAAATTAGGGTCAACAACTTTTTATCGCGGAAATGTTGACGGTTCCTGTCTGATACTTTCTTTTTATTTTTCACAAGACATGATTTTTTTCAAAGCACAATTTCCACGCAATTGACGTCACTAGTGGCATCTAGTAAATATTATATTTAGTGCAGCTAGTATTAGAATTACTACTATCAAATAACCTGCACCAAAGACTGGTCTCTGGTGCAGGTTATTTGAACGCTCTGTCCGATGCCAGATGTAATACGATTGTGCAAATTATCTTACCAGTTCTGCCTCGCTCAGTCTGTTTAGCGCCTTAAACTGCACGTCGGGCTGTAGGGTGCATTTTTCAGTATTTTGAACTTTCAAAATTTCACGTTCAAACAGTCGATCATTAATGGACGGCGTGCGCTGAAGCTTGACGTTAACTACGCGTGAGAGTATTAGGTCCATCCAAAATAAGAAACAGACCTGCACTATGGCATAGATACCCAATCAATAAGAATTTGAAACATTCATACTTGTTCATGAATCTGTTAATAGTTATAAGTTATTATATTATTGGGTAATCAAAGTATTACGTTTCAAATAAACTTCCCTACCTACCCTTCCTGTGACACATAATTATATAAGTAATGGCGTTAAATGCTTAGGCAGATACTATGTCTCTTTCTACGTTTAAACCGAACTTAAGCTATTAAAATGTTTTACACGTAGCTTCTTTATATTTCTATAATTACAATAAGTCGATAATTTTGATGTCTTAAGTTTGACCTATATTCCTATCTACATGATGCTGTCTTGCGATGTTAGTCCTGATTTATGTGAGACTGGTGCGTGGTGCGTGCGTGCCTACCGCGCAGACTCAGCTGAGACTCAGCAGCAGGACAGACGTTTTGTCTAAAAACCAAGATTGCGCTACAATACCATGATTACATAACAATATAATTATAATGTGTATAAAATATTCCGATGTTTTCGAAATATATAATTCAGTTTTATGGCCGTGCGATAAAGTAAATCCGCTGCCGACGGTGAACGGTAGTTATCTCCGTGGACAAATGTCATATTCATGTAATGTAAATAATAATCTATATGATTAGTGACGTCACGCTCATGCTTAGTGTTTGTGTGCGGCAGATGTGTGTGCGCATATGGCTGGAGGTGGGCCACGCTTGCGAACCTCGGCGCTCCGCTCTCGGGCGCGCTCTCGCGCTAGACTGGCGGCTCTGGGTGCGCGGCGTCAGCGGCCACGACATCAGCGCCTTCGTCCACAAGGTCGTCTTCTACTTACACCCGGCCAGTGCTTTCGTTTACCCGAAAAGAGGTAATTCGCCTTTTTTAATTCACATTTTCCTATACGGGATCTGCTCACAAAACAGGTTGGCAAAGCGTCATATTGCGTGGCTAAAAATAAAAAAAACTTGCCCAATGAGACTGTCCGAACGAAACTAGTTATTTAATTTGCACCTAATAATTCAGTTTCTCTTATAACTGTGAGCAGTTTCATCATAAAAGTTGCTTGTTAACGTTATCACATGTTCCGATAGGATGCTACGGTGCCATTAATTATCTGTACTGAAGCTACTTAACAACGAATTTGTTGTATGTTTACAATTTCAGTTTATTTATTAACGAACCTAACACTCCACAGTGCTTCAAGAGCCGCCTTACGAGATCCAAGAGTCCGGGAGTGTATCAATAGAAATACCGATACACGTGTACCTGAAACACAGCAACAAGCCAAAGAAAATACGCCTTATCTACAGTCTGGATATAGAGAACAACACGCAGAATAGCTCGGTGTCGCGGCGCATTTACTACGACTTAGAGAATCCCCCAGAACAACTTTGGATGGCGCTGATGAAGGGGGGCGGAGAAGAGGTCGCACGCGCCGACGCTACTGGCTGCGCCACCAAAGTGATCGTGCTGTCCGCCAGTGGCGACGACCGAGCACGCACCAAAACCAAACCGAGCAAATATAAATTTGGTGAACCTGTAAACTGCAAACATATCTCTCGAAAAACCACCAAGCCGTATCTTCTTGAGGAGATTTGCTCAAAATGCAACGACACCATATGCGTGGCGAGCTTAAAAAAACAACTTCGTTCGGAGATGACAGAAGATGACGTGAATCGGGCGTCCGAGATCTATCTCGCGTACAGTAACTACGAGAAGTCGGCGAACGCTCTCCCTATGCCGCCTTATTCTGATCCTATATATAGGATACCAGAGCTGCCGTCCTCTCTACGTGAAGCGTTGAAAACAGTTGAAATTGATTTCATGATTCAATGAAGTTCTAAGAAATTAAATTGTAGTCATTCTGAACTGATCCTGAAGTGCGATATTAATGGTGCCATTAGAAGAAGAACTTCGATTGAAGTGATTGTTCAGTGCTATTGCCGTCATAATTATTATAAAAATCGTCTGTACATAGCATATTTTATTTAAAACATTTATTTACTTTGGTTATACAATTGAGAAAATTTTATGTTTATATTAAGATATTAAGTGCTAGATATAACTTATTTACAAGTGCTGTGAGTACGATCTCAGAATATAATTTTAAGGTAAACAATTATGAAACTAAGATATTTTATTGGGAACTAGTATAGTGGTGTTCACGTTGTTTAAACATAATTAATAGAAACTGAAGGTTGTGATGTGGATATTTTATTATACCCTTATCATATTATATTTTTATAAAAAATGCATGTAGCGCAAGATATATGTATATACTGTTAAATTTATATGCTAATAAAGAACGACTAGTAGGTATTTTTATAAGAAGGTAAGTATGTTATACGTTTTTTTTAAAATGCCGTATATTAGTACGTAAATAAGTTATATTAGTAATATAGTTCGTTCTATTGGTAACAGAAATTGTATGCAATGTTGATATGGGTAATGACCAAAGATAAGAAATTAATAAATTGATATAAAATAATATATTTTTAGTAAGTGCTTTTCGTTCTCAAACAAAGTCTATATTCGAGCATAGCGAATTTTATATTGTATCGAACTATTTTAAGCGATGAGTGATTTTACAAAATAATCTGTTTCGATAAAGACCTGTTATGGTATTGTTTCATGCTGCAATTTTTTTTATTTCTTTTCTGTTTATAAAACTTGGGGCGAAACACTAAGTCAGTAAAGAAATAACCAAATATTCTTACATTTTTCTTTACAAGTTTTATCCAAACAGGAGCTATACAAGAAAATATGTTGTCGTTATCCAATTAAATTCAATGATTTAAAACTAAATGTTCTTATTATAGGGTACACGTTGTAATGAATACTTGCAATGTGATACATTGCGTCTTCACAAATCGTAACCAAATCTGTGTTGCCAAACAGTGGCATTCATTTAATTACGATATATAAAACGGTTATATTTCTCTGAGCACAAAAACATTTTAAAACCACGTCTAATTCTATTCATATTAACATTTTTCATCTCCATTTTCATTCAAAATTACATTCTCCTTAGATCGTTGCGATATTCCCATAGTTGGTGTTTTGATTCCTTTCTCGAGCGATATCTTTAACGACTTTTTTAACGAACGATCATCTGTTTTATTCCGAAGCCACTACTGTGACCCGTGAGGATGTGCGTGTGAACTGAGGGACCAACCTATTATTTCGCAAAATAAAAAACGTAGGGTCTAGTAGCCTTAAAACAATTGTAGAACAAATCGGTACCTAATTATTTACAAAAAGAATTTGTAAATAAATAGGTATATTAAAAACTATAGCCCTGAAAGTGTCGGTCTCTCAGTCCTTACATACCGTTAGGGAGACCCCTAAAAGTTCAAGGTATTGTGACTACAAACATTTAGTAAAATTTGTGAAAGTTATTTACAGAAAAATGACAAAAAAACATTCAGGATAAGAAACATAAAACGATCTTAATTAAAACATAATTGGCCATACGATACTTCATGGCCGAATAAGATCTAATTTAAAATTATTATATAAAGTGTACATTAAGCAAAAGTTGAGTCTTACCAAATATTTAGTATTTTCAGACATACCCATAAAAGCCTGAGAATTTTTAATGCCTTAAGAGTCCCGACTGCTCGACTTATGACTACTTAGTGTCTTATTCAATATCAGCGTCGCATAACTAATAATAACACGAGTTGTTGCAAGTCCAAAATGTCTTCCAAAGAATCTATAAATTATGGTAATTCCTTTTGCTACATTTGTGGAGAATTCATCAAAGTGAGAGCTAAAAAGTTTAGTTTGTTGTCAAATATATAGCTCTGTGAGGGATATGAATATAAATTTCCATGCTATCTTGGCTTATGGTATAGTAGAGCTAATCACAACCAGCAGTCATGGCCTAAACGGGTCCAATTTCAGATAGGACAACATGTTAAGAAATAACCGATTGTGAAGGCCGAACATATTTTGAGGCCTCCGTTGCATATAAAATTGGGCCTTATGAAGCACTTTGTGCAGGCTCTTGGTCAAGATTCGCCAGCTTTTGAATACTTAAAAAGTGACCCTAAATTGTCAGAAGCTTAAGTTGGAAAGCTGGAATTTTTTCGGTCCACAAATTAAAAAAATAATGAGCAGCGAAGAACTTCCCAAGTTGCTGAATGGCCACAAGAAACAAGCGTGGCTCAGCCTTAAAGCAGTGATCCATGGCTTTCTTGGCAATAATAAAGCTGAAAATTATAAAGATCTCATTTTTAATTTGCTAATTGCTAATTTGAAGCTATCAGCTTCAAACTCATGGGTTGAAGAATGTCCCTTAAAGCAAATATGCTATATGCTCACTTAAAAAATAACCACTAAAAAGAACTAGAACTGAGGTGTGCATACCCAGAAGAGCAAGGAGAACGCTTTCATCAAGATGTGATGAACTTTGAACAGCGTTATCAAGGACACTATAATGAAAACATGATGGGTGACTAAATTTGGAGCATAATATGAGAAAGTGCGTACTCACACAAATTAAACAGATTTTTTTTCACTTTTTTTACATTCCTTTTTATATATTTAAGGATGTATCTTTATTGTTATTTGTAAATAAAAGTGATTAACACATAAAGTCAGTCAGTCAGCATCAGTCTCACTCAAAAATCTTGTTGACTTGTGTAATAAACCAGTTTTAATTTTTTTTTATTACTAAGGTATAAATACAGAGAGGTTATCGATTAAATATAGATAATTCTATTCTTTGTACGTATTTTATTTATGTAGATTTATATACATGTTTTAGTAATATAGGTAGATAGTACATATAGTGTAGTTGATGATGAATATCGTTCAGAAGGTGTATATGGTACAGTTTTGCGCTTCTTTTGTGACGCATCAAATGTTTTTAAGTTCAATCATCTACTCCACCTTCCTTGATAAGATAGATTTTGAAAAGATACATTACAAGAGTAAGGTGTAATTTTTTACACATAATTCCTATGCCATCTATTTGACATGTAGAAAACAATGTAAAAAATTTACAGATTCAGTTTGACATTGACGTATCTATTTTCTCGAACACTCATCTTTATCCATTGGTTGGTGAAATCGACCACATCATACTCAAATAGTTGGGCAGGTTAATTGTGTTAAATTACAGAATAATGATATAACCAGCATTAAAAGAAGACGTTCAAACTACAAAAACATTTGAAGATTTCTTTGACGTACATATAAGAAACATGGTTTGCGTACCGTGCTTTATCATTCCTGTATTGTTATTCTTATGGCATAGGTTTATTCAGCCATACGTTTTAAGATTTTGGAATCCCTGGGCTGTTAAAGATGCCGAGGGAAATGTGAAAACTGAATTTCCATTTAAATGCGAAGGAGGTGTCTGTGCATGGAGTAAAGGAAATGCTACTAATAAATTCACAGAAGATCCTAAAAATAAATCCATAAATGATGCTACAAATACACCCACAGAAGAAAAAGAAGCCTCAAAAGAATCTTGTCAAGTCACAGCAGATAGAGTAAAAGCTGAGTAATCTTAAGTCAATATTGTACTTGTAATAGAAATTTGACTATTCTGTATCCGGCAGTATCAAGCCTAAACTGCATTTATTTATATACTGACTGTACATATTACAAAAATATAATGTTTAGAGGAAGTTAGCAATTGAATTAAACCATTGAGGTGTGCCCATCCAAAATGTGTAATAGGCATAATGGTGGATTCTAAGAATGTATGACTAAATGTAATAATAAAATTGAATCCCATTTTATTATTAAATTTATGCATTTTAATACCCAGAGTTATTGATTTGAACTCTGGAAGTAATTTTTTTTATTATCAGTTTAAGACAAGAGCCCGGTATTAATATTCACTTTCTCTAGTACTACAAGTAGTAATGTTTTGATTTTAATATAGACAATTCACAGAAATACAATATACCTACTATGAATGTTCTAAATTGTATTCAATCTTATTTCACACCAACGTACAGTAGAAACTCGATTAACCTGACTAATTGTTGTCATTAGGCATCTGGATAATCAAATCAAATCTGAAAAATTTCTTCTGTTTCATCTTCTTGTGTTTCATTTATCTGCAATGTTTTCTACAATTTCGTCATCCGACATAATCTGAAAGCCTTAATCATTACTGTCACAAGTGACCCATTCTTTCATATCATCATCATCACAATCCTGGCATATCTGTATATTTAACATTAACTCATTTATTTCTTTCAAAATAGAATCATCCATCTTGGTTATTAAATTTTCATTCTCCCGATTATGTAGTTTGTTCCAAGCCTTGTTTAAAGTCTTCCTTTCAGTTAAATCCCACGCATCTATAACCATTTTCTCTAACAGTTCAGCCGAGGGATGGGTTGGAGCATTATCCAGTAGAAGTAGTACATGTCCTTGTTTGCCAATTTCGTTCTCTTTTTACTTCAGGAATAAAAGTGTTGTCATACCAATCAATAAATATTTTAGAGATCATCCACGCGCTTTTTTGATTTTTATAAATTAAAGTCACCCTGATATTTTTAAAACATAGTTTTTTAGAATTTCCGATGAGGTGCAGTGGTATTTTATGGGTCCCGGTTTTAGCGCAAACTAATATTGTTACTTTCTCTTTGCAAGTTTTATATCCTGGAGCTGAATTCTCTCGCCTAGATGCTAATGATTTTGAAGGTAATGACTTCCAGTTTAATCAAGTTTCAACAGCATATAAACAAAATCCAAGTCATACTTATTTTCATCCAATTTATTCTTAAAATCATCATCATACATTAGCTGACATTTTTTCACCTTGTATTTCCAATTCACGAATTCCATGACAAGATTTAAATCTGTACAACCATCCGTTACTTGCCACAAACGATTCATTGCCACCTAATTTTTTATTTAACTGTAATGCTTTTTCACATACTAGAGGCCCAGATATCGGTTGCCCAGTTGATCATTTTTGTAAAAACCAAAAATATATAGCGTCTTCTAAAAGTTTATTTTTCGGTTTCTTCATCATTTTCCGATGTTTACTCCCGTCTTCACTGTCTAAATTGCAGGTGTACAACAAAATTGAATCAGTGTTCTTCTTAATGTCACTTATCGTGGATGTTCCTACACCATACTTATCAGCTAACTTACGACCAATTTCTTTTATTAATGAATTAATAATATTTATTTTGTCTTTAAGCGATAGAACCACTCTCTTACGCTTTGAAATTTTTGACACTTTACACGCACGTGCGAGTCGAGTAACAATTGCTAACTAAAACAATAATAAGTGACGAAACGCATTAGGAGCGCACTCTGCGGGGCGCGAAATGCGCGGGTGGGGTTAATGCCAGTTCTAACAAGTTCATGCTTGCATAAATTCGACTTGTAGGTATTACGTATGTTGGTAGTCCGGATAATCGCGAATCCGTTTAACTGAGTGCCGGATAATCAAGTTTCTACTGTAATTATAAAAAACATATTTGCCAAAATGGCAGGACACTTGGTAGTAACCCTATCTTGAGCCGGGTAGTCCTACCACCCACAAATATTTAAGTCTTTTTTGTCTGGGTATTATGGTATATGTATTTAAATATATTTGGGACTTACAGGTATAAATATAGAATACATTTAAATGAAATAAAATACCAATTAAGATTCAAAACTATTTTACTTATTCATTTTATGCACATCAATCCTTGACATATTTTCAGTAATTTTTGAAACATGATATTATTTAAAGTACCTTACATGTTACCAGATAACTACAATAGTTGCTTTCACATAATATGCTCTGCCTGCTAGGAATAAAATGAATGGTTTTGCAGTACATATTGTGCAACTTAAGATATCCATATGCTTAAGAATAATAGTCTGAAAAGAGCACATTTCACATTACCATAAAAATAATGGTGCAGAATTTATTAATGGCATACATAAGCCTCGCTTGATGTGACAAGATACTTAGGTTCAAGCAAAAATTCAAAATTGAATGTATGTGACATTTTCAAGCATTCTTCATAAAATGACTTCTTGAAAACACACTACAACTTCGGGCACAAGAACGCCTATATGCGTGTATTTCTTTTATATCACCAACCATCAATCTAATGAAGATTTAATCTAAGTAGATCTCAATAGAGCTAAATTTATTTATGCACCCTTATGTTATACAGTGTTATATATTTATACTGAATATCTTTTGTTAACCTATTACTCAAGAATTAAGTAATCAGTTTCCCTAAGAAAAAATATGCTTTTATTTAATTAAACAAAAAAATATTAAGGATATCAATAGAAAATGAAAAACAAGTTTCAGTAAAGTCTATTTTTCTTATATACTAATAACTTAACTTACAGAGCTTATAGTAAATATGCAGCATCTGCAATTCGAATTAACTGCTGTCACAAAAAATACCAAAATAACCTATCAACTCCAAAAACATCACATAGTATAATTGCAGACGTTTCATATTTATTTTAAAAAACTGCCTCAAGTCACTCTGTACTCACACAATGGCAACCTTACTACAAACAATTTAACCAAAATAATATTGTCCTTATTCATACACTGGTTGTTAGTTTATATTCAGTCACTCATTTGACATTCTTCAGTTCTACCTCAAATACTAATGTTGAATTGGGAGGAATTACTGGTGGGGATCCTTTAGCTCCATACCTGTGAACAAAAAATAGAGTTGTAAGTATTCAGATTTAAAGAATATTTTGTATTATTATGGTTTTTTTTTCATGCTCGTCCTCATTAACATCAAGTCACTCAAGTCGACAAAGTACATAAATGCAAACGCTGTTACTTACGCCATAGCGGGTGGACACACAATCTTCCTCTTGCCTCCAACCTTCATGCCGGCAATGCCGACGTCCCACCCGGAAATCACCTCCTTGGCGCCGAGCTTGAACTTGAAACCGGGCCCCTTCATGCAGTTGTCGAACATCTTATTGTTTTGCTTTAACCTTCCTTCATAATAAACCTGAAAAAAAGAAGTTGCAGTTATATTCACTATCACATTTTGTTTATAAGAGTAAGCAAACCATGAATATGAAGATCTAGAACACACAGTTACTCAACCACATTTTAGTAACAGTATTCATAAATTTGGATTTGGTTATTTGTTTATATTACATTTTTAATATTTATTGACTATTATATTTCATATTATAGACATTAAAATTTTGCTATCAGTATACTATCAGGCTCTGAACTGGAATAGCTAAAATTAAAATATTTATGTTATATGTACTTACCATTACAACTTTTCCAGGTTTAGCAGGAGGTCCATTTCCAACTTTCACATCTTCAATGAAGACACCACCGCTGAGTGATTTCTTTTCTTTCTTCTCAGCTGATCCTTCTTGGGCTTCTTTTTTCAGTTCAGGTTTCTTTTTCTCTGGCTTCTCAGCTTTTTCTTTCTACATAGAATGCAAACCATTAAATTTTTAATATTATTTACATAAAGTTAACATTATTTTCAGCTAACATACAAAAAGGATAGAATTGTAATAACAGCTAATATGTCCCTGTTCTAATGCATCTATATAAATTGTTATTTTTAATATTATTAAACAATTATTTTGTTGTGACTTAGAAATTATGTATACATCACATACATGCAAAAATTGAGTAGATACAGCACAAAACAGTAACATAATATTGTTCCATATTATTATATAGATTATAATATTCCATCCTCATAACTTTTACATTTTAAATATTAGCTGGAAAAGATGGACATCATATGGATTTCATTCAAATCAAACTATATGAGTACAGCATACATACCTCTACCTTATCCCACACTCAAGAATTTTTACACCTTAAGAACATTTGATATAACACAAACCTTGGCCTTATCTACACCATTAACTTGTGGTTGCTCTTTGCTCTGCTTCTGTAACTTTTTCTTGAGTCGGCGTTTTTGGGACTTGGTGAGCTTCGACATGTCGACTTTGCTCTCCTCCTTGCTTGTATCGAGGGTAGTTTCAGCCTCATCTGAGGAGTCTTTTTCTTCTTCCTCTTCTTCCGCCTCATCTGCCTCTTCTGCCTCCTCTTCATCATCTGAATCTTCTTCCTCACTGAACAGGTATAACATTAATATATGTGTCAGTCTATTCGAAACATTAAAAAAAAATGGTAGTCCTGTCCTAAGTACTGATACCATTAAAATGCCAACATACCATATGTTGAGACCTAAATATAAAAATATTATGTCCTAAACATAAAGTATAAAAAAAATAAATTACAACTAATTGGTAAATTTATTGGAGTAGCGATTGATCAATATCACCTATAATAAAAAATTTACAATACAACCAATCTACCTACTCCAATCACTGGCAAAACCCTATCAATTTTTATAAGCCTCTGATTGTTGTAAGTACCACAAAAAATAATATATCACATGTAATACACTGGACAGTACATAATAAATAGCATTTACCTTTCACTAGCTTCAGCAGATGTATTCATCTTAAAAGACTCGTCATTCTCGTCTGTGTCAATGTCTTCTCCATCAAGGAACTTTTGGAGCTGGTCTTCATCTTCATCATCATCTGAACTGTCATCAGTTGCAGCTGGTTTTTTTTTATCAGCTTTGTCTTTCTATTGATAATATTTAACAAAACAGAGGTATATGAGATTAATAAACAAAACAAATTTGAATGCTAGCAGCTACTATAAAGAGGGTCTTCCCATTTCCAAAAAAAAAGACTTCAAGCCCACATCCTCTAAAAGTTGTGACAGCTGAGATGTTAATTAAAATTATTATCATCATACAAGCAACACCATATTAATATTATAACTAGACATCTGTATTAATAAAATAAATATATATACCTTAGCCTTTTTGCTGCTGGCTGCATCATTGCTGTTCTCAAGTTTTCTTTTGTTCTTGGCAGGCACCAAAGCTGGAACCTCTTCATCATCTTCCTCTTCCACATCACCTTCCTCTTCAGACATCTCTTGAAACTCTGGGTCCAGGTACCCAGTGAGGTGCACATTGCATTTGCCTATTAAACATTTATGAAGTTAAATGAAAGTAGTTCATAACTTAAATTTTTTTGACATTTAGTAAAAACAATATGAGTGGCCACATGAATTAGCCATATAATGTTATTCATCTCATATGCTTAAAAAATATTAATGATAGGAAAAAAAAAGTTTTAAAATATTATAGAACATATCAATATCTACAAAAAAAACTGCAATACCATATTCTAGAGTCTATTACATTACATTTTCAAATTCGATAGAAATGATGGTTTTATATATTCAAAACATGTTATCCATTATACCATTTAATTTTTTTATCTTAATAATTTATTTCATATTAAGGACTGTTTCAATACCTGTTGATTACTTTATAAATGGTTGAAAAAAGTTATTTTTAGAGTTACTTATAAATTATTCAATTCAACCTTCACTGTTAATTATTAAATATCTTTTGAGAAATACCTCTAAATTTGAATGATTTCTTTTTTATTAATACAAGTTTTTTCTTACATTCTCTGATTTAAAATAAAAATCTTCCAAACAATATGCCTAGAAGAAGGTTACAACTATCTAAGAACTGTTTATTTTTACTGTTTATGTTTATTAATGTCTACCCATGTAAAGCCAGGATGGGCCAGGATGGGATATATAATATACCCTAGAATAGAAATTATAGAATACTTACCATTTGTCAGAAAGGCAACTGAGTCACCAGCCTTAAAGTACAAGTCAAGTGGCACCTGAATGTTCTGATTCTTTTGCAATGTGCACACAAGAAAATTCTTTCCATCAACAACCACCATAACTTGGCATGGTGCATTGTCACCCAATGAAGTATCCAAAGCTGCTTGTGATATATGAAACGGTTTCTCCACCACCTGGGTGTACCGCTTGTTTGGCTCCATTATGAGTCCTATAAAAAAAATTAAAACAAATGTTTAGTGCAATTTACCAAACCAAAATTTTTATTTAGTTTATTATACACATTTTAGTGATGTTTTCCATTAATTTAGCGACAGGTGAAATTAATATTCAATATTTTCAACATACTTGTAACATGAAGTTAAATGAGCAAGTATGTTTAAACATGGATAGTTTCATTGACACTTATCAACATAAGTTAACATATTGACACTTTTGATGCATGATTTTACCATGAAGGGGGTCACTTCGACTTATTAACCACCACAAAGCTATAACAGGTAGATATATCATTGAAAGCATGTACAATACATTATATTAAAAATAAAACTGGATGGGCTCTCTATAATATATATAATAGAAGAAGAATAGTCTAGGTATAGTAAAACTTTTCCATGTGCCAAAGTTACATGTAAGCCTTTACTTACTGTACCTCTCGAAAATTAACACAAATACATTTGAATGTAATCACATCCCCAACATGAGGAAAAATTCAAAAGAATTGGTACTGTTAACTTGTACCAGACTTCTTCAGACTAGACTTCGAGTACACGACAAATGTGCAACACATGTACAAAGAGTACATAACAGTTAAGAGAATTGATCTAATATATAGCAATCCGTGTATACTCAATATTAGTATAAAGTAATTATAAGACTATAACCTCATAAATTAACATTATGGAATTATAATATTAATAATTTCAACACGTGGTGTAAATTTGCCGGTTAGTTACTTACCCCAAAACATCTTGTGAGATGTTAATAATGATTTTACACCAATTATGTTACTAAAAGAATTGGAAAAGGCACAATACAAGCCTTAAACTCTAATTTATTAGTATTTTACAGTAGACTGCTGCAAATCACTTATTTTATGGACATGTGGACAACAAGGAACGCGGCAAAACCCAACGACGACGAACGCGAATCCGAACAGCCAATGCCTACGACCATAGACAAATTGAATTCTTTTGCTAGAATTGCCGGATGTGGTCCGATAAAAAATTACGTTTTGATGACCAAAAACTACATTATGTTGCCATTTTTTATAATTTCTGCAATCAGTACTTATGAAAGACTTCACTTATTTTTAATTTTTTGTTGCTTGCAGCAAAGCACCCTATTTTTGATATTTGCCAATTTCCTATCACCAAAAAATATAATCAATGTTTATAATCTCTATTTTTTCGCGTTCAAATGTTTTAAATATATTATTTATTATCCTAGGTACACATGAATTAATTAATAACTATTATATTCATTACAAAGTGGTTTTATCTGTTTCGTAGAAAGTTACAAGAAAGTAGAATTTTATTTCTCAGTTGTAATTTACAATTATATTAATTAAAGGAGTCATAAGAAAGTTTAGAAATATATATTCTTAAATATATTAATATCGATGCATTTATCGAATAAAATTCAAGAGAACAAGTTTTTCTTCGATGTCTATGAATTGTCTATGAGTAACAAATTAAAAAGATATTAACCATAGCCTAAAGTAAACTACCCTTCTTTTTGTCATCTGTCAAAAGACGAGAACAGTGTTCCAGCCATGGTAAATATAATATTACTTGTTAAGATCTTTCTTAATCTGTAGAATCCTCCAGATATTTTGTTATGCTGACATACAATCAACTACATGATAATAATTTCTACGACGTTATGGCCTTATTTATAGCATATATCTTTAAAACTTTCAGGGTCGTGTCAGGACTAAAACCGTGAAGAAAGCGGCGAAGATTATTATTGAAAAATACTATACTAGGTTGACCCTAGATTTTGATACCAACAAAAGAATATGCGAGGAAATTGCTATCATTCCTACCAAACCCCTGCGTAACAAAATCGCTGGGTAAGTTATAACCTCATTATATAGTTTCTAATTATTCATTTAAACTAAATCTTTACTTTCCTGTAGTGCTACGAATTTAATCTGTTTATGAGGCATTAATAAGTCTTGAATGAGTGACAGTCGACACGACAAACTGTAATGTTTACTTCGTTACTAGTTTGATCCAGATTAGTGACTTCCTATTTTTCTATAATTGTTTAAAAACTATGGTTAGTTATTGTTGTAACTGTTTATTATATTATGAGAATATTCATTCAACATTCTATTTATATTATTTGCATTAATATTAATTTATTTATATTTGGTTACTATTACATTTTGGTACTTGCCTAAAGTGCAAGTTTAATATTATCTTCGGTTCATTCTTACTTAACTTAAAAAAGCTAACCTAAACTCTTATTATGATATTGTAGTAATGAAAATTATTTTGCATACAGGTTTGCTACCCACTTGATGAGACGTTTAAGACACTCTCAAGTGCGTGGAATCTCCATCAAGCTGCAAGAAGAAGAGCGTGAGAGGCGTGATAACTATGTACCAGAAGTATCTGCTCTTGAGCATGATATCATTGAAGTTGACCCCGATACTAAGGACATGTTGAAGATGCTCGACTTCAATAACATTAATGGTCTGCAGTTGACACAGCCTGCTACACAGGGGGGCTATGGTGGCAGGCGAAATTAATAAATTAATTAAGATGTAATAATGTTTTATTTACCAGATGTGCCACCTGGTATGTGTACTGTATGCATATCTATCTTTATAAATTATTCTTTTTTATTTTTTATTAAACTACAATCAGCCCTGAGTCTATAATTAGATTTGATGGGTTGGATTTGAGATTGAGATATGCTCATCCTATGTGTCATCTCATATTTTCAAGTGTCTATATACATAGCTTGTCATGCTCTTTTTAGTCGTAAGTGTCTGTTCAGTATGTAGTGATAAAGCTAAATGGTTTCTGTATTGGTAGTCAATGTTTATAGGCATCAGAAGTTTTCTCAATTTCTTTGTTGAAATTTGTAGGTATGTATTTCTGTATTGGGTTTGAACTGTGGTGCGTTACTCACATATCCCTGTTCCTTTTCGCCTTTATGTGGTCTCGCCAGGTGAACCGTCGGTCCAGATGGATGCTCAAGTATTTTGCTGTTGTGTTCTGTGGTAAGAGGGCTAAATCTAGTGACAGGAGACCGGTGGACAGGCTTCTCAGCATGAAAATTATGTGGATCGATTTTTCAGACTCCACATATTTAGCCATGATCCAATTTTGTTTAGAAGTTCTTGTAGCTATAATGTTGCTGTTTGTGGATCTTTATTACAAGAGAGAATGGCAGTATCACCTGTATATGTTGCAGTTACCACTTCTGCCGTGACAGGTAGATCAGCTGTGTATATCGTGTATAAGACAGGAGCCAATAGAGAGCTCTGAGGTCCTGCTTTTATTTGGCACATGGGTGAGAGAATCCTCGTACTTGACATTCGGCATTGCAAGTAGGTCTTCTAGAGTATTTATGCGGGATTCGGAGTTTTAATTTTTACTGAAGCCCCTTATGACTATTCGGTAAAAATCCTGCTGGATATCAAGGAATACAGCCAAGCAGTACATACTCTTCTATCGAGCGCCGTTTTGTGTGACACTCGGTGTACGTATTTATTCTGTCGTTTCATGGTGTGCGCGAAACCCGGATTGGTGGTCTGGTATTATGTTTTGTTCCTCAAGTACTGGAAATAGGTGTCTAAGAAGTAATTTCTTGAAAACTTTGGAAGTTAGCAGCAAGAGGCTAATGGGTCTGTACGAGGTAACTTGTGTTGGTGGCTTTCCCGGTTAGTAGATACTCTCCAAAGCATAAGAAAATACTGTAATATAGGTAAGTATTGCGTTGAATAGGATTGTCAGAACTATTCCTTTTTTGGTAGTTGTTTCAGAACTTCCGCAGTTATCCGGTCAAAGCCTTTTTAGTTGAGATATCCTATGATATGGATTTCGTTTTCTTTACTTCGCTTGGTGTAATTTGTTTTAATGGTAGAGACATCTGCTGATCACTGTGTATGCTTTCGTTAATTTCTTCTTCTGTTTCGATATTATCAGACTCATTGGGTTTAAATGCTTCTAATAAGAAGTTAGCTAACAATATTGCCTTATTTTCAGGTTTTGTTTTAAGAGGTATGCGCAGTTCAGTGTTATCTTCAATATAGTCCCGAAAAGCTTCCCAATCAGTTTTATGGTTGTAAAGAGTATCATGTGTATGTGACTTTATCAGGATGATTGTAGTATTACACGGGCGGGTCAGAGGAGCCATCTAAACTTTACTCTATTTTAGTATAGAGACCTGAGACTATTATTGACAAAGAAGTCTATTAAGTCCTGGGTTTTATTATTATTGTTTGGCCAATATGTTCTTCAGTTTTACAGTAGGTACTTCAATAATATTATCATTAACATCTAAATGTATAAAACTGGAGAACATTTCGAAATTAAGGTACTAAATAGGTAAATCCTGTTCGCTTCTGCTTGCCAACTACTGCGAAAAATAAAACGAACTAAATTTTTACTTACTTTATTAATACAAAGTATTTTATTCTTAAATATTAATAACAAAGACGCGGACTTTTTCTAATAATAATATGACTTCTGTATGCTATGTTGAAAAAAAACAAGTATAATATTTGCAAGAATATAAACATACTTAAATTATAATATTTCCACTTTTCTTGCTTTTTGTGTGCCAAATCCTTAATATTTTCATGTATATAACACAAGTCAACACGAATTTTGAGTCTGAGTTCTGTACCTCTGATTTTGATTACTTATGCCTAACTAATTAAAGAAAAAGAAATTTTATCTAATAAAGTTTGCTTTTGTAGTTACTAAAACGAAATTTTAATTTTTATGAAAAAGCTCTATTTCTTAATTTCAATTATATGTAAAAGGAAAACAGTTTTGAATTCACATATTTTTATTGACTTTAATTATACAAGACGGCATAAATAAACCCACAAATACAAAAAAGACTTTAAAAATGAACAGATTTGGTATTTCTTCTGTGTAAGTTGGGACTTTTTCGTATGAGCCCCCAAATGTAGTCACCCATCATATTTTCATTATATTGTCCTTGATAACGCTTTTCGAAGTTCATTATATCCTGGTGGAAACGTTCCCCTTGCTCTTCTGAATATGCACCTAAGTTGTCTTTAAATCTATCCAAATGAGCATGTAGCATGTGGACTTTCAAAGACATTCTGCAACCCATAACTTTGAAGTTGTGAAGCATATCAGTAATAAGCTCCGTGTAATTTTCTGCCTTTCTATTGCCAAGAAAGCCATGAATCACTGCTTTAAGGCTGAGACGCTTGTTTTTCGTGCGTACTGAGGAGCTGTAGGAATTGTTCACTGGCCATTATTTTCTTTATTTGTGGACCGATGAAAATACCAGCTTTAATTTTAGCCTCTGACAATTTCGGGAAAAATGATTTTAAATATTGAAAGGCCTCAGAGTCTTGACGCAGAGCCTTTACGAACTGCTTGATCAGACCTAATTTAATGTGCAATGGAGGCATTAAAATATGATCGGGCTTCACGATTGGTTCATTTTTGACATTATGTTGTCCTATTTGAAACTCGCTCCGTTGTGTCCATGAGTGCTGCTGGTAGTGAAGTGCATCGGCTCTACTATCCCATAAGCAAATGTAACACGGATATTTAGTGTACCCGCCTTGCATTCCCATCAGAAATCCAACTATTTTAAAATCCCCTATCACTGGCCAGGCGTACTCTTCATATTTTAAAACTTGAAGCACCATTTTAACGCTCTCGTAATTTTCTTTTAGCATTACAGAATGAGCAAGGGGAAGAGATGGAAATATATTTCCATTATGTAGAAGAACTGCCTTTAAGCTTCTTGTAGAGCTGTCGATGAAAAGACGCCATTCAGAAGACATGCAAGGGATTCCGATTGCTTCAAACAAACCTTTCACATCATTGCAATAACAAAGTCCGTCTTCTTTTGTAAAGAATCCAGAAAATGTTTTATGACGTTTTCTTTGGTCACTTATTTTAACATCGTTCTTGAGCAAATTCCACTGTTTTAGTCGTGAAGCTAATATTTCTGCTTTAAGTTTAGGTAGATTTAAATCTCTTACTAAGTCATCAAACTAAAAAAACTGCTAAAATACTATAATATTCGTTTTACATTGTGTAAAGGTACAAAAGCAAACTTTATTTTTTATAAATGGAGTTTTTGCTTTTTTTTCGATGTATATAATCAGAAAATATTTACTAAATAACAGACTCAAAGAAAAATATTTTTTTTGTTGACTTGTGTAATGTAATTTAATTTTGTAATGTAATTTTTGCTAAATTTGTTAATTTTTTCTGATTGATTGTGGAGCGCAGGTAATTTTTTATAAGTTTTGATTTAGAAAAGGACTTTTCGGCGCTTACAGTAGGTAACTGGCATAGTTAGCATGATTCGTAATGCTAATTTCTTCACAGAAATCATCAGCGTTAATATCCAATGAATCATTTGCTGAAAGTTTCTCCTGTAATCGATGAAAGCTAGGTACTTCTTAATCGTCTTTGATCTTGCTCCTCATTTATATTAAATAAAGAATATAAATTTCATTGTGATTATTTAACAAATTAAATCTTTTATCCACGGAGGATAACGCATAGTCTAATATATAAAAAATACATTAATTTTAAGAGGTTTTGGGATCATTTATAGTGTGGTCTTCGTGTTCATAATCAAAACTCTTTGGAGTTTTACGACGACTTAGGGGTCTGGATCTGGGAGTTTCAAATTCCGTCTCGACGTACCTATAATTTTTTGGCAATTTGTTTGGCATCACAATATCTTTAAAATTTGTCTGTTCTAATTTTTATCAAAAACTTTTTTAATTCTGTTAAAGCATCTAAATAAACTTGCACATTCATAGTTTTTGTCAATATTATAATATTAAATTAAATTGTTATATTATTTTAGTTGCATTTTTATTGCGTTGTTCTTCTTGTTTTCTTTTCCTTGTCAGATTCTGGTAACCAAATTATTTTTTCTTTTTTATAATGATTACTATCACTCATCGTGAAAACACTTTAGAACAATATTTACACACACTTTTATGATTAAATAATCGTTCAGTTGTTATGTTGTGGCCATCTCCTTCTTTTAAATCGGGGAATCCCCGTGACCCTATCCCGTTTGCGTCGCGCTCATCGCAACGGGTTGTTCACAAACTCACGTTGCAGCGCGGGCGGCTCGGCGCCTACAGTTCAAAATAAGTACTTCAGCCATTTTAACGTTGAGCTCGTGAGTAATGTAATCTAAAAACCCTAAGCGTAAAATGAAACAATAAACGTGAATATTAATAAATATATAAATATTGAGAGACTTGTTTAATAAGCGTAACATGTTTAGTTGTCTATGTTGCGCCTATTGTACCTACTCACTTATCGATACTCGACAAGAAAAAATTTGGAACAAACATAATTTAGGTGGTAGTGGTGGCGCAGCGCCTCTATTGTCTTGGCGCTGTGTGTGCCGCACACTTCGCATGTAGGGGCAGCGCGGCCCTGGTCGTCCCGTCTGGATGTATAGTACCTATATACTGTAACCTTTGATTTTTATCACTCTTTGGTTGGTGTTATGTGTGTTTCAGACACTTAGAGTATATCTATTTTGTTGTGGTATAAAAATAACTCAACTTCTTGCCTATTCGGAGATAGGCCATTTATGTTCCATGCAGCAATGCTTAAGAATTTCATTTCTTGTTCTTTTTCAGTTATAAGCGTGTTAAGGAGGGCCAGGGTACCTATTTGTTGTACCTGGATATCTATCGTCTCTGACTGTTTGGTTATTATAAGCTCTAATGAGTTTGTTGGCTGAGATTGAGTGATCTCTGGTTTTCTGTTCCAGCTTCGTTTATACTGGGGGTTGATTGTGTTTTCTGTACTTCTTTCCTGATTATTTCTGGATTGTCGTCTGGCATAACGGCTTGGTCTTAGTGAGGGAAAATTATCTTGAGAGAGGGAAGGGAACGGAATTGTATTTGTATTTTTGGTTTGCTTTGGAATAGTTTGGTCTCTATTATTTATGGTGTGTTTCTTGTTTTGATCTCTATATATTGGCAGGCTTGGCAACGCTTGTAGTTAGCTGGATGTTCGCCATGACAAAGAGCACAGGTGACTGGCGTGTTTCTGTCTTTTTTAGGACAGTCAGTTGTTTTATGTCCTTTGGCGCATTTGACACATCTGTAGGGTCGCATGCAATTATTTTTCGTGTGTCTATATTGTTGGCATCTGGTACACTGTGGAATCTGAGTTGACATCCTGGGCTCCGCGATTATGACTCTTGTGTGGTATATATATTCAATATTCTTTACCTTAGGGTTTTCGGAGGTCCGCTTAATGTCCACAATGAAAATATTTAATGGCTGTTTGGTTTTTTATAGATATTGCACAGATAACTTCACTTCTGATCTTTCTCCCTATTTTCTCTATTTCCTGCCAATAGCTGTTTTTGGAGTGACGTGATGTAATTTTTTTATTACCTACAATTCTGTAGCATTTGTTTTGCTTTGGCGTGAAAGTATGTCCTATTAAGCCATTATCTCGGATGACTTGTATTAGACTTTTATATATTTCTGGTGACTGTGTCATTAACCTTAGCTGGTCTCTCTTAATGATCTTATACAAGTATCTGTTACTGGTTATAGTTTTATTTAATACTTCTGTCAATTTGGTTAGATCTTGTATGCCATACAAAATTATTGGTGGTGGTTCGGCGATTTATTTTTATTTGTAGCGTGCCCTGCTAAAAATTTGTTTGAGGCCCTTATATGGGTGTAAAGATTTTTCACAAAAGAAAAAAAACTGAGAGAAGAAATATTTATTTATCATAACATAATTTAACCATTTTACAAATAAAAATCAAATTTAAAATATTCACTGTCCTCGCCTTTTTTTGGCAAACTGATTTATTAAATCATTTATGGCTGATGATGATTTTAGTTTATCTAAAGTTTCTGCCCCTAAGGACAATAGTAAGAGCCGTTCTTGTCCCATCGAAATCCTTAAGTAATTTTATATCAGTTTTAATTTTGAAAAACTTCTTTCAGCTGTTACTGGAAGGGTCAAGAATAAAAAGCATGCTGTGATTACCTCGGGAAAACTGGATGCAAGACTATTGAATTTAAAGTTGAGAATGAGTATTTCCTTACACATTTTGGGAGCCCTCGGGTTACGGGGGCCCCGTATAAGTGATACGGCAGATACGGCGGTAGCAACGCCCCTGATCGGATATTTTTTTCTTCGGTAGGGTCTATTGCTAGTATACTGAACCTGATAGTAGAATGTGTTACCTTTTTTGTTGGATCACGTTTTTGGTGGGATGCCAAACTATGGTACCTACTCTATGCCATAAGGAGGGGGAGGGGGCAAACAGAATTGTCATCGTCTATTTTTGTTGATGAGGATATGGTAGGTAAGTTATATGATTCAGTATATTTTATGGTACCTAGTGAAGATGATCTTGGTCTTATGTTAAAACAGACTTGGATGGAAAGCCTGCTGTGTTAGTTTTTTATTTGTGCTACCAGAAGTATTCGCCTTTATGAGGGTCTGGTCCTCCTGCGCTGTCTTCGCGCACAACTTGTTTATTAGGCGATTTGTTTTTATTTTGGTTTTGGTTTTCAGTATTATTCATTTTAATCTCACGAGTAAGGTCAATTTATTAAGTCACTCAAAGGGTATCGCCTATTCCCTTGAGAAGGCACAATATAACGGAGTTGGCCAGGTCCACCGATTGCAGGTCGTCGCTTACAACTGATTTTCCACCAGCCATGCATCCTCTTAACACGGTACACAAGGTAGGATTGGGGTATTTTTTTAAAGAAGTGGTCATCCTCGCGACCCAGACAATTTAGCCAAGAGCCCTGATCACGGTTTCGCGGTTGCAGGTTGGTTTGATCATTTCCTATCAACCTTAATTAGGCTTTTCAGCCCAGATTTTGTCAGGTTAGTTGACCGCCGCCCTACACTCGGCGTACTTATGACGCGTTTAGCACTACTCGGGCATGTGATGGTTAGGTAAGCGCCTACGTACGCTAGTCATTTAATGAAAGTATATCTTTATTCAAACATTATCTATCATTTCACATGGTGTCAGATTATATTTACTAGAAAAAAAAATCAACTCGCCTAGTGTAAGATAGGATACAAACCTGCATCTTCCCATAAAAAAGGACTGCACTGGCGTCTGTCCGGCCTACACGAAGCTGTCAAAACACCACATTCACTGAACTCAATGGCTAGCGCTTAAAGATACGCATCTAGATTTTGAAGATTTAACAGATGTGGTTATTCTATTGTTGAGTGCACATAATATATGTAAGCGCAAAGGTGAATAAAGTATCCGTAAAGTGAGTAGTATATAATAAATTCCCTAAGTATCTGTTAATTTAGAAAATTCAACAGATGGCACTATTGAAATTTATTAACTTGCTGTGTGTACTAATTTCAAAATTGCCACTATGTTGCTTAGAGAGGCATAATAATAATCATACATTTTTTTTACAGTGACAAAAACGAGATTTTGTTATTAAGATTCAAAAATATTTCATTATTTTATAAACATTAAGATAATTAAATTGCATTATTTTATAAAATCTTGACGTATAGTATATGTAGTATAGTTACTTTATCTCAGATGTATTTCCGAACGTACAAATTGTTTTGTTAGTGCTTTGCTGTCTCACTCACTCTTTCATAAAAATGTCGCTTTGATTTTTGGGCTTGAGTAGGCAGCACCTTGAGCTTACTCTTGTGTTATAAATCTAATTTATAATCTATTTCTATGAATTAAATAGCATATTTGCTTTCTTAACTTTCCACGGTATCTTATTTATATTATGAAGAATGGAATGTTCACATTTGTTAGATAACGTCAAGGTGGACAGCGATCTCATCGTTGAGGACACCGCGATCACAAAGAACTTCTCTTGTTCAGGTAATTAAAGTGTAATTTATACCAGTATTGAGTTGGGATATATATGAGTGTATGGGAAGGGTTTTATTGGATGTTTTGCGGATATGGCATCAAGAGGTTAGATGAGAAAAATCAATACAGTGAACTCTAATAATCAGCTGTTCGCAGGGTGCGGGAGGGGGCAGTAAGCATGGATGACCGTGACTGATGTTGCGTTTCGCATTTCTGACGCGTTGCGAATAGCCACATGACAGGGGGGTGACTATTTTCGACTACACGCTTCAAAACGCTAAATAATAATAAAACCTAGCACACCTTCATTCGGCGAATGCTATAGAAGCTTCGTAGATGTTTCCGATTTACGCACTTCCTTTCGGGATCCGTCTAATTTATGAGTCAGTTTGTGAATATTATAATCTTATATTTGATTTTGTTCTATGATAAACTTTGGTTTAGGGTTATAATTAATCAGTGTTTGTTTATTTTGTATATATATATATATTTAATATAACTAATTTCTATTCCTCAAAAATATTTAATTTGTTATGTTGATTGAAAATTGTTAATTCCTAAACCTTTTTATGCAGGATATGTTTAATATTTACATAACAGTTACTTGTTATGGTTAATTGGATCTATTCCTATATTCTAATTAAAGCTATAATATTTAGAATGTGGTGTGAAGGATCAGAACTGGGTCTGTCTGCAATGTGGTGTGGTGAACTGCGGCCGCTATGTCAATGGTCATGCAAAACTTCATGCAGAGACACAAGACCACCAGCTTTGTATGAGTTGTGATGTTTATTCAGTATACTGGTAATTTTTTTTTATATTCAATTACATAGGCTCTGTGTTATGTAACATTCTAACATATCTACAAAAGAGATATAATAAACTAATATTAATTTTCAATATTTATATTGAGTATATTATACTGAAGTGAAGAGATCTTGTATAATGTTCAAATCGATACTAAATATTTGTTGATTTTACAGTTACAAATGCGATGATTATGTATCAAATGACACAGAACAACAGACTTTAGATAAAATAAGACAAAGTGTAATACAAAGAAGTGATGAAACTGTTGAGAGCACTAATATTTTAGATGATTCTACTACAAACAGTAAAGAGAGTAATGAGGGAAATGGCTTAGCATTAAACTCTATGGAAATTACAACTAAGGTAGAATTTACAAATAGCATTGAAGATAAAATAAGAGTTGAAGATATTACTTCAGACATCAATTGCAGTGACAAAGTTGGTACTGCAATCAATACTGGACTTGATAATGGTGAAAGTAAAACATTGAAAAGTGTCAAGGTAAAATCAATTATCTTAATCATTTTCTTTATATTCAAAATTAAACCTCAACCAAATATAAACTCAAACCAATGTACAAATCACTTTTCAATCAGTCCCAAAATGGGAAAGAGGACTACCTTCTTTTTTAAATCTTTTAGACTTAATTACAGTTTTTGCATGGAGTTAGTTCTGTTATTGTAATATTTTTTTTTCATATGGATTATATGTATAATTATATTTCCAAAAAGTATGTTTTTTTCTTTCTATCTTTAATTGAAATGTATCATTTTTGTGAAAGAAATATTGGGTACTTTTATCCATGGTTGGGGTCCTGGGGTTGATTATTAATAAATTATTAATACTGAATGCTTCCTTTCAGCAAGTTGAAGAACCTGTCAGGAGTCTACGACCTCGTTCACGCAAAAGATCTCATTCTGAAGACAGCTGTTCTGCCGAAAATAATTCTACACTATCAAGGAATAAGGAGAAGAAAATTTCCTCCTGTAATGGAAAAAGTCCAAGGGAGAAGAAAGTAGTAGGATTAAAAAATTTAGGCAATACATGTTTTATGAATGCTGTCTTACAAAGTTTGAATAATATACAGGAATTTAGTTGTTACTTTAGCCAGCTTCCATCACTCGAGATGAAAACAAATGGTCGGAAGGTATATCACTCCAGAAATTATACCCGACAAGAAATGCATGATGTTGTCATGGCTGAAGAGCTTCGAAAGGTAAAAAGTTGTTTGTGTATTTGTGTATAAGAAACAAATAGATCTGCTCTTTATACTTTTGTTTTTTTTGCTTTACTCGATCTGTTATTTATTATGAGGTGACAACAAACTCTTGATATGGTTTTTAGTTGCAATAAGTCCAAAAGACTAATAACACGAAAATGTCCGGTCTAGGTGCTGATAAATTTGAACACAGGCGGCTGCGGTTCGAAGGCGGCCATTTCTCCTGAGTGTCTGTTTTTAGTCATCTGGAAAGTGGTACCTAGGTTTCGGGGCTACCAGCAGCAAGATGCTCACGAATTTTTACGCTACATGCTTGACAGGTATAATTTTTTTTATAACTTATTGTAGAAAGTGCAAATGTTTAACGCAAAATATAATTCTGAGAGAAATACTTCACTTGTATCACCAAGCATTGTTTGTGGCAAAACCAGCAATGAGAATTATTGTCATATCAAAACTCCAGCTTCGCTAATAAATTTGAAATGTCAAAATAATACATACAAATATCATACTAATTCTACATTTTTTTTCTAAAATCTGGAGTTACGTAAGAACTAATGTGATCGTCTCTGCTCACTTACTCTCAACAATTGGTTATTTGTCAAAGTTCTAAAAACTATCTTAAGATATGTATTTGTTCATAAGGAGCCCTAAAAAAATATTTTACTGTCTATATTGTGCCTATTTTATTGAGAAATCGAAAAAGACAATGTAATATTCAAATATGCTGTCAAAACGCGACTTTTAGCAATATTGCGGCCATGGCGCCCCAGCGACGTCGATTTCGCATAAACAAATAGGGACCTTGTCTGTGTTTCGAATAGTTTTGTTTTAACTTCTGCTACGTCTGTGATAGGTGAAAATTTCCTATAAATCTTGTCAATGCAAAAACACAACTATAAAGTACTCCTGCAAAACTGTTTTTTTCTGTGCCGATGATTATGAATATTCGTAAGAAATGGTTGCAACTTGCTCGGTGAAACGCTGATGATATATCACAAAAAACACGTTTTCATGTATTTACGATACGTTCTTATTATCTGGCTGAACAAAGGATCAGGTTTAACAGGCATAACCTATAATGTTAGTCATACAAGTGCGATAATTACATACAAGTTTTGGTTATTTATATAATCTCCAACAATAATTAAGGTAGGTATCTAAAAACAATGGATCCCAAAGATATACTTCGACAGTACCAAAGATATACGATCAGCACATGCGTTAAGAATCTTGGCCTATTTATCAACTCATCCTTAACCTGGGATACACATGTTAATGAAATCAGCAGTAAGGTTACTGGAACGCTTCGTGCTCTCTATCGATTAAAATATTTTCTTCCTACTAAAACCAAAACCCTTCGTATTCAATCCTTGGTTTTACCCATAATTGACTATGGTGACGCGTTCTGCACTAATATCTCTCAAGGACTCCTTAATAAATTGGATCGTCTATTAAACAACTGTCTTCGTTACATTTTCGGTTTGCGTAAATACGATCATATTTCTCATTATCTTTCTCTTCTCGGCTGGCTTCCTATTCGAGATCGTCGCAAAATTCGAGTTCTAACCATATCTTCCTCTCACGAACGTCTCCGTTCTTCTAATACTCTCTCGCCCTTAACTCCTTCTCATCACTCTAGTTTTTTGACAAACTCTTTTACAGTGTCAGCTATACGACTCTAGAACGAGCTTCCGTTGAATATCATTGTAATATCATTGTAAGCAATCCCCAAACAAATTTATCCTGAAACGCTGTCTCCGTACTTTATTTACTGATGCTGCTTCTCTAACTTTATAACCCTATTTCTGATGTACGTTATTTTATGTATATATATATATATATATATATAATATGCATTTATTGCGTTTATTTATACAAATATGTATGCCACGTTTATCTATTTTGTATATATATTGCCTGCACCAAGGTGTTAATGCCATCTGGCATTAAGTCCGCCATTTGTACATTTTGTAACATTTTATATAGTTAAATAAATAAAAAAATAAAAAAAAAATAGTTACATTGATGTTTTCACATTTCTCAGTTCGGCAGCATAGAAATTTAGATTGTCTTTAAAGAAGACGCTAACCATTATTGCGTTCACCTTTTCGGTGGTTGGAAGATTTCGGCTGTCGGCTTTCTTAAAATTGGTATCCATTTAGTACCCTGAGCAGATTTGAGCGATATAACACCAATAAAACCTTATAGAACAATAACGAACAGAGCGAACACCAAGGAACGGTACGATCAACAGGTTGTTTATGCTGAATCTACGTCATCGTAAAAATAGCCAATCACGGCCTTTTTTAGTCACGTGACAACTGCATAAAAACTCATTTTCGGAGACGGATTTTGATAAATGGAAATAATGCAATATTTTTATCTTACTTTATTACAAATCGCCCCAAAATAATAATATTAATAAGGATGATATAAAAAAAAATATATTTTCATTACAGTCAAATAACCTATTTCTTAGGAAGAGTCCTGCGCCATAGTGTCAATAATAACGTTGAAATTTATTTTTAACAAAAATATTTTAGTATATAGGTCTTGAACATTGTATGAGAGATAAGATACAGTGGCCTTTGTGTTAGCACTAAAGTAGATATCTACAAAAGAACGCCTGTATGATAAAAAAAACAACTGCACTCTCACGCATGTTCTAAGTTCTAAGTACGCATCGTTTTAAGGTGAGGCGATCGTTTTAATAGGCGATGAATAATTTAAGCAATCTGATGCTGTATCAAGTCCCAAGTTTGGTGACGTGTTATTAAGCTTATTGTTAGTATAAAAAAAAGATTTTACAACTAATAAGTTAAGTAAAATAATTTTTGCTATGAGATGATTTGTATTATATAACACCCATCGAGTTGTGTAAAATAATAATAATTGAGATGAACTCAATGGCGTGCCTATCTATAGCTTTTGATTTTCGCAGCAATATTTAATCTGCTTATTTAAGGTAGGCATGGTCTATATTCGGTATTAGACACTATTAAAATTAATTAAAATCTTTAAAAAGGTACTCCTCTTCTGTGTCCGGGACTTGATTCATTTTTAAATTAATTATTTTCTATCTATGAAATCTGTTGAAAGTCAGTGTGTTTGTGGCGCCACATTTCGCAGTTTCAATACAAAATGTTTAGAGAATTTGAGTTTGGACATAAAAACAACTAGTACAAAGCGACAGTTTAAAGTAAAATGTCAAAATCTCTCAGTCAATATTATACTTTAAGTGCGAGTTCGTTGAGTTTAATATTTGCTGTGAAGTTTTGAAAGATTTGTATAGGTGGATCTGTCTGACGTTCCATCGATCGGTGTCAAATATCTAACCAAATCCAAAACCAAGTGTATGGTATTGTCCGAATAAGTCATATGTGTATATATGTATGCGGCAGGCTACACACGGAGTTGCTGCAGCTGCTGCCGCCGGAGCGCGCGGACGGCTTCGTGGCGCGCGCGCCCTCCGCCTCCATCGTGACCGCCGTCTTCGGGGGCACACTGCAGAGTGAGGTCGGTACCCAACCTACTACTACAAACTACACTCCACAAGTTATCGAAGACACGTGTACCTCGTGCTTTCCCCGGCGATGTGTAATGAGAGTTTAAAATAGGAATAGTGTCATTCGTTTGAGGAGGACGGGCAATCATTTAAGACATTTGACGGGCCCGATGGTGTGTGGTAAACTCTGATTAATCATGTCAGGCCAATGAATTTTCCATTTCAATTTGTCCTTTTAATCGTGACTTGCAGGAAAATTCTCGGAATCGATAGTATGCCGTTTCTTTCCCTAGAGTCAAATTGGTGACATATGTATATCTGTCTAAATGTGTTTCGCGCTTGTAGTATTGCTGGTCGCGTTAGACGTGGGAGGCTTGAGGGTGTAATCTCAGCCAACTATTATCTTCTCTTAGAGTCTTTCTTTCTTTATCTTTTAGAGATCACTTTGAGTCATATAAAGAGTTTCTCATCACAATCAATGTTGATAGCATTTTATTTATTTTATGGCATTGCTATTACATTAACGTGACGTTCTTTAACGTTAAGATAGTCCTTTTTGTTTGTGATAATTTTTATAAAAAAAAGTACTATGACACACCATAAATAGTTTTAAATTAAACTTGTGTCGTATTGTTTATTCCAGGTACGGTGTTTAGCGTGCGGCACGGAGAGTAAAAAGTTTGACCCATTCCTGGATCTATCACTGGAGCTGCCCGAGACGGGGCGGCATGACGCTCCCGTTGCACTCACGGATTGTCTCACCAGTTTCGTACAGGTTAATCACAAGACTTTGTTTAAGTTTGAATTTGTAACACTATTGATTATAAAATAAGTACATCATAAACTTATATAGAGTAAAAGGAGAAGTTGACTGACTTACATATCAATGAAGCTCCTGACCTATAAGGGTTAGAAACATAAAATTTTGCACAGGGGAGCACTAAAAAAGGATTTTGAAAATTCATCCCCTAACGAGTGCAAAGTTAGTCTGAAACTTTGCTGTTATTGAAGTTATGCGCAAGAAATTCTGTATAATAAATGCTATATCATTGAAAGTCGTGAAACACGTAAAATATTTTTCGAAAATTATTCAAAATTCATTTTAGTATGTTCGCACTCCTATCCACGCAGTAGGTGCTGACAGTATCTTCTGACGAGTAAAAGTTTGTATGTTTCTGAAGATGGCCCATGTAGATGGCCCATAGTATAAGCAGGGGTATAATTTTATATGTATGTATAGTTTATATTTATGTAGCAAATAATTAATCAGAAAATTTGTAAAGTGAGCTTACAAGTTTTATATATTTTTAATGTTCTAAGTGTGCGATAAAGAAGTACGAATGGCAGTGAGTGAGAAGAAAAAGGCTTGGCTGGACTGGTTATCAACGAAGTCTAACCGTAGAATACGAGGTATTAATTATGTAAGCGAGAAAAAAGAGAGATATAAAGCAAGAAAAAAGCGTGTGTAATAAATAGTAGCACAAAAGAAATAAGTAATAAAAGATGAATTTGACAGGAGGTTATCTAATAACTAAGGATAATATTAAGCTGTTCTGAAAGGCGATACCGCAAGCAAGGCTAAAATCTTCTTCAGAGAATGTAAAAGGTAAAGGGCGAACACTTAAGCGATGTAAGGAATATTTTCAATAAAAGAAAATAAAAAATGAGAAAGACATACAGAAGAGACAAGAGATAAATTACGGCAGCAAAATTGAGATAAGTATGCATGAGATTTTGAGTGTACTGAAAAGTATGAAAGCTGGAAAGGCTGCAATGTATGACAGAGTGACGGTTGAGATGCTGAAGGCTAGAGAAGGAATAATAGTCAGTCTGCTTTAGTACCTTTTTAACCTGTGCTGGAGAACAGGCAAGTACTTTGCCCTTTTTACTATGTACAAGTGATTGGTGCATAGCAGTAATTATATTGTAGTAAAATTATATGCAAAGGTAAAGAAGAGTTGTGAATGACACTGAAGGAAAGATCTGGGATGTACAAGCTGGTTATAGAAAGGGAATGGGGTGCATGGATCAAGTCTTTTTCCTGCGTTGCATAGCCGAAAAGTGCCTTGCAAAAGGTCAAAAGGTTTATTGTGCTTTTATTGACTTGGAAAAGGACAAAAGGTTTATTGCGCTTTTATTTACTTGAAAAAGGCTTATGATAGGGTTGTACGAAAGGAGTTGTGGAAGATTATGTCTGTATATGAATGAATGAACGTCTGATTCAGACATTCCAATCTCTTTACAAGAATTGTGTTGCTTGCGTTAGGATAAACGGTGCCTACACTGAATGGTTTGACGTCTATAGAGGTGTCAGACAGGGATGTGTAGCATCGCCATGATTATTCAAATTATTTGTAGACAACTATCTATAATAGTAGAAATATAAAGCCAGTAAATGTGGATTAGTCATGAATGGGTTACTCATCATATGTCTTTTTTGCGCTGATGATCAAGTTAAGCTGATGTTAGCATTATCAGTTGAAGAGTTGCAAGAGATGTTAACGATTTTGCAAGATTCCTTTAAAATGAAAAGTATAAAAGAAAACGTAAGTAAGATGAAAATGATGGTTATAATCGTTGACATGAAAATTGAACAAGTGAAAGAGTTTGTGTGACTGGGAAGTGTTTTTCCGAGAGATGGGAAGTATGAAGGAGATATTGAACGGAAAGTAAAAGCTGGAAATAGTGAGGTTGGTATAAGACGACCGAGGCGAATATATCTTAACCAGGTAGAAGAGGTATTAAAGAATGCCAGGTCAGAAGTACCAAGAATAAACGAGCGTGTATGGCTGATGCGATATATAATAATGTCGACTAATGCGAGTAAGAGAAGTGATAGAGGTTTCCTACCCCGATGGGACACAGGTATGATGTATGTAAGAATGTAATTTTCGAAAAAATATATTACACGTGTATCATGATTTTCAATGATGTAGCTTCATACAGAATTTCTTTCGTATAACTTCAAATACAATAAGTTTCAGACTAACTATGCACAAACGTTTTACCCATATAGGGGGTGAATTTTCAAAAATCCTCTCAAACTAAACATAATCATAAAAAAAACGATATATGTACTTAAGTAAATAAAAAATACCAGGTAAGGTCATGTTGACCCACAATCATAAAATTAGTATAATTACAGATTAAATGAATGAATGATAAATACGAGTATATAGTAAGAGAGTGCGCAGCCACATTATTGCGACAAGTTATCGCTGCTGTGCAGTAGCACAGTATATCTATCGAAAACAGCGTAGCTTGAATGCCACAGGTATAAGTAGCAGCATTCCCGTGAAGCTACGTTCTGTGATTGCACGACAATAATGGACGAAACTCCCCCTTTCTCGGGGAAGCCTATGTCCAGCAGTGGATGTTCTGCGGATGATGATTATTGTTGCAGGGTCTGTGTGCGCTCGCGACGAGTACGTTGTACTATATAGGTCTAGCGAGAGTGTGGTCTCGAGCGTTAGCTATTAGTTAGTATACTGTTGTCTTCTCTAATCACCGATGATATTATTTTACATAGCATGTTTATTTCCAGGTGGAAGAGTTAGCTGACACAGAACGCTACTTTTGCTGTAGTTGTAAATGTAAACAGAAATCAACTAAACAATTTTGGATAAGGCGGTTACCTAATGTGCTGTGCCTACATTTGAAGAGATTTCGGTGGCACAATTACTTCAGGTATTGTATAATTTTATCTTGTAAATAATTACTCTCTTAATATTTATCGATAATGTATATTATATATAATAAAATACAGTAAAAGTAGCCTTTCGACCAGATTTTCTTTTAATTTAAATGAATTATTTGCATATATAAGATTAAAGTGTTTGTTTCTTTGAAAGCAAAAAGCGTTCTATTATATCTCAAATACAAAATCAAATTTTAATACAGGAGTATAAACCTAGTCTTCAAAATAGAATTTTAGGGTAGTTTTTTTAGTTTTATTAACTAAATACAATATGTTTCTTTAGAGGAGATATAGCCTGCGTTCTCATTGAATTTAGTCGACAGATTGCGTCATACTTACGAGTATCACAAATACAATCTTCGACGGTTTGATACACGGGCCGATTTTACCTTTAAAAGCAACAGGTCTATTGGGTTTTGCTGGAAAACGAGCGATTTCAGCGCTACCGGAATGCATGTCAATAATAATAATAACTATATTCAACATCAAAAGGAAACTTAAACTAAAATACATTTTGATACTTAAGTACCTAAACTAGGTCTAGCCTGTTCTTATAGGCACCTATGCTCTGTAGTGTGCATGTAGGTGTGGATGTGTGTGTCTATGGTCTAATGTAATACAAGGTTTGTTAATACACCACATTATTTATGCACAAATTACATAAATACACAGAATATGAAGCTATACTGTATATATACAATATACACAAACAATAATAGTAACAATAAATAAAGTCCAGTCTAGCATAATATTGTTAGCAATTCCTCTGTTTTGCTGTAGTCCAATGTCAAAAGCCATTCCCTTACTGTTGTTTTGCAAGTGTATTTATTCATGTCATGAATATCTATTTCATGGTTAATTTTATTATAAATAAATGGTCCTGTAAAATTTTAAAATCGCTGTGCGAACCGTGTACGACGTGACTGATGTATATTTTGGAAAAAAAAATCAGGTTTACATAGTTTATGCTGTTTGAGAATAAGTTCTTAGTAGCACAATTGTCTCACTGTTAAAACTTTGCTATGTAGATATAGTTTTGAGGTAGGGTATTTAAAGGGTAGAATGTACATAACTTTGAGCACAGATCTGTTTGCACTTTGAGCACATTTAGATTTAGAGATTATTTTTACATTTAGATTTTATTTAGAGATTTATGTGCCCTAATAATTCTTGAAAGTTTAAGTGCTGCTGGTATAGTAAAGGATGTAAAACATATATTGGTTATATGCGTAATCAGTGGGACCAATATCAATGCGTTATCCTTTACTATTTTGTTAGAAATATTATCCCAACCAGGAGCACAATTAGATTTGAGACCTTCAACCTCTTTGCGATCAGTGTTCATTAATACAAAAGAACTTTCGCTTTTAGATTTTATTAAGGGAGAAGTATTTTGTGATCGTAATTGTTCTTTTATCTGCCAGTGTCTTTCCTACTTAACAGAAGTACTTGTTTATATCATCCTCAGATTTCTTTGGGTCATTATTAAGTTTCAAGAGGTCAGAATAATTATGTTCTGCTGTTTTGTAACGTGTTATTTTATTTTGACTTCCCAAGTTTTTTTGACATTAGTAGAGCTAGCCAATTCAAGTTGTGCTTTTCAATAACAATATGTATATATATATATATATATATATATATATATATATTTGTTAACTCGTTCTATACATCATCCTTAAAATGTTCGTACACCTTAAAATCATATAAGCAGAGAGAAAGGAACATGGAATAACTGCGAATAACGTGCAGGTTGCACTCGTTCAACAGGACCAAAGTGGACACGAGCATCTCGTTCCCGCTGCGCGCGCTGGATATGTCGGGGTTCGTGCTGGCCAACGTGCCGGACACGCGCCGCTCCGGGCTGGGCAACCACCTGTACGACCTCGCCGCCGTCATCGTGCACCACGGCTCGGGGTGACCGCTCGACTCTGCGCGCCGGACTGTCCCTGAACCGTGTCAAAAAGTCCCCTTGTCCTGGCCCGGGCCCGCGCTCGCGTGCGCACGGTCGGTCGCTATCGAACACTCGATGCGGACTGGATTTCTTTGTGTGCGCCGTTGCGCCCGGTTCGTTAGTTCCATTTTTTTCGGGTACCCTCCCGTACTTTTGTCCAGTCCGGTCTCTCGGTGTCCACGGTGATTTGGGGGATTTTTTGTACGGGGTACATTTAGTGTGTGCGTTATTCGATATGATTAATTAGGTATCTATATCGATGCACGAAAAAGTACCCCAGGGAACAGTACCTCGCCTGCGCAGGCTCTAATTGTACCCGCTCCGCCTGGAGCTCGAAACTCTCGAAGGGGCTTCCCGGCTTCCCTCCGAGCCCGATGGCACATTCGGTAGTGTTCCTATCTTGTACGCCATGGGATGTGGGTACGATTCCCACCCGGGACAAACATTGTTATTTTGTGTTTGTTTTGTGCCTGAGTGTTAAGTATTATATTTATGATGCCTCTGTTGTTTGATGTATAATACGAGTGCTTTAAGCGATTTGTGACAGTTAAAACTGGATTTAACCACATACTTACGGGCGTTATATCCGTAATTCGGTAGCCGATAAGTAATATATACAACTAGCCTAAAGCTATGTTAATTGGCACCATGCGTGTTTTAGTCTGGGTATAGGTACGCATATAAACGTGACGCACCAAATAATAAGTCAAAATATATTAATTCAGAGTGTAACAATGTTTAAAAATTGTTTTTCATGTATTGTTTCGCTAGAACAAGTAAACAGTTGGTCCTTATACCCCATGAAAATTTATTAACCTATTGTAAGCGGTATTTTTACTCAATAGTTTATATAGGGATTCGGCCGAGACCTTGCTATTCGTTCGTTTTAACCGGTTTGTCATTATAACCAATGTCGTTACATCCGGTTTCGACTGTTAATATAAAATTGTCCGATTAATTTATTAAGCCAATTAACATAATAATTATTTATGTACAAAGAGAAATGTGTATTCATTTTAGCACGAGTCGTATTCAATAAAAATATTTCTCTAAGGATCTACGGATTCTCTGGATAGGAACTCAATGTACGGCTACTATTTGGAAATATGTGTATTGTTTGTAAATCTCAGTCGTCGTTACCTCAGGGCGGGGTCGGGCCACTACACGGCGTTCGCCATCAACGAGGAGCAGTGGTTCCACTTCAACGACCAGACAGTGCGCGGCACGGACGCGGCCACGGTGGCGGCGTGCAAGCCCTACATACTGTTCTACATCCGCCGCGAGCCGCTGCCCGCGCCGGCCGCCGCCTCCGCCTCGTGACGCACCCGCCACTAGCCGGCGGCGAGCTCCCGCCCACAGCGGCCCGCGCCAGCCCGCGCCAGCCCGCGCCAGCCCGCGCCAGCCCGCGCCAGCCCGCCGCCGAGCCCCGCCTCCGCCTCGACCCGATTGAGCAAGTTGTGAGCCGCCGTCGTCTCCGCGCCTGGCCCTCTCCGCTCGCGTGTCGGGTCGCTCGGATTCAATTCCCCGTCTCCGCCTGCGTCCGGCCGATTTGACCCCTGCGTGTATCGGAGCCCTAGTTGTAATTCCGCCTCCGCCTCTTAACGAAAAACCCCGCTGTGTGATTTACCTTGAACCGTACATTTCACCCACGACACCTCTGGATGTGTCTTAATCTGAATCAATTTTAACCTGCCTATATTATAAATATAAGCGACCGCATTTCCTACCTGTGAGTAATACGCAATTAATTCATATGGGAAATCTGTAAAATCCCGTGACTCGGACGGCCGCACTCTACTCGTTCTATCTGTAAGTTTATTTATTTTGGGTTGGCGATATTTCGGTGGAGGCTGTGGTGGAACCCAAGAGTTGATACAACGAATAGGAAACAATTATGCATTTAAACGATCACATCTGCACATACAGACGTCACATTGTTAGATTCCCAAAAGTTTTGGTATGTAATATGTAACATGACTATCCATTTTATGGGAAACTTACTAGTATTAATACCCCAATCGTTCATGTGTAATCTCACAATCGGCGGTTTCGATCAAATATTCCAAGTATAGTGATGTTGACAAATAGGCGATTACAGTTCATACATTTCATAATATTTATAATACTAAAAATATCCAGAATTCACTAATTATAAGATGTTAGGGCCTGGTCAGAGTTTATATATTGGTAACCATAGCTTGTTGTGTCGATTGTTGGATAAAGGCTGAAGAATATAACCAGTTCACGAATTGTATTTTAACCAAGTGATAATAGGTAATTAATGCTCGCACACTCCGAAGAAGAAGTATATATTTGATGCATCTAGGCTATGGGCCACGGAAGACTTCAGTCGGCGCGGGTAAAATTCAGTTGTGTGATATGATAGAGTGATGAGATGTAGATAGAGTTTACGAATTAATTCTGAAGTCCTCCGTGGCCTTTGGTCCTCATCCACATCGCCCCAAAAGCCATCATTATTTTCCATGGTGTGTACTGGCTTTAATGAAAATACTAATAGGTTCCTGTTTAATAGTAGGCAAATACCTCCTTAATAATCGCGATACTTGATAACTTTTGATTGTGCTTGTCTTTGATATTAGAAGTATATTTTGGAATTTGGAATAAATCATGTATTTCGATATATTTATCCGCAATTGTTATGCGAATTATTAAAATAAATGTTTAAAATATTGGCGTCTGGTAAATTTACTCATAGCATTTGTAGCTAATTAGCATACATAGAGCTGAACTCGAAAGTCAAACGGAAAAGTTATTTGAATTTCCAATGATTCCTTATTCGAATGACGTTACCCGCTAAGAAACATCTACTCTAATAGGTGAATGTAAGCCTGTTCGAACATATCCACATTCAAAGATTCGGTAGCTTTCTTGTTCACTATAGTTAGGTATATAGACTAAATATGTACAAGTACCTTATATTCAATCGAACGCCTCCTATAGACAAATTTATGAAACGTTAATTTGTAAGTAACAAAATACTCATATAAAACAGTTATGCAGTTGTTGACAAGACCGATGTATTTTGAGAGTATGTGGAATGTATTCAATGAATTTGACTACTTATATGTAAGTAAAGTGTGATTTTACTGTATTTAGGACGGGTCATGAAGTGACATAACCATGATGCATTTTACAATAGTTATGATTACTTTTAAGATTGAGTGTAGTTACAATAGACTATGTGTTTGACATACAGTTCTATTTGCATGGTATTTTACATTCCTGTAACGAATTATGGGTTGATGAGATTGATGATTTTTCACAGCATTCGTGCGAGTATACTTTTTGTGTGTTAACATGATGTGATAGTTGAAACTCGTGTACATAACGATTTTAATATCAAAACTTTTTCCGCTGTGTACCTAATTTGAATAGCAGGTTTAATTTGTAAGTACTTCAATTGCTGGGAGTTTATAGTGATTGAATTTAATAAATTCGCTAATTTAAACATCGTACTACTGGTTGTTTTATTTATACTTGCAAACTGCGACTTATAATATCTATTTTAAGCATGTAAAACATTTTGAAAAACACTTGAACCACGATTGCTTATCTGAGTCTGCGACTATAGAGAATTGCAATGAGGGAAAACTTGCTTTTTCTTTCGCACATTCCACAGGTTTTAAAATCGATCCATTATGTGATCCTAATTCAATGTTATCATCACTTTTTAAAGTTTGTTTCTGAATCTCTAGATTGCTGACTCCGGATCCTACCTTCAAATGTCCTAGTTTTACTTGCTCGGTCTGATCGTCATCGCGGACACTGAAAGAATTATTGCTATTAAGCTTACCTACATGTTTAGTATCATTTAAATGCTCATCAGTTATAACTGTTTGATGTTTCCGTAAATGTCTTCCCACAGAATCTTCTACATAACATTTCTCTCCAAAATCGAATTTATCACGAATCTTATTACTCCCGTTTAGAATCTGAGCAATTTTTAATGGTTCTTCAACATTTGTGTACACTTCAGCTTTGGTTTTAATCGATTTGGCCAACGCTGTATCATTTCTATGTACATCGACGGATGGCGTTTCAAACACGACTGGAAGTTTCGTTTTGGCTAGCGTGTTGTACGGTATCCGACTTCTCTCTCTTGGAGACAGACACATCCAATCTACAACATTAGTGTTGGAAAACTTAGTTTCAAGCGACACATCTACTGTATTACCATCGGTGATTCTATCGAACCATCCGCAAGTGGTCTTGCAATCTTCGTCTGCAATATTAGAGGTCTGTGTGTTACGTTCATTCTTACTTGGTTCCGTGATCTCGGTGAGAGTAGGTAGCTTTGAGGTTAATGTTAAATTCAGTCTTGGTATATTATAAGTGGTCGGGATAGGTGACAGTGCCCTACTGCAATTATTAATTTTACTTTTAGTTAGTTCATCAAAGGAGTCGTCTAACGAGCATGATGTGGAACTAGAGTTGTCTTGACTAGGCACATTGACTAACATGAAGTTATTTTCGAGCTCTCGATTATTCTTAAATGAATATATCCATATAGTACGCTTACTATTCTCAGTTCCGTCCTCGAAATTTAGCAAATGTCCGCAATCGTCGATACCGTTAGTGCAAGTGTAATTCGAATTCTCATACTCTTTGATTTCGAGTTCATCCGATGACGAATCTGATATCACTATATCATTATTAATAACGGTGAAGTAGCTTGCTTTGTTATTTCTAAAAGCATCATTTTGTTTTACATCGCCTTCTTCGAATTTTGTGAAAAGGAAATCAGTAGGCTCTTTGTGATAGTTTTGTGTGGATGTGTTTTCTTGTGTTTTATTTGTCTTTTCTATATGTATTTCTTCTCTCGTCTTTCGACTCTGCTTGAAATAATCTTGTTCGGGCTTAGATAAGCTCTCATTATAAACATGATCCCACAATCCATCGTGAGTATTTTGGATACCGGTGGTGATTGCCGCAATTTCTTCCTCTGAATCTAATTCGATGATTTCAACATGATTTGTATTATCGCGCAACCACATTGGACTCATTCCTAAATACGGGGTGTTTAGTGATCGACTGCGTAGGTAATCTGAATTGAAAGATATGGAATAAAGTGATGTATCGACGACAATATCAGCGTTTAAGCTAAAAGGAAATTCTAGAAGCCTAATTATAGGCCAACAGTATGTACCCAACGCTGTAGTCTTCGGATTCAGTTAAAAAAGTGAGATTTCGAAAGTCAGGAAATTTGGTTAGGACAGCGGTCGGTAACTTTTGGCAAGCAAGGGCTTCATAGTGACCACTTGATATATATACGGGCCGTTATAAATAATTTTATAATAGATATTTATTTACCCATGAAGTAGGTATTAAAGGTAATAATAAAAATGACAAAAATATTTATTACTCTGAATTACTTACTATATAAAACTTAGCGTTATATATGAGCATACAACTTAATTATTATATGTTAGTGTGTAAAAGACTGGCATGAACTAAAAGGCCCCGGGCCGCGCGTTACCGATCGCTGGGTTAAAATGTATTGAACAATTACTACTTTTCGGTACGAAAACTTTATAGGTAAACATCTTCAGAAGTCCCCAGGTTAACTCAATAAATACATAGATTTATTTCAAACAACTAGTATAACGTAGTGTTAAAGATGGCCTAGGGAAAATTCCCGAGTCAAAACCAAAAAAAATATTATATCAATATAACCTTATGTTTGTATGTATAACTATTTTTAAGCGTTGAGTCAAAAATTAACAAATCGACACAAAAGACTTGAGTGTCGATTTGTTAAAAAATAATATTGTACTAACCGTTACACTTTCCGTTTTGGTTAAAATTGTTATAAGTACTGGACTTCTTCATTGGAGGCCGTTTATTTTCGATTAAAATTAAACAGCGCACCTAAGGACAGGACCCAACCAGGACATCTAAGAATCAGTTAAAGCGAAGAATAAGTTCGGGTCAACATGACATGTTTATATTTTTCATATTTGACAGTAGGCAGGTTCGTATTTAAACCATTAAGAAATTTATTTAGCAAAAAGTTGACACGTAGGTAGGTACATAGTATGTACATTAAAGATATTAAAAAATGTTTAGTTTAAAAAAATAATCTCTAGCGCATTAGTACGACAGCGTTCTATAAAATGTTTTAGCTTAACGGAACGTAGTGAAATTAAAAACAAAACTGACCGAGTAAAATTAAAAGACATAGACGAGTAAATAAAATCATAAAATTTGTCTAGTAATATTTTTATAAATTACGTTAGATGCTTACTTCTTGTCGCTGAAACATGTATTACAATTAGATTATACGGAAGAATTAAAAAGGATATTAATCCAAATGAAGGGATTGATCTAAGTATAATACTGGTAACAGAACAGTAGCCAATAGAAAACAAAAAAGGGGCATTAAGGTAAAAAATGAATTACGTAGATAGCATCAATATAATACCCGCATAGTAGTAGAGGAAAGCATCAATATAATAGCCCATCATAGTCTTTACACACTTCACTTTTATATTTTTTTAATTCTAGAAAACACTTCTAATGCTAGCAATAAAAAAAGTTTAGTAAACTTTTCGCCGTAACAAAAAAAAGTGTCTTGTATGCTGTCTATCCTATAATTTAATTTAATTGTAGTTTGGAAATGAGTAATGATAACAAGTACACCTAGAAATCTTTATTATTCTTTTTTTATTATTAATTAGGCGGTGATGTACGTCGCTAGTGCATCAGCAAACAATAGTTTACATCTAAAAGGTTTAATATCTTTATGAAAATAAGATGATACTCTTTTTCTATATCTAACATTCTTATCTCTTTTACTTGTATATTAAACTATCTAATACTGGACATGCGCAGAGGAACCATTTTTTCCTTTTAACTTACCTTATCTCTACGAGTAACATCACTAGCGTTTGAATAAACCAATATCTTCGACAATTAATTATAGTAAACCGTGTAATTAAAATAAAAAAAACCTAAAGTGACCTTGATGTACCTTAAATATACAATTGCTACCAACATTTAAGGTACATTGGTAGCAATTTATATAAATAAACATAATTTTTTAAAGTATTAGCTCTGGTATACTATATTCAACTTACTATTTATGTATTCTTATGTCCGAAGATTGATCCCCAGGTGGCCAAATTTTTTGCTTGAAGACAATAATCAGTTCGTTCTTTAGATAAATAATAGAAATCTAAACCCGAACCGACCGCAATCGAAATCACGCCCTTTCTTACATTAAGCCTGCTGCTGCAAGCTGGTAAGAAATTTAGGAAGGTATTTAAGGAAGCATGAAAACTTATGTTGCTATATCTAGTTAAGTATTTGTTGTAAAACGTAAACAAATCTCAACTATCAATACAAACTATCATGTTTTTAATTATTTTAATGGTTGTTGTCTTTTTGTGAGAAATCTATATAATGTAAACAATATTAATAACATATTCACCATCATTTACAAAAAGTTGTACAGCTGTCTTAAAATTTACGTTGTCTGGTAGTTTAGTAAACAAAACTCAGTTTCAATACAATTTTAACTAGCCCACCTTCTGATTTAGCTTCCGAAACATAATAAATGCACAATTTAAAAGCAGAGCAAACATTTGAGCGGGCGACACGGCTAGTGCAAAAAGGTCGGCTAGCAATTTAGGTGTTAAAAGCATGTCTTATATGCGGTAGCAGGGGGCGCTAGTGTTGCGAAACAAAGTGTAAATGGATTGATTGCGCCAATTCGCCTCACAAAGGGAGCTGAAATTGCATTAAAAGCTCCGTGGCTCGGGCCATTTGGAAAAGCACTTACTCCATTAGAGGCGTCCAAATAACGTTACCTTAGTGTGTTGCAGAAATATACGCGGGAACAATAGCGGGGCTAACGATAGCCGATCTTCAGCGCCCTTATAACATTGATACGCGTTTTTGGAAGTCGTGATATGCAAGAACATGAGTGTTGTGAATACTTGTCAGATTATAAGTATTTCTTTATTCTTATAAGTAGAAAGCCATATAAGTTTTCGTTTCTAGATATATCACACAATCACACGTTAAGGCGTGTGCTATTATTTTTTTTATTCTCTGTACACCATAATGACAAACAACAATTTTAACAGTAAAATAGACGGTTTAATCTCATGGAGTAAGCTCTTCTAGGCAATTTTTGCATGGAGAATATATAACCTTGGGCAATTTGGGATGTATGATAGCATAAATGGGGAAAAAACCTACTCACGTAAAACTGATAAAATTAGTATGTACTAATGAATTTCTTAAAAAAAACAACACACTATATAATATTTTTTAGTCTTATCCTCTTATAAGTCCTAACAAATGTGTTCGATCCATCCACCTCCAATCAGGCCTGTCAAAATCTTTAGAAAAGCTAGCGTAGATAGGAAATGTGCGCGCACGGTGTCGCTTGTCTCGCCCAGAGGTTAATGAATTAGATCAGCCGCCTGAGTGGCCGCCCATTCCGCTAATTCGGCAATTAGCCGACGGCACGGGCTTTTATTGTCCGCTGTGTGTTTCATCTCTATATTTCACTTAATTTATGCCTCGCTCATTACTGGGTCGCCGACTGGATTAGTAGCTGCGAAACGTAATTGTCTTTTAAGAATCGTCATGTAATTGAATTGATTGAATCAATTGAAATCAATTAGATTTTGGCAAATGCCCGTTCTGTTCGGCTCGAAGGGAATATATTAGATGAGTTAATAAATAATAATATTAATTAAATATATTCATTTAATCGTATTAAGTAATCGTAGTAAATCGTGAAAATGTAAAGTAAATTAGTAAATCGTATAAAATGGATGGAACGATTAATATAAATTTTGTCTTATATGTTCATTGATTGCGTTGACGGAAGGCCGATTCAGGCATTGGAAACATAAAAAATAATAACATAAATTACGCATACAACTGATAAGTTTGATGTTGTTTTTTGTTTTAGTTAATTACCATCACTCAAGTTAATTGTTACTTTGCTTACCCTTAAACAATAGCAGGCGCATAAAATAAAACAAAACTAGATAACACAAGTTTGTCGCGGAAGCGAAAATGTTTGTTTCCACGCATAACCGTCCATTACCTGCGAGTGCACAACAAAATGGCGCTGGGACTATAATTACAATTTACTTTTATCCATCAAAATATTTTTAATTGGTTTTAGAGTTGAAAAAATGGTGTAGTATATGATTAGTGGGCTACAAAGCTGTATATTTGCTTAATGGAAGTGTTGGAGATAAAAGCTCGCGCTATCGGCGGATCAGACGTAATTAGAGGGGCCTTGCGCCGCTCTTCCTAGCGTGCCACTTAAAACTACACTGCCTTACATGACATTATCTCATTATGTAAAGCGTGAATGACTCGAGTAATTGCCAAGTGTAAATATTTACAAATGTAGGAGCGTATAGAACTTATTCCGATGTACGTGTAAGAATGGTTCGGAAAATCTTTGCAGTCCGTTCTTTGTTCGGGTCTTCAAACAGTTAAAAAGAAAACGCGCGGTATTCTGATGTACACTAGGTGTATAAAAATGTTTTCTTATTTAAATGTCTACAGTCATACCAGGTGTTTATTGAATCTGAATATGTGTTTCTTATGCTTATTTCTAAGTATTGTAGTTTTACTTTTGTTGTAATATTGTTTTGAAGTGTAACACTTTTTGATAACTTTAATATACAGAAGATATTGTAGCAGTACCAAATAAAAATTCTTAAGTAATATTAAATTACTAAACATAACATATAATACGCTTAAAACCATATTATAGCCCCATATGTTCCTTCGGTTCAAATTACCGTGTTCTACTCAACCTTCCTGCTTCTTTGATATAATGATTGTGCTTTTAGTAAAATTACCTTATAAATATTCAGTATGAAAGCAAAAACACGTAATAATCCACTATCGCTCGTTAATGCAAAATTACTGCATTGCCATCATATGTGACGGAAACTAGAAGGGTGGACTTGCATTTCTTTAAAGTGAAAATAAAATTACAGGTTTAATGTGACTCGACATAGCAGGACAGCATAGCAGGATATAGGTGGGGTTGTTATAGAAAATGTGATTCAACTGATACCGTTTGTCTAACCCGGCACTTCATTTAGGATGTTTGTCAATTAGGCTGTCAACATAAAATATAGACTTAGGTAGTTGTGTAAATTACGAATAACTGTGCTGCGGTCTTCTTATTTACTTACTAAAAATCACAATTGATATTTAGTGAGTAAATAAATATGAGACAATGCCAATACGAAATTGTAAGTATACATATATAGTTTTGTCGTACTAAGAGTATCCTGAGCACGTTAAAATAATTGGATTTGTTACTCGATAACGCCAGAATAGTTAAATTGGTAGAAATTTGGCTTAATTTCTGTGTCGAAAATCGTCCTCCACAGTCTCTGTAAAAGTAAACTCAAAAATTTCTGACCGATTTTAATGTGAAGACTCAGAGGCTCTTCATTCAATTGTTCAAGTAGTTTAAGTGTACAATCCTTAATATTCTTTACAGTGACAATTTGTACTTTAAAGTACAAATTGTCAAGAAATTGCAAACCTTAGAACTCAATGCACAATAAGTGTTAGCTGTAAACATTTTACAGATTTTTTTAGGTTGATCTGTTGCTTTGTGTTCTATGGATGTAACGTATGTAAGTGGTGTATAATAACTGTTACCTTTTATATGGCTTAAACAAATGTTATTCTTCAATGTAACCCAAAGGCTATGTTGATTACGTACCATGACGGTAGGATTCTTCGTTTTCATTTTCCAATTGCTACTGCAACTGCTATTTCTGATGACGCTTTTACAAATTATTGTATTAACATAAATAACATACTTAGTATTGGCATAGCTGTTATTCTCTTCAGTTTCTTACAGTAACTTTAATAGCTAAAGTTTTATTTAGGAGTCAGATATTATCAGTGGGTTTGCGTGGAAGCACGATAACAGTAAAGCACCAACAAACGATAGTTGAGTGTGATTGTAGATCTGTATCTAATGCGTGCGGCGGCGAGCGGCACAAACAGTCAAACACACAGCGTGTTTTGGCTGCAGGTGTTGTAAACTGTTTACTATAAGAATGTGCCCACATTCTCTTTCAAACGTTTAGTAATATTACAAATTGAAAGCATATACGTCTATTTGATAATCTTTCACGGCTAAGCATCGCTTGGACTCTAGGCAAGGTCACCAAGTCCATAAAAACCTACCTGGAGAAGATTCTATTCCAAAGGTGAAATCGCCTGTAAAAAGATATGATGATGAGCGTCAGATTTTTAAAATTTAAAAAAAAAACATCAGTGTCTTATAGGTACCGAATTTTGAAGACGTTTACTCACAACCAGATCAATAAGGTTCGTAAGTTTGAAAAAGAGTTATAACCCCGAGAGATCGTTAACTGACATTGTTTGTTATCAAATACCTTAATTTGATATTAGATGATAAGACAATGTTCTTATTCTAGTTTCGGTGTTAACTGATTTTCTACTAAGGCCGATGTTGAAGGTTTCTATCACTATAAGCCTGACAAGCTACCTACTCTTGAAAGGAGACTCTTTTACGTAATTTTTCGATTAGTTTAGTTAGGTACCGCGTTTAATCATTTTGAAATAGAAATTCGTGTTGTATTGCCAAAATCTATATCACAATTTATATAACAAAAAACGACAACTAAGAAGATCTAAATAGTCAACCCAGTGTTTGAATTCACAATACAACTAAAACAAAAAATACGTTATATTATTTGATAGGTAGGTATGTGGTTGCTTTCGAAACAAATGTTGTCGACAGCCGAATATTATGGCGTAAATGGAAAGAATGATTGGACACTTTTGTTACAAATGTTTTAGGAAACGCCGGCGTCTCTCTGTTATCCAACAGCTAATACCCTGTCGCCCGATGGCCAATTCACACTTTTTCACACAAATTACCATTTAATTCCACACTTTCTATAATAACCCAAATATGTGGGGCTTTTAATCTTATTTTACCGGTTTTGTGAAAGGAAACCAAATGTTTTTACACAAAATTGGTTAGGTTTCAAAACACAATCACGAGTGTGACTCTTACGGATAATTTCGATATGAACTAATTGCTTTTGGGCTGCATTGAAATTACACGGTTACAATTTAATTCTAATTTTAGATGTCATATTTTTTATCTTCATTTTTGCTTCGTTTTTCTTTTATCCTTTATTAATATTAAATATATGTGAGTGTGTAGTAAACTGGCAACCTGGCTACCGTGGCAACGGTAACTGTACCGATCAATGACAAATTTCGAAAATGTATGGAAAGGTACCGACAGATTTGAAAAGTATGGCCATTGCGGCAATTATGGGCAATATCCTCTCTTCTCCTCGCTTGGGGAGGTTTATGTCCAGCAGTAGACGTTCTACAATAGATACAACCAAAAACATTCGGAAAAAGACCATGTCTTCACGAATAAAGTGAAAAAACGAAAAAACGCTTGAATTTGCATACATTATTCTGAATTTTTATGCATAGTCAGGCACTTTTATAATAGAGACACACATTACTTTTAGAGTATTTATTCTTTAATAATAATAATAATGTATTTACAATAAACCACGGACATGAAAACGTATAAATTGCAAAATGAAATAAATAATGGCCGGCCTTATCGCTTAGAGCCATAAGGCCGCCAATGTTCTCCAGGCAACCTTGGGATTTTGCAACCCTGTTTAGTCAGTCCTATTAAGAATTCAATATGACTTCTTTATTAGCGGAATAGAATAATAGATACTTTGAACTAGATGTTAGAGGCGGTAAGGTACCGGAATCGACATACAGTGATATACCTAACCAAAGTAGCATTCCTGTCAATTACGTCAATTCGCCAAAATGTTTTTCTCTTGGGAAGGCCTACGTCCAGATGTAAACATCCTTGGACTGATACGTTGAAGATTGCAGGATAGATAACTGTACTAATAAACCAAAAATGAACGATTCATAAATATGAAAGTATCTAGCTAATAAAAAGACATTGCCTCTGAAATTGTAATGTGGATAGGTTGAAATCTATAAAAAGGACATGGATTCTTGTGACTTCGGAAGACTTTATTTATACAAAGTGCAGTCTTCCGAGGTCAGTTAACGTAAGTTAACGCGATCTAGAGTAAAATCTACGTGGACGAAGTAGCGGGGTACCAGTCATTTATACTCTTTAACTCGAGTGTTGTATGTTTTAACAAATTACATTAGAGTGACCGTCTTGTTAACGATTCACGAGTCACTAAGTGACCGTGAGAATATTTTTTGTGACGTTGCAAAAGAAAACATGTCAATCCTAACACGGGCGATGTGCGGAGCAGCCTCTTAGTTCTCTACACTTTGGTGGGGGCTTTAATTTTTGTTCAATAGGGATCCGCAGTGGATAGCTTTACACGTTAATGTTATTTTTCAATACAATTTTTTTTTCTAATAGATTTATTTAAATAGTTTTGAAATATTTGTACAACAGGTGTGTGTGAGGTATTCTTTACGACTTGTTTAACAATTTGATTAATGTGCTATCTAATTCACATAGAAATCACTTCATCCGTTTGTCTAAACTGAATCAATTCAGTAATTTTGAGTTTATTGCGGACACTTAGGCGATGGGGGATTTCGTTTTATAGTATATAGTGATATATAAACAGGGAAATAATCGGCCAACTACAATAAATATTGTATCTAATAATCTAGTTGTCTTCTTGCATTGTTCTATTTTATAAGTGGCTATAGAAATTGGGAATAATTTGGGTTGTGTTCATTTGGTAGTTGCTGCATTGTTGTTGTCCACGACGCGCTAGGCCGCTTGAATGTTTTCATCAATTATTTCATCAAGGTCTATGTTCACGTAGTTACTAGCTCTGCTTAAGCTGTCCAAAGATTTTTAATCAGCGATCAACTAGTTAGTCTTGTTTATGTGTGCTTTTTGCCTCTATAGTAAAGTTACACATGACTTGGTTCCAATAACTGCTGGCCCTACGAAAGGTAACTTTAGTAAAATAGTGTTACTCTACCTATGTGCTTGCTCGCTACATTGACCAACCAGTTGGCGCCATTGAACCATTTATTTTCAAAGTTGTGAGGCATGGAAAATACTTTTATAATATTAGTATAGAAAAAAGCATTTAGGTGTATGTTGATCTGTTAGCTCTCTGCGTAGTTCAGCTCGGGCTTGGCCGCTCGCGCTTAAGTGTCAATTATTTCATCAAGGGATCAGTAGGCGCCGCCGCCGAAGATGCTATTGCTCTTACACGTCCGCATTACTAGCCCTCCAATCGTTTTTTGCTCATAGATTTTTTCTAAACGGAACTCTAATGATATGAATAACTAAAATCGATGTGACGTCATCTTGATGTGCGCGCAGTCGTTGTTGGGATGAAATTTATTTGTAATAAACTAATGATGAACTGATATTTGTATGTTTTACTTTATTGACGGTCATAGCGTGATTTAAGATAAGTCAAGCAAAATTGCATATGAAATTTTTACAGGGAGATGTTTTACTCACCATTTCCTCAATTGTTATTTTATTACATTTAGACCTATTAAACAGAATTAGATCAATTTAAATTGTAATAGTATACGTTACTTTCAAGCATATTAAATGCATTCATAAAAAGATAACATCGATTTATATACGATATTTCGATTTATATAGATATAAATACACACATCTTTTTTATTACACCATGTCGACAAGAAAGTATATAGTCCGCCTGATAGTAAGCCTAGATTGCAGCCTATAGACGCTCGTGATATCACAAGGATATCCTTGCTAACCTTGTGACTTTAGATATTATGTTACATTAGCCATTAATTTCACTACCTCTTTTACGCTTCAAGCCTAAATATAGCAATACAAATACCTCAATTCGGCGGTAGAAATAGGTGAGAGTGAGAAACCAATGCAGACGACGTTTGTATGAGAGACACAACACATATATTTTTCTGGTTCCGAAGTAAAGAATACTTAACATCAAGTTATCTAAAAATATGTATAGAACTCGATGTTATATTGTAACTATATACTAAGAATAAAAAGTAAAAGTATATGATCCACAGTAAATTGTAAGTTGACAATATCTCCAGTTGTTATCTACGAAATACGTTACGTAGACACTTACTACGAGACTTACTACGATTCGTACATCCACATCTAAAAGCGAAGATATCAAGAAAATTTCACTCTAAATTACATAGGAATCCCTAGATAAGTTAAATATTAAAAAAAGCTTAAAATATTTGTATTGTATGTATTCGTATTTATACGGCCCATTATCACTGAAATCATAAAAAGCACACACAATAATAAGGTTATCAGAAAAACTGATCCTGTCATCAATTAATATTTGTTACAGATGGAATAGAAATCTGTATTGTTGAGGCAACTAATTGAATCGCGCGTTACGTCAGTGTCGGCGCGGTGGATCGACGCTTTACAAATATAAAACAATCATTTGGACAGATCAAAGAGCGGGCCGGCTTTAACGCAACGTTGGACGATGGTACAAGTTGCAAAGGCCAACGATTTTTGTTCGACGTATAATATAATTATACATAGGATTCGGCTTTCATAGTCCTCTATAGCCAGGATGTTGTAGAGTTTTCACTTAGAGAATTCCGACCAAGACAAACATTTATAGACATTTATAATATAACATAAAATGTGGGTTAGTTTTTTGTTTTATTACATCGATTTCAGGAACTGCGTAACAACCCAATTATCAAGGAAACTTATTTAACATCACTATATTTATATTTATGAATATTTTCCCTAAAACTGTAATTGGTTCGAGTTTTAATTGCATACACCCATTGCTGGATAAACAATTCTAAAAAAGAATACAAAATAAACATGACACGGTGTAACAGTTAGTAATATGCACTTGACAATAGAGCCAGCAAAAATGTAGTGTTTACTTCAAAATCGTTCATCAAAACAGTAATAATCAATATCATATAAACAAAAAGTACTTATACTTAGATATCTGTCCCAAAAAACGTTTTGTCCTAGTTTAAAAATAATAATATATTGGTAATGATAATTAAAAATGTAAAAATTGTCTTTCAAAAAAATATTTAACAGATGAATACCAGTATAAGTATAATACAAATTTTCTTCATAATTGAAATCGTCCCTCTAATCTCGTTCGATCTCGAAGCATATTATTATTCTCAGTAAACAAATCGTGGTCTCCCGTAACTAGCGGCAGCCGCCGGCTCGCGCCTCGTCATCGCGCGGCGCCTTTCAATTCACATCTCAAACGATCGGCCCTCCCCCACAATAGCCACAGAGCGGCCACAAAGCGGCCACGTTTGCCGCTCGTTATGTAAAACCTCCCAAACAAAGCGCGGATCGCTTTCGGTAAGAACTCAATCGACTCAAATTAACAATGGCCCTCGAAAACTAGCCTAGCAACTTTACACTGACCTCTAATACGACCAATAGTGGAACGGTCTAAGGGTCCACTATGGTGGATAGTGATGCAACAATGTGCGTAAATAAAGAGATGGTTGATGCGCTGAGATTGGCGGCTGTTGTGTTAACAAAGACACGCCAATCATATCACGCGGTGATATGTCGTTCACTTCATTGTGAAGATTGAGATAATAAGTTTTTTGTTTGATTACAAAGTACGATTCTCTCTGCAAACACCTATCAATAATGTACTAGGCTATTTTAAACTTTTACGCTACATTCATCATCATATCAGCCCTAAGACGTCCATTGCTGGACGTAGGCCTCCTAAAGTGATCTCCAATGACTGGAGACCAAGGACCGGTTGCATGCGGCCTGTGTACAGCGCGACCCTGCGGATTTAGTCAGATCGTCTGCCCATCTTGTGGGTGGACGTCCTACGCTGCACTTGCCGGTACGTGGTCTCAATTCCGGAACCTTAGGGCTCCTTCGTACCAAGTGACCTGCCACTTGGTACGCAGTATCCGCCGCACTATCCGCCGGGTATGTCGATAACTTTGGTTCTGTTAGGAATCTTCTCAATCCTGATTCGATCAAGCAAAGAGACTCCGAGCATTGCCCTCTCTATAGCTCGTTGAGGAATTTGGAGTTGGCTTAGAAGGAAAGAGGCCACGTTTCGCTGCCATAGGTAATTAATTGCTGGTAACACATATTGATAGAAAACTTTCGACTTTAAATACTGAGGTGTGTCTAGACTAGTATACGTTGTCCTAGATATACATTCTAGTCAACAACTTCTAGAAGCGAGCTCTTAACTAAAAAAAGGACTGGTGGACAATATGGGCATTACACATTACTTTAGTCTTTTCTCTCATTATTCTAAGACCCACTTGCTGAGGATCTCGATTGAGTACTTTAAGCATCGTGCTTAAATCTCCATAGATTCTGTAATGATCACCATATCGTCGCAAATTAAAGGTGAGTGGTATATTCGCCGTTAATGCGGATGCCCATCCTTGCCAATCCAGGAGCTTGGCGTTTTCCAAAGTGGCATTAAACAGTTTCGGAGATATGACTTCTCCCTGTCTAACATCCCTTTTGAGAGGGATAGTCCTCGAAAACTGCTCCTGTACTCGGACCGACATAGTAGCGTATACAAACACTTCGATGTACTGATAGTCAATCTGGCACGGCTAAAGAGATTTAAGCACACCCCACTTTTCAACCGAATCGAAGGCTTAGTTCATAAACACCAAGCATGTATAACTTGCGCAGCGTAATGATGTGGTCTATGGTACCTTAGTATGGTACTATGGTAGCCTTTCGAAAACCGGCTTGATCGGAATTTTGGATGTTATTAAACCTGCATTCGAGACGGTTCTTAACGATCCTAAAAAACAGCTTATAAATATGGCTCAGGAGTGAATTGGGGTGGTAATTCTTTGACAAGATGTTGTCACCTTTCTTAAAGAACACCACCACCCAGCTCCTGTTTCGTGCTTCTGGAGTTATGCCCATGAGGACGATGGTGTTGAAGAGCTTCTGATGGACTATAAGTATCAGTGTTCTATCCGCTTTCAGAAGCTCAAATGTACTTCAGAGCCATTTTAATTTCGCTCAGGCTGATATGAGATATTCTAGGAGTAATGACTTGGGTCTTGGGCCATTGCCAAGCTGCTAATAGGCTTAGAAATGGAAGAGTATAACTCTCCTCAGAATCTTTTGATCTTCTCGTAGTACCTCGGCCTTGGTCGACGCTAAACTTCCATTTTTTCTCTTCAGCTTAGACACCAGACTTTGTCCAAAGACATATTTTTCGTGAAACTTTGGAGCCCTTATTCCGCTCAATTGTCTCATTAATATTTTCAGTATTAAAAAGATGGATGTCGTGTCGCATGGATTTTGAAATATGTTCATTATGACGCCTATATGATTTTGCGTTACTCGAAGACTGCAGTTTCATTGAGCGTCGTTTGACTATGAGGTCAAGAGTATGGTCAAAGAGTTTCTGAGATCTTTTTAAACGGCGGGGTCCAATGAACTTAGAACCTACTGACCAGAGTTAATCTCGTCTACCGACATAACATTGAAAGCTCTCTGGGTTTTGGATGTAGGCGAGAGTGGTTCAGAGTGTAGACTTCATCAGGCGGGACCTTTCATGTTTAACGTTGGTATTCAGTGTGCTTCTTATTATCCTGTGATCGCTATCGGTTTTGACCCTATGGATCACAGAGACTTCAAAGAATATTCATCTTGTATTGGTCAAAATAAAGTCCATCTCTTTTCTCGTGGAGCCATCAAGACCTTACCGGGTCCGTTTATTATGAGGCGACCACTGAAGAGTTCATCGTAGTCCCTATCGGTTCCGATACCTTACGACACCTGGCACCTGGCAATTAAAAGAATATATATATATATATATATATATATATATAAATATATTCTTTTAATCTCTTAATACTTTAAAAATACATTGTATTAAATAAAATGATTATTATACACACTACTGTTGTTAATGACACATTGACATACTTCAACCAAGTAAACATAAGTTGTATATTGAATGTCAAGCAAATGATTAAAGTCATAAATTCAATCACTAGGTGACCACTAGTAATACTGAAACCCTGAAATGATAATTGACAATAATAAATATGTCGTGATGTATGAACTTTTTCACTTGGAAGTCTACGTAAGGAGATATTAAAACCTGCAGTCGCAAACATACCAGCACTAAATGAAGCTTAAGCAACTACAATATACAGATAACTTCTCGTACAGCCAGCCAGTTTCTCTTTGTCTCCCGAACCCTGTTTCAAAGCATGAAATCCAAAAGAAAACAACGTAATTTATTCACCGAGGAGCACATTCGGGCGTGTTATGTAAAGGCGTGCACACACGGCACATACAAGCACACACAGACCGCGTCACCGCCGCCCGCGCCCCTACGCCGCCAGCGCCCTAGGCGCCGGTCATTTGCATACACCCTCGCTTCACTAACCTAATACGACGCGCGTCTGACGTGTTACGTGCAGGGAAATACTGCCCAGTTTATACACTTGCATTCGTACCTATGTCGTATCTGATTGTACATTTTGAAACAAATGAAATTTGTGATATGGAGTAGCGGTTGGCGGGTGAGGTACTAATTCTGTGGCTATTCTATAACAGCTTTCCACCCGCTATTTTTCATATCCTAGGTTAGGTTGAAGGTTGAATCATGAATGAAGCGACAGGCGAGTTTAAAATTTATTATATCAGCATGGATTTCATTAAGAGATGTTTACAAAAAAATATCTTATTATATTTTAAAAAAGAAATGTAAAATATGTGTTCTTTTTTTCTTTCAGAAAAGTTGATGATAACATTTGAAATGAACGGCCGTATGTAAAGAATTAAAAAACATTGCTAAATATAGATTTAGCAATGTTAAAAAAAAACATAAGAAGACTTATGTAGACTTATAGACTTATGTTTTCTTCCATAATTATTTCATAAATGCAGTAAACCAGTAATTTGCAAGGATGCCAAGCATTTAAGTCCATTGCCGACGTGATTTAAGGCTGTCTTACAGATCGAACAAACCTAGCCTACCCTAGCTACCTTGTCATTTACATACGTTCGCTTTGTGTCCTGTATGAAACCTAATATTGCGTGTCTGAGGTAGGCTTACCTATTGTCGGTTACTCTCTCAAATATACTTGTATGTACCTACTGTGTGAACTTAATTTTATGGATCGGCTTTTTTAATAATGAAAATGGATTTAGAGTAGCAGATGTGATAATAATATATAATATCGCGGCGCTCAAGTACTCTTATTATTTTAATAGCATCTAGTTATTTGCTCAAAAAAATTAAAGGTTTTGAGTTATTGGGCAACACATAAACATTCTGAATAATACTACATCTTAAAGTTTAAGTTTGAATAAGACTTTTATTTACTTCAACTGACAATATATACTATAATATTTTTTTAATTAAAATACATTAACTAAGAATTTATGTTAGTTAATGTATTTTAATTAAAAAATAAATGTATTGCAAGTGTTGAGTTCTACAGTGTTCTTGTTTTATTGAAAATTGTTGAAGTTTACAGCAATAACAAGTTTACTTTCAACATACAGTGGGTATCTCAAAACAACAGCCGAAACTAACCCCGTAGGCAGAGGTCAGGTCAAAACACTCGACCGAAAGAATGTTAGAACAAACAGCATGTGTCAAGGGGCAAACGGGCAGACAGACAAACAGCTGAGGAGTGGACAAGCTCGCTATGAACCTTGCACTTGAGGCATTCAAGAGGTTTGCCTTACGTCCCAAACTATAAAGAAGGTTAGTAAAAAAGAAAGCTTGAGTTCATTGCAAATACATATTTTAAAACAGAAACCTCTTTTATTCTATGGTTGGATGAAGGATCTTTAAAAAACCTTACTTACCTTTTTAACTGTTTTTGTTTTTTTTCGGAATACCATCCGCGTTATAAAACCAATTAAAAATTTTATTACAAGTTTATAGTCTGTTATAACTTTTTCTGGGTTATAAGCTTACATTAAACTAAGCTGCATTCTTTGTAGTAAGAAAACTATTTTAAAAAGACAATTAATAAACATTTTAAACTTTGGTATTCAACGCTTAGGTTACAGCGATCATTGAAACTAAAATGAAGTTACTGTTTAGATGTAATTATAGCCAGATAATTATGTCACAATCTCAGACTTGTGGCAGTTTCCAATTCTTCTTTAGGTGAGGATTCTCTAATCCAGCAGATCTTTGTTCCACATATATTTTAGTTTTTTAACCCTCATTATCAACTTTTCGTTTGTTTTGTTCGATCTTAGATATGCTGCTAAATTTAACTATTTAGTAAATACTCTAAACAAATATTGACGTTATAAAATTTAAATAGACTATTATTAAAGTTCTACAATTTATGTCATTATGAGTTAAGGTAAGTATATATCTTATTTGGAAAAAGAATTTTAACACGAGATTTAAACTGAAGTAAAGCCATCTGTGTAACTACTTATATAGATTTAATAATAACACTAATTTTACGGGTACAATATTTGGTACTATACAACAACCATCGATAGCCTCCTGTAGACTTACGGAAGTTCTGTGCATCTTACGTTCCATTATTCCCAGAAGAAAAGCAGTATTCGTGTACCTATTTGTCTGTTGTAACCCGAGCCGCTCCCGGCGGCTGTCGTATTTGTAGACCTCTGGGCAGAGAGGTTCCAGTTTCTAAATTAACTAATACAAACAAATATTCGTAGGCTACAATTATAATATTCGATATGAAATTCGAAAAAGTAACCATTTTTCGATACCTGATCGAAAGTAACTACTACTAATCGAATATATGTGTATTCAAATTCGATACTAGTTAAGTGAAACGGGAAGATTGCCTTTTTTGTATGTTTGTAATGGGTATACATAAAACTACATAATTAGTAACTTCAATTTTAAAAGTCAAAGTATTCAAAAACTTTCTAAAATATAAATACTCGAATAAGCCACGAGAAAAATGAATATTTATAGATCGAAAAAGTTGACTGACTAAGCGATTGCCTAAAGTATGCAACCATTAATATATATACATACAGCTATACACCAAACGAAATATATTTATCATAATCATCATCTGATCATCTGATCTGACCGAAAAGGGAAAATTTTGCCCATCATTGTCAGACTGGGCAAACGTGGTGATAATGGAAGAACGTAGCTTGGACAGGGATGCTTCTAGGAATTCCCGCCGTATTTGAGTTACACTGTTTCGAATGGATATTTCACTTCACCAGGTACAAAAATAAATAATACTATTCTACTCTGCTGGTACCCCACGGCAAATGTTTATTAAAACTTAGTTGATATCACTAACAGGATACTCAGAAAAATATATTGAGCAATAATGTGCAGTTCCACTAGTTCAATCACAATTGTACTCATCAATAAGTGGTGGTTGAAATTCTATATCATTAAAAGATTAGAAGAAAATAATTATGTCTTTCCTCCTTCAATCTACGAACACGTACCGGTACGCACCGAGATTGTTTAACAAATCTCATAAAAATAAAATAAACTTCGCTCGTACAAAGTAAAAATTGAGCATCACATAAAACCAGTTGTACTGCGTCACTGTCCCCTTGGCATCGACCGCTGAAGATGTTCGGGTGAGCCGAGTCAAAGCGTTCGTGTTTGCCCGTTGTCCGGCGTGTTTCTAATGAGCCCTCGGTCTTCCAACAACTACCAGTCTTTGTGCCTGCCGTAATTATTGTACTACTCAAATATTTGCCCAAAACTTTCATCCATTAATGAGCTACCGATATTGTCCATAGGAGAGTTTTTTGAACTGTGTTTACGTAATGTTCAAGTGGAAAACGTGTCTCACAAAGTAATTAAGAAAAAATCTCCGGCCAACAATGTCAGCCGAGTTTGCGTTAGTATTCGGAAACCGTGTTTGTTGTCTCAAGCCGCTTGATATACCATTTACTTGGAATTTTGTAAATCGAACAATAACATCGATGGGAAAGCATACACACCGCGCGCAGTATCAATAAAAAAATGTTTTTCTCTTTGGTAGTTAAAATAGTTTGGTAAATATTGTTAGCCATATTTCAATATGTGTTAGGATAAATCCTTTTGTGCCGATTAGATTCAATGATTTGAATTAGTATTAACACCTATTAAAAGACAACCATAAAAACATGCGATGTCCTTACATTACAATTTTCGGAATAAGAAAAGGGAAAAAATAAAATTTTACACCAGCTAGCCGGTGGGCAAGTTAGTATACAGTATTTTATATGTTATATTATTTATAAATTTGTTCGACAAATAAAGAAAAAATATATTCACATAATATTTGGCGAATTTTCAGTTGATAACATGTATTATATAAACCTTTACCTTGCATCTCGCTGTATGCATAGTTAAGCATTATTACTATAGGTTGGTATATGGATCACTGAAAATTTTCAACGTCATAATAGACATCAAAATACCAACTCTTTGTGGTGTGAAAAACTTTAACAAACAATAACATTTATATTTTAGTCAACCCTTCACGTAGATAGACAGGTATTGTTGGTCGATTGTCGACGTGGCGTCACATTAGGGATAATCAAATAGCCAGTCATCGCACACGCCTTTTAAAATAATCTCCAAAGCTGTGTCGCGAGTTTGGGGTCTTTGTCAGCGAACCAATGTCAACACTCGAGTGCTTCCCCGAATCCTGGCCCGGGTGGATTTCAAAACTTCACGGTATGGTTGCCCGGGATCGGACTGCACAATGAAAATAATGCGCGTGATACGAGCGTGGGACTCCTCTAGTGATGTTATTATATCAACAATCACCTATTGACAATAAAAAATGCTTAATAAGAATATTTTCTAGTTAACCAAGCCAACATAAAAAACATTTGCGATAACTTATAATAAAAAAAGTTTCGTCTATATTGCTGTAATAAACATTAGTGATGTCAATAAAACTTTACAAAATATTGATAGAAATTAGAACGTTTAATTAAAATATTAACATTTAACAACTTAAATATTAGTTATTTAAAATTTGAAAATGACAATTCTACGTATATTATAAACCTTATGCGACTTATATATCCCCTATGATGTCCCCTTTGCATCAGGTAAAGCTTTAAGTCAACATGAATTTTGCTACATGTTCAGCAATGAATTTGCATGCAAAAATTTAAACTTGAAATATTTTATTATTACAAGTTTAATTTTTGCATGTAAATTTTATCCACAATAAATTATTCTCTTCCAATTCTCCCTCACAGAGAATTCATTCGATAGACCATCTATCCGTTCAGTTTATCGTGTATATACTACAAATATTATAAACACAAGAAATTTTATGGATGAATGGATGTATGAATGTTTGCTACTTGTTTGTTCTTTCACCCCATAGAGAACTGGATAATATTTGACACAAATTACTATAATACTCGTAGTCTGGAAAAACAAATAGTCTTCGATTTAACCTGATAACATGTTATCGTGTGATATTATTTTTTAATTTTCTCTAAGGAATTAGTTTCGACTGTTTCCATAGATTTGCTGTCAGCGAGTGACTTAGGCTCGGAATATAAGAGTAGTAAGACACAAAGATCTCGCGGGGAAAGTCGCGGGCAAGCCAGTATTAAATAAGTGCGTAAGAAATATATTTTGTTATATTTGTGATGGTGTATCTAAAATAATTACAGAATACAATGCGCTATAGTGGCGACACGGTCTAGTCGCGTCACTAGTGTATTGACAATATTCATACTAAACCAAACATTGTTTGATGATGTGTCGAGAAGTATCGACGGTAAAAAGAGATCGCTGCTCTAGCAAACCGCGCGGAGCCGCCGGTGGTCCACCTCTGTTGATAAACACTTGGGAATTTAATCGCCCATTGATACTGTTATTATAATTTCAATATTTTTGTTGATCGGCCATATGTTTTTTGTATCATTCATTGCATTACATACGATAATTGTTTTGTCATAAAAATTTTTGGGACGATTTTCGAATTCGATTTCGATATTGAACGGAAAATTATGAGTTTTGTTTTTATTATGAATTTATTTGTCTGAGCAAAAAACCCTTAGGTACTAGTGATTGCATAATGCCAAAAATAATATTATTGTATAGATATTTAGTATATACAGTTATTTCTAAACAGCAGTGTTTGCATTACTGTGTTTTGTTTGTAAGGTGAGAGATGCGGTGAAATTACTCGGTAATGTGATAAGATAATACGAGAGTTGCATTATGCTAGTAATATTCTTGTGATGATATAAGCGTCCAAAGGCCGTGGTAACGCACATTATCACGCAGGCCAAAAAAAGGCCATGCAGTTATCTGCAGTTTCATTTGGCTGACTACCTAAACTACTAAGATGCAAGATGCTTTTTGTAGCTAGCATGCCCGACTTCTCATAATATATATTAAGTTATGAGTAAGTCTTGAGACAATTAAACATATGAACAAATATATGGTGATTATATTATTCTGGGATGGGGATTCTATTAACAAACAGATATTAATGTCACAAATTAATTTATTTTCGATATAAATAGTGGTACTAACTAGACTTACTAAGAATAAACAAACCTGTTTAAAAAGATGAATACGAATAAAAGAAGCAAGTAAGATATGCCAAGATTGGCAAGTGGAGATCTATATTCTCTGTCTACTCCGATTGGAGTCATGCGTGATATATATACCTATACATAAAATTTGCTGGTTCAAAAAGTGGAGGTACAATATGATTATAACCGCAGGATTGCACTGCACGCCAGCTGGATAGAACCGGTGTTATTAGGAATCACTTAAGAAAGAGGCCTATGTCCAGTAGTGGACGTCTTTCGGCCGTTATAGCGACGACATCGACTTTACTCCGTACATCGATGTTTCGTGTTATTTCCTATAATGAGGAGGTCAACAATATAAGGAAAAAAAGTTATTGCCCTTGAGAAGAAATAAAATCTCTTGTCATCGCTTCTGAAGAATTATGTGCACGGCTACCTATCCGAGCGCGACTTCTCTTCGAGCTTACTTACTCCCATCGAGCGAGAAGTTAAGTTGAACTATGGTATTTCGTCAAGGGGAGGTACTATTCTACTGTGCCGGCACCTCAGCCGTGAGATGTCGTAAGAGGTGGCTGAGGTACCAAAACCGAACCGACAGATGGCGGAATAACCGTCCTAAACAGAGCAGCTCAGATGTACAGGGAGGGGATGGACAGCAGGATCCCCGTCGCGAGAGCTGCGCTCTGCGATTGCCAACACGCTTGCCCAGCACGGCAATTATGGACAAAATTCCCCCCTTTTTGTGTCAGGATATATTAATATATAATTGTTAACTTTCGATCTAGCAAAAATCTTGCCAAATAGAGAAAAAACATAAATCTTTATAAATAAGTGTTGCGACAATAAAATGACCCCAGTACTAAAACTCCCATCCCCAATCAATTCGGCTGGGTAAGCAAATCAAATCGCCGATAACGGGTACTGTCTATTGCGAGACATTCGACCCTTCACATCACAATCAGCATATGCTGGTACACTCCTTCTCAAACTTAACTAAAACACCTTAAGTATCTGTTCATAAAATTATTTAAGCTAACTTATATGATTTTTTGCTTTCAAGTTCTTCAATATATAATCAGTAATTACTGTACTATATCGATCTTTTTTCTAAATCAAAAATATAAGTCCTATATTTTGAATGTTATCTTTTTAATTTCTATTGAATACTAGCTTCTTTCGAAGTCTACAAATGTTTATTTTTTTCTGTCCTGTAATATATATGTATTGTACATATATATATACATTATTAGCCGTGAGGTACAGTAAAATAGTACCAGGAGTCGTAAGAGGCGACTAAGGTACCAGAACCGATAGATGGCGGTATATCCATGCAAAAAAGTCAGCTCAAATGTACAGGGCGGGGATGGCCAGCAGCTTCCCACATCCCGAAAGCTGCGCTCTGCAATTGCCAACATGCTTGCCCAACGCGGCAATTATAGGCAATTATTTTCTAGGGGAGGCCTATATCCAACAATAGATAGTGACATACAAATATGTCAAATAAAAGCCTGTGTTCTAAAGCCGATTGTATTTTAATTTTTATTCTTTGGCTATCAAGTGTATAAGTGAATTTCGTAAATGATGGCTAAGTGGCTGCATCACTAATCTGTATTACCAATTTTATATCATAATAGTTTTGAATTGGTATTTCATGTAAATTTTATTCACTTGATGCACATCTTATGCTCACATAATAATACTTAATAAGAAACACAAAGCACACATATCCACATCTACAACCTATAATATAGTGCGCTATATTACGTTTACATAAAGATCAGGTATCTTTCATAATTCAATTAAAATATAAAATTTGTCACGGCGAGAACAGTCTGGTATAACAACTGCTTAATTACGTACTTTACCTATTGGATATTCAGTTCAAAATTGGTTAAAAAATGTTAAGAAGTTTGTAAATGTTAATCTTTAAAATTTAGCCGGTAGGTAGCATACATGCCGTTCGCATACTTTGGTCATTATCAATACCTAAAATTATTAATAGGGTGTACAGGTGTTACTAGCCTGAAAAAGATGAACGACAATGGAAAGTCGTAGCAAAGGAATGTAAAAATAAGTATATATATTATTTTCACTTTCATAACAAAAAAATTAACCTTATTTATTTTTCATTTTATTATTATTAGCATGCGATTAAAAAAAATACTTCTTTTTCTAACAGGTTTGAAAGAAAGTTTTAGAAGCAATGTGATCCCCGCTTCCTCCGGGCGGGGGGCGCGCCACAATTAAATATCTCTGCGCCACCGACTTCGAAAGGCAACAATGCACCGCGCTCGCGCCGCGCACCGAACACACATCGGTGCATTCGATGGTTTTGTTACATTTCGCAGAATAAAATATATTCGGGGTAAACAAACGAATCAAAGAAGAGAATTAATATTCTTGACGGCTTTAGGTAATCCTTTAATTTGAAAATGAAATTTATATAAGCTCGATCTTTAAACTTAGATTCACGTTGATAGCGTTAAGAGGCTTTATTATTTATATTTATGTCGACACAATTTACAAAGGTGCCATATTTAAAAAAGATGTGTTTATGTATCTATGAACCTACTCGTGTAATCGAGACTATATGTTATCCTCTTAATAGTAAAACCTAAAGTATGTACCATAAAGCAACATCACTTATCTTAAGCGCCAGATCTTAGGTTCAAAATTGAATGTAGCTTTTGTCAGTTTTAAGTAGTTTGATCTGTTGTTGCGTGTACTATATATAATTATAATTGTATTATTGTGTTTAGTAAAATAAAAGTAATTTTGTATTATTTTTATATGACCCTACAACACAGTCATTATCGTGGTGATACATCGCTATTACATGCACGAGTGTTCAACTGCAAACGAATCGCAATTATTTACATTTTGTATTCTTGCCAACGCGTTTCCGCGATTCCGATATCACTGTGCAGAAAAACGTTGGAAACTATTATAATCATTGGATTTAAACGCATTGTGCATATGGAGCAAATTGTTTTTTGATTTTTTGCTGTTCGTTTTTAAAATATGTAAATAGGTAAGTTAATAGAAAAATATTTGTAGACAACTGGAACGCGAACTAGGAAAGAAGGCCTAGCAGGAAAACGTCGAGATATTTAGCAGATTATAATTTGAACTTGGAGCTAGCAGGATTTTAAATGAATCTGTTTTATTACTTCCCTTTTTATGGAGTTTTCAGAACGTACAAGTCGAGGGATTGACTTAGGTGTATTAAAAATTCTGCACTGATACAAGCATGTAGCAAGCATGGGCAAATTCCATTAAATTGTTCCTCATTATAGCAATAGTTTACTTTAACTGTTCCCAATATTTGGTAGTAATGCATAATGAAGTCAAACGATTAAAAATAAAACTTCAAATTAATGTGAGAAAATTATATTTATATTTTTTGCTACAATGCTATTTTAATTTATCTTTTGTTATGATTACATTTAATATTTTTTATGTCTTCGTCAGTTATTAATCATTACGTCTGGACTTTTTTATGAATACTGCTTCTAAAACAACAAAGAGTTTGTGACGAATGTTGGTGAAACCATGGTGACTTGTTCACGGTTCCGTGCAACACACTTGATAACAAAATCAGTAAATCATTGAACACTCTTATTGGGGATATATAACTTACAAACAAGCAAGGGTTGAGATGAAAAGTGTTAAAATCAACAAGCCAAAAAGTGTCAAATAACAATAAAATCAGCAATTACCGATCAGAGATCGGCGAAGCAAAAATCATTGTTTAACAACAAACAATATTCCAGCTGCAGTATCGAATGGTCGACTTCCCTGAACCCTTGCTCTATAAGAGGTCTGTAAGGGCCCTACAAGAGCCCTGTGAGAGTGTGCTAAGGGTGGTATAGGAGTGCGAATAGCGGGCGGTCTCAATGTTTGTTTTGCTGGTGTTTGAATTTCTGAACAGATTCGTGTTTCCAGTTAAAAGTTTTGAACATGGATATTTGAAAATGGCTTCGGTAATAGTATGTTTATTTCTTTAAATTATATTGTTATTCAACATAATATATTTAAATTTAACATTTGCGCGTTTACTACGCGAGCATTCAAAATTAAAATGTAACTATATACAATAAAGATTTTAAATTTAAAATTATTTTAATACTTTTAAATCCTGTCGCAAAATCTTTGTCAATTTTGAAAACGATTGTGGCTCTCACCCATAAATATAAAAAGTAAAATAAACCGTGTTTTAAAGCCGTAAAATCAATCAATATACCTAATAGATTTTTGTGTGAAGGACCAAACATGTAGACATCAATTCTCACATAGATTTTTAAGTTCATAATATTAGTAGAAAATATATTAAAGAGCACATCGATTTTACGTAAGATAATACTAGAGATGCTAGAAATGAATAGAATTTGGTTACTTTAGCAAATAAAAGATTCACTTTTGGATAAATAACTAAGACATGTATTGAATGAATTTACAAGACAAAACGGTAAAGGTACATAGCCAATATAGACTATAGATATGATAGTGCTGCCACAGTAGCGATAATGTCATACCATAAAGAATGGTTGCGTTCATCATTCAATAAAACGAATTACAATGTTAACATACATATTCTATATTGTGCTTTGCAAACTTCATGAGATTTTAAGTACTTACAACGGCTAATTCACGCAAAATTCATAAGTCGAGGCTATTACTTTATAGGGTTTATGCATTGAAAAATGCTAAACTTTATATTTAAGATATTATTTACTAGGAAAAAATCAACGTGTCTCAGGAAACGAAATTCATAACTTGCAGTGCAGCTAGCAAGGTTAGATGCATTTACGCGTCCTGTTGAGAAAAGTATATTTTTTTATATCTAGAAAATGTGCAAAATTATCTGCCTGACTTTATTTTGAACTTTCCCTTATGTACCTTATACTCGTATGTACCGTGATGGTATTAAGGCTTTTTTTAATCCTAAATAAAATATTAAAAATCCTTAGTATAATTACAATACTACTACTACTGATTCCGTTAAAACGAGAACAAAAGCAGTGAAATGTTTACCTTTAATATAGAATGTTATCTTTAATGGAAAATTATAGGTATCATGTCAACTAAGCCTAAGAAATCCTAGTTATCCCAAGAATGTAGAAGCAGGTGGCAACCCCAAACCAGGCTGTGGTCGGCGCCCGGGTGTTTGCACAGGAACGTTGTCCATTGCGTATCTAATGATGCCCTTGATTTCCTTTATGGGGTATTGCGTTACCTAGAGTGTTGGGTTGTTTACACGAGAGGAAATGTACCACCTACTCAGGTTTGTCGTCATGGAGCTAATAACTTTTAATACAAACAATTAGAGGCATTCGCATTAGCAATTGTTTTATATATTTTTTTTCAAATATATTAAGCTTGTTGCTTAATTAATATATTATGTGTGCGAATAATTCAAGGATTCATGTGGGAATAGTTTCTACAGGTTACAATCGTTATTCAGTCTTGGAAACTATTTTTTTTTTGGATTAAAGCCCTTATTCTATCCAGACTATCGGCGCGTCTTTAAACTATCCACCCAATCTTTTGCAATCATCATACCAGCCATTGGAAGTCTACTACTAAACATAACCCTTCTCTAGAAAGGGGGAATTTCGCCCTTATTGCTGGGCAATATGATATGAATATTTGTTTTACGATGTTTATGATGATGATTTAGCTAAGTTATATCACTATTGTTTTTTTAATATCCACATAACATCTCATACCTGGCTTTAAGGTAAGTCGCCTAACGCACTTGTGTTACGGACATCAGACAACAGAAGAATCACAAATATAATATTTAAATACCGTAAATATAACTATATTCATATAAATGTTCGCCCTAGGTAAATATTGAACCGACAGCCCTTGGCGCATAAGATAGGATCACTACCATCGGGCCACTCGTTTTAAAGTATTGAATTTCGCGACAGCTTATACTCTATCAGAAGAGGTAGGTGAATGTCTTTAGTAATTACAAATGAGCTTTGCGCAATTACGGCCGTATACAATTGTATTTAACTTTATTGTTCTATTACCCCACAGTGCCAACAATAGTGTTCGAAACAGTGGCAACTTCATTAAAACACTTATTTCACGCACTAAAAGATGCGTATAGCCGATCAGCGATTCGCTGATTTGTTATAAAAATAATGCGATAGACGGGGGGCGCGCATTCAGAATGCTCACCGACTCCGCGCGCATTAACACCTATTACCAGCGGCCTTTGTGCGCGGACGTCCACGCAAAATACTACACTTTCCTTTTTACTGTTTATTGTGATCGTTTATTTCGAGGCGCAAACCGTTCGACAAAGCGGCAGCCGGTGCGGGTCGATGGGCCCTTTCAAGTGTCGAAAGCGGTAATTTGCTTCATTCACTCATTGTTCCGCTAAAAGTCGGCTTTTGTCGACTCTTGGCGGAATTGGGAGCGTTTAGATTCGTGAGTGGCTATTCGCGGGAGTGGACGCGTTTTATGGCGGCACGGCGCACATCCGTTCGCACCTCAATGGATGCTTAATGCATTACTTTGCTTCGGGATTTGTGGGACTTCTCCAAAGCTTTTGTTTGCCAACATTTTCTCCATTTCTAAAATTTTTAGCACAGTAGTCTTTAACACCGTGAAGCTCGTAGACTACATATTTGAAGTCTACTCCCTATATGTATAAAAATTCACCCCAAATGCAGAAAGAAGCCCTTGAATTTTTTTAAAAATAAAAGTTGTATTCCGTTATTTATATTGTTAAATGTGCGTGTAATGTGAATTCCATTATTGTTTGGTTCCTCCTACTTTTAGATATTCCAACCAGAAATAATATTAGGCATATCCGGATATTATTTTAAATATTGAGTAGTTCCGTCTAAAGAAAGTAAATGCTATATTAAATGATGGAATCAAAAATTAAGATTACACAAACAAATAAGTAACAAAAAAATACACTACATCCTCCGAATTGATTCTAGTAAACACAAATTGTTTGAAAAGCCGACAGGATTTCCTTTTAAATTGTTATTATGTATATTCTATGTATTTATTATGTATATCCACTAGTTATGAGTGAATTATGTGTATTAATAAGAATATTTTCAAGGTTCGTGTTTATCATATCAGCCGTAGGTACAGCGTCCACCACTGCAGAGTTATAATGGATTCAGTTTCCAGAGTTTAATAAAATAAGATGCACTAAGTCGTTTGTATTAAGAGACAAGAAAATATTTGTGCGGGTGAATATTAAAGGTATCTTCTATGTACGTTCACACCTCCAGCCTCATTGGATTTTGGATTAGCCGCGCGGCGAACAAACTTCTTTGCCCGAAATAGGGCAGTATAAGTACGATTAAAGCAGAACCAGATTCTCATTGTCCGAATGCAGTTTTTTGATGAATAATATTTAATTGTTGTTCCTAAACAATATCTTCAACATTATATTAACTGATGAAGACAATATCATTTTGAAGACGCATAGCGTCGAAAAGCCGCGACGAGGATACTGCATACCCTCCCTGCTTGTCCAAATGCATTAGAGCTACGCTGTTTCCATGTTGATTAACAAACTATACTTCGATATTAATGACCTTTAACTAATCTTCGAATAATCATAATGTGACTAAAAATCAACACATCACGCCAAGTGCTGTTTAGCCGACACTATAGCACACTATTCCCAAATTAGACGTCTACGAGGGTCCATTCGATACGATGTCGAACAATATTTCCTTAGTCAATTACAAAATACTGTCATCACTTACTACGTGGAGAGGAACGTGAACGTATGAAAATAAAAACGTAAAATAAATAAATTTTTGTGATGGTAGTAATTATAACTTTCAAATCCTAACACAACATCTTTTGCCTATTTTGAGAACGGTTGCCGTAAGGCAACCAAAACGTCGAACAAAAAATGTAAAAAGTTAAATAAACCACGCGTAAAAATGAGTAGTGAAGGCGTAAATATTAGAAAACTTCAAATAATAAAACATTCATTAGCGACATAATGACTAAGTGAAAAATGCTTAACAAATTAGACGTCAGTTATTGGAATCAAACATACGTAGGTATACCGAAGTAATAGTTACGACCTGGCTCTTCCTTTTCACCTCGCCCAGAGCAGATACCTGTGGGCGGGTATTAGAGCAAATTTACATACGCGCCTACACCCTCATTCAATTAGAATTAGACGCATGTGAGATTAACCCATTCCCTCTCCAAAGTTTACAGAAATATGACTTCCCTCCATACACATCGTTCGTATGCATAATGTTTAATTACTATCTTTCCACCCGTGACTTTGCCGCCGTGGTATTTATTTTATATCTCGTCCTTAAGGAACTCTTGTTATTCTGGAAAAAAGTTTATGTAGCTTAACGATATAGTCAGATCTATCCCAGGATAAAAACTAGCCATTGTGTTACATAATCTTTTTGCCAATTTTCGTTAATAGTATTTCTCGACACATCTTTGAGAGCCGATACCTATGAGTCCATATAGGGCCATTTGAATTCATGTATTCAGAATTGAATTAGGCATCAGTGTTACTGACACATTCCCTATATAAAGTATAAGTTTATAGCGATATGATTGCCCTTAACCAAATTGCTAATATTGAACCCGATTATTCCTTGATCTTGTATAAAACAAACGTATGTATAATAGTTTAGCTTTAGATTCCTCAGCTCACCTCGCCTAGAGCTGACGTCTACGAGCCGCCATTAGAGCCCATCTGCATGCGCGCCTACGGGCTTATTCGATTAGACGCCGTCTGACAAGCGTCCGCACGCCTGCTGGCTGGCCACTTTGTTCGGGTGCGTTTTGTAGTGCTGCAGAATAAATCCTGTAAGGTGTATATTGTATCAACTATTCTAGAGTATTGAAAAGGTTTGCTTATAGCTGTATTGATTATTCTTTGTTTTTACTTGATCCCTATTCACGGGTAAATATATTCTTATAATACATTAAAATATAAAAGCATAAAAAAGCGGACTAATGCATATTCATCATCATCATCATCATAATATCGGCCACAGGGCGTCCACTGCTGGACATAGCCCTCTCCAAGTGGTTTTCAATAGGACCGGCTGCATACAGCCTAGCGTCTAGCGTCCAGCGCGATCCTGCGTTTTTAGTCAGATTATCTGTCTACCCTGTGGGTGGACATCCTACGCTGCGCTTGCCGGTCTCTCCGTCCAAATCGTCTCCACTCCAAAACCTTACTCCTCATTCATCGGCTGTGCATGATAAATGCCATGCCTATACTTCTATCTATCAATAATTTTATTCACGACTGGCCCAAGGATTTATTTGTAAAGTTTTCTATATATTAACAAACTTATTTCCTATTTCTATTTAAAAAGAAAAAAGTACAACGTTTAAATATATTTTAAAACGTTAAATCCTAAACGGAAGCAATGGTTATGACTAGCAAATATATTGAACACTCAAAATGTCGGAACAAACGTTTTATCTACAGTTAATTCTGGATAAAGCTAGATTAGTATTGAACAATTGCTCATTGTGACCAAACACATTCAGGAAAAGGACTGAGGAAAATGACACACCGGGAAGTCTGTTTGCTCTTAAAGGATTAACTCTAATCCCTTTGTTTGGTTTTTTGTCAGTGGCAAACCTTGAGTCAGAAAGTTTGAAGTGTGACCAAAACATAAATAAATGTACAGGACATTTGCTAAATAATATCTCCGGATGTATTATCACGATAATGCAAAATAAAACATTAAAATTTCTACAATAGTGTATTGAACGGTTTAGATATTGTTGGAAATTGTCGAAAAGAATAAACTACGTTGTTGTTATGAATGATGAAACTATTTTAAGTCATTACTATTTGCCTAGAGATTTCTTACTTTTAATATAATTATCATTTATTAATAATACGTGGACATACTTTTGGACGGTTGTCATATTTAGTATACCTATTTAAAGTTCATATAGAGAAATGGTGTAAAATTATATTGTTTTTTACCTATGTAAAAAAAGACAACACCTACACTTTTTAAATTTAAATAACCCTGTAATAAAGTTTTGACCGCTTAATAAGCGATCAATAGATTTTTCTTAGTTTAAGGGTCCTTTTGTGGTAAGGAAATAGGCATGATGACAAATTTTGAAAAACTGTGAAATAATGTTCAAAAATATACATTAATTACGATAAACATAATATTTTTGCTGAAAATTTAGGTTTACTATTCAAAAATTTGTTTTTAATTCATAAATTTTAAATTCGTACCAAAATGCTTCAAAGTGTCATGGCGTCGCTCGTGACGTCACGTTAGAGTACAAGGTTCACTCAACAGTTGTAAACATTGAGACGCTCTTGTTAATTTCGAATTTCACAGATAGAAACATGAATTCGAAAGCTTATAGATGGTGTGCCGTCCCACTGTGTCCTAATACTTCCATAAAAGCTCCCGAGAAGCTATTTATTTTCGTTCCTTTTGACAAGACAATTCGAAATAAGTGGCTTAAACATGCAAGACGTGATTTGAAAGGAATAACACCCTCTACTCAGCTTTATTTCTGTGAAGATCACTTTGACGTAAGTATTTACTTTAAGTTTGCAGATTTCATGCTGATACTAAATAAATGTGATAAGCATTAGATGATGTAAACATTGATAAACACACTTTATTTAGAGGTTAAGAATCTCTTACTTTCTCAATGAGCTATTATAAAAGTACCTATGTTTATTTTAATTTCAGTTACCAAGTGATATGGAAAATTATATGGAATACCATGTGATGGGCTCAGTGTCGCAGATTCGCATGAAAAAATTATGTATTAATAGTAATATTAGTATAATTAAATTATTATTATGTCTATAAAATGTAGGTACTACTTACCAGGTATTACTTGTAATAGCTCAACGCAACAGAAACTCTCCTAACATTAGTACGTCGATCCTCGGTAAATTTGCGCTAGAAGCCTTTATAAATCCTTGTTCCATGACTGAGTATATCAAATAGATTGACAAAAAACAAATTTAAGTCGCAAACAAAACTAAAACGGCGTTTTAGTGGTAAAATTAAGCGAGAGTCGTAGTTATCTATTGAATTACGAATAAACAATTTGACAACTACTCTAACGTGACGTCACGCGCTCTAATTGGCGTTCAATTTTACATGGCGGATTGCCGTATTTAGTGATTTTATTTTCTCAATATAAAAATATACTCGCTTTTAAATTAAAAAAGAATCAATGTTTTATAATAAACTACGTATGTATATTATCTATACAAACTATTTCAATAAAATTTACATGCTGTCATGCGTATTCAAAATAGCAAAAAACTAGAAATAAGATACGCTTAAAACGGAAAAAAATTAGGAAAATTACAAAAATCTGCAAATGATATTTCATTAAGTAATGGGGAAAAGCATATTTAAGTCACGTTCTATGAATTGCAATGTATCCCAAAAAATTTAAATGTTAAATCATACAAAAAAGAATACAAAAAAGCATAAATTAACATAACCGAATACAAACATCGTATAAAAAGGTTATAGATAAGTTAATTAAGTAATTTAAAGATGCGTGTTTCATTTGAAATATTATTAAACAAGTCTCTTCATAAACAATTTATAACTAAAAGAAACCCGTAACACAATTACATTCCATATCATCATACATGATCATGATGATGATGAGATTATCGCAAATTCAGAGATCACAGTAGCGATCGCGTACCATTACAATCCTTTTATTATCTACGCCAACCGTGAGAATGCATATTTGCAAACAAGTTATGTTTATCATACTTTCCATCAGCAGACACACTATGCCTATTATAAATGCCCCATTATTGTTGCAGATATCGATAGATTGCGATAAAGGCGATTGTTTGAAGTAAAGCAAAGAAATATCTACTTCCGGCCATAGAAGATAATGAGGAATGTTGTACTTGCACGATGACGACTGAATGTGGTAAGTTTTTGTTATTTATTTTAACCTTTACTAAGGTATCGTGCTAAGCTTTGCAAGTGTTTATGTCAGTAAAATAACGATTCTCATAACAAAATATATAAATTATTAAGGAAATATTACAAATGATTTTATAGCCACATGGAAAGCATTTGTGATATTGAAACTGATACGAATGTATGCCAAACATTGATACCTAATGCGCATAATATTTTTACTATGTCTAAACTATATTATCTAAACCGGTCGCTAAAGCTTAACTTTACGTAGTGAGGTTAAGTAGGTTTTTAACGATAAGTTGTTGTACAAAGAAAAGCAGCATATAATATGTTGATTCGACTTCAAGATAAGTACTTATGTTACGGATATCAGACAACAGAGGAATTACTAGTATTCTTAAATATTAATAAATAACAACCAGACGCATGTTTGTACTGGGTGAGGACCAAACCCACGAACCCACGTGCAAAATAGGGACACTATATTGAATACAGCATCGGGCTCGCCAGATGTTAGTTATTATAATCACATACGTAGGTAAGAAATAAATATATAATGAAATACATCGTTCACATATTTCTTACGCATTAATATAAATTTATTAGTAAACTAAAGAAACTTTCATACAATTTAACTTAAAGAAATCTAGTTTTCTTATATGTTAAGTATTAATATTTATGTTTCTTATAATGTAATTTATTAATGACACCAGATACCACAGATATTTTTTTTTTATATTTGCAACTAAAGTTGATAATAATAATGTCGAAACCCCATTGTGTGAATGAACATCGTTTAATCATTGTGTACCTAACTAGCATTTTTTTAAATTAATTCATTACAGAATATTTTGGTCCTGCCCCGAACCTCGGACTACGACGTGAGAAAAATCCATCTTATAAATTAGATATCTGTTGCTTTGAACTAAGCTAATCGCTCATAATTACCTTAAAATGAACTACAATAGGGACCGTTCAAACCGTGGAAAAAGAATCCGTGCATTGTCTATTTCTGACTAACAAAATATGACGATTCTTTGTTTTTTTTCTCGATAGAACAAGAAAAGCAACATTGCCATAATGCCTTATCGTGATTATAAAATAAATATGTCAGAACTAAACAAAATATTGTTTTAGAAAGGAAAAGGTTACCTGAATATAAACTCAATTGTAAGTACACTTGCTCTCAACTATTTTACCTGAAGTTGCAATTCTTATATTGCTGTGTTCAAGTTTTAATGAAAAGTGTCAGTGAAAATATTGGGCCATAATATTGCCGCATGCTTCTTTGAGAGAGGTACTCATCGATCCTGTATTCCTACAGATGGTTATATACTTGTTTATCAGGGTCTCAAGTCGAAAATCTTCCATCAGTACAGTGGATCCCCGGTAATCCGGCTAATCCGTATATGTATATGCCTAGTCCGTTGCCCCCTGTAATCCGACATGGTCTATAAGTATGATTTGTACTTCAGAGTACATATATGTACATATGTATATATAATATGTATAAAGAATCTTATCATTGGATCTGTAATTTGTCGGATTACATGGTACTCTTTTGTAAAAAAAATCCGGACTATAAGGGGTCTTAGGCAGTACTCTATAATCCGAAGAATTCAATAGTTCGTCACTGCCCTGCAGAATGTTTGTCGGGCTACCGGGGGTCCACTGTATATGTTACCAGCGATGATTAATGGCAACGAAACCTAGTCTCGTACTATTGACCTTATGAGCCAACTCAAAATAGCCAACGAACTATGGAAAGGGCAATGCTCGGCTTCTCTATGCGCGATCTAATCAGGAATTAAGACATCCGTAAAGAACCAAAGTTTCTATAAACCGGCGGATTAGCAAGTTGATGTAACAGTGAACAGTGCACGTAGTACGCAGAACTGATGATCGATGGAGCCGAAAGGTTCTGGTATGGAGACCAGCAAGCGCAGCGTAGGACATCCACCTAGGACGATCTGACCGCAGGACACAGACCGCGTACAATCGGTCCTATTGGAGATCACTTTGGGATATGTCTAGCTGTGGACGTCTTACGGCTGATATGATGATTACAATGAAGATGATATACTAGTAGTAACATAATGATGAATGTATAGCTAGTTAAGTTTATTTTTGCGCTCAAAACTTTTTTTATGGATTTTGACATTTTTATCTTCTTTTACATAATCTGGCAATGTATTCTATAATCGTATTCCGTGGAAAACATTCTTCGATAACTAAAGCGAACTGTAGTGATTCGAATTTTATTTTTAAATCTCCAATTGTTATATTATGCCTTCAGTGTAAAACAGTATTTTTTGCGTGTGATATTTCAGCCTTCATACAATGGTTATTTTAGACATCTCACACCAACCATTGATTTCTCGTAAGCAGGGGCACTAGTATATCTTATGGGTGATTAAGGACCACCGGCCAAGACATGCCGCGCGGGCTTACTTCATGCATAAAAAATATATTGCCCAGTTTGCAGACCCATACACTAAATATGCTGTTGGAGATTGTATTCCTTGTAAGCTGCTATTATGCTGTGCCTATAACCAACACTATATCACATTCGTGTAAAAATTAAATGTACACTTGGAAATTACAAGTATTACTAACCAAAATATTTCAAGTTTAAATCTAGAAGTTAATACTTGGCCTTGTATCAAATCTCACAGGAATATGTTGCGAAGGGTCCGATGAAACAGTCGTGCGCATCGACCAAATTTCGCATAAGTAGTCAATACACACTCCTGTTCAGATGTAGTGTACTTATAGTGCATTTCCATATATTAACGTACTGGTCATATTTCAATGATCTAGTCATTTTTGCGACTGTCAGTAAAACACGGAAGAAAGTACAGATAGTATTTTTTTATCGTGTCAAATTGTAGAAACAATGTAGTATTTAATGACCCGCTATCTCAAATGTATATATATATATATATATATATATATATATACTGCAGTGGTCTTCAGCTTATATCGAAACATATTACAAACGTCGCGATCAAGAAGCCACTTGTCACACTAGCAGCATAATTTTTCTCTACATTTTTATCATGTTATGGATTATTATTATTTACTAAACAATAATAAATTATATACCTAAATTATTCTTATCATCATCCATTGGTGGAAACTGTATGAAAATCGCTAATGCAGACGCAACGTCGTGAAGAAGGAACTGTGTATAATAAAATCTATACACGATATGTGTAAACCATTTATTTTATTTATTTATTTAGTTTATCATGTATGTTTAACTATTATGTCTTCTTTGTAATAGTGAAAATAGTTTTTTAAATTCAAACATTTGTTTCTCCGAACAAGCAACACTTCTTTTGTGGAGGACTATTTAACAATAGTGATATTAAGAGAGTGTATGAAATACTGTAATCCTATTCCGATTCATAAGTAATGCACTCGTAATAACAAACATTACGGAAACCTATTTCCAAAACACTAACATTGTAATTGTTTTAGACCTGTAATTTTTTCCATGAGTTCTTGGTATTACTACTGGGCATCAATTATTATGCACCACGTAATCCTTTACGAATTACGTGGTGCATAATAATTTATAAAAAAAAACAAAAGAAGGAAAAACCTGGCAAAATTGATACCGTATCTACTGCAAGAAGTTACTAGAAACCCGGATAAGATCAAAGGTAGTCCGATAGAACCTGCATACTCACAAAAATAAAGAAATTATTATTATATTTAAAACTTCTCCATTGCCCCTTATATAATTCGTTGATTTTATTGCATTTAAATGGATGCGTAATATAAAATTAGTTCAACTATATATAATGAACGAACGAATCATTGCCTCAAATGTTGGCAATGATTCGTTCGAGATTCAAACTGCCACATAAATAATGCGAGTGCAAAGGGTATTCAAATATTTTTTTTACGAAAGGTGACAATTTTTAAATGAAAGATATTGTTTATTATACTTTCTATTTATTCGAAGATTTTATAGATTTGTTATATTTTATGGGTAATCCATGAGTATTTCTAGTAAATAAACAACAGTATGTTTACATATTACTGGATAACAACAAATATTAGACACTTAGGTACCTAATATATTTACAAATAGGTCTAGGAATTTACAGGCGATTGGTCGTTTTTCAGACTTGTAACGTTAATAATAGATAGTTGCAATAATTATTCTCTATGAACCATCAGTTCTAGTTACAGTTTTATAGACGTACCACCTATATACATATAATATTTACAATAATATACATAATTTAAACTATCAAGACGAGAAACATCTCGGAAACAACAAAAGACACGATCAGTACGACTCGGCACGGACGCGGTCTATTAGAGCTCAACGCGCGGCGCCTTGCTCGGAAGAAATAAATAGAGAAGACAGAATCGAGAGTTAATTGGGGTGAAAGGGGACTACGAGTATTTCACTAGGTAACATTTCATTAACACTGTTCTTAACACGTAATCACAATATATACAACATTTGTCCACAGCTTAGGTGTCCGGCGGACGGTGTTGATCGGTGGGGCTCGAAGGCGCGGGGGAGGCGGGTGCGGGCGGCACAGCGGTGTGCCGGCGTAGCTGGTGAAGCAGCGCGGGATCCAGGGCCGGCCACCATCCGCCCAGCAGCGGGTATTGCGCCGTCGGTGTTAGCGGCGTTCGCGTTTCTTCCTCGGTACCGCGCTCCTCCTGGTCGCTCGCCACTACGTCTATGTCCTCTTCGGGCTCTTCTTCCCCGCTGCTGTCACGCCGTGGCCTCTTCTCAGGCGCATCATCGGGCTCGAGAAGAGATGCCACATCAAACTGCCTTTTCCGCGCCTGCCCACCGCCGGGTAATCGTCCCGTTCCCCAAAACGGCAGCGGCAGCGTCGTCGGCGGTGGCGACTGAGGCGGCGGTGACGGCGAATCCTCCCCGTCATCATCAACAGCCAAACCCATATGTTTCCTTACTTTTCGTTGCGCCTTACGTCTTCTGAAATCGCCTTTTCGAAAGTCGTCGATGTTCGCCGGGTGGATCGCCCAGTAGTGTCCCTTCCCGTTGGCCGACCTGCCGGCTTTGACGAAACAGTCGTTGAGCGATAGATTATGACGAATCGAGTTCCTCCAGCCAGGCCCGCGGGTTCGGAAGTATGGGTAATTGTCCAGGATGTGTTGGTAGATGTCGGATAGCACAAGCTTGCGTTCAGGGGAGCTGAGGATCGCCATAGCGATGAGTCCGATGTAGCTGTGCTGGGGCTTCGGTTCCTCGGGTTGCAGCGCGCGTTGTTGCAGCAAGGACATTGAGAGCGCAAGTCTCGGTGCGTAGGGTGCATAACATGGCGCGACGGTCGGTGGGTACAGGCGGAGGCGTTCCGCCACAGCATAGTTGTACAGTTGGAGCCGGTAGTGGTCGAGCGCGGCGGCGGTGACGGTTGGCGCGTCCTTGCCGAGCGGCCAGGGTCCTCCCTCGGCGCCGCTACACATGTTGCCGCGAGTAGAGCGTGGCACGGAGTGCGGGCCGGCGGCGGCACGGTCGCGGACCCGCCGCTGGGCCGGGGGCGGCGCGCGCGCGTCCAATCGCCGCGCAGCACCACTTTGTATACGTGTTTTTGTTTAGCGACGCCCCACTCCTCTGGATTTGCTACACGCGCCCTGCCTTGAGGCTACCAGTACAGTCGGTATGAAAAAAATCTTTTGTTTGGGTTTGGTTTGATTTATGGTTTATTTGTACGCGCAGTTGGTTCAAGCCATAGCTGTTATTCGTTATTTAGTTAATTTTTTTGGGTTTTTATTTGATGGTATATTAATGATTTTTACAATTATCGATTAAAGAGGAAGGCTTTATAATAAACATTGTAAAATATCAAATACAACCCAAAATAACTTTGAGAAATGGCTGTAATAGTCTTACTAAGTCTGGGTAACATTTGTGTCCACAGAAAAACAATCAAATTTGTATGTACGTACTTATGTTTAACTTTATATTATAATATTGCTGTTGTCTACGACGTCATTTGCTTTATTATTATTTTCGGGTGTTAAACCCATAATCTTTTTCTGACGTTCCTGTGTTTGTGCCAAATTTACAAAATAACATTTTCAGTGTTTTGATGTATTGTAATGTCATTAATAGATTATGTAATGCTTCTATAATATTAAATTATTAAACTCATTTTCTTTAATGAAAGTCTGAAGAGATTTTATATTTAAAGAAGTTTTTTATAGTGTCTCTGATGGGAAGCGTCCGCTGAGATTTTTTTCTTGTTTTGCCCCAACAAAAAGCTAAAAAACCCTAAATATATCTATTCACAATAGACATTATCAAGAAATACTCTTTGGTATACACAGAAATGTTAACAGGCACACATGTGTGCTTTTTTAGCATTTTTATTGTTGTGTTTTGCCTAATTACTTGCCCATGATGTGATTCAAATACTGTTTGTTATATTTGTTAAATTACCAATATTGAAAAGTACATATTTGAGCAAGGTTGCAATTAATAGAATAGCCTATAAAGAAAAAGGAAATAAGCTTAAAATTATAAATTAGTTTTAAATGATAAAAACTAAATTTGTTATCTAATACTAACAACAAACTGCTGAACCAACAAGTTATGAAGTATAAATGTAGAGTATTAATAAAAAAAAGTTTTGTACTATTGTATGCAAATTGTTAATTAACGTCGTTATCCAATAACTCTATCTAACGCAATTAGCTAACAGGTTAATTACAACTAAGGCTAATTACTGACTCATAGAGAGATTCTTTGTTACGCAAATTCCGAGCTCGTTAAAGGTTGATAGTTTAGTAGCAATATCTATTCACAGAAGGTTTTAGTACAAGTATCAAAATGATATACTTACTAAACATCACTTAGTACCTACGCAGATCCAATGGCCTTAAATGAAAGGTACTTAAATGAAAACTATTTATCGCAAACGCAGTGTAAGACGTCTATTAGAGATCACTTGGGTCGGGCTGGTCATAGCGCCCTGCGACTGATAATGATGACTAACTTATACAGGCTTTGATTTTGGTCAAACAGAAAGCCATAATATCTAATTTCAAGGTTCATTTCAAGTCCATAATTAATAGTGAATATTATTACTAACTTCTATAAATAGATCTGTCAACTTACTATTAAACTAATTACTTACAATTTCTTTTTATTTAATCAGCATATTAATATGTACCTAATTATTAAAATAGGGGCTTTACTTGTGTTAATTTATTAAAGATTCATTGCTATACGCGTATAGCTTTACACATTATATTGTTGTGCAACGATGCGATAAGTCACTCCATGTAAACGGATAGAATTTTAGACATTTCATAGATTATCATCCTTTTAGAGATCATGTAAGCTGCTCGATCTTAGAGTCTCTTAGAGTCACATCTTTAAATTAGATCAAAGTAATTGACAATATATATACATATTTTTATTACACTAAATCGACAAACAAGCATATGGTCATATGGCATATGGATGGTCTAACGCGGACCAGCACAACGATATCACTAGCACGTTGCCAACCTATGACTCCAAGATATTATGTCACATTACCCAGTAATTTTACCGACTCTGCAATGCAAACGCATCTGTTTGGTGGTAGAAATAGGAGTGAGGTACGTTTTTGGAACCTTTGCTTTGACCTTTAGTGAAGATACTAGTATGATGTTTGTAATTCATTTTAAAATATATTCTTATCACTGTTTGTGTTTAGATATGTTATAGGTATATTATTCGTCTTTAAATAAAATATGAATCTTAATTTAGTATCGGAAATGAGAGAATCGCATTGCCAAAAATCGTAGTGTTTTATGCAGACCGTACTTTGCAAAACCGTTACAAATGACAACTTCGTAGCGAGTGCTTCCCTGTTATTTTAGCGATATCACAACACGCAACAACACATTACTTCTCAGGAGGCGAGCGAGAGCGGGACGCCGCTATAAAAATACCCCTCCCTATATTTGCAGGATAAGGACGGAACAACGTGCAACAGTACCAAATGTGGCTGTTTAGCTGGTCGCCTAGATTCTTCAGCACGGCAAAACATACTTTATTTTAGTATTAGTAAGAGAGATTTTCGTTTAGCAAATGAAAGCCTTATTGCGAGGTATGAAAATAAAGAGGACCCCACCGAAGGTGCGACAAGGGCAGAGAATCTGCCAACAATGTTGTCGCCGCCCATTTAAATGCGCCATTTTGTTTACTGTCCCCGTGGCTTGTGCTTTGTGTTTTATACAGAAAGCAGTGTTTCGTGGAATAACGAAATTACAGGAAATATTTACCCGTTCGTAGCGCAGACAATGACGCTACGAATCCGTAGGCGTCTACAGCGTTACGTAATTTGTTGTCTTGAATCCAAATAAAAATTGGTTACGTTTCGTCGGTTCTGCTTAATGGAGATTTCTTTTTATTTGTGGTTGTTTGTTTTGGTATTTAACTCGAGATTACTTACAAATAATTTTATTATATAACGAAATAATTTAATTCAGTTACTAGCGTTGTACTAACTGGTGATTATAATATATTTATTTCGTTTCAAAAAATGGTTAATATATCAAATAATTAAAATTAAATAAAAAAACTAAAGGTTTATGAGTTTAAAAACTACAAAATACTTCCGGAAGTGGTCCCGGAACTGGTGGAACCTTTTCTTCTTATTTGTTCTATTAATTACAAGGGCTCTTCGTTTCTATGTTGAGACATAGTAAAACTAACATGATTCTATTAAATTATAATAGAATCCATTGCCAAATTATCTGTCAAATTATAACTTGTATCGATTACTTAAAAAGACTATATATTTGCTCAGGAATCACTATAATACAAAAACCAATCAAAAGACCGCCAGGCACATTTGAAACCTGGGTGAAGGTGCAATACGAACCTTTATTTTAGTTAAGTAAATTCATTTTAATATTACATTGCTTAGTTGCAAAGAGGAAAAACACAAGTCAAGCTTTAACCTACATGTAAATTTTATTAGTGATTACTAAAGTTCTAAAAACGTACTTTTTTCGGTATGTTTGTATGTAATAGTCGTTGACATGTTTGCCCATAATAAAATAATCTGTCAGTGATATCAAGTGAGATAAGTCATCGGTTTAAATTGACTTTTGTAATAACACAAAACTGTTTAATGTTATTGCAGGTTTTTATATCGATCTCTTTGTCTCGAAAATACTATGTCTATAAATATTTTCTTTTAAGTAATACTTTTTGGGCCGTGTCGTACCGGCAGAATAGTACCTCCCCCGGTACGAGGTGAGAGGTGACTGAGGTACCGGAAGCGACGGATGGCGGTATATCCACTCGAAAATGTGTAGCTCAAATGCAACAGGATGGGGTTGGACAGCAAAATTCCCGTCGCGAAGCTACGCGTTGCGATTGCCACCACGCTTACTCAGTGCGGCAATTATGGATAATATCCCCTTACTTGGGGAAGCTTATGACTAGCATGGGACGTCTTGCGGCTGCTGTAATGATGATGATGATGAGTTTGTAAGATAAAATAAAAAAATTAACAGGAAGAAACATAGTTTTCAATACGGATACTACCTACACTATAACGTTACTTAGGTACTTTGACGTTTTTAATTACATCAAATAAAAAAGAGAATTTAACTCTGATAATGTTTCTTGAAAACGGTTGCCGCAAGGTAAGAGAAAGTTTAACATAAAATGAAAAAGTTAATAAATCGCGTTTAAGAGCCGTTAAAAGAGTAGTTTTATTATGAATACTCATTATCATTACAGCAATTGGAAGGCCACTTGCTCATACGGGGATGCTGCTGCCATGTTCCACCCCGTGCATTTGAGCTACACTAGGTCAGATGGATATACCACGATCTGTCGTTTCTGATACCATAGTCGCCTCTTACGACACCTGGTACAGATGATCAAACAGTCCTTCTGTACTATTATACTATTTTATTATCTACTATTCTTCTCTACCGTATCACACGGCATTCTGGTTTCCGTTCAACACGTATAAATCTTTTGCCTTTTTATGTATAGTGAATGCGTAAATATTAGAAATTATTATGTAGACAATGATTGCTTGAAAAATGGAGAAAACTCAATATAATCCAATGTAATACACAAAACCAACTGTATACCTAGCTATGTATAAAAAGAGTTTCTAATACTTTATTCATAGTTATCTTAGTATCTTACATATTCCTCATAGCAGTTGCAAAACATTCACTGCTAGAAAGGGGCAATTTCGGCTAGAATTACCGCGCTGGGTGGACGTGGTGCCAATCGCAGAGCGTAACATCGCGACAAGGATGCTACTGACCACTATATACCGCCAACTGTCGGCTGCAGCACCTCTCTTACGACAGAGGCGACTGAGGTGCTGAGGTAATATAAAATTTAAATGGCCGAATTTGTCAGTGATTCACCCCATACTAGACGCTATCTGAAACTACATACTTTCGACAATACTATTCCAGGCATTTTTAAAACCAATTTTCCAAACATTATTCAACTAGACTGTTAACATGTTGAATTTAGCAATTGTATAAACTCTTTTTTGAGTATAAACCTTTTTACATCTTTTTAATTTGACAGAGAGACAAGCAGAGTTACGAGTGACTTATTACACCCACGTAAGGTTTAAATTGGTTTAATCCGGTTGTTTCGTAAATGGAACCTAACTCCCGTTCTAAAACACGCCAATAACCAAAACGATCAAAACCGAGATTTGTTTCAAGTTTAAATTTATGTAGATTGTTTTATTTCTACCTGGCGACACCATTGTTCGGCACAATTGTCCACAAGTAGGAGGCGGTCGCTCCGCCTCCGCTTTGAACAACTGTACCTCGCTCGGTTCCCACTTTGTCAGCGAATGTACTCCCCGCGGTTTATTTTAAGTTTGTAATGTTTATGTATTGTTGAATGTATGGGCGGTGCCGCTAAGCTATGAATAATTTAGTAAATTCAATTCAGTTGGACAAATTAATGCCTTTCAGTATGCAAATGAGGTTGGATACGTGTTAGTTTTAACTAACAGTTAAAGAGGTGGTCGTGGGTACAACAGCATATAAATCTACGCATCAAAATATCAATTTGACTAAGGCCTCATTAGCAAATTGTTTACAGCGTTTGTACGAACTCTTTTAATGTAAGTAAAATCATTAAAAATATGCTCTAGTATTGAGTGTATTATATGCCACAATCACCAAATACATAATCTATTTAGCATGTCTATACTATGAGTGACCCTCAGTGTATTTAAAGACAACATTTTGTATTAATCTAAGAACATATTTAAACCCCAAGAAATAATAGAGGAAAGACATGAACGCAAAGTTATAACTTCTATAGTTTACATTTCAAATATATAACAGTATATGTAGCCGCCAAATATAAATTGGTAGATATACACTTGTAAGTATACAACGAAACTCATGATGAATGATACTTTTCAATACCTATTTTATTATTAAAATAAATACCTATTAAAAGATAGTGTAACCCAGATCTCAATCGGTGCAAAAAAGAAAAGTTTTTAACGTTATTTTATCTTATTAATGCGAAGAATAAGAGTTTGTTTGAGCAGTTATGAGCAGTCCAAACAAAGGTTTGGACCCGATAACTGCAAAACCGCCTGGATTTTAAAAACTTTTCTTACTAGTCAATTTTTTCGGAAGGTTAACCGGTCACTTAGGAGCTGTGTTAACGAAAACAGAAACAATAATACTGATATTGCTATATGTATATAAACGCGAAATGAATAGCGGCTCTGTATATAACTATTCGTATTGGTATAGTTGAAATTTATGTTTTATAGAGTTTTGTATATAATCATAATCATCATTATCCTATCAAACCGCTGGTCGTCTACTGTTGGACATAAGCCTCCTCAAGAAAGTCGTAATTTTGCCCTCAATTGTCGCGCTGGACAAGCGCAATGCAAAGCGTCGCTTCGAGGACGTTGCTGCCTATCCCTGCGTATTTGATCTGTGCCATTTCAAATAGATTTACCATCTGTCATCACCGGTACCTCAGGGTAGGTCCCTCCCGGTAGGGTAGGTTACAATAGCTGTTAATGGGTAGGTTCTAAACTGCCAATACCTAGCAGCTTATATATTAATATATATTATTTTATTTAACGTTTATATAAACGTATATCAGTCATATAAGCCAAGGGTGAAACAGGTTATTAGTCAACAAAATTTTCCGTATATCTGGTAAACAGAAAAGTTCTCGGCGAGGCATCGATCGGCGTTTGTACACGTCAAATATGAAGGCAGCCGCTTTCCTCGACATAAACAAATTGTGTATCCATCACGAAACTCAGCCGACGGCGGCGGACGATTTACATAAAATTATCATGAACCCCTCCACGTCCCCGCAAAAGTCATAGTTCATTTAGCAACAGTATTTTGTACTTCATTTATTAAACTAAAAATTTATATGATTTTTTGTGCATGTGTTAAAATATCGGCCCTAATAGGTAAAATTAAATTTATCCTTAAAAGATCTTAGCCTGAAATATAATAATAATGAATTCACACAAAATCTCAAGATAAGAAGTAGATTACAATACACATATATATATATAACACCCAGACACAAGACAAACACAAATATTCATAACATCAAGCGGATAAGAACACAATCGTACGCGGCGTCGGATCCGTCATAACGAACGATTAATAATTTAAAGACAAAACTATGGAGCTATCGCAAAAAATGTGTGCAGCCGAAACCAAGATTTCATCACTTAACGTCATTAATAAACTACTAAGTAATAGCTAATACGACATGACGAGTATTTAAACATAATAATAAAAATCGTTTCCTACATTCCGAACGCTAACGACTAAATTGTGTTCTCAAACATTCGTATACAACTTGGATATTGAGATTCTACTTCGATCAAAATTTTAGCATTAAGAATGTTACCTGTATTTTTTGTAAAGATCCTAATACTTATCCACCCTGACATCGACTCCAGTGACACCGAAAGGATGGAAGCCCAGGCTAATGAGTAAGTACCTACTAAAAGCGTGGCGGCCTTTATGGTATCTTAATATGCAAGGTCTAAATAATATTAACAGCGATTCCACAGGGCGCTTTCCAGGCACATTTCTGGGCTTGAGTAACTAATGTCTTTACTTATTAAACTATTGACTTTAGGTTGAGGTATTGTAAAGTCTATTTTCCATAGAAATAATATAAGTATTGTGGTTACTACCATATGGACAGTCATCAATGTAATGCACCGAACATCTAAAGAGTTAATAATTCGGCTATCGAATGCAATAACAATCATCATCATCATCATTATATCAGCCATAGGACGTCCATTGCTGGAAATAGGCCTTCCCAAATAATCTCTAATAGGACCGGTTGTATGCGGCATGTGTCCAGCGCGATTCTGCTTTGCTTTAAAAGAATTTCTTTTTGAAAACTTTTTCTGACTAAAGCAATAATAATATAGAAAGCCAATCGGTAATTTCCGAGATTAGCGTCCAAACAAGCTAAGAGGTTGTGATATTAGTAGCTGTGGATTACTTGATAAGTTACCATAGTTCAGTCTCCATTACTAAACTTGGTCTACTGCTATTATTTCACTGCACTAATACCTCCTTTGTCACGCCAAAATATTTTGCGCACAGTTTTCCACACAAAGTCCCTAATTCAATAGATCCCCCGTTGAATTTACAAGGAAAAGTTATATATTTTCTACGACTCCTCCGCAAAAACACGACTTCTGTTGAAGAAAAGTTTTTAAAATTTACCTAGGACGGTTTATCGATGGGCGAGAAGTGTGAAGTCCAGGCTTTAGGAAAAATATCTTCAAGTTGCTTGAAACTACCGGTAAGTTGAGTAAAGTTGTATGTTAAAACTCTGTATGTGTGTATTAACTGTGCACAACACGCACATTGCGCTTATCAGTCTATGAAATATTCTGTACATTAAACCATTCGACCACATAGATTTCACGCGTAAAATATGTCTCTCCGACGAGGTAACACTTTATACAGGTTTAATTGTCAGGGCAGCAGCTTTGGAGTCTTTAGTATCGCTCTACTACCGACCTGTGAGCATTGTTAATCTAGCATTCTAATGTAATTAATGGTTTCATATTTTTTTAAATTAGATAAATAATAATACTAATAAAAGGTTAAGGAAATACATTGTATGAACTAACATGGCCTTAAAATTTGTTAGGTTCGGTGAAGCCCAGTTCCCCTGCAAATTTATAGATATCAATACTGCACTCACTAATATATTTGTGAAAAATAATGTTGCTGTAGTTTTGAGTTTATTAAATAAAAATAAATAAAATAACATTTAATACTAGTATTTCTTAAAATATCTACGTACTCTGATTAAATAGTTAAGTGTAAGTGTATTTGAAAATAAATACCAACACAATTCTAAAACATAATACAAATAATATTAACAAAACATTCACAAACTCAATTTCCCTGCATTATTCCCATTCCCTAGTCTAATCCCAAATTATAGGATAATAAAAGAGGCAAAACGCCTTGAAACCTTAGTTATTCTTTAAATCTCCGAATAAGGCCGTATCTATAGACCCAGACTGGTCTCAAGGGGATTCCTAACAAGTAAACGAACGTACAGTGGTATAACTCGCGAGAGGTACACACGAACCACATGCCAACTAAAACTTATAGGATCACATTTTGTAATAGCAGCGGGTGAAATTCTGTTGTGTCTAGTGTGTATGCTGTGGCGCAAGAGAGGAAGCCGTAGCTATTTGGATCACAAAGCACGGCTGGGCCGGGAGTAATACGCTTATTTGAAGATAATCCCCGTCCCCTCGGTTCGTGGTGGATGCGACTGACGATCTGATGCCCCTACACGGCAGTTTTCATTTGGCGACTGATATTTTCGGCATTTAGAAATTTTCTTTATGGATTTGCGACTCAAAACGAATAATTGAAGACTAAATAAAACTCTTACTAAAACGTCAAAATAAGCACTGTACATATTTATAAACGTAATTACAGTTATTAATTCGTAGAGGTTCAATCTCTAAGTTAATCAAAAAGACAAAGAAATAATACGTTTACGATAACCTACAGGGCCTTTACAAAATATACTTACAAAAATAAAGCATTACGTCTCAAATTACGAAACCTTGCGAATGGTGGAGGTATATACGCCTTGTTGTTTTGGGGTTGGCAGTATGTTTTCGAGGAGGTGGGAGGAAAGGGAGGGAGTGAGGGGCTAATTACCGGGGCCCGCGCCTCCCGTCTGAACAAATACAGATACACTCGAATGCAAGAATTATTGTAACGAGTTAGAAACAATATTTTTACGGCGGAATAAGCAGTTGAATTCGTAATGACTTTGGATAAGGTTTTAACTTTTTAGTACTCTGTTATAAAATGAATATTCTAGAGGAGAACTCTTTGTCGTTTTTTTTTATTATTATTGTACATTGGGTTATGAAGTAGTCCTTAAATCATCATATCAGCCATAGTAAGTCCACTGTTGGACATAGGCCTCCCCAAGATAGAGGGATTTTTGTCCAAAATTGCCGCGCTGGGCAGGCGTAGTGGCAATCGCAGAACACGACTTCGCAACCAGGACGCTGCTGCGCATCCCCACCCGGATATACCACCACCAGTCGACTCCGGTACTTTAGTCGCCTCTTACGACACCTGGGACAGAGAGAGGTACTATTGTACTCCGCCGGGACCGCTTAGACCTTAAATCAAGATATGTAATCGCAATGAAAAGGTTAAATGGAGAACGATCATTCTAAGCACGGTCTTTTGATTTTTCATTCCTGATATACTTAATTTGCTTCCTCCGCATTTATTAGTTTCTTCATATATGTACGACAGTAAAATATAGACCAGATCTTTTTTAAAAGAAGTCTCCAATATCTCCTTTGAGACAAAGTTACTATAACAAATTGTTTTATCAACCTTTAATTATTTTGATTTCTTATATATGTTACCGGACAAACCCGATTTTAGGACAAACCAGCTTTGCCTAGGCGAAACTAGTTCTTCCTATACGCGATAGGATTAACTAGTATAGCCTAGTTCAAACTAATTTGTCCTAAACCCGATAGGATAAACCAGTTTAGGCTAGTCCAAATTAATTTGTACTAAGCCCGATAGGATAAACCAGTTTAGACTAGGCCAAACTCAACTAGTTTGGCCTCCTGATATAAATACGCACACTCCAGGATAAACTGGTATGGTCTAGTCTGAACATTATAGTATATCTAGAAGTCAAAATAAATAGATAAACTGAATAAAATAATCCGTAATTGGATAAATAATCATTTTTATTAAACTATAACGATTCGTCGTTAAAGTTATGGATAATAATTGGTAATACAAACAATCAGACTATAACAAATAATACTGTTTTCTTAATAGAAGCAATAATCATATTATGTCAGTTATTGAAATTGTTATTTATTTTTACATGGTTTGCTTTGGTGGCACTTAGAATTGCAGAGTATCATTGCCTTCTTGCACTGGCATCTGTTTGTGGAACAGTTTTTGTTGCAGCTGCATCTCAAAAAACCTTGGCCTGATCCAACTGAATGTTTCGTAGCTGCAGTCCTTAACGATATTTCAGAGTCTTGGTTTACATCTGCTACCTCTAAAAAAGTTTGACTGCAAATGCCGAATTCTGATCTGAAAAAACATATAAAATTTATATTAAAGTACATATATTTAAGCTACTTTAAAATATCATTAATGCTTCAGAAAGATAGATAAGTAATGAAGTGAGGAAAAATTAAACCTACAATATAGTTTCTGAAGTAGACCATATTTGATGCCAACTTTCTAAAAACCTTCGTTATTTTTCTGAAGAATAACTCCAATGATATTTCTGAGATCACCTTTACCTTTGTCAACATCTGGAATCGGTATAGTCACATTGTCTCCAATGTTGGCAGGTGGATGAGACTTGTCAGAAGTAGCTTTTATTTTCTTAGCTTGTTTCACAAGATGTTCTGCTGCAGTTGTTCTAGCTTTATGAATGTCATTTTTAGATGAAGAAACTTTTTCTTGGTTACTAACTTCGGCAACGTTATCATCACTGTCTTCTATCAGGTTAACATTACGATCATCTTCTATTACCTTCCTTAAATCATCTTCATCCTGAATATCATTTATGATTTCTTGCGGCAAAGAGGAAGTCGAAAGTCCTACTCTGGGTTCTATTCCAAATAATGCCTTGTATGGCGATTGTTTTATACCTGAATGGTAGGCGCGGTTTTTCATGAATTGAACATATCAGTTTAGGTCTAGGCCATACCAGTTTATCCTAAAGTGTGCGTATTTATATCAGGACCAACTTGTTTGGCCTAGCCTAAACTGGTTTATCCTATCGGGCTTAGTACAAATTAGTTTGGACTAGCCTAAACTGGTTTAACCTATCGGCTTTAGGACAAATTAGTTTGAACTAGGCTATACTAGTTAATCCTATCGTGTATATGAACAACTAGTTTCGCCTAGGCAAAACTGGTTTGTCCTGAAATCGGGTTTGGCCGGTAACATATATAAAAATTACGTACACATTATTTGTCCAGGTTGAACTTCTATATATTGGACGGATTTGAATACATTTTTGCTTACTTTGTACAGTTCAATCCAACTTGAGAGATAGAATAGTTTACATCTCAATTTGTAATCGCTATATTTTTTTCATGATAAACGGACAACGTCTGTCGAGTCAGTTATATAATTCCTTTTATTTATGGTAAACAAATAGCAAATTATGAATTAATCCGATCGATTACAGGCACTCGTGTATTTTATACTACCCAACTTTTTCATTTAAGCTTATTAAAATGTTCATATGATCTCTTGGATACACTCGAAGAATTCCAAGAAGACCCAACCGCGGCACTTGAATAATCACATTTATTTTATTAGGACCAGATATGATTCAATATTATTTTTTGCGCAACCCCATTGTGTAATTCTAAGCCTCAACGCTTACATTCGTAACACTATACAAATTGGCGTCTCCATTCATTACTTGTGACACTTTTATATGCGTACGATTAACAATCACAAACGAAATTAGAACCCAATAATATTATTAAGGGTTTTTTCTCACCTTTGCCTGAGTTGCACAAAAAAATCCCCTGAATGTCCCCTTACTTTAAGAGTTAATATCGTGAATACCTACGTGTTACTTCTCTCGTGTTACCACCTACGTATTTGTGTAAACACAATAAATATTTTTTGGGAAGTTCCTTTATCCGAGTGCATAGATTGGAGATATCGGCTCAGGGCTTACTTGATGTAGTGAGATAAAGATGTCATAATTTATGAGGCAAGCAATTGAGGTACAATGAATTTTTCATAATTTTCATATATCCATATAAAAGTTAACCGCTTTCATAACCAAAAAAAAATCACACCCTATGCGATATAATATGAAAAAAATAATTAGTGAATAAAACTATTATTAAGAATAAAACTTTATTGTGACACATCAGTATAATGAATTAACTTTAAATATTTCATTCTTACGGTCCTTATGGGGCATTCGTTGGTGTCCCTTGTGCACCAACGGTCGTGAGTTCGATCCTCACCCAAGGTAAATATTTAACATGAATATTTTTGTTTGTACAGTCCATCACAAATATTCAGGGTTTGGGTGTTATACATATGAATTTAAGTATTATATTTGTAATTCCTCTTTTGTCTGATATTCGTAATACGAGAGTTTTAAGTTACTTATCTAGGAGTCAGGTCAAAGTATGAGATGATATGTGAATTAATAAGAAATGTGGATAGGAGTAAGTTTATAAATAGAAGTAAGATCTGTCGGCGTAGACTGAGACTTGAAATATACTTTAATACATTTTAGTTTATAAAAAGGTATTTATATTCCTTGTCGAAAACATCACTTAAATTATTGTTCACTGAAGATCAATCACATTGCTGATGCTCATGCTAATTAATACAAACTTTGTAGTTATTTATATTTTTCACAATAGTAATTTTACAAAACCTACACCCCTTTCCAAATATCTGTCGACTCTATGAGCATTTTGTTAAGTTCATAAAATAATCCAAACGGCGACAATTAACAGCGGAGATCGAATTAAGTACGCTCCACACACACACGTAAATGCTCATAGCAGTCACACTAAGTGGATTAAGCCGGCCTTCGCGGCCTTTGTGCCTCGGTATCGTGGTTAGTCTTGTTTAAATTGTGTTATCCCTAGTTTTTGCCTCGAACATATTCTAGGCGTCAGCGTTGAGTGGGCGTGGGAAGATTTAGAATTGGATTAAGTTGGTGTATTCTTATTATCTACACTAATATATGAGACGATATCTGTATTATTACATATTTTACTGAAAATATGAGATTAATTTATGTTATGGAATTGTAGCTAACAGCATCAATGTTTGGTTATGGCGTTATACAACTTTTTTTTTGTTAATTGTTTATTATGATAATAATAGGTAATAGTAACTTTCTTGTAATCTAACAAAATCATAAATATGTTTAAATTGCTTTTAATTTTCTTTAGAGCCGTGTTAAAATATTTTTTATTATTATTCCAACTCCGACCGCTGAAAATTGAGAGTTTTATTAACACACTTTATTCATACAACTCTATATGTTTGCGTTTCTAATCATTTAGATAAAAAACTAAAAATAAGTTCCACATTTTGTTAAATACGTCTCTGTTTTAAAAGTAAATCTTACTGGTATCTGGTATCTTTTACGTAGTAAAGATTTTTAGTTCTTAGTAAAGCTTTTATTTTAAGCATTGTACATTTGTATTGATTAACCAAAATCCTAAGTCCCACCACTAATAGCATTAAAACCTCATTTGTCCCCCGCTCTCGCATCAAGAGGAAGCTCTACAGTGGTTAATAGAGTGTTCGAACGTGAACAGGCGAACAGGGTTGTTTCTGACAATGGCACAATGCCTTTGTCCACCATTCTGTTTTGTCAATACGTAAATAGTTCATAAATATTTAAACAGCTTGAAGCTTAGCCCTTGGAAACTATCGAGTGCATTTATTTCACCAGTTAGTGGCTTTGGGTTTGCCGATTTCCGTATTAAAATTTTGACAAATATTTTCGTTTAAGTAACAAGGTGTTAATATTAAAAATTTCATTTTATTTTATAAAAACTTATTGGAAAATGTGGTAATATAAATCAAAAATAATATGTACGCAATTACTTTAAAATATTGTACAAAACATATTGTTTTAATTTTGTTTGAGTGAAACATTGCTTTGAAGTGCTTTTGAGCTCAGAATTAAGTGCCAATAACAAAATCTTCCTCCTTGATTTTGTTTTGTTTAAGGTATAAGCGCCAAAGCTAATTAATTACCGGCTAATTAATAATTAATAAGTTAACTTTAGGATCGGGCATCTAGTATTTTTCTAGTCTAGTTTTTGTTGATCATATGAGAATATAAATCATATAGTATATACTCAATGGATTAAAGTGGCCCCGACCGAGACAGAAAGCGTATAAAGTTAGTTGGGATAAAATTGGTTTGAATAGCATCTGGAAAGCTATCATAACTATTTATATAGCTTCTTCATCCACTATCCATTTTACACACAGTCTTTCCCAGACCGTCTGTGCAATGTATCTAATATTATGTACACCAGTTAGCACAACCCCCTAAGATGCAGCATGTCTTCTTCTTCTTCTTCATCTTACTTAAATAACAGTATTTATTGATATGCCGATGATATTTTTACATCAAAGTTTCTTTAGAAAATTACTCATTAAATTTGAAGTGGGTGCTGAAGTAAAATAATGTGCCTGTTGCTGAATTAGAAACTAATGAACTTAGTTTTTGTTATGACTTAATAAAGAAAAATGTAAACCATACGAACGTATGTGAATTGCAAATTTAACGAGTATTATACAAAAATGCCACATAGTTTAAAATTTTATTTGTCGAGTGTGTGTAAAATAAAGTATTCCGAATAAAGCCGGTCGCGATGCGCTGGTGATCGGTGATTTTATTTATATCGGTTAATTTCCTGGTTGCGAGCGGTAATGCATTCCGCGCCTGTTGTTGCGGTTTAGTTTTTACAACTGTGATTCCTCAAACACGAATTTATTTACATGCTTTATTACTTTTTACATAAAACCTTCTGTTCTGTTTTTGTATACCACATGAATTTGAACAGCAGTTTAAAATGCTTTTACAAAAACAATTAGCATTTGAAGTCCCTGTTTATCACGTCAGGTATCGATCAAAATAGCCGTTGCTAGATTTAGGCCAACTCAAGAGGTTTTTATTACGCGTAGTAGCCGTTGCAGAGGTTAGCTTCGACACATGGATAGGTACTATTTATTCGCCACGCTGCAATATAATAACGCTGTTTCAAATAAATACACCGCGCCCGCTACCGGCTTCGATACCTCAGTCGCCTCTTAAGATACTTGATAAAGAGGAAGGTTAAATTCTTTAGTTCCTTAGTATATTACTTCCGTATCTCAAAACGAGAAAAGTCAGTCTATCTGTTCGTCAAGATTATTTTCCTCATGAACGTGTATAGTATACTAAATTAAAATTCTCATCAAATACTATATATATAATACCTTTAAGTTGTAATATAATCAAACATTTTTGTTAGCAATCAAAAGAAATAGCAATTTAAGCCGCATATTCTTAAACACGAAACTACTCGCAAGATAATCAAAACCTAAAGGGTAACTCCAGTCGACCTAGAATCTTAAAATTTGGCATGAAGCAACGTTTTACACATATATAGCACACATAAAGGAAACATTTTGAATACCTTACGTTTTTAGTTAAATCACATAATCTCTAGATTTTTTTTAATATATAATTCTGAAAATATAATATAATACAACTAATTATTTAATCTAATCTAACTAATTAATTAAGTTAATTGGAAATATTCAATTCAAACTCCTATCAATATTCGAAGCTACATAGTTAATAAATCATAACAATCCAAGTATAAGAAATTGCAGGAAGTATGTACAAATAGTTTGTCAACAGCTGCTAAGCCTTATGTCCGACCAATTGTTCGCACGCCGCGCCTCCCTGCCCAAGCGGCCCGGACGTCCTCGCCACCGCTCTCAAGTGCACTTAATTCAATTAAAAGCCCATTGTAGCAACAGTTTTTGCACACTAACATTTTACACCACAACAATGCGCTTATTTTGACAACAATAACTATACTGCGCGCACAATACGCGAATCTCGGACAAGACGCCAGGCGGTCACAGTTTTTCAACACTTCAAAACTCAAAAATAACTGTTCGTGATGAATTGTGTTTGGCCGTGAAGTGTTTACCATCTCTGGACCAGATAGATACAATCTTAAGCTCGGATTAGTGGAGCATTAAGAACCTTTGTCAGGTTGTGCCTTTATGGATGTTGCCACCTAGGACAATGGGGCTCAATGGTCATCAGGATATCCCACGCACAATAATAGTGTACTTACAAGCAAAATCCTTTAATATACTTTGCATCCGGTAAAATACATCAACAAAAATATGCTTTTGCTCCAAGATACACAAAACATCCCCTCAATTATTCAAAGTTATCTTAATATTTAACTTTTTTTTTAATAAAAAATGTACAATTGTTTTTTTTTCTTAGTTAGATCTGGGAAACCCGTAAAACGATAACGTTTATAGGTAGAAGGAAATATCACCTCTTTTTTACCTGCGTGTGTTGAATCGCATAGGCATATGTAAAAGAAATACAAATACTTATAACATGCTAATGCTATAATTGTAACAGAGTGTTTGTTCACATATCTTTTTGTTTGTTATCCCTTTCACGACTTAAGCTTCGAAACGGATAGCCGTTTTAAGTTAGCCAAATTTCGATTCAAGCATTTCGTTTCGTTTTTAGTTAACCAAATTTCTTACTTTTAGACATTAAGAAAAGTTGACACAATCGAATTCGCAGGCGGAAAAACTAGTTTACCTATAATTAGCAAAATAATAACATACTGGCAATCTGTATAAATCAGCCAAGCAATCTCGTGTGAGGCAGCTTAGCGAAAACTCATCAACTGCAAACCAACTATAAGACTTCATAGAAACCGTCGAATAGTTCCGTAATCCGCCTCCGCACAATAACACAGCGTTATTAATTTCATACAACACAAAAGAGCATGTTGCCACAAATACACGACAAAAGAATTGGAGTAATTAACGTTAGGTTACATTCGTATTGGTTGAATCCATCGTTAGTCCTCGGGGACCGTCGGCAAATCGCACAATACAGTAGTTAGGGAAAAGGGGGAGCTATCGGCGTTTAACGAGCAAATTATTTAGTAAATGTTGCCAAATAATAACATTAATGCGGATTGGGGCGCCACTCGGCGCCTATGCGCCGCGTAGGGTTGACAAGGCAACACCCAGCTATATTTGTAAGAAAAGGTTGTCGCTGTTAATTCTGTAAGGTTTTTTTTATAATTTTTCTACAGGTTTTGACTATATTCTTCTCGGGTCTCAACAGTAAGTGTTGAAGTCTATTCTCAAATTTATGGTCAGTCAAACTTCTGAGAATATTTCTCAAACTCATTCAAAACCCAAAATGATTACACACCGAATAAAGAGAAGACTTTACGTCTAAGAGGGAAAGAGTGAGTGGATAAAAATTTATGGGCATGTTTTTTCCAATATATTCACCGAAAACAATTAAAAATGAATAATAAATAAATGAATAATAAAATAAGTAATTACTTTGTGTATTATTACATGCAGTGATAGTGTAGGGATATTCCTAAATATAATAACTACTATTGGGATCAAAATTCTCACCTCCAACTATTCTTTGTTCTGTGATTTGCTTAACCCATGAGCTATCCCTGATATAAAAGTCGTTTGCATTAGTACTTACTCTCACATATTTCTTTGCGAACACTGCTATTAAACGTCAAAAAGCTGTGTTTGTTTTGCTTTGAAACGGTTTAAAGGCTTAGAGAGGCATGAAATTACTGAGTAATGTGACATAAAATCATTTCAAGTCACAATGTTGGCAACACGCTCGTGATATCCTTGTGATATTACGAGTGTCTATAAGCTGCAGTGACGCTTACTATCATGTGGACCGTATGCTTGTTTGTCGACCTGATCATATAAAAAAAACAGTGCTCCGAATCCAGAGAATCACATTTTTATCAAAGCCATCCATTTGTTGTATGTCTATTACTTACAAAAGTTTTACAGTATTCATTAACAGATAGTTATTTATTTATTTCTACAAACGAATCACGAAGAATCACCGAATAAGCCATTGGAAGTACACTGTTGGACATAGGCCTCTCCAAGAAAGGGACAATTTTGCCCATAGTTCCTGCTGCTTTCCATTGGCACTGTGCGTTTGAGGTACACTGTTACGGATGGAAATACCGCCATTTGTCGGTTGTAGTACTTTATTGGCCTCTAACAACAGCTTGTCGAGTACTTCTACTTTTGCCACATGGCAAAGTACTCGAAGGTTTTTGTGATCAATTAACCATTTCTGTTTTCATTAGTAGAAATAATTAATAAATATATATATGCCTCTAAGTATTCATGTGGACACCGTCTTCACTTTTGTGATCTTATAAGAACACAGTTACTAAATTAATGCTAGTCTACAACGTTTCGAATTTGAGGATATGCTTCAAAATTATCACTTTTGATTTCGACATATTTTTAAGTATAATATTCTGTAAAACTTATCTTTTTCTGATTCACAGTCTAAAACAAACATACAGTATTTAAGCTCACCTTTTCAATTTAAATATAGAGTCCTATCCTTCGAGACTGACGGTAAAAGTTAGGGGAGTGTCCTCCCTAAGGCGGTTAGCCAATGACGACACTCGCGACATCACTCCACTGCTCAGCGCAAACAGCGCTTCTGAATGCCACATAATTGAGTGGCTCTCAGCCGCTCAGCGCATTGTGGCTCTAGCAATTATGGGCTAAATGCTGCGTTAATGACGCTCAAGCGATGTTAACGCGTGACGGCGCAACGACAATTCAGACTCCTTGACTCTCCATTGACTTAAAAAAAGAGATTAAAAAGTTACTCTTGGAGGATTGATAATTTGGACCCTTCGAGTGTGGCTAATTTGAAAGTGTTCCTCCATATTTAATTGGACGAAATAATTTATACCTATTGAATTTCGTTCTTTTAGGTATTAACTAAATAAACGAAAGCTAGCAGATTTGTATTGTTTTTTATTAATTCGTTTTTATCTTTTGGTTAGTCTCCGTTAATACTTAATTAATTTTGAAAATACTAATATTTACCTACCTGATGAAAGTATATGTAAAATGATCCAAATTAATAATCATCAAAATTTCCCCAGATTTATTTTAAATACAACAAACATAAAATAGAATTTCTCATTAAAAATACAAAATGCAAAGTGAGCGACTAAGCGGGACTTACTAAGAGATCCCTAGGGACACGGGATGTCCCCGCAAACGGCATAGATAATTCAATAAACGACGGAACGCGCGGCCTAATACAGAAATTAGCAATACGATATTAATAAATAGATTTTGGTCTCGTACCAACAGATGTCGCGGGAGTACGGCACCCTAGAGAGATGTTTAGGGACCATTAGTTGCGTAATGAAGGGTTATAAGACTTGTAGGCAAATAATTACGTCGGTGTATTTGCCGTTTAAAATAAACAAGGCACTGCTTGTTGATGTATTATTTTTATTGTGTGTGTAATTAATCAGTAGCCTTTCTTCATGGTACCCATGGATATATTACTATAAATTTAATAATAGACTAAGAATATACCCGACCAGTTAATAATTAAAAAAATAAATGGGTGAATAATGAAAAAAAAAGAGAATTTTGTGTCTGCCTGATTTCGTAGTATTTATAATTCGTAAAATTATTATTAAATAAAAGAATTACTTAGTTTATTTACCTTTAAAATCGTATACTAACTGTTTTTCTTTAAAAAATATTTTATACTACTTAATTCTGACATCAAATCGAATGTATCTAAACCTTTCAAATTATTATTTTTAATATAACTTTATCTCACACCAGTCCTTTACCTAAAAGTATGGTGTAGTCTATTACTTTCCTAGCCGAAGATCAGGAGTTTTTGATTAATTAATACAAATACATCTCAATACTAAACAAACATAAAAACTAATAAGTATTACAATAATCAATGAAAGTTGTTCCTTATCATTCCGATCTCTTTAAATATCAGATGTCCGATCTCAACAATTGGAATACGAAAGGCCAATATAACAAAGTATCTCATAATATCAGCATAATCTCATTGTTAGCACCGACATGGCTGTCAATTATAATAGGAATACATTGAGCGTTCAGAGATACGCCAATTAGGAAGGAGCAGGAAGCTTCCGCGCTTGCGCACAGCCTAATTGCTTCCGACTCGGTCTTGCCCCCCAGCCCCCGCTCGGGTAGGACGAGTGGGGGGAACAGCGCCCCTGCAACGAACCCCCAGGAGTCACCTCCGGCTACGGCTGTAACAGGGAAGGTGGGTATTAAAGCTACAACGCACAGGGAAATATTGTGAAACCAAGTAGCCATCACAAAAGACTAATAGGCCTATCCAACTCGAAGAACCATTTGAACATTGTTTCAATATATAATATGTAGAGTATATTACAATAATCTGAAACCTGAAGCAACTGTAATGTACTTAATACTTAATCATACCAACAGTAAATAATTTTGACAGCTTCTGCGTAACGACTCTTATGTATGTATGAGTGACGTCTTCCTGGCGACCTTTACTTGAGGTAAACCTTATACAAAGGTCGTCGGCATTGGTACTTCACTCTCACTTATTCGCATTAATGTATTTCGGTTTGAAAGGTAAGAGAGGCAGTGAAATCTGGGTAATATGACAAAATATCTTCAACTTACATGTTTGGCAACGTGCTAGTGACATTCTTGTGATATTAGGCAGTAACTCTTACTATCACCCAGACTATATGCTTGTTTGTCAACCTGGTCTTATAAGATAAATAAATTATTTTTAGACATTTATCAATACAGTATTAAAAGTCTTAAGTAGGTTCAATAAGCAAGCTTAAGAACCCTTTTATTAATTCATTATAGGTCAAAAGGCATTTACCCGACTAGAATCAATAGAAACCTGGAGTGCAGTTGAAAAATCTGAATTAATAGTTGAGGGACGACAATAGTATCTGTAATCAACGAGCGGTCAATCAAGCCCGCGCGGCCACCGATCCCGAAGCCGCAACAATGTCAACATTTTTCTGCAGTAAAGCCGCCATCCGGCGCGCGTACAATGGATCTCGTCCGCAATTGTATGGGCACGTGTGCCTAGCAGTTGGTCAGACCAGAAGGTTATTTGGACTTGAACTTTGATATAACTTTATCATATAAGCTAGAGTAGAAGGTAGAGTAGAATAGTTCCTCCCCCTGTACCAGGTGTCGTAAAAGGCGACTAAGGTACCAGAACCGACAGATGGCGGTGTGGATGGGCAGCAGCATCTCGGTTGCGAAAGCAGCGATCTGCGATTGCCAACACACTTGCCTAGCACGGCAATTATGGGCAAATTCTTACTCTTTTGGAAAGGCTTAAATCCAGCAGTGGACTATCAATAGCTGGTATAATAATATCAGCCATAAAAAGTCCACTGTTAGACACAGGCCTCCCTACCATAGGAGTATTTTTGTCCATAATTGCTGCGCTGGGCAGATATGGTGGCAATCGCAGAGCGCAAGACCTCGACGGGGATGCTGCTGCCCATCCTTAACCTGTAATATTTAAGCTGCAGAGATTCGTATCCGAGAAGCATTCGTTTTCGGATATTACGACATAACAATTAATATTTCTTAGTTTCAGAAACGTATATAAAAAAAATTCATTCATTTATTTGTGTAACCTTTTAATATTAATACATATCAATTTACTTGACTTTGATTTTAGTAAGTGTTTCATAGAACTGTTTGACTGTTTTTGAATTGTTTTAACCAGATACAGGTACTAATAACATTTTGACAGTGATATGTCGTTTAAAAGCAAATATACTAATAATATGTAGATGGCTTACAACAAATAATACGTAAATGTCGGTGTTCTTAAAAATGGTTTCTCTGCTAAAAATGCCGCTCCTATTGTTTACCAAATACTGAGTGGTCCATCTCTTTAAAAAAAAGGTTTAATTCGGTTAACGTAAAATAAAACGAGCAATAGAACTCGTATAAATACGATGTTTTAAATAGTTTCTAATGAGAAAACATTGTTTACACGTAAAAGTCATTTAACGAAAATCGTTAATGTCAAATTTAAAAAAAAATGATGCATCGTGTGGCTCTTCTGTACTGATTTCATTCGCGGTCGTGCTCGTCCGCAGCCGTCCGGACACGTGCGTTGCGTCTCGGCGCGTGCCGGCGATCGCCCGCCATTGTGATCCCACGATTACTTTTATGCTCGTTAGACATTACCCTAATTAATTTGGGTGGCAGCAAATTGCATCCGTTTCTTTCATGTGAATGAGTCTCTATACTTGCAAAATCAATTTTAATATTGTTTCATTTTGATAATGGGACACGGGTGCTGGATCAATTACTTTCACTGTGCCTGTTATTGCTCTTGACATTGCTGGTTATATTGAAGGTCAATTATATATTGACGAAGACAAGCAATGTAGGAACATACCCGGTATACCTACTTATTTACTTCTTCATAATTATTAGACCTCCATCGCAAAACATATACATAAAAATATATATGCTCATTAATTTACATATACTTTTATGTATACCATATATTATTTAATTAATACTAAATAATTAATTTATAGAACGTCTCATACATTGACCTGACAATGATACTTGTTATATGGATATCAGACATCAGAGAATTCACAAATATGATAATTAATTACTTTACACCCTTAAAAACAGCATACCCCAATATCTTGAACACCGTCAGTATGTAATGTCTTTATTTTGTCAGTATATTTTGGTTATTTTCTTATAATAAATCGTATATTATATATATATATTATATTATTATCTCGTAAACTGCATTCTTACTTACTTCTGGTCATGTTATCTTGTTATACAATGTCACACTGTGGTTTTTCATAACTGCTTGGTGTTAAATAAAGAAACGTATCTTTTTTTAATGACTGTTGTACAAACGATTCAAAGCGTTGGTTTGTTTATTTTGCTTGTAATCCGGGGTAAATGACGGAAATATTTTAATACTTACTTAAAGTTGAGTACATAATGTAAACAAACCTATACTTCACAAACATCAGTGATTATTCCATGTTAAGAATACCCTAGGAATACAAAATTCTAACAAGTTAATCACACAAGAACTCCACATTCAGATATTTTATTTATCCATCGATTAAACAGTTTACGTACCCAGTACCCGATAAACAACATCATTTTGTTAACAACGTTGTGGTGAAAACAAGAATAACATTTAATCGCGATAGGGTTGAACACAATTACATACAGCGAGTCTCAACGGACCAGCATGCGGTGTAATAGCGATATAATGGTTGTACAAACAGCCGGGTGTGAGGGGGTGCGGGGAGGGCATTTCATAATAAACGTTCGTATTATGATAATATGTAGGGGGGCCATTATTGTGCCCGTTGTAGGGGATTTCTAGAAATTCTGCTCTTATGCTGATTAGAGGTGAGAACTAAACAAAGCGCGAATCTTTGAATACACGTCCATATACATATATACCGTGAGTTACCGGCAGAGTTTAACCCCCCCAGAGTACCCCACCCCCTGTACTAGTTATCGTAAGAGGTGACTAAGGTCGTAAGAACCGACAGATGGCAGTGTATGCATCCGAAACATTATAGCTTAAATGCACAGAGCGGGGATGGGCAATAGCATCTCCGTCAGTGGACTTTCAATGGCTGCAATAACAAATGAAGTACCATATATGACCCGAAGACTGGAACCACAAGTGTGCGATCCAATTGGATATAGTATAGATAACATCTAGATTTGATCACTATTCATCAAGGAATTTCAACATCTTCGGTGGCATTTTTTTATAAAATTTATCATATATCATCTCACTCAATATAACGCTACCCTAATCAACCCTCTTGAACGGACCAACAACGCATTGCACCACGGCCACCCTAGTCAAAAGAACCGGGACAAAGGATTAGGATTATCCGATAATATCTATATTAACACGTAACCCTTTGCGGCAGATTGTAAAACTTCACCAAAACATTTGCACGCACTGTTTATTATTTATTCGGGCCCTAGACACATTTAATATTCGCAAAGTGAATGCGTTACCGGCCGTTTTGTCGGCAAACCGACCGAAGCGGGATTTACGCGAATATTTGTAACAAATAACGTATTGGGGATTGGCCGCCCGATATTTATTCATGGTGTTCCAAATCATGCAACAAATTAACAATGCAGTTTGTTTAACATTGTTGTGTAGTGTCTTTTTATACAGAAAAGGGATAAAATTGGATAAATCACATATAAATTCATGGTTCTCTCACACTTTTGTGTACTATCTATAAAAACAATAAAACTTTTAAAAAAAGGTCATGATAATGATGTAGGGTCCGCAGAGATATAACACTAATATTGCTCCATCTGGTTGCTGTAACGCAATGAAGCTGGTTAGAGTTAGAAGACATTGACCACCACAATTTGAAACAGTAATGTGTTCTTATCCATTGAAAAGTTGTCCTTGTACATCACCTGAACCTGGACACGTAAATTAGGGTTAGAGGTGACTAGAGTAGCTCATTATGGAGACCACTAGGTATCGTGTTGCAGCTAGGCAATCGCGTATATATAACATTAAGTTACAAGCGGTCGCCATGCGCCGCACGTTTGGCGTATCTCTGAAATCATGAAAAAATCATGTAAACTGCCGGTTCTTATCGCTTATTTGTGCAGGCCCTTATTAACTAACAAAAATAAAAAACAAACAAATATCATAGTGCATTGCTTTGACCATAATTATGATAAAACCACATTAAATTCATTAATTAATTTTAAAGCAACATTAAAATCATGCAGTAATTAAATGTGATGTAAGTACATATTAGTAACCAAATTAATAAAAATTTAAAAACCTAGGAGAATAATCTTACATCATTTATGCTATGTTATAAATGTGAAAGTGTCTGTCTGCTTTTTTATTTATTACGCTTTTACCCTTTAACGCTATGTAACCCAACTATCAGTTTTGGACACAAAACAAAACTGATCCCGAAACAAAAAATAACGCGACCGGGACCCCCGATGGGACAAACTATGATGATATAAAACATAAACTACGATTCAAGACAACTACTTCTTAGTTACAGATTTTTTCTTTTATTAAGACGTCTAATATTTTATTTCTAACTATTGTAAAATTCTTAAAGTTAAATAAATCAAAATCTTGTGGAATTGAATAGCAAACACCACAAAATAATTCCTATAAGAAAAACTAAAATAAATGCATATCCTGTTAATCACAATACAAACAAATACTGCATACATACTGCATACAGCTGATGGTGATAAACTCCATGTTTTACTATGGATGGCGACAACCCAATAAATGGGATGTAAAGTAAACAAATTGTTTCTACCTGATATGTCGTTTCTATATGCATGTCGTGGCAGCCTTATTGTATATTGTATAGTAATTAAAACATTACTATACAATATACAATAGCCTAATGAAATATACACAATAGTTATTATTATTCTTTAGTGAATGTCTTGTTTACTGTTCTGAAATAAATAAATAAAATAAATTTGGAAATCATTTCGCGAATGGATTTTTAACAGAATAACAAAATATATTATAATATGAATAAACATCGTTTTTTCAATCAATGAAGGAAGATACCTAATTAAAAACGCTGAGAAATCTCATACCTACGTCATGATTCACATACCTAACTCACTTGATAAGAGCCTAAAAATATGGAACGTGTAACCCTACAATCAATATTTAAAACTTAAGTCGCTCTCTTTGGATTTTCGAATTACCGCGTTCTTTGATAACAAAACATGATGCCAACCCTTCGCGTGAGCACATCACAACAGACGCGAATAACGAAATGAAATATTCACATCACACGTTTTACAAACCCTCCGCTCTATCGTAACAACCACTTTCACCATCGGTTCTGTCAATTTGTATTTGCCTGCAATCATTAATGCAGGCGTCGGCGCGGACGGTTGCTGTGCGAGCGGGAACTGAGATGCCCCGTCCCTCGCCCTAACAAGAATTCAGGGCGACGGAGGGGAACCTTCTTGCGTCTCCCGGGCTTAATTATACCAGACTTTGTAGCATACTAAACTAGCCGAATAAATAGGTGTCAAAGGCAATGCGTCACCGGCCGCCAGGGGCGCGGACGTGCCGCGTAACCGGAGCTGCTCGCCTCATAATGTAACATAATTCAATTGATTCCCCGACACTACCCGCACGCTTCCTTTAACTTCGTTTGGAGCGTTTTGATATCGGATACGCAGTTTTGACGCCTCCTTGTACAGTTCTCTCCCCAATATAGAAAAAAAAAACTTGGGTATGGTCTTAGTTTTTGTATTTAACAAAATAAATAACGGTTATGGCACTTAAGTTCTAGTGTTGATATGAGTAGGCAGGAGAGGAATATGTGACGTGACCGAGAGGTTGGGCATACGCCACTTTGGCCAGCGGTTGAGCGTAGGCCACCTTAGCCACGGGCTGAGCGTAGGCCACTTTAGCTTCAGGCTGTGCGTAGGCTACCTCAGCTAGAGGCTGTGCGTAGGCTACCTTAGTTATGGGTTGAGCGTACGCTGCTGGGGCGGTGTAGGCTACGGGAGCGCGTGCGTAGGCAACCTTAGCAACGGGTGCAGCGTACGCCACTTTGGCTACAGGAGCTTTATGATAGGAGACCTGAGCTGGAGCAGTATAGGTCACTTGTGCGGGGGCAGCGTATGATATCTGAGTGGGGGCAGCGTAGGACACCTGTGTAGGGGCAGCGTACGACACCTGAGCGGGAGCGGCGTAGGAAACTTGTGCTGGGGCAGCGTAGGCGACCTTGGCTGGAACCGAGTACGCGATCTTGGCGGGTGAGGCGGTAGGTTGGCCTTCATAACGAACTACAGCGTTAAATCCGTGTTCTTTATCAGCGGTGTACTCGACGATACGTTGGGTGCCGTCGGGCTGGACCAGCGAGTAGAAGCCGTGGACGGCATCGCCGTTGCGGTTTTCTTTCTGCTGCTTGATATCGCCGCTGTGGTCGTCCTGCACAGAGTATTCGTACTCGTATTGTGCGGGGATCTGGGGCTCAGCATAGGTCAATTTGGTGACTGGCAATCCTGCTGGGACGGCAATTGCCGTAGCTGCCGCTACGAAGCAGAGGAAAGTCGCTACCTGGAATATTTCAGATACATTTTCACATTAACAACATGATCATATACAGAGCTATTCGTATTATAATTGTTTACAAAAATATGTTCTAAGTGCACAGTTTATTATTTATTTGTTTTAATTATTTTTTTGCATATACTTTTCTTTTATATTTAGTTTTCAACTAATTATTAAGAATATTGAAATGTAAAACTTACTTTGACCACCATGTTGACGGGTTTGTTTATTGTGCGATAGTGTGCCCCTACTTGCGCGCGCATCTCTTTTATACGAATGCGCGTACGCACGCGGGAGGACGCGCCTGCAGTAAACTGGATCGTCTTATGTAATCCATTCAACCCGCTTCATTGGCTTGTTGTTCATCAAGCCATCATACATAGATCGATCATCTTAAACGTTTAAACATGCCTGTAATGAGATAACAAATGGATTAGATCTGTGCGGTCGTTCTATTCGGGTAAGTTTTAAACAATTTTATATCAATAATCATTTATATCAATTTTATATCAAACTATTACATTTAAGCGATTAAGTTTTGAAGCCAAATTAGATATTGTATATGTTATGATCTTGGTAAACTTTATAACTTTGTACAACTATGTACTTAATAACTTTATATTATGACTTAAATATGAAATCTGGGTGTTTTGTGCCAGAGACCTCTTAAGATATATTGATGGCTTATGTTTAAACTGTACATCTAGCTCTAGCTTTCAATCAGCCAAAATTCATCTTAGTTACAATATTTTGTCCGTGCTTTTAACGTTTGTAATTCTTTACTAGAAAATACAAATTATAACCTGTCACAGATAGGTATGTACAGATACAGGATATTTGTATCAATTTAGAATCCTAAACTAGTCTCAAATTCTTTTCTTTATTTTTATTAAAAACGTTAGGTACGTATTTAATAAAAATAAAGTTCAAGTCAATTTCATAAAATGAAATACCATATTTTATAATGTATGCTTAATGTGCTATCTTATAATGTAATCTCAATTTTCTCTTAAGATAAACATGGGTAAATATATGCATGTACCACATGGATTAAAATAAATGACTATTATACACTCTTAAACGTGTTTGATGCTATTGTTTTTAGATCTGCTACTTCTCTATGTATGTAGTATAAAACACAGCCGGTATCTGCCTGTTCTCCTATTCATTATTACGTTTATATCTTTTAAGATTTAACAAAAGTGAATATTTCGTTTAAAGTCACATGAAGAGTGATATTAAAATGGTGTACAGTTAAATGTTTATCATCAAAATTATCTTTAATATTTTATTCTATATGGGTGTAATTTATAAATTTAAGTTTTTTGTATAAATATAAGTAATATATATAAATTTCAGATCTATTTGATTTCTCTGTTCTATATCTTTAATAGGAATCTTATATCTATAATAGACCTCAATTATAGAATCAGATATCTATAATAGAAATGCTTTAAGCGACTTTAAGCGACAGGTTATTGTGTAAGACTTTGTATGAATTTATTATTACAACATTATGCTCTTATTGTTCATTAATATATTTTTTAAGAGCTAGGCATTGATAGCTAGTTTAAAGCGGATTGTTAGTTTAAAATAAATAATGTAATACATATCTTTATAATAATAAAATATATATATTGCCCAGTGCAATTAAAAGAAGTTAATCTAGAGCCAATCGATGTCAAAATTTCAACATATATAAAGCCTTGTTGTCTTGACCTAGGGTTTAATCGTAACGTTATCAAGTTAAAAGAAGACTGGGTGACAAACAACTATATATTATGCACCTTAAACTGCCTATTTAATGTTATTTTCTGTCTCTCCATTTAAAGGTTGTCTGGAAGAAATCGCTCTATACGATAAAGCCGCCTATTGTGATATCAATGCTCAATATATGTATCTTTTTTATATCCCACAACAAAGCATACAATAAAATATATTATTATTATTATTATACATATTTTTAAAGTTTGAAATACTAATAATTGAAAAGACGATTAATAAAAGTAAACAATCAAGATCAAGCATTCAGCATTATTCAGGCGTCGTACAAAACAAGTGCAAGGTGACGTAATTTAGAAAATTTGAACAACAATATCTAACGGGATAAATTATACAATGAAATGATACCGAGAATTAATCACTGCTCGGCTTGTCGATATTAAATAATTGCCGGTTTTTAGGGTATTCACGATTGAAGTGATGCGTAACGATTATTGTAAGGCATTCGGTCGGGGCCGGATATAACTGACCACACCTTCAATGTGTTAATTACAACACGCTATTTCTAACCCAAAGAAATGCGAGCATACCTGTGTAAAAGCAACTTATATTGTCTTTAACTTTACCTTAGTTTAGCCGTTATACAAATTGTTTATGTTTTACAATTGAATACAAATTATTTCTTATATAAGAAAATACTTAGTATTACGGTCAAAGGTGTTGGTTTCTAAAATCTAAAAAACTATGAGATATAATATTTCATAGTTTTCTCTGTTATTGAATAAAAGTATAATAAAATTCAATAAACACAAATAAACTTCAATATGTGCAACTAAATAATTTCAACGTGGCTATATGTTTTCTGTGAAGGGTGCCTGTATTATTACGCAAATAAATGACGTAGCTACTTGAAATATAAAAGTAAACACTTTTGTAAAAAAAAGTAGTGACTAAATAAAAACTATATTTAGTCCGTATATTTTGTTTACAACTTTATAGTTGTTGTATGTTTATACATTTTACAATAATATAGTTGTATTATCCTTACTAATACTATAAATGCGAAAGTAACTCTGTCTGTCTGTCTGGTACGCAATTACCCTTAAGTTACTGAACCGATTTAAGTGAAATTTAGAACACATATAGTCAAGGATATATGCTAATTTTTAATTTGAAATAGCGGTTGTAAAGGGTCGAATGAGGGGATGAAACGTTGAATGGAAGTATCGCTATTTTTAGAGCTTGAAACTTATTTTTTTGGCTATTGATTTGATATAAATAAAAATGACTTAAAAGTTTGAATAAATTAAAATAAAGAGGTCAAAGAACGATTCAACGCGGACTAAGTCGCGTTAGTAATTTGTATCAGTACATAAAAAAATAACAATGGTCATAATTTAGATAATATGTCCTATATAACGGAAGCTTCGTTTAGTAAGTATATATAATATCTATTTAGATTCGTAGATTTTCTGATATAGATTAATACTAGCTTTTCGCCCGCGACTTCATCCGCTATGACGCAAATCCTAGGGTCTCTCGGATTCTAGGGCCTTCGCTGACAGCAGAGAAGGTCATAGATTTCATCCCGATTTAATTTAGCTGTCTAAATTATGCAAAAATGTCCTGATCTACCAAGACCATGTTTTCAAGATGATAAAATGCAATGTGTTCGTTCAGACAATCAATAATTTATGTGTTAAATTTGATTTAGTATATATCCGTTTAATATATTAGTGGGATATATATACTTCGCCTGGCTATAAATAAATATATGCCGCAAAAAAACTGACCGATACTAAGCCTTATCACCGTGAATCTATTTAACATTAATTTAAACCTTCGTAATAACGGTATTAAATCATTTGATATAACATCAAAGCTATGATACGCGTGCGTTTAATTAATACGTATTATGTTGGAGTGCATTGCTTTGTGCATGCAACGGTTCCTCTAGTTACGCTCGGTTCCGCAGTTCCGACAGAAACGCCTTTTTTTCTTCACATCGTAACGTATTTGCAGTAATCTAATTTTGACGGCGGCTGTAATAAGTGTTAATTGCTGACATGGCGCGAATTTTCTCTTCTATTATGATGGCATAACGCTTGTAATCGGCGTGAATAAACTATGTTAGAGAATCACATATTGCTATTCGATTTGGTTCATATATGTTTAACCGTTTTTATTTGATTGTAGTTACTAATAAAATTGTTTTTTTACACAAAACTTCATTATAAAAGAGTAACTAAATCAAAAATAAAAAAATTATTCCACACATTAATATTGTTAAGTGTTGTACTTAACCTGTATGTGTGTAACTTATTTGTGTTAGTCATTACAAAGCTGGGTAGTTGTAAAATTACTGGAAATGTTTTATTTTTATTTATTTTATATTATTTAAATGGATCATCTATGATTAAGACATTTATCAAAACATAAGTGTTTAAAACTAAATGTACAATCATTTATAGATGAACACAGCATGCCCAAAACAAAAACTTATATATTTAATTTAATTTATATATAGGAATATCTATTGTATACGCCGTGAGGTATCGGCAGAATAGAATAATAACTCCACTGTATCAGTAAGAGGCGACTAAGGTACCAGAACCGACAGAAGGCGGGCGGGGAGGGGCAGCAGCATCCTCGTTGCGAAAGCTGCGCTCTGCGATTGCTAACACGCTAGCCAAACGCGGCAATTTTGGGCAAAACTCCTCCTTTCTTGGGGCGGCCTATGTCTCATGGCATGATGATGATGATAACATATTTTGAGATGGCCCATCAATGGCATCAATGGCATTTAAGCCAAATTGGTCCTACTTACACATAGGTACTATACTAATATTATAAAGCGTCGTATTCGTTACGCCTAAGTTCCCGAGCCCGCGATATGCATAAGTGAAGTTCAGGCGGACAAAGCGGTGCCATAACGCTTGTTAAAAACTATATTGAAATTTTTAACAATAATTGGGGCACCAAATTGATCAACTCAAGATTATTTGGTTCGAGGCCCTGCTTAAATAACGTTAAGAAGTAATATCACATATTAACCTTTGTGGAAACATATTAAATTAATGTATCGTGTCCCAACTTCCTTCAGTTTTCGTCAATGTTTCCCACGTTATGATCGTCGGCTATTCTCGTTGAAAACTCGCGTACTGTCAACTTCTTAGTGAATATACCAAATAAGCTTAAAGATGGCGCCTGTCATAAATTAAAGGCATTTAGGATTTTAAATCAAATTAAATAGCTTACTATTTTATAAATGACTTGGAATATTAGAAATTGAATAATAATTATTATATTTTCATTTCTCATGCGCTATCGTTTTCTAAAGAAAATATATTATGTTCTCAATTATATGAATTTGATCTAAGTAAAAGTAAGTAACTACCTACATGACGGTTTACTATACTAACTAATATCCATTTATTCACATATGTTTTTAATAAAATACGAATTTTCATATGCTATGAAAACTTAATTTTTCAATATTATTTCCATCTGTACATGCAAGACTTGTCACCGCTGTTGTGCCGTCGTCTGTACTGGACTGGTCAACCCACATTACCACCAATTAAACGCTCAATAACTTGATATTGCTCCGTATATTGCTCCAGTTTTAAATTGCTAAACGATTGATTTACATAATCTAAATATGTTTCATCAAACTCCATATATTAATATAGTTAATGACAATTTTAATCGTGCCCAACTTATTTGGTCGTGTCTAAGAATGAATTGGGTGATTGACACCTAATAAACTCGCAATCTACATGTATACAAAGATGGATTTATATTACTAGGTTTTTCCGCAAATCATGTGTAAAATATTTGCGTAAATTAAAATAACACTAGTTTAATATTTTGGTCCGTACTCACAACAGAAAAAACTGTTGAATTACCAGCGTGTATAAAAAAAATACGAGTTTATGTAATATTATGTTGTATATCATATTATTTTAGTAATAGTTCAATAAAATTATTTTGATTGTTGTTCAATGCAGTTTATTTCAATGTTTTCTTTTTTTAGATATAGGTATTTTTTATATTGAATGCAATTATTTAATTACTTAGATACCTTAAAAACTATTATGCATATATTTCTAAGTATATAATGTTCTAAAAATATAACAAAAAGAAATATAATACAAATAATATATCGTTTTATAATTTTTACTTCTTCAGATCCATAGATAAACTAAAAGCAATTACTATTCAACGATCCAAGCATTGTTATATAAATGACACATATGACAATAAGTGATTTATTTAACAATGCAATAACAAATCAATCATTACCGTGTATTACCTCGCATCGCATTACCTCGTGTCAACGCGTGTTACACGCACTACAAAACTGAGTCAAGGCCAATACTAACCCACCAGACTACTTTTAATTTTCTCTAATAAAAACAATCCACTGTAGCAAGATCCCCGCGACTGTACAACGCAGAACTGACTCCATCGAAAACTTAGAAAGCGATGACTTGACGTTAACTGGTCATTAACCTGTTTGACCAAAAATATTTGAAATATACGCTATTACTAATTTATTATTACCCATACAAATGTTGTCCAGTTAGTTTTGTAAGTTTGTAATACAGAAATATCAATTTGTCATTTAGTAAACTAGAGCTAAGAAATACAGTCTAAAATGTAAAACAAATGAGTAATGACGTATATTTTTATGACTTTACGTTTTTGTAACGTGTTTTTAGTAAATATGAGAACATAATAATGGTATGCTCTTCCATCAATCCCACTAATATTAGGGACAAACTACAATATTGCTAAATACAGTAATTATAAGTAAAATTAATTGAATGAATAAATAAAGTACCACAACATTCAAATAAAAACAAATATACTACTAAAATATTTAACACATATAAATATTTTTCCTGGGCGGGAATCGAACCCACGGCCTATGTCGCACAAGAGAGGATCACTACCTCTGTGCCATTGGGCTCGTCAACAGATTATACTCGTAATTTACAAAAATATCTGAGTACATAAAGTACTAAATAGTGCTTCAATGATGAAAGACTGTGTTACAGCTTATTAGTCCTTTACGCAATAGATACTAAATTTATTTCTATTTACAAAAATAACTCATAGTCATGCTTTAACCTCGTTTAGTGTATTTTTTATGTTGCATAAGTTAAACTTAGTTCATAAGATTATAGATAGTTCATATATATCTTTGCTATAAATAACCATTGATAGTACTTAGAAATAAATTTATGAAAATATTGTGCAACTGCAGAAATGTAAGAAATTAGATAAGGCATAAAGAAGATTATGAGTAAGCATCGGAAGAACTTAATACCCTTATTTTAATTTCCTTTATACATGCTCCGTCAGTTATACAACCCTTACTATACATACATAGACAATAACAGTAACAGTAATAGATACCCGTGGGTATATCGTCAATAAGTTTTTGCTTATAACAGAACACGCACAAAAATCATACAAGCCTGATCAGTATGTATTCTCTGCTAAAGTTTCTAATGGCAATCTATCAACAGGAAATTTAAAAACCAGTATGCTTGAAAAAAAGTTAAAGCGAAAATCTTAACATGCAGGAAAACTTTCAACACACAGTAATCTACTTTCATAATTATAACTGTTTAAATTAACCTTAACCTGTACGTAAACATTATATCTAATAAATACAATAAACTTTATATCCAATAAACTAGGTGTTAAGTTTTTAAAACACTAAAATATAAATAGTAATGCTAGTTTCCCTAAACAATGTTTAAAGAAAGCAGTATAAGATGCATATGTGCGAATATTCACAATTTTACAACAAACCTTACAAGTTCCAAGTCCGACCTTGTTCTTATTATATAACATTCGGCAATCTTGTTTAATGTCACACCAATCCAGTATGCGCTCGACTCGCACTTCCGATACACCGGAACGAGGGCACGTGCTTTACCGCGCCATAATTGTATATTAAACATATAACTCATTATTTCCGATATTTTCTTTCTTTTTTTGGCTTTTATCAATGGCAGTGACACCGTTTTTCGGTTGTGAGGTTACTACCACTTTTTTCCGGCTTACGTTTCACATCCGACTTGCACGGGCAAAGATTGTTTTAAAACTTTGAAGACCAAAATAATTTTGTTATTATTAAACAGATTGTATGATTAGTCATTATTGTTTTTTTTTTGTGTGTTAATATTTCAATTTCTTCTGTATAATTGTTAGTGGTACCTATATTTGAAACGTTGCCTGTGGTGATCACCTTAAAATATCAATTAAGTTAATTAATTGGTCATAATTTAATATAAACTAAAATATTTATTCATTTTAATATATTTATATGAACTACTTTAGTAAAATTATATAAATATATCCGTGGGGTGTTATTTATTTATTATTTATACTATATACCTACATTGCACATTACAATTATTAATGTACTTAAAATGATTACCCTAATAGTTATATTGATATACATTTACTGACAAATATTTTTATACTGACACAGACTTTTTAAACTTTTACTATATAAAACACAAATGAATATTGTACGCATTAATTCTTTGTCTTTTAATTTAAAGATCTTAATTGTGTAATTATATCCTCTATTTGGATTAATGGTAAACTACTGTTTAAATTAAATAAACTTTAAATACAATAATAATTGTGAAACCAGCACACCACAGTTAGATTATTTTCCTTTTTGTTGTTCTGATCTTGTACTCGATGTAGTTACCAAATAGCTTATAGATTATGCATCTGGGTACTACGTACCGTATATAATTTACCTAGGTAGGTACTTCTGTACATACCGTATATAATTTACCTAGGTAGGTACTTCGGTACGTGCGTACGTACCGTACTATAACTGTGCAAGTAATGTATGATTTATTGATTTAACTATCATAAATTTAAGAACATTTTGTATTTCATTTAACATTATAAATCATTGAAATATATCTACACACATTATGTTTTCGTTATAAGTATTAGTGAGTTGGTTCAGCATTAAGCGCTTATCGGAATTATGTTTTTGTAAAGAATCTTTTTGGGGTACGACAAGTTATTAGATTTTGTTTATTTCATTCGAATCATTTTATGGTTATCGTAAAAGTGGCAAATATCCTACAGAAACTTGGCCTTTAGGTTTTTATTCAGGAAATATTCATAAGTTTCATTTGTTTTGTACTGTTTGTATTTGCGTATAATTTTTTTTACAATAATTTTCAAAGCTATGTATTCAAGTAACATATTCTGATTAATTCAAGATGAAAGAAGAATGATTGCACAAATATATAGAGCGGAAGTGAATGTAGAGTTGGTATAGGACGACTGAGGCAAACATATCTTAACCAGGTAGAAGAGTTATTAATGACGGGCCAGGTCAAAAGTACCAAGAATAAACGCGCGTGTATGAAAGGACTAATACGAGTAAGGGAAGCAAGAGAGGTATGCCAAGATCGTAACAAGTGGAGATCATAGTCTCTGCCTATCCCGATGAGACACTGGCATGATGTATGTATGTATGTATGTATTCTAATTAAGAATGATTTCAAGATACTATTACTAAGGTACTATTTTATGGTCTATGAAACATTTTTATAAATATTATGTAGTTTAAAATCATTACAGATGTCAAATCCACATATTTGGTACGTCTTATTAAATTATATTGTGTAAGTCTGTCGAGAATTCGTTTTGTATTTTATATGACCCCAATAACTCTAGTGCCACTTTGTGGGTTCAATGGTTTGTGCAATTTGAACCACCTTCACAGATTGCCGTAGTCAGGTGCAATCATGTCTAATTAAATTGTATTAATTTTGCCTTGGAAAAACAGAAACCATAAAATGTTTGTTAGTTATCATTATAATAATATTCTCGATTATTTCATTTGTGTAAATAAGCTAAACTAAACAGAAATAGATAATACATACAGTTAATTTAGCACTAGTCTCTCAAATATGTACTTAGACAGATAATGTTTATTGTAAATTTTTCGATAAAATTAGCTATTACTGTTGTTTTTGTGTCTACAAAATATTTTATTCTTGAATGTGTACATATGCAATTAGTTTGCATGAAGTTTAAGGACCTTTTATTGGTTTATACTAGTTGTTGGCTCTCGCAATTAGTCGCTACGTGTTTTTTTTCTTTGATGTCAGTAAATCGTACGTTACATTTAAATAAAAATACATTTAAATAACATAAAGGATTTTATTTGAATATCCTATTTTAAATATACAACACCAGATGCTTTAGAGTAATCTTTTATCTCTCATCACAAGAGGTTCGTAAATAAATAATATCACTGGACTAAATGACCTTGAATATTTGTATTTTATATTTATTAATTTAAGTAATAACCTAATAAATTTTCCGTTAATAGATTATTATTAACTATGATATATTTTCAAAAAAACACTTTATAAGGATAACCAGACCGGGAATTGAACTTGGGGCTTTCCGCATCTATTGCAATGCTCGATTTTCCAACGAGGCCGTGATTTATATAATTAACATTTTCCGCATGCGGTAAATACACTGGAGTTTAAAAAGGTAAGCTTTTACTTCATGCAGTGCAAAAAATCTGTTCGCACGACCTACATACTGAATTTATGCCCTTGCATTGGCTTGCTTGGACTTGCAGAGTTACGCTTTGCCGGTCAATAACTTTGATACCATAAAATGAATCATATACAATGTACCGAACAATTTAACGTGTTCCGCATTCTTGTTCTAATAGAATTTAAAAATTTTCAGTACGTTAATACAAAATCACGGTGTCAAATTCCCTTATTCTGACCAATTGGTAGCACAGGCCAAATTAACTAAACTGAATTTTATTATGAATTGTATTATCCTTTGCTGTAACAAAGTCACGCGGTGGTAAGTAATGAGATAAACTGCGATGTTTTCACCAATAGTCAGTGATTCATCAGGGAAGTGTATGGATTAATTGATGCTTCGTACCAACAGCATTACTTGAAACATCAGTATAGGTTTTAAATTTAAACATTTCCTACCCGAATGGATATTTACTAATGTTGTAACAGTGCGAAGAGTAGATGTCATATATTTATTAGATTATAGATTCGAGATAAGGATAACTTATATTATTAAGACACCTGCTTCTAAATACCGCTACTAGCTAAATCTAGCTATGGTACTGATTATAATCTAGAGTAATGTTGCCACATTGCTGCAACAAATGAAACAAGTACTAGTAAGTGCCAATCAGTTTGTCACATCGCAAGAATCGTGACCTCTACTGACCTTCACCTCTGAAGCCCTCTGGCGGTTTTCGAGTCCAACCAGATCGCGCCCTGGGGCGAGACGTAGGCGACCGTAGTTGGATAAAAACAGCAACTGTGCACAAGCAGGCGTAGTCGACTACAGACGATGAAATTAACAACAATGGCCGCTAAAGTAAGGATATTTATTTAATTTAAAAATATATATTAAATACTAAAATACAACATCAGCATATAACAGTGCTGAAGACAGTTAATTTGAGCGACAAGTTTTGGAAAATGTTTCAAGGCACTGATAGATTTAAAATTTTTTTTTTTCCGTTTAGCACACAACTTAAAAGAATGAATACTGGCACAGTTTTAAGACATGGTCGCTGAGTTGATGGTGTAATAAAATTGAGATATATTTTATTTCAGTTCTTTGTTATCCTCTCCCTGGCCGTGGCAGCGTCAGCACTGCCATTGGTACCGGTGGCGAAGCTAGCATACGCGGAGCCTGAAGCGCCCGCCCACTACGAGTTCCAGTACTCCGTACACGACGGACACAGCGGAGACGTGAAGCAGCAGCAGGAAGCGCGCGCCGAAGATCACGTCACCGGCTCCTACTCACTTGTGCAGCCCGATGGCGTGACTCGCATCGTCGAATACACAGCCGACAAGGAGCACGGATTCAACGCCAACGTGCGCTACGAAGGACACCCCGCGCCCCAACCTGCTCCCGTCGCTAAGATCGCGTACGCCGCCCCCGTCGCCTACGCTGCTCCCGTAGCTAAGGTCGCCTACGCCGCCCCTGTCACCAAGGTCGCCTACACCGCCCCCGTCGCCAAGGTCGCCTACGCCGCTCCCATCGCCAAGGTCGCCTATGCCGCACCCGTCGCCAAGGTCGCCTACAGCGCGCCCTTGACTCAAGTCTCCTTCGCCTCACCCGTTGTGTCTTACCACCACTAAAATTTTCTATGTCAATCTATTTATTGAAATATACTTAAGAATAAACTGTTGATAAATACATGAAAATGCATTTTAAGTTTTAATTTGCCTGTCATAACGATACTTTTATTTCATACCTCATTTTAATTAATATTTGTTTGAGAATATACTAGGTATGAAATTAGCGTTTACCACTTTGATCTGAAATATCTCCTCTTTGGTTAAGAATTGCAAATACAAATTTATAAATTTAATTAGCTGGTATATTTGAGGCTTATTACCGCACAATAGACAACATGAAATATCGGTAAATTAACGTGTACGAGTTCTACCGTGGCCTTAGACCTCGATGGATTAATTATGAGTACGACGCTGGTGTCGCAAAACGGTACTTTTTTGGTTTCAACGTTATCGTTCTGGAAATTTCGATTCAACCCCGTAGACGGCTGGAGACCAAAGTGGAAAATAAAGAGTTAAAGGCAATTTTGGATGCGGATTCATCATAAAGCACTTCAAAGAAAGTTGCAGGTTTCGGGATTAGTGACAAAACTGTACGAAACCACTTGAAGCAAATCGGGAAAGTAAAAAAACTTACGTACCCATTACCTCATGAATTAAGTGAATCTAACTTGCAAACACGCGTCGACTGGTGTGTTACTTTGCTCAACGAACACAATAATAAAGGCAATTTAAATCGAATCATTACTTGTGATGAAAAGTGTATAATATACGTTCAATATGTTTAAAAAGGAGTAATACCTTTTTATCTTCTCTCTTTATATCTTTATACAGATGATTCTTGATATTAAACTATATTCAAATTAATTTAATATGTAATTCCATTTAAATTGATGTAGTTTTATCATAACTTATACCAAGCGCTGAAGTTTATTAAAACGCCGTACCGTATTTAACAGTTAATAAACTATATGTGAATTTCTTGTATAATGTTGATCCCAGTTCTAGCCATTGCAAGCTTATACTAATATACAGTTATTTTTATTAATGTTTTTATGTGTTTATAAAGATATCTTAAAATATTGACTGAAAAGTAAATAAATATATAATACATTCCCTAAATATTCTCAAAAGTGTCAGCAAGACATTTTGCAGTGTAAGAGTTGGTAAAGAGGCCATATCTGCAAAACAAGTATTAAACCAATTTCGGCTTCATTATTCCATAGACATACACCACAGTTCTCTGAACCACTAGTAATATATGTAACTGAAATAAGCTAAACGAGTGTTTCCACTTTTGTTTATTGACAGATTCATTATATTAAAAAAGCTGCAACACTGTGTATATTTTCTAATGCTAGACACAACAATACTGTAATATTAAGTACCTATATCTATTCATGTTCTTTACAACTATGTATGAATTTGTTAGTTAGACAACAAGTCTCGGTAAGGAACACATTAAGTATTGTTCTCATCCAGTAATATTTTTTTTACAGTAAACCAATATATAATACACAAATAGCAATATAGCATTAAAACGGCTTTGTTTATTGCGTTCATCTGAATAGTGAACATGTCATCTTTAAACTTTGATTAATAGCGAAGTATTTATCTGCCATCTATTATAATGCAAATCATTATTATATATAAGGAACAGCAAAGGAACTCTAATTCTAGCTAATAAACCGTATATGGGTGACCGAATTCTATTCACATTTAGCTTTAGGATAAGATCCTAGGAAGACCCAAGGGAATTCTTGAATTCCATAATGGTAGAATAGCGCGCTGAATTTTTATCTAAATTATACACAATTAAACGCTTTGGTCAAATTTCAGAATATCGCTAAAGTATCCTCCGAATCTTTTAAGGCATCATCAAACATATTTAAAAAACTGAGCAACAGAATCGGTTTTAGATCATGGAACCAAATTGTAACCAGCCACCATGAGGTTTACTCATACAAAGGTTGTCTGAATTGATTCCTTACTCTCACCTATTTCTTCCGCGTAATAACAGTGTTCGCAATACTGTGTTCCGGTTTGAAGGGTGAGAGAGGCATTAAAATTACTGTGTAATGTGAATCAATATCTTTTTAGTCACAAGGTTGATAACGCGCTAGTAATATACTTGTGATATTACGAGCGTCTATAGGCTGCAGTTACGCCTAGTTTATCGACCTGGTCGATTAAAAAAAATCGTATGTTCAATTATTGTCCCAAAAGTAAGAAACTTTAAGGGCAAGTTGTGACAGTGGTATACCAGTAAAATATGAAGGTATCATATTCTGTAGTCTATGCTAGATTCTTTCACCATGTTAGCATTTTTTTTATTTGAAGTGATTATATGTGTATCTCCTCATAAATAATTACCGAAGTAGTAGCATCTTTATATTGGTTTACTTAATTTTATTTTATATCAATAAACCGTAATCATTGACACTTAGGAGTACAATATTAATTAGTTAGAGTAATTTGATACAAGTACCTACAAGTAGTAGGGTACACACACCTACGAAAAATTCTTAGAATAAAAAACTCGATAGTTCCCTAATCAACAGAAACGATCTCCGATATCCTTCACCTCGCAATCCACCTGCCCAAATCAAGCATTCGGTGCGACCAGATCGCGCCCGGGGCGTGACTACGTCACCATAGCGGCTAAATAAAAACAGCCGCTGTCCACAATCAGGTGTAGTCGACAACTGACATTCATATTAACAACAATGGCAGCTAAAGTGAGTTTAAAAATGTTTAAGCGGATTTTGTATATCAAAATATATAATATTCCGCTAAATCACTACACAAGAGTGTTATAAAGGTTACATTATAATACTCGATATTTTAATTAAATTAGATCCTAACTTTATATGATGAATTGATTAATTATGTGCGAATTTCTTAAACTTGAGAATTTTTATTTCAGTTCTTCGTAGTCCTTTCTCTGGCCGTGGCGGCGTCAGCACTGCCATTGGTGCCTGTGGCAAAGCTGGCGTACGCGGAGCCTGAAGCGCCCGCCCACTACGAGTTCCAGTACTCCGTACACGACGGACACAGCGGAGACGTGAAGCAGCAGCAGGAGGCGCGCGCCGGAGACCACGTCACCGGCTCCTACTCACTGGTGCAGCCCGATGGCGTGACCCGCATCGTCGAATACATTGCCGACAAGGAGCACGGATTCAACGCCAACGTGCGCTACGAGGGACACCCCGCACCCCAACCCGCTCCCGTCGCTAAGATCGCGTACGCCGCCCCCGTCGCCTACGCTGCTCCCATAGCTAAGGTCGCCTACGCCGCACCTGTCACCAAGGTCGCCTATCCCGCCCCCGTCGCCAAGGTCACCTACGCCGCCCCTGTCGCCTACGCCGCTCCCGTTGCTAAAGTTGCCTACGCCGCACCTGTCGCTAAGGTTGCCTACACCGCTCCCGTTGCCAAAGTCGCCTACGCCGCTCCTATCGCCAAGGTCGCCTACAGCGCGCCCCTCGCTCAAGTCTCCTTCGCCTCACCCGTTGTATCTTACCACCACTAAGAAAAATGTATACCAATGCTACTATTTATTGAAAAAATACAATTAAGAATAAATTGTTGATAAAAAAAATTCTTGTAATTTTGATACTCATGCTTAATACTGAAAGTACGTTAAATATTTAAGTTTATTAAAATTCTATCATAGGAAAAATTCTAATATTAAATCAAATATATGATATAAGTTAAATAGATAAAAATATCTGAGATGTCAATAATGCATAGTATTCTAAGATTTAAAAAATCTCATTCTCCTAGTGAAAATAATAACAAGAAACAAAAAAACTCCCTTTTAAAAACCAAGTGAACAATATGGCAAATGAGTGAATTTTCTTAAGATCTGATTAAATTTCACAGAACTAATCTAAAGTTATATTCAACGCCAACGAATAAATATCAGGTCGAAAAATTCTAAATGTACTATAAAATATAGAATTCCAATCTAAAAAAAAAATAGATTCAAATATACTACCCGCCTCAATGTATAACTTTCAGATTGGAGCCCAAAGTATTTAAGTTTCAATAAGTTCAATCCAACCTTCAATGGAATGCATACTGCATTGAAAATAAAAATTTAAAAAAATCTTTGACCATTAAAATGCAGTCCTAGCTGAAAAGTAGGGCAGTCCAACGGAATTTTTTAAGTTCCCAAAATAAGTATCTAAATAATAAAAATCACAGTAATTTAGAAAACTGAATAATTATTTTAAATTGTTAGTGAAGAGGTAATTAATTAGTTGAGAGGTTTTATGCATAGAATATGCTGGATTATATTTAAGATGACATTTATATATATTTACGAGGTAGTTAAATTCTGGACACATTACGTTCTACAGTGTTAACAATTTGCTAATTTTACTTCACGATTTATTTTATCTTCCTCCCCTTTAGCAACCAAAGAAGCAACAATGCGGAATAAATTTAGTTAAGATTTGCTAAAACTTTACCTCTTTTCTTGACCTTTTCTTGAGCCCTAAAATTCATAATCAGGTATAAAAAGATAGTTTTTATTACATGTAGCTGCGCTCATGGTTGTTAAAATTGCTCTCTAAGAGGTATCTGTCACTGACTACATGAACAAATCATTTTATAGACAATAGTGTAGAGTTTACTAAAAATATTTAAATAGAAAGAAATTAAAAACATATAAGGGAAGGTTTAAAAGTTTTACGAACTCTTTTCTTTCAAAAATGTTTTTAGTTACTTCAGGTTGTATATTTAAATGTAGTATTTTTTTATATAAAAACATTGTTTTACGAAATACACTCAGAAACATAATAACTTCACATTTATTCTACGTGTTTCGGATTGTGCGCGAATAAGTGAGGTAAATGGTTATGCTACAAAAATTGTTATTTCAACATAGAAATATATAAATTGTAATAAAAAAAAAAAAAAAACAATTAAGCATAAACATAAGTTATGAATTTGTCTAAATATCTGACAGCTATTAGAGATTTTAATTTTCATAAATGTAAACAATATATACTCTGTACGATACGATTCCTGTCCCTTTTACTAATAGAGCAAACAAAATTCTTTATTGTAAAACGTTTGCATGTCCAACTACTACCGGTCTTGCGGCTGATTTGATGATTATGATATCCTTTTAATATTATAAAATCGAACGCTTGGATGAATGAATGTATGGATAACTAAAATGGTATTAAATGGATTTTAATGAAAGCTTACAATAATATTACTTCTATATAAAAGTAACACAGACTATAGTTTTTAATGATTTATCCAAGATATAAGTGTTTTTTGCTTTTTAGCCGCAAATCTGCTTATAGTCATGTTGTGTTGAAGATGCAGACTTGAACGAAAGTTAAAAAGCTGTTTTGCATACATCTACACATATAAATAAAATTAAAGTTTATTTTTTGATATCATAAATACAGCTTTTTAAAAAGGCATTAGAAAGTATGTAAGAAACTTATGGCAAAGCAATCTTGTTACATGTTTGTCTATCTGTTTGAAGTAGACTTCGAATCGGCTGGACCATTTTTCACCTAATTATGATTCGCACAAGAACGGAAACTACGGGGTGATTATGTGGAGCACTGCTAGTAATTTTAGGTTACAACATAAAACATAAATATCTATATATATATAATATATCCAATGAACTTTTAATACAATAAAATCTCAGTACAATAATTCTGTCTATATAAAAGACCTCAGATGGCCTTCACTTCGCAATCTACCATCCCAACTTTGGCACTCGGTACGACCAGATTGCGCCCCAAGGCGTAACTCCGTCACCACAGTGGCTGAATAAATACAGCCGCTGTCCACTATCAGGCATAGTCGATAATTGACAATCATATTAACAACAATGGTAGCTAAAGTGAGTTTTATATGATATTAAATTATTATACTGAACAGAATAATAATTGTGTTCAAAATTATTACGTTAAGCTTCATATTTTAAACACAAAAATAAGTGTGTAAGTAAATTCGTAAAACGTATTTCAGTTCTTCGTGATCCTGTCCTTGGCTGTGGCTGCGTCGGCGGTGCCGCTGGTGCCAGTGGCGAAGGTGGTGTACGCGGAGCCTGAAGCGCCCGCCCACTACGAGTTCCAGTACTCCGTGCACGACGGACACAGCGGAGACGTGAAGCAGCAGCAGGAGGCGCGTGCCGGAGACCACGTCATCGGCTCCTACTCACTGGTGCAGCCCGATGGCGTGACCCGCATTGTCGAATACACCGCCGACAAGGAGCACGGATTCAACGCCAACGTGCGCTACGAGGGACACCCCGCGCCCCAACCCGCTCCCGTCCCTAAGATCGCGTACGCCGCCCCCGTCGCCTATGCCGCCCCTGTGGCTAAGGTTGCCTACGCCGCACCTGTCGCTAAGATCGCCTATGCTGCCCCGATCGCCAAGGTCGCCTACAGCGCGCCCCTCGCTCAAGTCTCCTTCGCCTCATCCGCTGTTTCTTACCACCACTAAAAATATTGAATGCTACTATTTATTGAAATTATAAACTTAAGAATAAATTATTGAAACTTACATCAAGATGCATTTTAAATTGTTCGCGTATAAAACTCGTTCTATATACCCATATTATTATCATTTACCTACTATTAATAAGTCCAGGTAGCCTATGGTTGCACAATATATCAATATTTAAAAATAAGGATATTGCCGGGCCTTTAATTTATCTTCATTTTAGTTGAGTGGTTTCCTTTAATATTTGAATGACCACATCTGTCTAAGTCGTAATTAAAATAACATACCTTTTCTGTGCCATCCAAATACCTGTTGTGAGTGTTGTTTAATGTTTAACGCTCACATGTGTAACTAGTACGGCTGTATAGTGAATTACATCACGATAACATGATTTTTTTTATTAACACTAAAACATACTATGAAATCCAGCCATTAGCTATTGCTAACAGGATTCTTGTTAACTTACTTATCTTTCTCACTAACACACATACACAAGAATATTAAGCAATCCCCAAATAAATTTATTCTGAAACGCTGGCTCCGTACTTTATTTACTGATGCTGCTTCTCTAACTTTACAACCCTATTTCTGATGTACGTTTTTATATATATACATAGATATTATATCATATGCATTTATTGCGTTTATTTATACAAATATGTATGTCATGTTTATCTATTTTGTATTTTCTGTTTTGTGTTATGGTTGAGCGGAAGATAATGCCATCTGACATTAAGTCCACCATTCGAACATTTTGTAACATTTTGTGCAATAAAGTTAAATTGAAAAGAAAAATACATATACATTCTCATAAATACTTATAAGTACTTATAATACACTTACTTGAATTGATAAAAACAGAAAAAGAAATAAAAGTAGTGTTTGTACTTTCAGTTAAATAATTATTATAGACGTGAAGCAGCAGCAGGAGGTGCGCGCCGAAGACCACGTCACCGGCTCCTACTCACTGGTGCAGCCCGATGGCGTGACCCGCATCGTCGATTACACCGCCGACAAGGAGCACGGATTCAACGCCAACGTGCGCTACGAGGGACACCCCGAGCCCCAACCCGCTCCCGTTGCTAAGATCGCGTACGCCGCACCCGTCGCCTACGCTGCTCCCGTAGCTAAGGTCGCCTACGCCGCTCCCGTCGCCCAAGTTGCTTACGCCGCTCCTGTCACCAAGGTTGCCTACAGCGCGCCCTTAACTCAAGTCTCCTTCGCCTCACCCGTTGTGTCTTACCACCACTAAGTATATTTTATACCAATGCCTCTATTTATTTTAATGATACTTAAAATAAACTATTGATAAATCAAACAAAAAAAAATCAAATGAATTTTAAATTTCGACTCCACTTACCACATTACTTATCAACTATTAATTATGTGTACGAGTAAAATAGGTAAAATTTTAACAGTATGGATTTTTCCGGTTCCTTATTTAAACAATTATTTTAACCTACCTTGTCTCCTTTTATTTGAGTGGACTAAATTAGTATATAAATAATCAGAATTGTCTATCTTTTAATTATCATTACATACACTTTTCTGGATATAATATATCCTAAAACCTGGGGAAGCCATAGTCGTCTGCCAATACGCCTCACATTCACGTGTGTCTGCCATCACGCAGCAGTACTATTACGGCTTTGTGGATTAAATAAGAGGAAGTGAAATTACCGGTTAATGTCCATCCAAGCCACCACATATTTTTTTATACTCGACTCATTAGCATTAAGCATTTCAATGTCGTTTTGCAAAAAGATTAATGATTCCCTAATGCTAATAAATAAAAAAATACATAATGCTATACTTTAATATAATGATAATATGATGTACTAGCTGTTGCCTACGACTTCTTCTGAATGACGGTTTGGTAAAAATATTACTATGACTCTTCCTTGTAAAGTTGTTCGTCATGCGCGATTTTGTTGAGGAGTTATATTAAAATTATGATATCTCCTAAGACGTTGATTGAAATCAAGATAAAGAGAAATTTAATTAACAATTAAAACATTCACAGGAATAGTCATATATTTCTCTCTCTCTCTCGCTCTTAGCGCGTGACGTACCTACTGTCTTTGTCAAATTTAATTTTAAAATATCATTTTGTGTTATTCTTGCCGTATAAAAAAGTTGCAAGGATATTAAGAAATGCATAAAAAAGCATTTTTGAAATTTAATTAAAATAAATTTAAAATCTAAATATTATTAAAAAATTAGGCCTATTCATAGGTACTTTTGAATAGTATAAAAATGCAATCATACTACTTTAACGATGCTACGATGCCCAGATATAATCACATATCTTATCTTAGTACTTGACTGCCATCACTGTCATAAAACTAAATTTACTGCAGATTCTAATTAAACCAATAAACGATATCGCCCTTAAGAAAATACTAACAGAGCCATCTACTAGAAAACACAGAAATTAGCAAGCGTATTTTAGCGTATCGCTGGGTGAGTTGGCCCGTATTTGGCCTATATATTTATGTATATATATTAATACATATATATCAGAGTTAGACGGAGTCTATGACGTAGCGATCGGTCTAGAGCAATTTAGTTTGCGTCAGACCTCTGAATAGTGGACAAGTATAGAAATTGTCAGCGTACCGTTAATACTCTGCTCAGTCTTTAACTTGATTATAATTATTAACTGTGTAGAAGTGTCATTATTAATAAAAGGTGTTTTATCTGAATCATAGTGGGTCGGATTTATTTTATGTCAACCGACATTATCCCCGAAACGCCCATTGTAGAAACCTAGAGATGGCAGATGACTATTGAGTATTTAGTTTCAAAATTATGAGCTTGAAGAGACCATTCCAAAAATATGTAACACATTGTAAAGTAGTCAAGCATGAAAAAAAGCAATTATAATTCTGTTCACCTCTTTAAGGAGGTGAACATAATAAAATCGTAAAATACGTGTTTACTTGTTTTTGTTCAGATTTACATTAGCAAAATTCCAAGCTGAAATGTCAATTTGATATTTTTTCCGTTTAATGTTTAATACCCCTTAAGACATTGAATTTTAGAAAATACAGAATTAGAGTTTTATTGATTTGTATTTAAGGACAATATCACTAAATTCCATTTGAATTGACCATTAACTAAAATTTACATACAAACGTTGATACACCTTTTTACCTCTTACCAGGTGAAGTCAGTCAGGATATGTAACATTATGTACAAAACATAAAGTAACATGTCCTGACTGACTGTCGCTGATAAAACTCATTAAGCTACAGATATAAAATTTTGTAAACGCGCAGGATGTACATATTAAGCTCTTTTTTATAATTAAAAAAATAAGGTGAGTAGCAAAGTATCTTGATGGGACTGCTATAGGCAGTATTGAGACAATTAAAAGAGTATACACATAAAAAAATATTTATAATATCTTTGTTGTTGTAGATATTACGACGTTACAGCGATAACTGAAATGAACCAAAATATAATGATTGATATAATTTTGCCTATTGATTTTGGAATATTTATTTTGATATGAGACATATCTTCTTCATCATAAAAGCCATGCAAAGTCCAATACACAAGGAAATATGTCACCCATAATTTATAAAAATTCCTTGTATCGACAAAAAATGTAAACAATGAACAAAACAATAAAAAACACCATGATCTGCTCAGAATCGAAAAAAAAATCAGCTGCAAAAAACTTCATAGCAATATTTTTCTTTTTACACCAGACGACTAAAAAAAACAATAATAAAAGTACCCTATGGTAAAAGTAAAAAAAACAATTTGTTTACAATGTACTTATTAAGAATTAACTATTTAGTTGTACAATTCAAGTAAAGAAAGCTTTATCATTCACTAATTGAGATAAATAACATAAGGTCGCCTATGCTGCCCCCATCGCTAAGGTCGCCTATGCTGCCCCCGTCACCAAGGTCGCCTACAGCGCGCCCCTCGCTCAAGTCTCCTTCGCCTCTCCCGCTGTGTCTTACCAACACTAGGAAATATTTTGTTAAACAATAGTACTATTAATTGAAATTAACTGTATTATAAATTTTAAACATTACTTTTTCTTTGTCTTAAATATTTTAATCTTGTACTCGTAACTCCTTTATATACACCCAACTTTTGATAATACGGTACAGAAATCACCTGCATAGGTTTATCAATTCCTATCGTTCAAGTAAAAGAAATTTGAAATACCTTTATAAACATACCCTGCAAAAATTATTTAATTTCGGACCTACACTTGCCAGACTGTTAAGGACACGACATCAGAAAAAGAACAGTCAGCACCGTACTGCCTTGCGAACAATGTCAATTCTATTAGTACAGAAATAATAAGAAAATTGTACACAAAACTTATTTAATATTCGGATACATTGCGGGATCTTCGAACTTATTACTTACTAGTTTGCTTATTTTTACATATCAGCGACTATTATTTTATGAACCGTTAAAAGCAATAGTTAATAAGGGCGCTCTAGACACAAGAATCACAATTATTTATGTTGGTAGTAATAACATCTGTGTACATTTCCATTACGAATACAAGTAATTTAGTGAGGAACTGGTACTTAATACGAGATATATAAATACTTGTGCCATCAGGCACCAGGTCATATAAAAAATGTGACATATTTGATATTCGACAAATTATGTATTAAAAAAATTAATATAGGAGAATAAGAAAGAGCAATATGACGAAAGAAAGGCGCCAGTTTTTAAAACAAAATAAAGCTATTTATATGTTTCTAGGTTTAAATATTTCTGCATCTAACAAAAAACCAATAAATAGTCCATCACGCCGTGATTATATAGATATTCAAATTCTGTTCTTAATGATTTTCAGTAAAAAAGCCGGAGTGTGTAGCAACACATTGCACATACAATTCGATCATGTATGTAATCTTAATTCAATATCGCATATCTAACAAAGCAAACTAAACTCAACTAAACAAAACGCTGTGGGTGTACACAGCTTTTATATATTCATGTGTACAAATCTAGTGTAATATTACAATAACACTTAAGCATAAAGACACTAGAAAGGCTAATCAATCATCCTAAAAACCATTAATCAACAATTTCAATTGATATTGATCTCGTTAAACTGAAAATTAGTCCTAATTTTTTGACATATTTGTATGAGTTTTTCTATAGCCAGGGCAATGTTGCGTATCCATAAGATTTCAAAAATGGATAAGTAAAATTTTGACATAAGTCAAAAGCGTATTTTTGGTACAACCTCGTGGTACATCTTTTTGACTGAACTCTTTCAGGTTAAAAGCTGGCATTAAGACAAGCAAATTAAGCTACTTTGACTAGAGAATAAAAAATACGATTAGCAACAGCAGATTTTGTGGTAAAGTAGATTAGTACTATTCTCTGTACCAGACGTTGTAAGAAGCGACTGAGGTATAAATAAGACCGACAGTGGGTAGTATACCTATTCGAAACAGCGTAGCTGAAGTAGAACTGGGCGGAGTTAGGTAACAGCATTTCGTCGCAAAGCCACGCACTGCGATTGCCAGCCCAGCACAATTATAATAAATAATCCCTCTTTCTAGGAAAAAGCTTTCTCCAACAGTGATTATTCTACAGCGGCTGCGATGATATGATGATTACAGACAATTATAACGCTTCTTTAAACAAAATCATTTTATGTAGAAAAGTCTAAATTAACTGCTACAACCGTTTTGTACAATTCTAAATGTAGAAGTTACTAGAATAATTGAGATATTTACCTATTCAAGGTATTTATCCCATTATGAAGTTTAACGATTGACATCATAATAACAGGCTTATCAAATAGAAAAAAAAGTATTATGTAAATTAATCTATAATTTATTATAAGTAGATAATTTGAATACATAGTGGTATTGTGTAACAGGATTTTTAGTGGTGGTATGAGACAACAGGAGAGGCGAATGAGACTTGAGTGAGGGGAGCGCTGTAGGCGACCTTGGCGACGGGGGCGGCGTAGGCGATCTTGGCGACGGGAGCAGCATAGGCGACCTTGGCGACAGGAGCGGCGTAGGCAACTTTAGCTACGGGGGCGGCGTACGCGATCTTAGCGATGGGAGCAGGCTGGGGCGCGGGATGTCCTTCGTAGCGCACGTTGGCGTTAAATCCGTGCTCCTTGTCGGCGGTGTATTCGACGATGCGGGTCACGCCATCGGGCTGCACCAGTGAGTAGGAGCCGGTGACGTGGTCTTCGGCGCGCGCCTCCTGCTGCTGCTTCACGTCTCCGCTGTGTCCGTCGTGTACGGAGTACTGGAACTCGTAGCGGGCGGGCGCTTCAAGCTCCGCGTACGCCAGCTTCGCCACGGGCACCAGCGGTACCGCCGACGCAACCATAGCCAGGGAGAGGATCACGAAAATCTGGAATATGTTTTTTAAATTTTACTTACACACTTAAATAGGTATTCAAAACATAAAGTTAGGACTTTATTAAAAAAACCCATAAAGTGATGTTTGTTGACAATGTATAATTATTTTATAAGAATTTATATTTAATTTGAAATAAAAAGTCCCTATAAAACTCACATTAGCTGCCATTGCTTTTAATTTGATTGTCAGTTCAAGACTACGCCTGCTTACTTACAGTGACTGTATTTATCTCAGAGCGGTCGCCTACGTCAGGCCCTGGGGCGTGATGCAGGGGCACCAACCGCCTCGGTTAGGCTGCCTAATGTAAAGCGAGATGAAAGAAACGAAGAAAAGAAGATTTTCAGCTTTAATTTAGAAACGTTTATAAATGAACAAAAATTTCTTTATTTTAATCATCTGATTGCAGATATATCATTATCAGACAATCATCTATTAAAGAGTATTACAATACAATTTCTACAGTGTCTCTTTGATTTTGAAGTGTAATGCAGTCTTAAGTGTGATTAAGCACTTGATTCTTCCTGCTTTACGTTTAAAATATTTTCTAACATTTACGCGTTCCCTAATTATAACAAAACTTCTCATAAAACCCGGCTATTTTGTCTTTGATGTTTGGTCAGCTTGCGACAAATAGAGTCAACCTTTGAGAGAGCTTTATCCAGCATACTCGTAAATAAAAAGATTTGCCCGCATGTTAATAAATCGCTTTAAATAAATCTTTTTTTTAAATTTAAAATGTTAGACTGAGATACCAGAACAGACAGATGACATATCCATTCAAAACAGTAGCTAAAATGCACAGAATGGACAGCATCCCCGTCATGAAAACTGCGCTTTGCGATTTCCCTTTCTTGAGGAGGCCTATGTGTAGCAGTGGACTTCCAATAACTTGTAAATTGTAAAATATATACACAGCGGTCATACAAAACGAATAAGTGTTAGGCTATGTAACACGAACACATACATTGGTAGCTACTAAATCAGGCGACTAGGATGTTCTACGTGTCTCACAGAATGTGTTCGAAAATGACTTTCAGCAAATTTACACGTTTTCAATAAATTTATTCCTATTACTGCTGTACTTACTTATTAACTTATTTTGTTATTATTGTATTCTTTTTTATTTATATTCATTTTATGTAAAAAATAGCTTAATAATTTACTAATCTACATAAAATACCTCATATAACCTTCACGTTGCAATCCCCCAGCCCAACCCGGGCACTCGGCGCACCTATATCGTGCCCCAGGGCGTAACTATGTCACCACCGCGGCTGAATAAATACAGCCTCTGTCCACAATCAAGTATAGTCGATAACTGACAATCGAATTAACAACAATGGCAGCTAAAGTAAGTTTGAATTTTGTAAACAGATAAAAGAGTCTAATTATAATCCACAAAAACAAATATCGTCATTACTACTTTACCAGTACTATCGATGCACTAACTTAGAGTGACAACAAAAATAAATACATAAGATATCATTTCAAACTAATGACAAGTAAATTGTAAAACAAATAATCATTTGTTTATTTTATCATTTTAATTTCAGTTCGTCGTGATCCTGTCCTTGGCTGTGGCTGCGTCGGCGTTGCCGCTGGTGCCAGTGGCGAAGCTGGCGTACGCAGAGTCTGAAGCGCCCGCCCACTACGAGTTCCAGTACTCCGTGCACGACTCACACAGCGGAGACGTAAAGCAGCAGCAGGAGGCGCGCGCCGGAGATAACGTCACCGGCTCCTACTCACTGGTGCAGCCCGATGGCGTGACCCGCATCGTCGAATACACCGCCGACAAGGAGCACGGATTCAACGCCAACGTGCGCTACGAGGGAAAAACCGCACCCCAGCCCGCTCCCGTCGCTAAGATCGCGTATGCCGCCCCTGGCGCCTACGCCGCCCCCGTAGCTAAAGTTGCCTACACTGCTCCTGTCGCCAAGTTCGCCTATGCCGCCCCCGTCGCCAAGGTCGCCTACAGCGCTCCTCTTACCCAAGTCTCTTTCGCCTCTCCTGCAGTCTCTTACCACCACTAGAAGTTATGTTGTTAAAAAATGACACTATTTATTGAAAACTATCTACCTACTTATAATAAATTGTTGATAAATGTACAAAATGTATTATTTTTACAACCTGACCATTATTTTATTAAATCTTACTAACCATTCAGATTTAATAAAGAAACCCTTGAAATATTCTGGAAGTCACTGCGTTTGCGTATTTATAATTTGCAGAAAACCAATATCGATTTTAATTTTAATGACGAAATTATAGTGGCTATGTGATGTTCACTTCCCTGATGATTTATTTATTAACGTCAATTCAGATATAGAAATAGAACCCAACTCAATGCTCACCATAATTATCTGACCCCAAAATAATTGAAACATATTTCAAAAACCACTTAATATCAGTCTATTTTAGTGTACAGGTACAAATTTGGCATATTGCATGCTTAATGAAAATATAACTAATCGAATAAAACATTAGTTAATGTATTGATATTATTAATGAAATAGTGTTTATTCTTTGCTGTCTTCGTATTTCGAGATTAAAACAGTTTGAAATAATACCTACAGCCTGTTACATCATAACATCACTCTACTTTAATATGCATATCTATTTAGAATAGCAAAACCTCAAAAAAAACATCCCTGTCTGTTTCACATCTTAATCGGTTTACTTTAACGTTATTAATGAAGATAGCATAAAAGTAATATTGTATCTTTTATTAAAATTATTATTTAATCTAATTAATTATTTCAATAATATTATTATTATTAGTTTACCAATAATAGCGTGAATATATTAGGATGAAGAAAAATAAGAACATAATAAGTGTAAGCATTTTGTGTTAGGAGGTGTATGAATTTTAATATATAATGTGAAGTTGAAATGTTTAACAGACTCGGCTTGTACATTGATCAGTACAAGTAGGACAAGCGTTAAGATTAAAAAAAAGATCCAAAAATGTTTGCTATTAAATAAAATCCGAATTCACGGGTATTATTAGTATTTATTGTAATTGTAAGTATTTTATTGAAAAGGATAACAGCCCTCAGAAAATTTAATTATGAATATCACCTATATATATATATAGGACCAATATTCATTGGCCCAAATTCGTTTTTAAAAATAAACAATATTAATACTAAAAAAAAACATAATAGCTGAAAGTTAGCTCAAAAACAATAATGTGTGCACAAAATGCGTTACAACGTTTCTTAATTGAACTATTTACACAAGGAAGAAAATTCGACATCGATGAAGTCTACTGAGTACATTCATAAGTTTTGGATAATATTTAACATAAAGCAACAACAGAATTATAAGTTTTGTTAACACAGATTCGTTTATATAGTATTTGTTAAAATGAAAACATTATGTAGGTACCTACACGAATTAAAGGAATTTTCTCTGTAAATAAAGCCAAATTTATGTTTGGTTCAAACGGCTATGTGTAATCAAAGACTTTGTAAATTAACTTAATTAGAATATAATGAAGATCACATTATACTAACAGGTTTAAAATGTTGGTCCGCGAAACACCGGTATCTGTAAACATTCAAGGTAAACAATGCGTTCTGCATTAAGTAAAATTGAATTTAAGATTATGAAGTTACTAAAGAGAGCCCATTCTTAAATACTTCATTGAAGTGTTATAACGTGAATTAAGATAAAAATAATAAAATACTTGTGGCTTTGTATAGTTTAATATGTTTAATTAAATAAAGGTAGGCGTACTCAGAAAGCACAGGAATTGAATACTACTCACATTACCATTATTTCCATTCTACTATATTCTATACAACTATGTATTATTGCCTTCGAAACAAAAAATAATTGTGTGTTTCATGTCTAGTCAGAAATGTGGTCTGGCGATCTGTCATGACAAAAGTTAAAAACCATTCGTCTAAATCCTTACTAATATTATAAATGCGAAAGTGACTCTGTCTGTCTGTCTGTCTGTTACGCTTTCCCGCTTAAACCTCTCAACCGATTTTAATGAAATTTGGTACAGACAATTTTTAGACCCTGAGATAGAACATAGGCTACTTTTTATTGCAAAATAGGGGTGGTAAGGGGTTGAAAAGGGGGATGGAAGTTTGTATGGGATTTCTTAATTTTAAAAGATAAAACCATGAAACTTTATATTTAAGCACTTGATAAGAAATAATAAAACATTTGTTCTAGCGTTTTTGAAATTTCGAACTGTGAGGGGATGAAATAAAGGTTGAAAGTTTGTATGAAGTTCGTAATTTTTGAATATAAAAACATTACATTTTGTATTTAAGCACTAAATAAGATACAAAAATCGTTTGTTTTAGCATTTGCACTTTTTTACCAGTGTGGGGGTGAAATAGGGGTTAAAAGTTTGTATGGGTGTTCGTCATTTTTAAGATAAAACCATGAGACTTGGTACGTAGGTCTCTTAGGATATGCAGAGTTTTTCTACAAACGGAATTCCGAAATTCGAACGGAACGGAACTGATTCGGTACGGGAACTACGAAACCAAACTTTTTGTATACAAAATCTTAAGCACTGAACCTAGGAACATGATATTTAGATGTTTTGGGTGTATAAAGTTAAAAAAAAATTGGCTTTGAAGTAAAAAATCCTTCTAACGAATACTCTGCATCACCGCCGCTGTCATTGGTCGTCGGTCGTCGTCGCGCACATTCGCCGAAGTGTGGCGGCCGGCAACGGCGCTGTCGTGTGGTGGGGGAGCGCACGAATCTACACAACTATGCCTACCCGAACGGGCAGATACGTGAGGGCAGACGACGTTGTCGGACGCATGCGATTAGAGAAATTTGCGCTACAAAGATTTAGGTACTTTTTTCGATCCATTAGGTCATTGTGTCTCTTGGACACAAGGGACCAATACATTTTCCTGAGTACTTTCTGCCACTCAATGCTATATCCAAATCTATACCGTTCCTTTAATCCATATCTAATATTCAAATTAAAAGTACGCAGACAAAGTCGCGGGTACCGGCTATCTATATATAAGAGAAAGTCGTGTTAGTTACTACACTTATAACTCAAGAACGGCTGAACTAATTTAGCTTAAAGTTTGTAGAGATGTAGCTTAGAACCGAGGGAAGGAGAAGGTTCTTATGACAGAAAAAAAATAAAGAATTGCGCGGAAACTTAGAAAATTTAGGTATCCCCTCTAAGGCGGAACGAAGTTCGCGGGGGCAGCTAGTTAAGAATATAATATAATAATAAATGAACACAAGGTTATTAAAAAAGAAAATAATAGGCATTTTGTACATGTATCAACAATTTATTATAAGTAGGTAGGTAGTAGATTTCAATAAATAGTGTCATTACTTAACAACATGACTTCTAGTGGTGGTAAGAGACGGCGGGAGAGGCAAAAGAGACTTGGGCGAGGGGAGCGCTGTAGGCGACTTTGGCGACGGGGGCGGCATAGGCGACCTTGGCGACGGGGGCGGCGTAGGCGATCTTGGCGACGGGAGCAGCATAGGCGACCTTGGCGACAGGAGCGGCGTAGGCAACTTTAGCTACGGGGGCGGCGTACGCGATCTTAGCGATGGGAGCGGGCTGGGGCGCGGGATGTCCTTCGTAGCGCACGTTGGCGTTAAATCCGTGCTCCTTGTCGGCGGTGTATTCGACGATGCGGGTCACGCCATCGGGCTGCACCAGTGAGTAGGAGCCGGTGACGTGGTCTCCGGCGCGCGCCTCCTGCTGCTGCTTCACGTCTCCACTGTGTCCATCGTGCACGGAGTACTGGAACTCGTAGTGGGCGGGCGCTTCAGGCTCCGCGTACGCCAGCTTCGCCACGGGCACCAAAGGCACCGCGGACGCCGCAACAGCCAGGGAAAGTACCACAAAGAACTGTCAGAATTAACAAATATTTATTACATATTTTGCGCTTGTATTCTAAAGGTTTTTTATAATGATCTCAATTTATATAAAGAAATCAGATCATTTAACTTTTTATATACTAGAATAAAAATAAATGTGATATCAAAACAGTAATTAATTGAAGAACTGATTTTTAATTTACTACATACATTTCTAAGTATGTACTTAGAAAAGATCAAGTAAGACAAATATACTTACTTTAACGACCATTGTTGTCTTTTTGCTTGCAAAAGTGTGACTGTGACCATTTATCGAGTATTTCACTTTTTATATGAAAGCTTTCGCCTACGGCACGCGTGCTGAGCCGAAGCACACGCCGCCGCAGGCTTGTCACCGCAAACCAATTAGCCTTACTTATTAAGCGGTTAAGGTCGCTAGATCAAGTGGCCAGCTTAGATGTTGGGTCATAATATAATTTGACAGATCAGAATGAATGTATCTACACATGTACTAAGACATTGCACCTGTATTAGTAATATAAGAAATATTTATGCAATCTTTGACCTGGCAGACCAGATACCTTACTTCTGCCGTGTAAAATATTATTTGATTCGATTTTTCATTGTAATGATGAGACGGTAGGTAGTGAAATTACTGGGTAATGTACCGTAATATCCTCTGTTCACAATGTTAGCGAAATAATTATGATATCCTTGTAATAACATGTCCGTGTCTATAGGCTAGGGTGACGTATACCATCCCATACATATTGATTACTAACCCCGTAATACAAATATATAAATAAATAGGCCATTATTTTAATTTATTTAATACACGTATAGTGTTCAGCAATAGTTCTGACCACGTGATAAGACCCTCAAAGCACTTATATAACGGACTTCAGGTAACAGTGGAACCACAAATAAAATACTTAAATACATTTTTAACACTTACACACAAAACAAACACAAATATTCATCATATGAATGTTAGTCCTGGTTGGGTATCAAACCCTGGCGTACAAGATAATGGCGTACAAAACACTGTCAATTCGGCTATCAGTCCTGAGTTGTGGGTGGGTGGTTAAACCCACGAAGATCAGCAGAAAACAAGGGTTTTAAAATTAAGCTCCGCTTTGCTTTTTTCTATAGTAATATGCCTACCTTATAAAATATTGGTATTCTCTTCAATTCAAAACGATATTATATAAATAGACTAAAGAAAATGAGTCCGAAACAAAATTGTTATTTTAATAAAAAATAATAATATATTTTGTATTGTATATATTAATAATACAAAGACAAATGAACAATAAAAATATTACAAAGAAAAAAGCCCTATTGAAAAACGCATTATCTTTCGAACAACCTTTATCTGGAAACAAGTTTGCAATTGTATTATTATATTATGACATACATAATAACATTCCTATTTCAAAGGAATCATTTATATTTATCATTTATATTCATCAATTTCATCGAAGGAATTTACTCACAAAACCGAAATACATTACAGGTATCATAGACTAGATTAAAAAAAAAACCCTGGTCGAAAGGACCAGCCACATCAGATTAGTTTATACATTCCTATGCATATTCAAACTGTACGGGCACTGATCATAACTGTTTTATTACCATTATGAATCTACAAAAAAGGAATCACAGGTTATATCTTGTATTAGAATAATAACATAATAGATGACACACCTTCTGTGTGTTATCTACTTGAGTTTAAATTTGTGATTTGGTTTCAATTTTCAGGCAAAGCTTAAGGACGCCTGAGAATAAAACAAAATTTATTCAGTCAACGTGCTTTTCCATAAATTCAATAGGTTGGAAAATTTAGGTATGCTATTTTTTATATTAGGATTTCGAAAAAATATCTTGTTGTCTGGGTAAATATCAGTTAATACTCATGCTATTTTCTATTTGTATTACAAATTAATTTACATTTATAAACTATTTTAGTGATCTAAACATCTACAGGCAACGTTGGTACACCACACCAATGGTCAGAAAAATACGGAATCGCCCAGCTTTTATATGAAATACAAAATGAAATCTACGAAGCCCGACAGCATTCTAGTTTTTAGCCGCACGTAAAACATATAGGTCGCAGTTGACAACCGTCATTGTCCGGTCGGCCATGGCGGAGGTATCATGTCGTAATCACAGCTGCCGGCGGCACATTCAATGAGCTGAAATCACTATACGGCTATGAATAATTCAGGTGTGCCCACCCCCACCCGCAGGGAGAGGGGGGCGGCTGCCTGTCGGTGTATCGCACACTTCGCCATTTTTGAGTGTGCACCAATAAGCTTGTTAACTCATATCCGACTGGATCTTGCTCTTGCTAAAATTGCAATGCATTCGTTCTAGGTATTCTGAATAGGGATAATCAAGTTTGAGTTGTCATATTGTTTTTCGATGCTACCTTCGCCATAAGGAATCAAAAAATTTCTGAAATTTGCGACTGCATGGGTATCCGTTAGACACAGGCTTCCCTAAAAAAGAGGTAATTTCGCCCTTAATTGCGACTGGTCAAACGTAGTAATTTCGCTGGTAAGTATATACCTCTTACGACACCTGATACAGGAGAAGGATATACTTTGCCGTACAACCTACATAATGTATCTTGTATCTATACTAGTGTGCATAGGTATCTAACTCTCAACTGTTTCTACCACCAACAGTAGAGTTCGCATGACTGTGTTAAGTACTTGATGAGAATACACGGAGGTCTATTGTGCGGTAACCTAATGGTCACCGTACTATTAATGTTTATTATATTGATGTTAATACATCAATACGCTTCTTTGTCGTAGTCGTAGTACTTATAAAAAATATAATGAGCCATCATGGTTTTTAGTAACAACTTTAAGCGTTAGGTCGACGTATCTACAGATGTTGAAATGAAAAAATTAAAAAAATACAGCAAATGCATTATACGTTATATAAAAAAACAATAAAATTTTTATATACATGTAATTAAGTTGGATGAAACATTTACATACTTTTCAACTATCTTTGACTTTGTAAGTCTAAAAGTTTAATAGATAAAATATTAGATATTCGTATTCACGTCATCGTTAAAAAAATTTATACTCATAATAAAATGTTACAAGATATTATACTATATATTATACATATTACCACCCGCGTATACATCTGCGTATATACCTTTACACTTCATCTTTAAAAATTATGATGCTCATCATTAAAGCCTATATTAGTCTGATTTTTGGTGCAATATAGAATTGCATAGTTTAATTTATATAAATTATTTATTTTTGCGTGATAATGTAACAATCGTTCTTACATACTCACAAATTTCTATATAATTATAGTAGGATGTATTAAATCACTCCTTTTTTTAAAACGAATACAAGCTGTTCCAGTCTTGGCCTTTTTCTCGAAATTTTTAATATAATATATGGTATTCGAAATAAGTCTGAGCTTATATCGTATAAAACTAAGTAATAATATTATATAAGTACATACTGAATATCCATGTGAAATAAGGGCGTAAGGTAAAGCAATATCCAAAACCTTTATGAGACCTCGATGTGCTGCTATTCCCTGCACCTGGCCAACCGTAGCCAGCAGCAATAAATATTACTGAATAAATTAGCAGATTATAGAAAGTTATATCAAACAAGTTAACAATAAAAAACTACAAAATTTAGTTGGAGCGAACTATGTGATCATAAGATTAATCTACCGTTGTATTTTATTATTATTAAGTTATTATTATTTAATACTCCCTAAACTTGGGACCTGTGAGATATTATGTAATTTCACTGCATCTCATCTCGCCCTTCAAACCAAACAGCCATATGAACACACACACACTATCGTTTGGGAGTAGAAATTGGTGAGAGTAACGTTACAAAGCAGACGGTCAAAACTGCTGCTGAATCCCTCACCAGTGTCGACAGAAAAAAACATACCACAGTCTTAATAGCTGCTCTTTTCACGCCTATTTATTTACATATTTTATATATTACAAATATTGCGGAATTGAGTCATTTCATTAATAATAATAAAACCACACAATTCTATACATTAACCTATCTTCGTAACGAGTAGCTAAATGCACTTGTGTTACTAATCAGACAGTCGAAGGATTACAAATATAATAGGTACGTAAATACAATCATCATACGTAAATACATCAAACGCAAAGCAGACACAAATGGTTTTTACATAATGTTGGTCCCTTGAGATCATAATGAGATTAAGTGCTTATTTGAAGATTGTAGTCCAATTTCTAATTCTGCGAGTGTGTTATTCTTAGGTTAATTTCGTCAGTAGTGACGGACAGATATTTCTATTATCCTACACATTAGCAAGTAGAGTCTAAAACCTAGAACAATAGGTAAGTAGGAACACCGCTTTGTCTAAAAATATATATAATTCTAAATTTTAAACATTTATTTTAACTCAACCCTCATTAACCAAACCCTCAATTCACCCAAAAACAAAAAGTATCAAAGTAAATATTCTATTTGGCGGGCGAACAGGCCCGTTTATTCCCCCGCCGCGGCGGCAGGTAAAAATGAAGAGATTGCTTTTTATCTGTGCAACGGGGCAAATTGAATGTAAAGTTGATTTCCCGGCGGGCCGCACCGCATAATTCCACGCAAATTAAGCCGGTGCCGATTCACTTGGTACCAATGTAAATATTTTCGATAAATAGCTCGCTTTATGTACCTGCGAGAAGGGATGGGTCGATACGCTGTGGTAGTCAAACACTGACTGTTTTAGTATTGAGTTTTTATTGTTTTTTGTCAATTACCTGCATATTAATTCAGTAATACGTACCATTATTCTTTCAAACGTTAGCCGTTAGTCTTTATGGAAAATTGATTTGAAAATTAACACACGACGTCTCCAAATATTCATTGCATTGAAGTAGATATAGCAATCTTATTTAATGTTATACATATTGTACTAGTTTACACAACTGGAAGTCTTTACTCAATATTTAGATATTCATTGTCACTAAAATCGGCCGTGGAGCCTCCCCCTGTACTAAATGTTGTAACAAACGACTGAGGTAGGTACCAGAACCGGTAAATGGCTGTATATACACTAATCTACTAGAATCGAGGTAGATCAATTGTAACAGGGTGAGAATGAGCAGCAGCATCCCCGTTGCAAAACCAAACTCTATGATTTCCTCCACTTGGTCAGTAGGTACAGTACAACACTCAGTTTCTTGGTAAAACTTATATCTCGCAGTGGACGTTCTATGGCTACAATAACGATGATATCACTAAATTATAAATGTATATTATTATATTATATTCTTATACCTATTTAAAGAACATACATAATAGAGAGGTACCGGCAAACGAGAATAGTTGCTCTCCCTGTACCTGGTGTCGTAAGAGACGACTGAGGTAACAGAACCGACAGACAGCGGTATCAATCAAAAACTATTACAAACGGGTAATTTACTATCTGCGATTGCCAACGCGCCTGCTCAGGGCTGCAATTAAGGGCAATTATCCCTCTTTTTGGGGAGGCTATACATTAGCAATGGACATTGTACGGCAACAATGATGATGATGGCATTATAGTGAAACTAGCAGCAAAAACAAATGCAATGTATGACTAGACTCTAAAATACTTATTTTGCTCACCTGTACTCAGTCCTTATATTTCCCCGCTAGAACCTGACAAAATTTCGTGTAAGGAGAATTTAAGCAAACTAGACATACACCATCGTTTCCTAAGCAGATATTGGAGATCGACATTTAATCATCAACAAAAAATAATGCTTGTAACCAACCAATGTTGCTGTACTAAGCGTGTATTATTGGCACTTCTATTATTGGCATTGTAAGGTATGTTTAAGCAAAATTCACCTGTTCTTTGGGAGGCCTATACCCCGTTAGGGACTTCCTACGACTGCTAATTTACCGGGGAATTAATCAGTGTATTGATTTGGCAATTGTATAGCACTATTATTATTATATGATCGGTACGAAATTTTACCACTAATAAGGTCTATTTGTATGCTTTTCAATAATGCAATCCAAAAAATATTTATAACAAATATGGATAAGCTCATAAAATAGTATCCAATCCCTTAAGATGCGATTAAACGTGCATATACTACCTAAATATACTGAACGAGTGAACGAACGTACGAAATATACCTAATACGACAGTAGTTAAAAATATCTAGATACCATATAAAATGAAGGTATAGGTAGTCCCGCTAGAAATGCTATTATAAAGGGACGCGGTGCGAGCCACTAATAGTTCGGTAGGACCAATCCGCTTACCGCCAAAAATTAATCAACTCCAAGCTTGGGGCAGTTCAGACCCCTATGCCAAACAATGAGGACGATAGCTAAATATCCGCTACATTTATAGTAATACCTTACTACGATTACAGCCAAAATCACAAATTCGCTGTAAATAAGGTATTAAGTATTTAATTATTTCGGTGGATGAACATTTTAATTTAATATAAGTACTTAACAATTGATGTATGTTTTCTATCATTTAATTCTTTTGTAAATAGATTGAATTTGATTAATACTGTATCTTAATGCTTGCACACATTTTTTATAATAGCGTGTTAGCGTATTAGCTTACAGTTAGAGTAATGGTAACTCGCGCAATATATCGATATCGCGTCACTAATCACACAATATATATTAATATTTACACAACTTCTTATATATTGACCTGTCTCCGAGGCAAGTAGCTTAAATCACTTGTGTTACGGACATCAGATAACAGAGGAATCACAAATAAGATACTTAAATACATGTATTCAACATCCAGACATATATAAATATTTGCCCTAGGTGGGCATCGAACCCACTTTTGACGCACAAGATATAGAATAACTACCATGCGCCATCGGGCCCTTCCCTATAGCTCCTTATAGCCCATGACTTTAGAAGGATTTCAGTAAACGTCGGCAACCTCGTGATCTAAAGATATTGTCTCGTACAACATTCCAGTAATTCACTGCATTCATATCGCTACTTGACAAATTACTTAAATTGTTTTATATAATGGACTAGAGATATTTCTTCATGTCAATTTATTAGAAAAATTACAGTATTTTAGCTAGATTAAATAACAAGGGTGACCTTGAGATGACCAAGCAGGTATATAAAATGACCCGACAACAGATTGATTTAGAATATTTATAAAGATTAAGGTGTTATTTAGGTACTGGAAGAAGGCCGATTTGGTTACTCGGTGATCTTTAAGCACCAAGTTATAATAAGCACATTCACCTTAATTATTGATTCTACTCTGAAATCTGGGTAGACGAAAACACAGTAATTGCTTCTCACGGTCGCTCCTATTTTATTTATTTTATAAGGGATATTTATGGGATTATATTCCTAAGGGAATACACACCTTTAAGCAAGGAACCAATAAGTAGTTCTACAGTGATGTAGACGTAATACGAAAGTCATCTGCAATGGTAACTCTACATAATTTCTACCTCCGTTCTGTTCGCATTACTGTGTTCCGGTTTGAAGGGTGAGAGGCAATGAAATTAATGGGTAACGTGATATAATATCTTCAAGTCACAAGGTTGGCAACCCGCTAGTGATATCATTGTAATATAATGAGCGTCTATGGGTTGCGGTGACGCTTACTATCAAGCAAACTGTACGCTTGTTTTGTCCACCTAGTAAAAAAAAGGACGGCTGGTAAAAAGTCTAATGAAGCAATCATGTATGGTTTGCGGTAACCATACCACCAGAAGACCCATAAGCTAAGCCTGTTTGACAGTTAATATAAATGACCTGATTCCGTGTTAAGTCGCTTAAAGCACTTGTGTTCATATCAGACAACAGACAAATCAAAAATTTACTTCTTAAATACATCTATTTTACACCCAGACACAGAACAAACACAGATTACCGCTATGTTACCGTATGAATATCGGTTTTACAGAAAAACTTCTCAATGAATTGTAATTAATCTTTACAATAATATAACGCAATTTTATGTAAGTATATTCGCGTTAAACTTAAAAGAAATGTTTTCGTACAGTGGCCACGAATGAATAATTCATTAGGAATAAAGAGCAAAATTAAATAATATTTTGGCTACCAAATTAAGATGTTAAACATGTCGAAGGAAAAAATATACAATAAATCATAACACAAAGAAGACAAAATAATGAAAAGGTAAATAAAAAACAGCAAATTGTTTTTAGCATGTTTATTATAAAAATTACTTTTTCTTTGGCGGTATAGGGCATTTGTAGATGATGATACTCTTGTCCTTAGAAACGGAGAGAAGCTTGTTGCTATTCGCATTGAATTGTATTCCCCAAACCTGTAAGAATAAACGTATGTCAGTAGGCGCCTACATATTTCGTGACACGACAGAGAAATGCAAAGCTGTCATGTGTCGTTTAAGGTCAAAGATTAACGTTGTAGGGTTGCCAACTTCTTATCCGAGAAATTAAACATATCCACTTTCACTAACCATTACTGCTTTGAATAAAATCATTTTAATCAGTTTACATTTAAAACAGATGTTTAAAAAACTTAATTCCATCTTAATATACTCTTCTTATCCGTACCCGTTCATTTTAAAACTACTTACACAATCCATTGTATTTGAATTTTTGAAATACTTATAATCATAGCTACAAATAAATTAATATGAAGCTATCGTTTTAAGCGAATCAAGGATACTACTACTTAAGTCAACAAAATACTTTGTGAATTAAAAAGAAACAAAACTATTAGGCGATCTGACTAGAATAACCGGATTGCGCTGTTTACAGACTAAACAACCGGTCCTATAAGAAACTTCTAAGGAGAGCCTACGTCGAGCAGTGAGCGTCCTACGGCTGATATGATGATGATGATATTAATGATTTTGTCTATATATACATAAAAACCCGTGTCACGTTGTTTGTTAAAATGAACTATTAAGCTACTAAGTCATTTGTTGCTTACAGTTTGATCCAAATTGAGAGATAGGATAGTTTATATCTCAATTTATAATCGAAATCTTTTTTTCATGATAATCTTATATAGGAAGGAATAAAAGAGGGGATGACGTCTGTCGGGTTAGCTAGTATTTTATATATAACTTTTAAAATTATGGTTGGCAGCCCTGAACATGACCGTGGCTGCAGTAGATCAGACACTATGTGTATCGTGTCATTCGGGTTCTTAAACCACGCGCCGTTGCCGCACCTAATTGATTTCAAGTAATTATGTAACATACTCACTGCTTATATTTATATATACTTTTTGCTTCTTTCCAAACAAAATCTTGATATTTCTATTGCCTTTATATTAAAATAATATTAAATTACAAAATTTCGGGCCACATGTCGCATATGGTTGTGATTCTATCTCGAGCACCAAGGGCCATATGGTACGTAGGGTACCATTCAGGGACAAATATTTACATACATACATAAGCCTGTGTCTCATCGGGGTAGGCAGAGACTATAGATCTCCACTTGCTACGATCTTGGCATGTCTCACTCGCTACCCTTACTCGCATTAGTCCTTTCATACATGCCAGCATATTCTTAGTACTTCGGACTTTGCATTTTTAAATGCATTAAATAATGCAAAAATTAACATTACTATTTGCAGTGAGCAAAAAGACATTAAAAGTATTATAACCAATTTATCAGCATATAACATCGATTCCTAAGGTCCTTGTGCGTTCTCGTTTTATATATATAGTACAAGAAGTCATACATAGCCTATCCATACATTACTCATTAAAACCTCCCCAAGTAACTATAACAAAATGTAGCCAAAAAGTTATCATAAATTCAAACAACATCTCATACATACATACATCACCCTACTCCGATACTTACATTTAACATTCAGTCACACAACAAACACAATTATTTGTATTGAGTGGGAGTGCGCTATCGCGCCCGTTAGTATTTCGCTAATATCTGCACCGATAACCAAATTGTAACACTGAATAACTAATAGTTCAAAGAATAATTCCCCATCCTACTTATCCTACATACAGGGATGCATAAATGTATGTTCGATACTTTTTCATACGAAAACTACTGAATAGATTTTGATGGAACTTTACAATAATATAGCTATACACCAAAATACTACATAAGCTATAATTTGTAGACCTGTCCAAAATATAACGATAAGTGTAGTTTGAGCTCCAGTCAAGTTCCATCCATTAAAGATTTGTACAGATGATATACTCGTATATGATAGATTTAATATATCAACAAAGTTGGAATGTCGGCATATAATACCAAAATAACAGTTTTTTCTAAAAGGAATTCTTACATATAATGTATGGTACTTATAAAATAAGATTTAAGATTCCGTCTGTTTGAGGAAACCTCCGAAAAGGCTGGACTGATTTTAACGGGAATTTTGCTGGCGGATAGCTATGTTCTCAAGTAACTTAGGCTGCTTTTAATATTTATTATTGGCATAGAAACGTGAATGACGAGGGTGAAACCGCGGGGTGCTGCAAATAAAAAACATTACCAGTTATTTTTATCTACAATAGCCACGACGAACAAATATACAGACAACCAAGTGATCCTATAAGGGTTACGTTTTTCCTATTAAAGATACAGAACCAAAAACAGATAATAAAATTTGAATTAATGCATTCTTACCGTATCTGTATGTTCGTGGAAAATGTGCAATGTTTCCAGGCGGATCGAGGCGATCAGGACCGTGCCGTCGCCGGCGGCCGTCGATACGCGGCTGCCGTCCGGCGAGAACTCGCAACTCACCGCCCACGAGTTATGCTCGAGAGAGTTCAGTTGTTCAGCACTTGCACTACCCAGAAAATGATTGCCATGTAATGGTTATAATGGTTATAAAAATTGATACTTTACTTATTCTAATATTAGTCTGATATTAATTGATTTTTTTATACATTTGCATGATGTCTGTTCTAACCATAATACAAGTTCTAACAAAAATGTTGGTTACCATAGTAAAATGTTTTACTCTAGTACTTACTCTGTTTTGGTCTGGTTTTTGACTCTACTACAATGGAGCTCTACTCAAAGAATAGTATCTGCACCAATATTATTGTTCTTCTACTCGAATGAATGTAAGCTAAACTCAGATAATAAATAAATATACACAACATCTCAAACATTTATCTGACTCCGAGATAAGTAATTTTAATTTCTATTTATACGGATATCAGATAACGATGATGAATTAAATATTACCACGCATTCATACACATACAGAGAAATAGTGAGAGAGAGAAGCACACACGCACACGCACTCGAACAAAATCATCCAATAATATGTTTCTAGCAATGAGTATTTATCCTTTTCTGTATCTAACAGAATTATATAAGTACTAATGCACTATAACATTTTAATAGAGAAGGATTTGTCTCCTAAAGTACTTTGTAGAATTGTAGAACTCATGTGTATGATTTTAAACGGACAATAAATTCGTATTATTAGAAACAGCCTAAGAAGCCTCAGTTGGAGAACACCACATTCCTGACGGTTATTCTGTAAGCTTCGACGGTGGCGATCAAATTGCCCTTCGTCTTCCATGACACACGACCACTCAGCGTACTCACATGTCAAATATCTTGACCAGGCCATCGTCAGAGGCAGTTATCAGCACCTTGCAGTCAGGGGAGAACGCTACACTCCTGACGATTTTGCTGTGAGCCTCGATGGTGTGGATCAACTTGCCAGAGCTGAGGAACACGCATACGCGTCCGTCTACCGCGCCACTCGCGATGTATTTATCACCTGGACTCTGAATTTTTGAATTTGGAACATGAACTTGAAGTGGTCGGCCATCTCTAGTGTAATACTGGGTACGCTTAAGATGGCCGCCTACCTTATTGTAATTTAGCATGACCGTAATCGGGTCAGGCACGCAAAGCAGCACAATACGCTCTACCATGCCTACTGAAACGGATCGTAAGCTTTTCGATCGAAAGGATCGATGCCCGTAAGCAACGTCCAACCGATAGATATCCCAGGTGCAGTCTCTCACACCTCTAGCATTGCGTTAACGTGTTTTGGTTTGGCAATGTCGCATATCAAGCACTGAGCGCCGAGTCCTCGCCGGTGGCACGTCATGGTGACGAAACGGTCTAGTATCCCACTAGTTTCATATTATTCAATACAAATAATATTTTTTTGCCTATCACGATCTTATTACGTTTATGGTTTGATACGGTATAGCAGGCAAAAACCTTTCTGGTTTACATCAGCATCTGTAACGCGCGGTCTGCTGCTGCCGCGTACATATGAGTCTCTAATAGACATAGACGATTAATTATTACATTATATGTGCGCAAAGTTCTAGGAAACTAGTATTTTTTCATATTTATTGTTATTGTTTCCACAAGGCCAATAATTGTCAATGTAGCAACATTGACAATTATTTCAATTATTTTATTCCACAAGGCCAATAATTATTGGCCTTGTGGAAACCTATATTTACCACAAACGCACAAATACAGCTATAGAGACGTGTCCAACGCGCGGATCACAACGAGCATAAGCAAACTATTCCTACACACTCTGTCCTAAATAACATCTATATATATATATATAAACACATTTTTAAATCATGAGAAGATTGATAGAAATCATTGCCAGATTTCGATACTAAATTACAAGTGCAAACTACCTGTTACGTTTTCATTGCCAGTAGGTAATTGAATTTTGATAAAATTAAAACAGTTTTAGCTCTTGGGAAGAACCTAATAGAAGACGAAGAGTAAGACGCGGAGATAAAATACCTTCTTTTCTGAAACTGATACTAACCCAAGCAACACACACAGCAAACTTGCCCCTGGTATCCATGGTTGCTGCAACTTTCCCATCTTTGATTGAATAGACAATAACTTTGCCATTGTGGCTTCCAGTGGCCATGTGTGTGCCACTCGTCGAGAACTGCACCTTCCATGTGTCTGTGGCTCCGGTCTCCACATCATAGACTTTGTTTCCCGAAAGCAAGTCCCATAATATGAGTGAAGAGTCCAATGATGTGCTCGCTATACCTAAAATGGTACTTAAGTTTATTATTTTTTGCTTGTGAATTTATATTAAACTTAGCTGGTTTGCAACATATTTGTCCTGTCTATGTTTATCATATAAAAAATCCTGTGACTATAAATTGAGATATATCCCAATAGTTTGGGAAGTCTGAGGCCTGTAGTACAACTTTTAACGAACCCAGAGTTCAGAGTTGCATTTGAAATAAACATGTAACTGTTTTTGAACAAATTTATAATTGTCATATCAACTATATCACTCAAGTTGGAACAAACAGTAAGCAAAAACTATTGGTTTAGCAATTTAGAATTTTATCCTAACAAATACCATGACACTTAAATTTTATATATAAAGATTACTCCTGCCTGCACGACGAGAATATGTGTCTGCTATTATAAAAATGATTTTAAAGCTATGTTCATAACATTTTCATATTAGCAAACACACATTCTCAGTGTACAGGCAGGAACATAGAGAGCAAAAAATACTTTTCCATGAATAGCATTGCAAGTCAAGTTGTGGGTAGATTAATAGACCAGTTAATAGTTGTAAGTACACTTTAACTGGCTCATATAAATAATCACTTTTATTTCCTAACATATACTAAGAGATTTAATGCGATTGGCCTGCTTAGGTGGTTTGACGATCTTTATTCTATATTTACAAAGTAACTTTCAGAACCAATTTTCACAGTGGAATAACAATAAAAATATATTATTAAGTTCTTTAATTTATCATTATCTTACAATATTCTAAACATAGCTAGATTATATATATTTATAGGTAGTTGTCAGAAACATAAAATATAAACATACCTCCCAGGAGGTAATTAATGGGTTAACTAATATTTTATTAACTAATACTCACTGTACCCATCTGGACTTACTGCAACAGATACAACTGCCATAGAGTGTCCCTCCAGAGTGTGAAATAGTTCCAGTTTATTATCAATAACAGTCCAAACCTTTACCAGGCAATCTAGACCACCAGTTACAATAAACTCTTTTGATGGACCTCTGAAAGATTTACAACTACTCTATAAAAATTTTATGTTGTAATTTCAATTTGAGCTGATAAATGATAATGTAACATTTTTGATTCAACTAATATTATAAATTTAAATTTAATAAAACTATGTTATTAAATAAAACCTTTCAACGTAATTATTAAACTTTTACATCAGAATACTTTATGAAATGTGAGCAACATTTTGACATATGTTGTGTTATAACTTAAACTATGATAAGTATAAAGCCAAGTATAAGAGAACATTACATATTTCTAGTTCCAATGCAAGGATTTACCTTATGCAATGAAAACCAAAATCTAGAATAGATAAAGAACACTCAGTCTTTTTTCTGATGACTTCCTACTAAGTGGTTAGTAAAAATAAATTAGTTTATACTCAATAAATTTATGTTTATATTATGTAGGTACATAAGAGGGCGAGTCAAATATTTCCCTTAAATAAAATATCCGAGAAACTTGCTGCACTGTTTTAATTTAACATTATCTGCTTTTAATTTTAATAAATATGTCGCGTAAACTATGCAATGTAAATATAAATAAATTATTCAGGAATACTTACCGAGGATCCTCAGTCATACATAAACTAGTCCAGGCACAACAGTATATAGGATCTTCATGGGCATTTTCTTTCTTGTATAGTATGGAATACTAAACAAATACTGAATGTAAATATAACATATTGGTTGAAACTAATAAATGATAAAAAATATACTTACAGCTCCTCCAGCAGGCATACTGACATTCATAAGGCTACGATATAAATAGTACTGGTAATATGTGTGTGAGTTACACTATGTGTGTTACATTAATTATTGGAGTAATTTCGTTAAAGATTTCTTAATAACCCTCAAAACATTTCGAACTTATACGTCACTATGACTTTGACAGTAACGTAAAAGTTCAGAAACAGTGTCAGATTAAAGTTAGAATGGTTTTCAAAACAAATAATAATACCATTGACATTAAATTTTTATATTCAAACCGTAATTATTACACTTTTAAGATTAAAGCGGACAGTCATAGATATTTATACTTTTATCTGCAGAAACGGACACGATTTTATTACTTTCAGCATTGAATTTCACTCCCCATACCTGTAAAAAAAAATTTATAATATATTGCTCTTCTGGTATGAGGATTATTTTAATTGTTTCTCAAAATGTAAAAACTTGCAGAAAAACTTAATGAAACTATTTATAACAACTACCTGATCAGTATGTTCCTTAAATACATTTTGACACTGCATACTATCAAGATCCCACACTCTGACAGTACTGTCAGAACTTCCTGATACAAATCTCTTGCCATCAGGAGAGAAGGCCACTGACAACACCCAGGAGGCATGTCCAGACAATGTGCCTGCTAAGTTAGCATGCACCCTGAAAATATAGACTTTGTGTAAATAGCTATTTAACTATCCTCAATATCCTGTTTTTCTAATAACAGACGAACTCTACCTCACACTGAGGATTCTATAGATGACAACTACAACTACACCACTCATTGTACTAAAATGAAATAAAATTATTAATTCAAGTCATATATAGAATAACCTACAATTCTATTATTATAAGCTAAATTGTGTGTATGTGTACTATAAGATGTAAAAAAATAATGTCTCATGAGTTTAAAGTCTATGCAATGAGTACTTACACGTCATACAATTTCATATGACCATCATCGGAAGCAGTCAAAAGGAGCTGTGAATCTGGAGAGAAGCAAAGGCTCCGAATAGGCATAGCATGGCCTTCTAATGTATGTACAAGTTTACCTTGCGCTACATCAAATATGTTAATGATTCCATCCAAAGCTCCACTTGCTATGTATTTACCATCAGGGCTCTGAAATTTAGAAAATTTAATTCATTAAATGTAACTAAAGAAAATTTTATACAATTTTTATTAAGATTCTTATTTTATTAATTAATAAAATAAGAACCTTCAAAATTTTATGAAATGAATTCAAAATCTATCATAATTTAATGTAAAATTATGTGTTTTTTTATTCAGTTTTATTTATAATTTAAAAAGAAATTGAAAGATTTTTTAAAAAATTATGTTAGTAGATTAAATTATTAGTAAATTATTAGTAGACTTAAACTGTAAACAAAATCTATCATAAAAAAAAATAATGTTCTTACATATGCAACACTAAGTGTAAATTTTCCTCTAGTGTCAAGTGTTTGTTCTTGTTTCCCACTTTCTACACTGAATATTAATATTTTTCCAGCATTACTACCAGAAATCACATGTTTTCCATCTGGGGAGAAGTCCAATGTCCAAACATCTGTTGCTCCATTTTCAAAAGTCTTTAACTTGTCACCTGTGGCCATGTTCCAGAGTATCAATGAGGAATCTTGAGAACTACTTGCTAATGCTGAAATAAAATTTAATCCAATTCTTTTTTAATCATACAACATACTAAATAGTCATTTATATAATTTAACAATATTAATAACCTCTTTAGTGGTCTCCAATGTCATCAATAGTTACTTACTTTTTCCATCAGGGCTAACCGCTACAGATATAACACCAAGGGAGTGCCCTTCCAACTGATGTTTCATTTCCAATTTACCATTTTCCAATTGCCATATCTTGACTATATCGTCAAGTCCTCCAGTGATAATATAGTTTTCTGACCCTTCTTGAGAATGATTAGAATCACTAAAAGATAATGTCAATAACTTTCTTATAAGAAGCTCTGTGCAAAACATATATACAGGTTAAGTCGAACTTACTGTGAGATTTCGATGTTTTCATCATCTTTTGGTTTGTTATTTCCAACCTTACTCCACCCACAGCACCAAATGGAATCTTCATGAGCATTTTCTTTTTTTAATTGCAAATAATACTGCAAATGAAAGAACGGTAATGAGCTTAAACCGGTAATATTAATCGTTTTTAATTATAGCACACAGATATATAAATATATATATATATATATTACCAGTGTAGTGATTGACATAATGACTCAAAGTATGTTTGATCTTAATTACGATAGGTTAGACTACTTTATAATTCACAGAATGCGAAAAGTAATATGAGTTATCAAAATCAAAATAAATTTGACAGTTTTGACATGACCGTAGACTCGATGACATGTGTCACAATGACGTTATTTTCCCGTCTACGGAATTGAATCTATGACTATAAACTATAAGCACAACTAAACGTACTATAAGTTGATATTATTTAAAAGAGTAATATAGTTTAATACAATTCTGTCAAAATTGCACCTTGAATTAATTATAAGTAATTGGACACATTTACTCTTAAATAATTAATAAAAAAATATTAAATAGTCTAATATAAACAATTGCGATTTTTTTATAAATTTGTGTCATTTGGTCTGTAACTTTATGAATAAAAACGCAATATTCTGCATACGTTAAGTAACAGAGTATATCACTCAACATTACATTATTTTAAATTATGGTTTATAAATAAGTGTATTTACTAAAATTATTGAAATTAAAATGTTATTTTTTTTATCAGTTTAGGTTCTTTTTTTATTTATTCAAGTTAGGTTTTTACTTTACAAAAGAGCATACTCATTTCAAACACTTACAGAAGCTCATGTTTGTCTCTACCACACTCGAATGCTATGTGTTAAAAAGTTTTCAGCAGGAATAACGAAAAGATGTTGTAAACTCATTACAAGAACCATTAGAAGAAATCTTTTATTGCACCATGCCATAAAGCGAAGCGGATTTTTTTTATCTTACTAAAAATATACTTGATTAACATAATATTGATACGTGTAAAAATATTAAAACAATTATATTGTCTCGTTCTCAATAAAAATGTGAATTGTATTTCAACTCTGATTGAAATATAAACTTTGACTAATTTTGAAAAATCTACAGTATGTTTCGCTAGCTATCCGCTGGATTTTAGAGTTGGCAGCCCTGGTGCAAATTGACAAACAGAATAATGGCGTCTACTATGTCGTGACGAATGGTTCTGCGCGTCACGTCAGTCAACCAAATACATTTTAATTTGCATTGTGTTTTTTGTGTAATATTCACGATAAAGTTAAAAAATGGCTGTATCTAAATCAACTAATACATACAATCGCCAGAATTGGGAAGACTCTGTAAGTTTTAAAGCAACTTATTTTTTTTCCCAACCTGTTCTAGATTAAGGATTTTTAATTTTGTGGTTACTAATGCTATTTTTTTTTTCAGGACTTTCCAATTCTGTGCCAAACATGCCTTGGAGATAACCCCTATATTCGAATGGTTGGTAATTTTCTATCACTTTTCAACTTTTCTATTCTGTATCTGCGAATGTGTTATTTATTAGTGACAAAATTTTTACGTTACAGACCAAGGAAAAATACGGAAAAGAATGTAAGATATGCGCACGGCCTTTTACTGTGTTTCGTTGGTGTCCTGGGGCACGGATGCGTTTCAAGAAAACAGAAATATGTCAGACTTGTTCAAAACTGAAAAATGTTTGCCAAACATGTCTTTTAGATTTGGAATATGGGCTTCCAATCCAAGTTAGAGACGCAGCACTTAAAATACAAGATGATCTACCACGTAATGAAGTTAATAAAGAATATTACATACAGAATTTAGATAGTCAAATGTCGAAATTTGACCCTAGCCAACCTAGTAATTCTGCATTGAAGTCTAAGGGCGCATCAGACTTGCTACTCAGGCTAGCACGTACAGCACCATATTATAAACGAAACAGACCACATGTGTGTTCATTCTGGGTGAAAGGAGAATGTAGAAGGGGTGAAGAATGTCCATACCGACATGAGAAGCCTACAGATCCTGATGATCCGCTTGCTGACCAAAATATCAAAGACAGGTAATTTATACTGTTGTTTTTTATTTAATCTAATATACTCTCAAGTCGAAAGTCTTTGATTGAGGTGTGTTATTAGCTATGACATGGCAGCAAAACATGGTCTCTTAACATTGACCTTATAAGCCAACTTTACAATAACCCAACAAGCTATGGTGATCAAATCTTCAGATCAGTAATAGAACCAAAGTCAGTAATTTAGGCCATCGAATTAGTTGATTGAAGTGGGCAGAGCACTTGGTATGCAGAACCAATGGCCGTTGGAGTCATACGGTTCTGGGTACTGGTACCGGTAAGCATAACTTAAGCCAGCATGATCCTGCTGTTTTAGACAATCTGGCTAAAACAGCAGGATCATGCTGGATGTAGGCCACATACATCTAGTCATACATTAAAGCTGATCTATTTATGATGATACAACCTACAGCTGATATGATGATGATTTATTGTAATTCAAGTCAAGATCAAACTTTATTGTAGATAAATTGGTTACCAAAATCACATACTCAATGTGGTGTCAAATATATTCGTGGCAAATTGTATATGTATATTTGTTCATATTTTGTATTTTAATAACAATAAATATTTGGTATATTTCTAGATATTATGGTGTCAATGACCCAGTAGCTGAAAAATTGATGCGTAGAGCTGCTGCTATGCCTGCACTACCTCCTCCAGAAGATAGAACGGTTACCACACTGTATATTGGCAATTTACCTGACAATATTACTGAGGAGGAACTGAAGGGCCACTTCTACCAGTATGGGGAAATAAGGTAATTTCTAATTAATTTGGTGTCTACTAATGTTATTTGTGTACCATTGTTAATTGATAAGTTGCTATTCTACAAATTTGGTTATGGGAAGGAGATTGACTGTATTTAGCTGTATAATCTAATACAGGATGGGTATAAGTATATTATTTTATCTTTTAATTTTTAGGTCTCTAACATTAGTGCCACGAGCACAGTGTGCATTTGTGCAATACACTACAAGGACAGCAGCTGAGCATGCTGCTGAAAAGTCATTCAATAGATTGGTCATTGGTGGCAGAAGACTTACAATAAAGTGGGGCAAGTCACAAGGTATATTGTACAGTTTAATATGTACTTGATTTCATTAATTTCCAAGTCAAAATCCATCAAGATTTATTACATATTACAAAACAAAATTCTCTACTACATGGTAATCTTAAATGCAACTCTATGGATTTTCATGTGGTATTCACCAATAGTGATTCTTCAGGAAGATTTAAGTACATAATTTGTTAAGATTTTTGTGTACCTTGGCTAAACTATTAGAGCTATAAACAAAAACACTGCCTAAACCCTTGAGTTTTACAAAACAATTTATGATGGTATATTCTTTTATATTACAAAAAAATTGCTCATCATAAATTTTTTTGTAATTATGACCATCAGGCCATCATTGGAGTTAAATTTTCTATACCTTTATTTCTATTTTTTATGTGGTAAATGTGCAAATTGGGCAAATACAGTGTTACACATTAACATTTTGAATGTAATAGATACCTTCAGCATTATATGTGCATTACATTAGAATAAAATTTATGTGAGTTCTCACAGCGATGACTGGAATAGTTTGATCCATTTGCTGAAATCTGGCAGATTCAATAATGTCGCCTACAAATTAGTCAGATGCAATTTTAACTAAAACCTTCTCTACTGATTATATAACATATTTCACCATTTGAAGTTTACGTCTTTTCAGAGTAACATAGGTTATATTACATTTTCTGTAAACTCATGCGAATCTTCACCAGGTTGCTAGTTTAAAAACCTGATTGCATTCTAATAGACTTTTCTTCATCTCTTCCAATTGTTTGAAATGTACATTTGGGACTATTAAAACTATGCAGTTATTTGCAAGTTAATTATTAATTATGTTTTTATTGAAAGTTTTAATTTATAATATCATTGTGAATTAACAGGTCGTCAAGGTATGAACGAGAAGAATGAAGTGGCTCCAATGCTGGAGCCAGTGCCTGGATTGCCGGGAACTCTACCTCCACCTCCAGCCTTCCTGCACCCGTTCCCACCTCAGGTATATATATATTTATATACATATATAAAAACTTATGTCTGTACATATGAAATTAACTAAATATATAATACCCTCTGGTGGCGCTGAAATTTACGTGAAAATACTTATAATAATAATAAATTAACACAACATCTCACCTCTCAAAAGATTAAAGCACAATCACAAGGCTACTTATTTATTAAAATTTTTATTTAAGATTATAATATCAATCTCGATTTTAATTCAGTCGTGTTCACAAGAGATATCGTTCCTCAGATGCCGCCGCCGCCGAATCGGCCGAATGACTTCTTCAACCTTCACCATTACGGTGCGGGGGTTGGCGTAGGCGTGGGCGTGGGCCCGGCCTGGGGCGCGTGGGCGGGCGTGGCGCCCCCCGCGCCGCCAGCGCCCCCAGCCCCTCCCGCGCCGCTTCACTATCCAAGTCAGGACCCAGCGCGCCTCGGTGCGCATGCGCACTCTAACACACCGCAGACGTAACACACGCTACAAAGGAGTGAAGGAGCTAGTAAAATCAATGTGTTGGTGTTCTCTTATTAAACCTGCAGATGAGATTGTCCGGTGCTGTTGTGTTCTGCGGCCCAACTACTTGTGCATGTCTTGCGAATCACCCATGTTAGGGTATTGTTATTTTTAAATATAACTTTTTTAATTGTGACAGTTTGTTTACCCGCACGATCGAGTGCCTATAGATTACTAAAATGTAGCACGGCTGTTATTAATGTCTTTATTTGTCATAAATATTAAAAAGAAAAACCTATTGCTTGTGTCAGAACTTTCTCGCCAGGTTGATTTATGTTAAATATCTAATTCATTTTGTTAGTGGTGTGAATGTGTAGGGTTTTATGTCCCCAAATATTCATTAATGAAATGCAATTTTTTATCTCTGCAAGGTTAAAAATCTACAACAATACGCATTTCCGCTATCACTGCTGCAAGAATAATGTTAAGAAGATGCACAATAAAATATGACATTAACCATATATTATTAACACCAAGTCTAAAAACGTTGAATATTTTCAATCTGTTAATCTATAATCACATAGATTAACAGAAAGTGATAAAATTATTTCGAATTAGAAATAGAACAAAGTAATTAGAGACATATTTTGAGTAGAGGAGCTGAAAATAAGTTCAATATTATAATGTCAGCTTGGTCATAAATTTTATTTTCAAGTCATAATTAAACGGCCGTGCAGTGAAAGGTAATTTTAATTGAATTAAGGATCAACAAATGTTTGTTTAGTTATAAGTTTTATTATGTCTTGTACATAAAGTTAATTGAGATAAATACATGAGAAACTTATTTTTTTTTTCTTTTAGGGTAAATTAATAATACAATCAAATCGGAAACTATATTTATTAATAATTATAAGTTTAACATGACTTAATCGTTACAAAACAGTAAACATTTAGATAAACCTACACACCTTCTCTTACCATTATCTGGGTAAGGACGGTCTGGTAAATAATTTACATTACACTAGGCCCAGATACATAAAACCTACTTATTGAGTGTATCCTAATTAAAGACAGTCATGTAATATAAAGATATTAAGCAGTTTTAACTTTAGTCATTTTCAAAGCTGTATAGTCCAAATGACTAGTTAATAATTTATGCACATTAGCTTTCCCTTACTTTCTATTTTTATACATTGACATATCAAAGTCTCGTGCAATCTGAAGGAGTCTTTACAGGGCAAGAAGGTACACTTGGAAATATAATTAAGTATATGGTCCAAGTACATTTTAATATTGAATAATATCTTCAATTTGACGAATTCAATATGAATTGTTTATATATTTATTTAATTACAAAGGACGTAAATGTATTTATTTGTTAAATTTGGAATGACGACACTATCACTCTTTTAATAAAGACGAAAATAAGTTTTCATGTTACAGAAATAAAATAACACTGAACACCTTCCTAATACTTTACTAATACACACAAGTTCTTTAATATTTATATCATATACAGGCCCGCGCTATAGCATAGAAAATATTTCAAATGTCAATAAATTCTGAATCTAGTTTAATTGTGAGTAAATGGTTGTTTCCGAATTATATGTGAAATTTGATGTTCAAATGTTAAAGCATATGTAAGCTCATAAAGTCTTGAAATAAATACTTGACAGCTAACTAAATCCTTATCGTAAACAGCGACGCTATTGAATTTTAAACAATAGTAAAAATGCGCTACAAGATTTAACAATATTATGAAATTCACACAGCCATATCACATTTTGGCTGTACAAATAATAAATTTATGATTAACTGCTACTAATATTATTTTAATACAGTATGATGCTGTCTCCTCTATTTATATTTTATACTGTAATATTTATAATCTTTAATATTTAAACTTGCAGCAAACTGTATTAAATGACAATAATATACCTATGAACGAAGTCGTCGCTGGCAAAAATCTCAATATGTTATAAACTTCATTTTATATGTTTACAATAGATACAAAACAAACACAGCAGTGTACATATAGGTATAGTAGAGCATATAATTGAACAATAATTTGTGGTAGAATACACGTGCTATTTCGATCACAAACTGTATTATTACCACAACAATAAATTACATGATATAAAAATCTATGAAAATACGCCAGAATATGTGATTACCGCAGAGGCGATTTCAAATGTTCGAACTGTTTATGTATTTCCCGATATCCACTCCCCAGAGTCGATAAATGTAAATCATTAAACCTGAAACATAAACACAAACCTATCATTCAAATCGACCCATTACATAATTAAACAGATATATTTTAAAAGGTAGAGATAAAAATATTTTATAGAATGTTTCACTTTTAGATAATTTGATGATCTTTCAGAATTACCAGATATATAAAACATCCTGGTTTTCATTACGGGTGAGGCGATTTCGGGGACCACTCTCGACGTGCGGGAGGTTGATATGCCGATCACCGTGACCGATGACCGTGATATGCCGATCGAGAACATTTACAGAAGTGCTTTTTTTTTTTTTCGGACGAACCTAGTGCTGGACTACTCAGACGTCAATTCCAGCGCCACCGAAAAAGAGGGCGGGGCCTCTCATAGATGAGAGGACCGATGCCTGTAACAATCCTGCGTGCCCCGCGGCCGCGACCGCGCGTTTAGCGCGGTCGCGCCCGCAATGGCTCGCGAGATTTGAGCGGGACCGACGGCGTGACCGAGGGCGCCTCTAGAGGCTCGACCTAGGCTCGGTCGCAGTCGTTGGGGTTGAATTTACTATGAATGAATTAAATTAAAACAAAAGAGGACGGACAGATTGAGCCCGACAGCCCTAGGGCTGTCGGTTATCGCTCGTAGGGGCAGGGACTTCACGCGTTCGCCGGCGAACGCGGTGTACTGCTCTGTTGTACGAGTGCATGTGGAGTGTCAGTGGTTGAGTTGTGCCAGTGAGAGCGCGAGAAAGGGCTGCGAGTTTCGCGGTTATATTGTCGGGAGGGTCGTCTAAGACGTGACGCGGTCTACGAGATCGGACGTGTGAAGAGTGCGGTACCTAGTATCTGTTAGCGTTTGCGATCTGTGCGTTGACTGCAGCGGCGGCGGCTGAGGAGGCGGCCGTCTGCACGTGCTGGTTGCGCAGGATCTCCGTCGTGAACTCCGCCTGCGCCTTGGCCAGCGACGCGCCCGTCGACCGGTAGATGCGGTGCACCTGCCGACACACACGCACACGCTGCTCGTTTCGAAATAATAAAAGCGGAACTTTCCCGCCAAACATGATTCGACCGTTTCGGAGATTATTCGGAACGAATATCAACGAAACAAAACATAAATAATTTAATACGCATTTAGTAGAGACGCTATTTTGATCGTTGTATAAGGCTCGATTGTACACTCATTTGAAAAAAAACCGGGCACCTAAACAATGAAACATTTCAAATGTTACTATTGGTTTGTTTGATTGATAATTATAGGTAGTTTTACTTTCACAATTTTGTAAATTAATAAGCAAATAATCGTTTTCGACAGGATTATCATAAAATTTATGGGTTTTAATGCTAAAGTTCACTAGTAGTGTATGCTCGCTAGTACTGCATATGTTTGTGAAGTAAAAGTTAACAAAGTTTTTGTTTGTTTTTTCTTTAATAAAGTAAAAGCAGATATATGTTTAGTATCGAGTGTGACCTCCTCTAGCTGAAATCACAGCTTAAATTCGTCTGGGTATGCTAGCGAGGATATCCCGGATACTTGCTTGCGGAATACGTTCTTACTCCGCGGTAAATCATTCTTCAGCTCTCTAATGGTCTGCGGAGCCAGTTATACTGATCTCACTCGTCGTTTCAGATTGTCCCAGACATGCTCTATAGGATTGAGGTCGGGACTTCGAGCTGGCCAATCCAAACGACGAATGCCGACCTCTTGTACATACGCTTCCACATTGCCAGACGGGTGGGCGCGAGCGTTATCTTCCATAAAAATTGAGTCTTCGCCTAAAGCGGCCAATGCGGGTAGTGCATGAGGAATTAGAACTTCCGTTATGTATCAATGTCCAGTCAGTGAGCCGTTTTCAATGAAGACTAACTCTGTACGATCCATTGAATTTATTCCAGCCCAAAACATAATAGAGCCCCCACCATAAGGTGTGATTTCTTCAAAACAAGCCTCTGCAAAGCGTTCTCCTCGTCTTCGTAGCACTCGCCGACGTCGATCTTCACCGAACAGAGATATCCTGGCTTCATCGGAGAACAATACCCTATTCCAGTCTTCTTGAGTCCATGTCTCACAATTTAGAGCAAACCTAAGCCTGGCAACTCTGCGTTCACCGAGTAACTTAGGGCCGCGGGCCGGGCGATGACTGCGTATATTGGCCGCGAGAAGCCTCCTCCTGACCGTCCATAAACTTATATGCACATTTCTTACTTCTTTGAGGTTGTTTCTAAGGTCCAAATACGAAGACTTGCGATTTCTCAATGCGCGACTCACAAGAAAACGATCATCCCGTGGTTTGGTACATGGTTTTCCTCCAGAACCAGGCCTTCTCTCGACGGAACCGGTGTATTGATATCGCTGCCAGGTCCTTTGAACCGTCGAGCGACTCACACTTAGCCTTTGAGCCACGAAGCATTGGCTGCAAACCTCTTCGAGCAGCGCAATAATTTTGGTAGCTTTTACCATTTTCTCTAACATTATTGAGACAGCTAAACAGAAATAAATGAAGCTTTGACAATTAAGAATATGAAATAAATTCTTAAAAATTAACTGAAAGTTATGAACACCGATATTATGTTTGGAATTTCGCACCAAAAATGTAGCATAAAAAGTGGTTTTCTGTAAAAACGAGCATCAAACGAAAATTTGAATTTAGAACGTGCTGTTTTAAACACCACGGCATTTTTAAAACCGGCCAGTAACATGCACAAATGATTGAAATCATTTTGGTACCGTATTTTTTTAAAGAAGAATCAAAATCAAAACCGCACGTGTCTTTTGCAAATGAGTGTATTCATTTGTATATTTCTATTCTCGTCTAAAAGGGCGTGTCAAAAAGAAAGGTTTATAGGACGGCAATTAATTTTATAGTTAAATTATCTTTAAAAGTTCAGTTTAATATATTTTTCAGATCTTTTTTGAGAGTACTATGAAACTTTGTTCTGCTCTGTTGTCATTTTTGACATGTCCTTTTTATAATAGGTTCCCTGAGATTTGATTTGATTTCGAAACCGAAACTGGTTTATTCTTTAAACATCATAACAATGATTTAATTTAAGAATAAATAAAAAAAGAATAAAGTATGAAGATTAGGGCTATGCATTTCACACACAAGTGCAAACATAAATAGTATTTTTGTTACGAAAACTAGCCTCAATATTTGTATTAAAAATGCTTGAAACATTATTATAAAAAAGTTATTATATTAAAATAACATATTCTGGATATGCAATAGCCTACCTTCGCTATAAGCATGACATCGGCGACGATGCAAGTGATAAAGCCGATGGTGACCAGCGTAGTGATGATGCCGGCCGCGATACTTGTCTGGTACGCGGTGATGCTGGTGATTAGGCCACTGGAACGTACAATAGTCATTGTATGAGCGCTGGTTAAGAATGCATTGTATCAGGATAAACAAAATTCTCTCTCGGGGCCTTTATCTAGCAGGGCACCTTTTACGGTTGAAGATAATGACACAAAAAATATTTGATGTGTGTCAAATACAGTAGTTATTGTTGTCAAATACCGGACATATAACAATCACCATCATATTATTATACCAGCCATCAGAAGTCCACTGTTGGATGTGGCCTACATCCCCAAGAAAGGGGTAATTTAATTATTTATTAGTATTTAGCACTAGGCAAGCGTATTGGTAATCGCGGAGCGCAGCTTTTACGACGGAGATGCTGCTGCCCATCCCCCCCCCATGTGTATTTCAGCTACACTGTTTCGGATGGATATAACGCAATCTGTCGGTTCTTGTACCTTAGTCGCCTCTTACGACACCTGGTACAGAGGGAGGTACCATACTACTCTGCCGGTACCTCACGGCAAGTTGGTCGCCGGATTTGAATTATTATTTTAGTTCTAAATAAATATATGTAGTTAAATAGTGTAAATAGCCATATGTATGTTTATTTATTGGTCTACGTCGGGAGTAAAGGTATCTAAAACCTATTAATTAGCTACCGATTTCTATCGATTTGAATATTTTACAAGTGACGTCACAGCGGATAAAGAAACAGTGGCATGCTCAGTATATTAGCGGTTAAAATAAACACCAAAACATTCCTGAATTAAACTATTTATATTACTATCTAGTAGGAAAACTATATTTGTAGCCTAGCCATTATATTAGGTATTCGGAATAATTTTTGTAATATCAATTTATAAATTAATTTTAATTATTATTTTACCCAAAACATTACTGCTTATGCAACCAAACTTTTTAAACCTTTCTGACTATGCTTTTCACCACTGTCATTTTATAGCTTATATTAACGTTAACTTAAATAATTGCTTATAAACACGGTAAATAAGATGTAGACAATATTAGAGAAAACTACCCTAAGTTCCACACAAACTTAAGCATGCAAATAGTTGGTATAATGCAACCAACCATAGACTAACTATGAATCAAATCTCAATTTAATAAGTGAAACATGACAGAATTGGGAACAATAAATTAAATAAGGACAACATTTTCTTATTATGTACTATCTAGAGACAGATATCATACAAAGATATGCTTTGCTTGGTTGATCACTATTACTTATTTCTATTAGAACATTCGCATTGCTATGCTCCGGTTTGAATGGAGAAGGCAATCAAATTTCTGGGTAATTAATTTTAAGTCGAAAAATTGGCGCGTTACACTGACCAACACACGGCTATATGCGCATTTGCCAACTTAGTAATATTTACAAAAAAATATACGATATGTACATGGTCGAATAGCTTACCACGAGCCTCCACCAGTGAATCCGATAGACTGGATAACAGTTATCACGATTTGGAACAGGAATATGAAGAAGAACACCATGAAGTTGAAGGAGGAGTCGCTCCTGAACGCTTTGTAGATGGGCCGGTACCAGCAGATGAAGCTGAAGGGCGTCAGCAAGAGGAAGTAGAGGATCGAGAGGCCAAAGGTCGAAATGCCGGTTTCGAATTTGACGAACATCAGCGACATGCCCCCGATTATGTTCAGCGCCAGGATAAGCGCGTGGACTGAAAATTGTATTCACGATATGAGACAAAATATCTAGTTATAATTATTAATTGTAATACCTAATAATTACGTAAATATACTGTTTATTACACATATTATCTAAATATATGACTTATGTATTTTTAATTAGAATCACAACTTTCTTTTATGGCAGTTTAATTTAGGAACCTTATATTGCTTACATACTTTGGAATTTATAAGTTATTACTTTAATAAGTGAACACCTTTTAAAAAAAATGTCGTATCTCACTCTCCATATTGCCAAATAACTTTACTATTATAATGTTGAAAATTTATTGGACCGTAGATACACAGTGATCATAGCCATACAAAATATACCTGCCAGTCCTACTATAAATAAATACAGTATTATATGAGTAATTTTTTTATTTTTTTTACTACCTTGTCAGATAACAATTTCACTAAAGATAAAATGTGACGTATAACAATAAGAATCATTGTTGGTATTAAAGATATCAATTAGTCACTAAACTAGTAGGTACTCTGTATTGACATTGTCAATAGATTTGCTGGAACATTGACTCAATCACTCAATGCACAATTGCAAATGCAATGGCATGCGTAATTCTAGGTTTGATATTTAAATGGCAAAATAAATTTTTTAATCTATCGTTGACCTATATATGTAGGTACGTACTACACGTGATAAGACATTTAAGAGTCCTTAATTTAATAAAAAGGAGTTTAATATATGCATAGCATTTCTGGCATTGAGACTTTTCAACTTGTTATTAGAAAATAACAGCTAAGAACACATAGCTAACATTATTGTTCGTGCCTGTATTCCCAGTTAGAAGTTTATCAAACTTCCTGGTAAAAAAACCATGTAGGTATAAAAGTCATTTCATGTCATTTGCCATTGCCTGCTGAATGATAGCATCCTAACAATATCTATATTTATTTTGCATATTTTAGTGCATCAACACTTTAAGCAGCCTATGGATCAATTCAACAATGGTACATGCATACTTACACATCCACAAGTGGTACAGATGACGCACGATCCTCTGGAACTCAAGTGGAATGTCCACGTTGATGTCCTGATAGAAGCATGGTTGCACGGGGCAGAAGGCGGGCAACGGCGGCCAGTTGTTACGGCGGCCTGCCGACCCCGCGCGCAATTCCGCTTCACGCCTTGCTAGTTCCTCCGCCTTACGTTCCAGTTCCTCCTGCCGCCTCTGCAGGTCAAGTTCCGTTATCATTGTAACCTGTAGCGGTCTGGTAACGTCGTGGTTTGGCATATTGTTGATCGACACCACTGATAGATTAAGATTTATGATTGGATCTTTTTTAAAATACCATAACCTTTTGGTTTAGTAAAATTGGCACAATACAAATATAAAATATAAATGTTGCCTGTAGCTCAGGTCTTAATTTGATTCAAACGCCTGACGTTGACTTGACGTATAAAATGATCATAGCGAAAATTATGCATCCCACTCGTTTTGAAGTGAGGATGTTCTTGGATCCAATTAGATAACATCATAGATATAGTCACTTCAACTGAGTACTGAGTAAAGCTAAAAGTATGAATAAATTGTCCTGCAATTAATATTTGATGAAATATTGTACCCTGAAAAATGTGTGAAACTGTGTATGTAAGTAAAGAAAATAATTTAGTGAAGTGATCTAATTGTGTTTAACAAACCATTAACAAAACAACATAATATGAGTGCTAGTTTTGTCACAAGTTTATTCACATGTATTTTTAAACTAGACTACAAACAGAAAGATTAAACAAAAATTTTCTGAAATAATGATGTATAGATAGATAATAAACAGTTTTAATTACCTTTAACTCCTTTGTGCACATAAAAAAGCAAAGTGCAGGTTATTAACATGCATTTCAATATTTTTACTATTATCAATATTTATACTTAATATATTAGTTACTATAATGACAAAAATACTGATTCACTTATATTTATCAAACCAGTTCAGATCTCCATATAATCAAAAATTCTTTGATTTTTATTACTATATATATATACTATATATAATATAATACTATAGTTTTATTACTCACTCAATCATTTTTCATATCCGTCTAATGAAGAAGAGAGATAAATAGCAAGATTGTCAATGGATTGATCAATTCCTTGTGATAGAATAAGTATAAAACAACAATGTTTTATTCTCAAACTAAGGATTTCCCTGGACTAGAAATACCAGAATCTATGAAAATACTCAGATTCCACACACATTATAAAAGACCATTTTACTATTGTTATATTTATACCAATACCAGGTTAATCGGACCATTTACCAATCTTTAATCAATGAGAATTTATAGATCTAATTAAAAAAATCGCACATATTTATGTATTTTTAAATTAGTTGTGTGAAGTGCATTTCATTTAAAATTGATATTTTTCAAAACAGTGATAAAATTCACAATTCATATTTTGTACTAGCTAATTTAAAAGCTTGTGTGTATTGTTCTATTATTGCGTAAATTGTGACTAATAATATATATTTGACATGTAGTAGATATCAATAAAATAAAAATTATAATATTCTCAAAGGCTGCAGAAAGAAACTCGTGTAATCATCATGACAGGATTTTAATATTGTTGATGATACTTCAATACCGCATATGTAGCTGAAGTTAATAAGGTCCAATTTCCATCTTTTCTAATTGAATTTTCAACATTATTTACAATTGCTACTTACGCTTATTGCATTATCCTCATGATGTTGTTGATGATATACCATATTGTCGATGATATAATGTATCATCGACGATAGGGTCAATTTGGAACAGTCTTCAGTAGCAATACTAAAATTGGATAAAACTAAGTTTTCTGCTACATAAAATTTTCTGTCAATTTACATATTATTGGTCATAAATACAATTCTTGCTAGAAACAACACAAAACAATTAATTCCTTGTAACTTTATTATTTGCTTCCTAAAAAAAAGCTTCTTTTCATTATATTTAAGCTGTTCATAACAAATATTATTGAAATTGAATCCCTTTTTACTTGAAACTATCAACAAAAGTCTAAAATAAATTAATACAAACATTTTTACCTATACGACTCTAACTCAAATGAAAGTTTTGATAATTGATATTATCTGAATACCTAATGTATATATTATTAATATTCCTTTTTAAAAACTGTCGCACCAATATCTTATAAAATATGGTTACAAATAAGTTACTATTTACAAGAGTTAGTGGATAGGGCATACCTGAAAGTCTGCAGTGGTGAAGTTGGGAGGGGGACCCGGAGGTTGCTGTTGTGGTTGAGCAGGCCTTGTGTACTGACCACTGCTTGGTGGTGACACTGCCTGCATGATCGCAGGCTGGCTGGGCTGCTGTGGTGGCTGATTAACAATTGACATTATTGAACTCTTTGTTTTACAACTTTACTTTTATTTTTGAGGAAGGGATGATAAATGGTATAAGCAATTTTTTTGCTCCACAAGACAATATAACACTATCACTTTACGAAAAATAAATTTAATATTTTTCCTATCTTTTTTCAAATGCTTGTAGCATTTGAAAAATTGTTATTAATCTTCAATTTCACAATGACATTCAACTCTGTGTTCACATACAGGCAGTGAACACCATAGTTTCCAAAATCATTAGTACTATACTAGACATTATCACCCTTAGTGCAAAAACAAGGTATGTAATACACATTTATATAAACTAATTTCAGAAATATCTTACAGAAGACATGTAATGACTTATTGTTAGATTACTTGCTAAATATACTATCAAAATGATGATTGATGTGAAATCAGTGGGATTTTTATTGTTAAATCATTTGATTTAGATATACTTGTAATACAACACATGAAAATGTATATGTACCTTATATGTAATTCCTACTAATATTATAAATGCGAAATTAACACTGTCTGTCTGTTATGCTTTGCCTCTTAAAAGTCTCAACTTATTTTAATGAAATTTCGCACAAATAATCTTTAGACCGTGAGAAAGGACATAGGCTATTTTTTTATTGGAAATAAGGGTTGTAAGGGGCCGAATAGGGGGATGAAAAATTGTATGGAAGTATCGCTATTTTTAGAGCTAGAAACTTGAAACCTATTTGTCATGCCATTGATTCAATATAAATAAACATGACATTTAAAGTTTATATAAGTTAAGGTAAAGTCATGGGTACTGCTAGCATAATATAATGTGTAAAAGTACATACTTCATATACATGCTACATACAAGTGTAACTAATAAAATATGCACTGTAAAATCATTTGCAAAGTGTATGCTATATAATGTATTTCTTAACAACAAAGAATACTGTAGATTTAACACATATTTAATAATTTACATCTATTATAAAGACAAGACTTAAGTTACTTTATTTAACAAATTTAACTGATTTTCAGTTGTTCTGAAATCATCATGAATATTCTATGATTGCTAAAACTACCTGTCATAAAATTAACATCAATATTCAATTGTATTGCATGTAATTAAATGCAATTGAGTAAACAAATTAATAGTTGATAACAAGAAGCCATTAATCTCTGTACCGTTGACCGTTTCATCGACTCCCACAAAATCTACTTATGACTAATGAACAAGATTTACCGTAGCTTGATTAGCATTCTGTTGCCCATCGAAGGGATTGTAGTCGTCCAGGCCTCGGGTAGCATTGTTAGTACTTCGAGCTACTTGCTGAACAGAGGGATCCTGAAATCAAACATGTATTGTAATGCGACAAAACCATAAAAACAATCCCTTCTTTTGAGCGCTACTTACAGCAAATGGGTTGTCTATGGTTGGATCGCTAAACGGATTTTCCTCGAACTTAGACATTGGTTACAGTTTAATTACGCCAGTTTAAAATTGTCTACATACACAGAACACAAAAGAAACGATTGATTAAGTATGAAATATGTATTTTTAGCTCACTAGGAGATAACAATCGACCGAAATGACAGTTTGGTGATGGTGACGAAAACTGACAGCTAATATTCTGTGTTGCTAGGTGAAATAGTAATACAGCTGCGTTCGGGAAGCAGTACAATAGTGTACAAGAACCAACAATTTGTACTTTTTTCCATTAAAAATATTAGTAAAATAAATTGTAAAGTCAAATTATCGCTGATATACTTATTAATTTATACATCTCGTTCATATCCAAATCATTAAACATGATTTTTATAGCAAACTATAAAAGTCCATTACAAAACATCTTATGTTATGCCTATACTGTACACAAAACTACAAATCAAACTGTTAAAAATTTCATTTTAAAATTTTTAATTGCACTTTAAAATTAATGCCAATTGCAACATTCTAACAGATTTGGGCAGGTTTCTAACCTGCCCAAATCTGTTAGAAATGCTGAATGGGTCTCGATGACAATCTTAACCAAATAGCATAAATTAGTTCCTTTAGTAAATAATGAAAAATTTACAGTCCTCGTTTGATTGGTTTCATATGTTTTTGTGGCATCGCACAACTTAATGAACAATGTCATTTAAATACGTTGCAGAATGTATATTAAGCTTACAAAGGTTTTAAATTGCTGCGAATATGTTTAAGAACCCGACACAACTGTCGGAGCAGTAGTCTCGGAGTTCACCACCTAACTCCGAAAAGATCTTCCTTATTAGTTTTCGTTTTTCCACTGAGGAGGTCATATGTTTACGACCTCTATTTTTTACCTACGAACGAAATGGCGGTAATAGTGTACTAGTATTATATATAGTTCGAAAATTTCAATGAAATATCGATATTAATTACTCATTTACTTTTGAACGGCTGAACAGATCTGAATAAAATTTTTGGAGCAGAGATACTGAAATACTGTGAGATAATAGCCCGAAAAATTCTTAGACTACTTCTTATCACGGAAAGAATGGGGTTTCTTTGTCAAATATGCATATAGTAATAATAATATTCTTTATTGTACACCAATGAAAATAAAACAAGAACAACACAAAAACATGGAATAGTAGGTACATGAGGCGGCCTTTGGATATACATACATATATATATATATATATGTATATATAATACACATACATTCAAATACATATACAAGATAAAGTTACAGAACAAGGAAAGTGACAGAATCAAAAAGCAAAATAAAAGTGACAGAAATACTCCTTCACTATTCTCTTAAAAATAGAAAGAGAACGAACAGATCTCACTTCAAGGGAGCGCATTCCACAAACGAACAGCTTGAACTGTAAGGATTTGCTATAGAAGCTTGTGGAATGCAGAGGCACTTTGAGTGATAAATTTTCTGACGATCTTAGGGATTTATCATGGCTGGCCCCAAGGAACACAAAGCAACTTTCAAGATAAGTAGGAGGGAAAGGACAGAACAATAGCTTGTATAGCAAAGAGACAACATGAGCGTTCCTGCGAAGTCAAAGAGGTAGGCCATTTGAGCTTAGAACGAAAGTTGGACACATGATCAAACTTGCATAAACCAAAAATGAGTCTTATACAGAAGTTTTGAAGACACTCAAGCTTCTCAAGTTGATCCTCTGTTGTAAGGTCTAGATAACTAGCATCGGCATAATCAAGGACTGGTAGAAGTAGGAATTGAGCAAGCGCTATTTTGGTGACAAAAGGAAGAATGTTTCGCAAGCGCTTTAAAGCAGCCGCAGAGGCATATAATCTTCGACTAACATCCTTTAACTGTGAAGTCCAGGACAAGTTCCTGTCCATAAGTATTTCCAAATTTATGTGATAATTGTAATATTTATTATTTAAAAGGAGTTTTAAGAAATCTGGTGCAATAGAGTTTCAGAGTATTTTACTCATATAAGTTAATTGTACGATATGATATCTTAAAATTGTTGAATTTCGTTTATATATCACCCAAAAACATGATTTTTAAAGTCACGACCAACTAATTACATTTTGATTATCTTGATTATTCTCATATATCCGATATTAAACTCTATCCTAACGAAATCATGTGTAACACTTGATGTAAGCAGCGTCCAGACGTAATTTTTCTTATTTATTTGGTATATACAAAGCTGTATTTGTTGTATCCGATGTTTATGTGTATCCGAACGAGCCATTGCCTCATTTTCCTTTCTAGTTCACGTCTGTATGTTGGTAGATTCTTTGAAGGCGAAAGTGATTTCTCAGTTGGCAACTTTAGTTGTCAGTTTGTTTGAGGATATTGTCAAAGCAGCCAGCTGTTTACGTTTTTGATTCGTTATTTTGCGATCGTTTTTCTGGACTTTTGTTATATCTTATTGTTTTTACGCTAGCGCTTTTACTTCCACGTTTTTATGGTGAAATATAATTGTGCTATTTTGGTATGTTTCACTGAAACATGTCAGATGTCAAGAGGTGAATAATCTGTGTTGTGTTCAAACGTGTGTTCAGTTTTTATATTGTTTGGGATTTGGAGTGATAAACATATCGGTGAGTTTGATTATTTCCTCTTTTAGTGGTGTACTTGCGGTGTCTACGTAAACACTTAAACTGTATTACGTGGGCAACGAATAATATGGATGTTAGTTGATAATTTCGTAGTTTATCGGCAAATCAAAAAGTCAAGATATTGCGTTTGAGGTTTAGTAACTTTTACCCAATGGTTGAATGAAGTATATGTTCCTATAGGCATATTTGTAATACCAAAAGTGACCACGTCCTCGGCGAAAGTTGTTCTGTCTGAATATCAAGGAAGTGACGCCCAAGGAACTGAGTACTAGTTGCAATTAATATATTCAGATTTATCTTATTCCTGCTATAGTCCAATTCAAATAGGATTCTGTTAAGAGATTATATTCTATTTTATCAATATTTTCCACTATATATTAACTTTAACAACCACATCCCATTAATAAACACAATACATAATTTAAAGCAGATATGCAACTTTGTTTTCTGCAAATAAAATCAAGAATCCGTAATTTAAGGTGTATGCAATTTTTTACCTAGGTTCTTACAGTACTTTTACCAAACAATTAATTAGAATGAGTTAAAACTCATGTACATTAAGAAATATTAAAAAAATATTCAATTATGTATGAAATGTCTGTTTAATCAGCAACTTATAATCCAAGTAAGCTAAATATATTTCTATAGTTTACTTTTTAATGTTATGATATTAGAGTTAAGTGTTGGCGATTTAGTCATACTTTTGTATGGGATGCATTATTTGTGTCATTAAAGTATTGAATGTATAGTCATTTAATTATTATATGTAACCTAATTGTATGCTAATTATCTTCTGAATTTAAGTAGGCATTGTTAATTGATTGTAATGTACCAATATACTATTGGATACAGAGTTAAAGTATCTTTGTTAAAGTTACATTTAATAATAATAGATTAATAATAAATGATATCATGTATTTATATTTGCTTTGATATGTTGTAACTTGGGTTGTTAAATGCTATAATATATTAATACTAAAAGAAATTGTAATGTTATTCAAATTGTAAATCATATAATTTAATCGAATAAGTTACATAAATTATTACCTAATATCACTTATCTAATCCAGTGGTTTTATGGAAATCGGAGTACATGGCATAAAATTTTTCTTTCAGAGAGTTGTATCAGCCAGCCCATGCAGTTAGTTTGTGAATAGGTACAAGTTTACCATACAATACAATCAATCATATTTCAGCCAGTTTACACAAAATATAAATAGATTTATAAATGAGAACCTCCCTCGTATGTTAGTGAAAAATATATGAAAACCTGTTCACACCTGCTCACTACTTGTTGAGCTTAGAGAGTTCAGACTGACAGGGAGGGAGAATGGTCCTTGTTTTGTGATTTGTAGAGAAGATGTTTAAACATAACAATGATAATACTTCATTAAAGACAGATAAAATTGCTTGCCTGTAGGTTATCTCAACCAGAGTTTGACCCAATGGTCATTGAATATTTTTGTAAAATGATAAGAAAATTTAGGGGTAATTGTAATGAATTTTTATCTAATCTCTTTGTAGACATGTGTCCATCTTGAATTGAATACTTAATAATTTTAATCAATCAGATTTCCTTGTTGTATTATTGTTACTTATGTAATAATTTAAATATAATTTATGCAGCATATAAAACAGTTATTTGAGGATTATTTATAGATATATATATATATATATATATACATATATAAAGCACTATTATGTATATGTATGGTACAGTGAGTGTAGAATAGTGTCTCCCCCTGTACAAGGTGTCGTAAGAGATGACTGAGGTACTAGAACCGACGGGAGGCCGTATATCCATCTGCAACAGTGTAGCTCAAATGCACAGGGCGGGGATGGGCAGCAGCATTCCCGTCGTGAAAGCAGCGTTTAGCGATTGCCAATAGCAGCGCTTACCAGCGCGGCAATCGTGTTGGCGAAGTCCAGCAGTGGACTTACAATGGCTGAAATGATGATAATGATTCTGTGTCATTGTATTCACAGTTCATGAGCATTGAAGATATTCTACAAAAGCAGCGCCTTGTCACTATCCAATTCACCCGTGGTTTCTCTAGTGTTTTAAAAAAAAGATAAAATTTTAGTCAATTATCTACCTATATATTAATAAAAATTTTTTGCGATTCTTCACAATTACATAATATTTTCGTGTCGAAGTTAAATCGTCAGATAATTAGTCTTTTTAATTCAATTGTTAATTATTTTCTGACGATGATAGTTCACACCAACGTCTAACTTCATTGTCACACGTTGACATTGCATCACGACTTTAAATGCACTATTGTTATTACCCCGAACCCGCCAACGAGACGGCCTACAATGAATTTGTATGAATATCTTGGTTGGAACAGAGGAAAATAAGTGTTTTTCCGTTATAAAAGCTTCCGTGTTTTAAGGAAAAAGATATGGTGTGCTGTTTACAGTTTGTCTTCACGTAATGCTCGGTGTTGGATAAAGAATAATCTATGTATATAAATAAAATTTAATATTCGGTATGTATATTAAAGACTTTTATACCTGCACCAAATGAACTTTTCCTTGTTGGGTTTGTTATTATCAGGACCAGGTGTTGTACGAGATCAACGAGATCGCGAAGTTGGTATAAAAAATGTATTACCTAATGTTTGTTTGGTAAGTACAAGTTGATCGGTTAGAGAAGGTCGTAATAAAAAGTTTCACGGTAACGTTTTGTGTATAACGTAATAATGTTTTGTGATTATCTTAGAAACGTGTCGTTGCTATTTTTGGATTAGATTTGTCGATAACCGAGAGATGCTGCAGGTAAACAATATTCCACGACCCAAAAAAAAACTAATAATAGAGTTATAATGAAAATATAGCAAACTAGGTTTTTTACTGAAGGTTGAGTTTTTAAATTGATTAATGCCGTGTCTAACAATGTCTGAGTGACTACTCTTCGTAGTATGTATTTCTAGCCAGAGGCGAATGAAATGTAAAAGTTTTATTTCGGATTCGCACGAGACATAGTTGCCGCCCGAGAGGGGTCAATTTTACGTTCGCCGAGGGCGTAATGAATCGAGGCGAAAATGCGTTGTGGACCGTATTACGTAAAGAAGGACAGAGTTTCCGGACCATTGCATCTGTATAGCTCAAGTTGGACAATAAAAGACGTTGTGGCGTCATCGTGACTGAGTTTATTGAAATACGTCAACTTTAGTGCTCTTTCGATAGTGTAACTGATACTAATAATTCTGTAAAATTTTCAATGTTAAATGTGTTCTATTAAACTAGTTTCTCGAAATTTAGAACATCAAGTCTTTAGATCTTAAGAAATCTCTTAAAAAAAATCTACCAACACTTAATAGAAAGATTTTAAAATGCTTGCAAAGGATGCTCTGTAGTCGTATGTGCAAGGAATTGGGCTCCTCATTGGAAAGTAATTTCATACTATAGGCCTTCAACATTAAATTTATGAATGACACATTATTTCTCGTATTTACAATAACTTTGTGGATTGACTCACTCTGATTTCTTTAAAACAATACTTATTACTAATTGCAAAGTTGCCTTAAGTGTCATTTATTCTTAATTCGTATGTGTCACTTGCATAGTCATAACATTCATACAAAACAATTTGTTTAAGAGGAATGTCATGGTAGACTCATTAGATAATATATTTTCCTGTATGCCACTGTGAGACCTTTATGCACTTAAGTGTATATTTTAGCACTATACCAAAAATGTTAAATTACGTTTTTTTGAACAAAAACTTTATCTGTAGCTTGATCTTCACAGAGGGTTTTTTCCCCTATTATGTTCGATGCCTGCATACTTACTTTAAGAGGCGGATATGAAAAACACTATTAACTATTAAAGAAGGCAGTGAACGTTGTGACCTTGTGCTGCCAGTAATACAATACTTAGGTCATATTATTCAAGGTCTATATTTGAGATTTAATATATTTTGTAACTTTTATATCCGTTACGGCACTCCGACCTTATCTAATATTACCGTTTCCACAGCCAACAGTTTATTAAGTTGTGCGAATTGTGCAGCTAATTATTGTATTGGAACATAAATATATTCACCTCCTAGCAGAAAAATACTACTTTACTATAAATTAGTTGCTTTGGAATCCAATCATAGATCTTATATATAGAAACTTTGGGATAAACTTCAAGTCACCACGTCATCAAGTTTGTAAAATTGTAAAATGATGGCACAAAACAGCGTGAAATATTGAAATTCAATAAGATATCAGAGTTTTAATAAAATCGCAAGTTTTGTTGGTTATTGGCACTTTTAAACTTGAGTACAAAGTTGACAAACAGGCTTCAAATTAAACAGTTCATCATGAGCCATGTAGCAGCGAGCAAACACATTGTAACGAGAAAATACCATTTACTTAGACAGTCACATAGACAGAAAACCTGGAAATATTAGTCAAGCGGTAATTTTTGTTTAATTCCTACTGTGTATAATAAAATCATACGTTAATTTATAAGGCATGTGAATGCATTCCATACTACAACAAAAAAAACTTATAATCCAAAATAATTATCTAATATTGAAACTGGAACAAAATATCAAAGCAATCGACGATTCGCATGACATGCGGATTGTTCACGACATTCCTGTTTTTTTAATCGAACATCATATTTTATTGATTTAGTTTGATGGTCTAAGTGGCATATTAACCAAGTGCTCAGTGTGTGAATGTGGATTAAAAATTGCGGTTCGTTTCACGGCCAGAAAGAATTAGGTTACCTCAAGTATTGTCCATACGCTACTACGGTAGTATAGAAAAATAGAAATATTTCATAAATAAAGTGTGTCTTATGAGATGTAGATGTTACTGGACTATATAAGATTTCAGGTGTCTTGAGCTCAAGACCGTATGTTTGTGAAGGATACTATCATTTTATACTTAAATGTTCAGAACAATTATCAGTATTGTATTTGCATAGATATCTCATTTAGTAGTCCCTATTTACGGATTGAAGTTTTTCCCGCATCTTATCTCATCCCTTACTTGTCTTTTTTTCCTAGGATTTTAGCATACATACTATGTTATATATATGTACATATTATCGCTGACGTGATTATGCATATTGCAAATTAAATTATCGCACTATTTTCTATTATAGTAGCAGTAAATTTATAAACATTATCCACAAAAATATTTTGAACGGCTTACAAAATTCATTGCAGTACAATCGCTTCGGTCCCCAGCGGTCTATTAATTGTGCTGATAAATGAAGCCACTGTTTAGAATATGTTGCACGACTAGGTGGTTTATTATACCAACGAATTGCTGACTGGGCCAAATAATATCCCACCAAATGAACGCCCATATAATATGTAATTGAATCAGTCATTTCAAAAACCTCATAAGTTACAGAAATATAATTTTTCAGAAATCAATAAAAACTGTTTCATACACAAAAAATGAGTTTTAAAAGGCTTTTGACGTGACAACGTCTTATATTAGGTTGTGGCTGGGAGTCACTTATGAAAAAGTGTAACGCTCGGTAACGTTACGATGAGTCACCGAACGAGAGAGAGGCCCGCCGAATGCCTTGCGTCTCTCTCCCACTCAACTATGATCGGTCTGTTGCGCGCGCAGCACTAGAGAATCAGGCGCATTGAATCGGCGCATGCTTGTGTCTCTGTCTTTGTCTTTCTCGAACGTTCTTGGCGTTGGAAAAACAAGAAAGCGTCATAATACAAGTTCACACGTGTGGTTAAAGTATCGTCAGCTGTGTCTGTAGTGAAAATTGGAGTGCTTAGATTCGTCATTTACAACAACTACAACAATAAAGGTAAATAATTGTACACTGATATTTCATTATCGTAAACTATGATTGATTGATTAATTGTTAGATTGACACAAAAGTTGAGAAACTGAGTTTATAGGTTATGTCATACTATTGATAAATGTTGATAGTGTTAAGTAAATTATTAGTTTAAAATTAATTAATTAATTAATTATTATTTTACAAATTTTCATTAATTTCAAATTTATTTAG
>JACJUM010003129.1:10073672-10103261 GCA_020976665.1 Heortia vitessoides
TCTAATTTAAGTAAATGTTTTAATTTTCAACTTCATCATTTACAATTTAATCTATATTTTAACAAAAACGTAAAGCCTGACAACTCGTTTCTTAATTTCATGAAAAATACGTATAATCTTGATTGCGTATCAAACGTTTCTAAGTCAACTACGTTAAAAGGAACAACTATCGACTTGACTTTCGCAAGACACATTATAGCAGAAACACTTCCTTTCATTTCATATTTCTCCTATCATCGTCCTATCCTCAACAAAATCACTCAAATAGGAATTAGTTAAGTTTAAGTTTACATGTACAATGTTTTAGTAAACAAAATATATTTCTATAGTTAAAATTAGTGCAATTCTTATTTTCATTCAATTCCTTGTTTCTATTGTGAAATTTAATTATATTCATATCAATAAATATTCTACCGAGAAAAAGACGTTGTCACGTAAAATCTTCGCCCGTAAAACCGACTTTACAGGCAACCATTTTTTTAATGTTAAGTTTAGTTTTTGAGTGACAAGAAATTAAAATATAATCTTATAATCGCGTATAATCTTTACAGTTTATTAATAGAAATAATGAAAAAAATCTGAAAAACAGTTCTTGACTTATGTTGTTTTAGTAAGGAATAGGTTTAGTGGCATATAATTTAAACAAAACAATCGTAGTAATCATATTTTTATTGCTTATAATTAAGAATTGCACTTCAAAATAATCTTATTAACATTTTAGATACATTAACTTGTTATTTTTTAATATTTTTATGGTACATAGTCATATTCTCCGTCATTCTCATCTGGATTATTTTCAACAATTGCAGTTGGCCAGCTAAAAATGTTGTTATAAAATGGCATATGCTCTTCCAGAATGCTATCTTCAACTTGTTTTGAATCATCTTTTTTTATTGATGGGCACTTTCAAATCATAGGCTTTAGTTGCTGGAAGTGAAATAGAAGTTGTTATTTTCTTTATTAATGAGAACGAATGTTTGATCAATCCATCAATATATTCCTCGGCTATGATAGTTCCTTTTCTATCTGAATCATACTGAAAACTCATGTATGTCGAAGGAGCAAATGACTTTTTCTGGTCCTTTGGGACTTTTTTTCCATAAGATTCAATTGACAAAGATGTTTTTTGTACAAATTTGGCCACCATTTCTTAAATTCTAAAACATCTTCAGTTTTTAGTTCTATGACTGAAACCAAATCAATGTATTCTCCTGGGACGTAGATACAATCATGCTTTCGAACATTTTTTTATGACTCCAAAATCACGGTCATTTGGTAAAAAGGAGTGGCCTCGTGTCGGAAAATATTGATAAACTTTTCCAAATATATAATAAACTACTCCTGCCATCTAGTGATGCATGCAAAAACCTCTTAAGTCATTGACTAATGTTGTTTAAGCAATGAACGTCTTTCACGCGGTATTATTAAAAAAGAAAGGAATGTATTGACTTAAGCATTTTCAGCAAAAAAACGCATGTTGGAAAAAATGTGACTTACGTGGTTTTTGAAATGACCGATTCAATTCGTATTTACATGGACCCATAAGAATTTTTAATGCATTTTTGTTGGCCGTCCATCAGCCACGGCTTGGCTACTAAGTAACATAATGCTGTCTTTATGCAGCAGCGGGAGTTTGTGGCGCGGTGTAAAATTAATAAGCACGCTATTTTGGATACTAATTACACGGGATTATAAAAAAACCAGTGTTGTTGTCCTTGCTAGATAATTGTCGTACCGTGGGATAATCAAACTTATTTATAACTAGATAATTAGATGCTGAACTAATTTGAATGGAGATTAGTCACGTTCAATCCGGATTGAACTTCACAATTTTGAATTTGCTTTGAGGATAGTTGATGTACCTTGTCTAGACAATTGTTCAAGATGTAAAGAATAGTAGAACTACTTCATCGTTGTAGAAATTAGATTGTTTCTCGTATTGCTAGGTATTTTCGTTTTCACAGAGTATATTTTATTTGTGTGAATTGTTTTATTTTTAACAATGCACACAATATTTCACGCCGTAGGTGCTGGGCTCTCGTAGCGTTGCCCCACAGTGCTCTGACATTGAGTAATATGCTCTCCGCGAAATCTCCTCCGCTCTTCAAAGGATAATAAATTCCGCGTTGAAGTAAGAATTACCAGCTAATGGTGATAAATTGTCAACTGTCATATTTGGGTTTTATTGTCTCAGTAGGACGTCCGATGCCGCGGCTGTAATCGCCGCTCGTTTACGTTTCGTCCGTCGATTTACGGTGTTTTCTGATGACACAACTTCGTTGCAAATTGCCCTATAAAAGTTATTTGTGCGACCACCATTTTTGTAGTTCACCTTCCTCCCGATCTTCCATTCCTCCAGTTTCCAAATCAACTGACGTCAGCGCTAATAGTAAGCTGCCGAAATTTAAACCGAATGAATGGGAAATCGGTTTACATAAATAGTTTGTAATATAGTGAATTGTTTCCCTCGATAAATTATTCAAACTGATGTGTTAGCGTGTAATAGCATTGGAATTATTCGCATGATAATTACTACGCTTATTATTAAAGCTTAGTTGGTTTAAAATAACACGGAATAAGTTAATCCTATAACAAATAAATTATTTTTTGATTTAAGCAGAGATAAAAGTATAACATCAGTGTTTTGAAGATATGATAACCCGTGTCTGCTTCCTGGAACCTATTTTTAGCCGGAATGGCATACTTGCATAACAATTATCTCATCCAGTATAGTAATCTATGCTAAATGTCCAATTTGGACTCACGTCACGACCTTCGTTGCATACAAAATGCGACCTTCCTGTGAGATCACAATAATAATAAACTTTACATGCCCTCGTGTGGTGAATTTATATACGTCTCCATTTTTTGTCACCAATTCTATTCTTAGGTTTCAGGTATGGTAGAATCATAATATGTGCCAACCATTAATATGTCCTCTCTAACAATTGAAGTCTTATTTTTTTAAAATCTTTAAACATACTGTTTTAAGATCCACAATAATAGAAACGTCCAGAAGTATTATTAATATTACGCTGAATAAAAACTTCGCCTCATGAACGACGCGAAAGGCACTCGGAGCTGCAAAGTTACCAGAGTTATTTGTACATAAGTAACTAGTTCTTTCACAAAGGATTGTTGTATTTAATACAGACTTTAGAACTCGGCTATTAAGAGAGATGAGACGCTTCCGTCTGTTTCGTTGCTTTTTGTTACGGTTTAAACACTAATGATACTCTTTAAATAAATAGTAGATTTGTTTTTATTCACGCAATTCGGTATTTAGCGTAAAGACTTTTTGTTCTTAGTTGCCCTAAACAAGCTTCTAAATTACTAAACGAACGCACAACCAGTTACAAATTGCACCAAATTTTAATTAAATATAATTGTTCATCGAATAGCCGAAGTGTATGTTCACATTGAATTACGATATAACAATTGCAAGTGCTTTACGTAACCGTTGGCAATTAAAACAGTAACTGTAAATGAATTAAGTATAACCTAGGTGACTACTAACTAGTTAAGTTAACGAGTTGCAGTCGCGGCTGGAGGACGCTCGGTCGGGGCATTTGCACAATCACATTTTAATATTTGATTACGTTTGATTGCGCATATTTTAGTGATATTAAGTTACTCCAAATGGTGTTGTTTTCTCCACACCTGGAGCTGTTGCGGATCATTGAAGCGTTTGTTCCTGATGAAAGTGGAACCGTTACGTAATGATCAACTTTTGCAACGTGTTGTTATGCAGGTATATCTCAAATCAGTGCACTGATTTGAGATATATTCCTGTATAATAGTTATAATTAATGTAATTTATAAATATAACTAGGAAATGCGCGAATTACTCCCCTTAAATATTACCTTGATCAAACTACAATTACAGTATTTCTTAATAGCATAAATTATCTTTTTAAAATGTTGTCGTTGCTAAGCCTATTATAGATTATTATGCAAAATATAAAAAGTAGGTAGTAAAATCGTCAGGTACGATGTTGGTATATGCTCAAATAATCATCGCAATTGTTTTTTATTATTGTATAAATAAGTAATAATAAGTAGTTTAGTTAATTTAGCATCTACATTGGCGCAGATTATTGAAGCGTCAATTCCTAATCAAAGCATAGACTTTGTTTTGCAATAGACAATACTTGTGAAATGTTTCGAGAGCAACCTGCTCTTGCATCGTCATTGTTTTATTTTCATTAGCTCTGGCTAATGGTTGTCTAAAATAGTTTTCTATTTCTAAACTATTTTAGAAAGTATCAAGTATTAAGGTAGTCACAAATTTATTTTAAATTTTTACGAAGCAATTTAATATAACGCAATAACCTTTTTTGTAGCTATATTGTTTTGACTACAATAATAACCGAAATTTGTTACGATTATCTTATGTCACGTGGCGGGAATTGTATAATAAAGTGGTAAAAGGCCAATTGTATGTCATAAATGTCTTCATAATACTTTGCGAAGGCACTTTGGAGACACGAAGAATATTGATGCATTATCGCGACGTCAAAAGGCGTAACTGGGGCTCGGCAATAAATTATGTCATGTAATACGTTGTTTATGATTATGACGGATGCCATTCATTCTCATTTCTCGCGAGTAGTAAATACTGTCGCTGGCACACGATCGTATCTTGGCCATTATCAGGTTTACGCCGGGGTCGATAGGCCTCGATTCGTTCGCAGCTAATTGGCCCATAAACACTTATCTAAGGACGTTCAGACCCGTGCTAGCGCTGTTCCGAGCCAAATAGCAAACGACTCGGAGTTATTGGCCTATAATCGCGATGTGTTCCCGTCTCCGAACTTATTTGTGGACAATGCGATATATTGAAGCGGACCGAGATAGGGCTCCTCGTATCGCGTTCCAGCATTGTTATTATTTTCAACGAAATATAGCAAAGATACTAGTAACAGCGCGAATGACCTCGGAAACTGGAACGTAACGGGGAACATATCATAAATTCAACAATATAAGGTTTCTCCGCAGCTAGTCGCCTTTTCAAGTGAACTTCCTTTCAGCCCGGGAATATGTTCGCTTTGTTTTGTTGTGTTTGCGAGTTAGGAACGGCAAATTGTCGGATTACACAACTCCTAAGTTGGTCGGTCAACATTACCGAGGAATCTTCTTAGATTCCGACTTTGTGGGTGTTTTTGTGCCTTCCAAAGTAATATATTTGCTTAACATGAGTAAAAGACAACAGCGGTTATCGTTTGTAATTCTAAGATCTCGGCTGCGACGGGAATTAAAGGTTCAGGAAATGTTTGTTGTCTAAACAAAGTTAATTTTCCAAATTGGCTATTAGGGAGGCGAAGTCCGCAGTCGTTATGCAAACCTGTTTTTCTTTAAATAACAATAACGTTTCAGATGTTTGTCGTAAATTCAGTGATTTATGTTTGTTTCCTTTACCAGTGGCCATCCGTTCGTTCGGACTTCCTTTTGGCGGCGCCGTGTAAATAAGCTCCCGGCGTTTTGTTTGCCAGTTTAATGGTTGTAAATTGTATGAGAAAAACAGTCGGGTTGGGTTCGGGTGCGCGCGGGCGGTCGCCGGCCGCGAACTGGCCTCGGACGCCTCTTACATATTTATGAGACACTGCGAAAAAAATGCACCTTAATGCGAAATACTGGAATCTAATATATTATTTTTAGTTACTAAGTGGCCTGTTTCAATACATGCGCATATGTTGCTACTAACACTCATCAAATCGGTTTTTCGTATTGTGTAATATAAGATTCTGAAGTTACCTTCTCTTTTATCTAATCGATAGGGTAATGGTGCACATTATTACTGTCTTAGTGGAAATTTTAAGTTTGGTACGCGGCCGAGTAAATAAGAATATACCACCATAAATTATATTTAGTTTGGATGTTGCTTTGCCATCTTTTGTTTTAATAAATCCTTATTTGAGTGGAAACTTGAATGAGCGTTTCGAAACGTCGGTTGCCTTTTTACTTTTATCGTTTGGTGTAGTGTGCTTGTTTGCGTTGGCGACTGTAAATCGCGCGGTAATATCACGAAGGCCAAGTTGCACCCGTCGCCCAGAACTAATACGAATCCACTTCGCATATTTATCCGCGGCTTCTTTGAAAAATTGTCCTGAGATTTTTCTCGCAGTTCATATGTTATAAGGTGTTATATTTAGTCTTTGTACTACTACACGAACTCACGCATATTTCACTTCGTGGATTTGTTTACCATTTGCTGTTCCTACACAGATATAAATTGATTTGTTGCGTTTTGAAAATTCGATAACAAGTTTTATTTTACTGACACACAAGTCAGTAAAATACATCTTACATTAACATTTACCAGATGTGAAAAAATATAGATTTAGTTATAATTTACTTATTGCGTTGATAGTAAAATGAAAAATATGCAAACGTGGTACATATGTTATAAAATAATATATTATCAAACATAAACAATCGCCACAAGTCGTGGTTCTACTACGAACTAACTCGTGCTTCCAGTGCAAAGTGCGGAGTCAAAACTTCATTAAACCCACTCGGTCAGTGAAATTTGCGTTGGCGGCAGCAACGTCGTTGCAAAGGCGGGTCACGTATGCGACTGTCACTACGCCGCGCCGCGCTGTTTTTCTGCGGTCAGGAAACTCACATGGATGCGACGACTCGTTCACAACTTCTTACGTAACCGTGGACCGACCTTTACGTGTCTTAACTTTTTAAAACCGGACAAGTCAGAGACTGGCAGCTACATACGAGTATGTTCACCCCGTCAGCGATTTAAACATCAACACTAATATATCTTAGGGCTCGGCACGTTTCGATTCCGCCGCTCGATTTGTAATTATCATTCAAAAACATTCCTTTGTAAATACATGTTTGTATTGTGTTCAACTTTGTGCCGGCGACGCTTGGCAACTGTTACGTTAATTCAAAAGTTTTTCCAGGCGACATTTTAAAAGTTGTATTTTTCGTTCCAATAACTCGTAGTGTCGTAGTGAAACTGGACGTCGGTATTTGTTGAGCTATCCGCCGGGGCGTTCATTAACGCACTCGGAGAGGTAAAGGGGGAACCATTACTAACGTGTCACCTTGTCAGTTTCCGTACTCTCGGGCTTTTCTGTTTCTTCCGAGCGCAACTGTGCAATTCTCATCGCCGTGTAAAAACTTAATCTTAGAAAAATAGCCAGGTTAAAATATGTGTTCTCCAGATAGACATTGGAGTTATAGAGTTTATATTGCATACATCTGTGTATACAATGTCTTGTTCCCTCATCAGCGTAGAGGTTTTAAGATTTGTTTCAATTAGACAACTCTAATTATAGAGATACATTTTTAACCCTTTTGTTTCAGGTGTGTATTAAAAAACCAAACAGCCGTATCCCAAATTAGCTAAAGAACTAACCTCTTTTAGCGGGTTCCCTTGCCGCTGAACAACCCACCTCAATAAAACAATTTCACCCCGTAGGCAACGTTCACAATGCAGTGACAGCCTTCACTTTTATGACGCCTGTGCTTGATCCCCCGCATACAAATTACGTGGACACTTTCCTGTTTTACTACATCGTTAGTTGGAATGTATTATGTCGTTAAGTGCTGACAGAGGTGAATAAAAAACTTGATGTTACAGTGAGATGATGTAACGAGAGAGTGCTGGCTAAACTTAAGTTTATTGCCATCGAAGGTTATATACGGTCCGTGTTATTATATTGCGTAGAAGTTATCTTATAAGTTTTCCGTAATCTTCATTAGTTGCGGTGGTGATCTAGTTTGTTTGCGGCTATGCAGCGTCAGCAGGTTAGGTATGATGGGATTACCTTATGGATCGTAATCCTTCTGGTGTGGTTTTGGGTCGCGCACACGCGGATTATTCTCCTAATTAAACTCTATGAGGTTGTTTGCTGTTGTTTGTGATATTTGCAATTTTAAATAAAAATAAAGAATTTTTCGTTGTGTGCACCGTTTATATCTCTATCGTTGTTTGACTCTATATTTAAAAAATCTGTGTATGAGACCAACTTCAAAATATCAAAGAAAACATAATTTAAAGTATCACATGTTAAAAAATACTTCTTACCTGCATTAATGTAGAATTTTTCAATTATAAAAGTAAAGATTATACAGAAAGTACAGGCATGTAATCGGTTGTCACAGTTTAAGCCGTGTAATTTATAAAATACGCTAAGTTAACCTTTGCTTCTTCTCGTCCATTGTAGCATCTATAGTCAATTTATCTTTGAATTGATGGTATGCAAAATAATTTCTTCGGCGATTAAACAAAGTAAGTAGCCGTTGAAATTGGTCACGATACGGTGAAATGATCGTTAATGGGATGAGATAATTGATTGTAAATATGCGGGCAATGTGATAGTGAAAGCTTTGTTCATTAGGGTAGTTTTGCATCGCGTATTGGGTGTTGTTTGGTTGTAAAGATATTAGAAATAAATCATATTAACGTATCCAAACTTAATGACGATTTCTGGTTTATTTTAGGTTTTAAATGGATTAAGATGAACCCTATTTACCACAATTAGTATTTAAGAATATTCCGCACAAATACTTTGATATACCATTTTTCTGTGCAGAAAGTTGAAGTACCTGAATATTGCAATCAATCTAGTTAACTTTTTTTTCTCAATCATGTTTGAAAAAACGTCGACCTAGTCCCTGGTTCTTCTGCATGTTGGACTGCACTACATAGTGCTAACACTAGCATTCAATAAAATTAACAAATAGCCTTTATAAAATTAGACATCGAGAGGAAGTTATAATCGGCGCATTTATTCAAACAAGGCATTACAAATGCACCGGAAAATTACCAAGGATCGTGTACAACACCCGAAAATATTCCGTTGATGATATTAAATACATTGTTTGGAACATGACAATTTACGTAAATATTTAAATAGATCTTCTTCGCAATATTTCCATATTCTTATTTTCAAAATAAATACGCCGAATGAGTTTAAAAACAAGGATATAATATATGTAGTTTATTTTTTCAGTGGACGTCGCACGTCCATAGTTGTTATTAAGATTCAAATAGGACCGGTTCTAGGTAGTCTACAGTTCTAGGCAGAAGGCGCTTTTCTATACAGTTTGATTTTCTAGATTTTAATTTTTGTTAAATTACACAATTACATTTATTAGTTTCAAATGAGCAGGTGAAATGGTAAAGCCGATGAAAAAATGTTGCAAAGCGTTAATAAACGTTAAGTTTTAGTACTCACTTTTTTAGCTCAGAAAGCCGTGTATTAATATCGACAAGCACTCAAGGGCGCGTTTAATTTGTTAAATTGAAAAGAAACATCTTATTGTTCAGATAGAATTAGGTTTATTTGCGAAACCCGCTCGCTCGTAACAGAAGATCCCTTTGGCGGAAATAAGTGAATGGAATGAATGAAATGACCTATAAAGTGGATAGGATGCGCAGTTTCGACAGAGCTGAGTGTCGTCGTCGCTCAGAGGTATATAGGAGGGGCCGGACATATCTTGACGCTCTTGCCAAGTCGGCAATCCAAGTGTTTGCATAGCTTTTCCAACATATAACATTTTTTTCAAATAATATTTTTATAGCCATATATAAATAATAAAATAATTGGGAAATTTACGTGTTCATATATATTTATATATATGAACACGTAAATTCCGAGAATTCACCGACTATCTATATGAGATTACTTAGTAACAACAAATGCGTTTTATACATAATTAATTTTAAATCGTTAACAATAATTTCTTGGTATTAGATTAACGGTTACTTAAGACAGAAAATGATAAATAAAGAATGAATAAAGATAAACAACAAGTGACTAAACAAACCATTTTAGAGAAAAATGCTCGATTATTTTGCTTATGTTATAAATATATGACTTTTACCTTTACTTTTCCTTTCTTATCGTAGCAAGCTTTCCATGAGCTTATCAGAACTGAACCCATTGTTACTCTATAGCATACTATTTAGTTGAATATATATACTACATCTAGATTGCTATATTTTCAGTAATTATTAAACAACCACAATTACAACTGGCGTACGGTATATTGTTATCGCTGTTAAACTATCTGTCACTGTTATCCCACAACATTATATTTCAATGGGCTGGTATTAGCACTATTTTGCCTAATGCCCCACAGCATGCAGATGACATTTCACCCCCGTACCCCACCTTGTTAAGAAACCAGACAAAGGAACTCGTAGCCTGAACGTCTCGCGCTCATTACAGAATGGTTTAAGTGAGTTCTAGATTACAATAGGATCCAACGTCCTGAGCTCGGGATTAGGAGCTTGCAGATAGATGCATGATAATGGTACAATGTTGGTTTCAACCCTGACATGAATATTGGATTAAGCAAATGGGAGCACGTGAGGTGGGAGACTGTTGACATAATTCCTATTTGATCTACAGGTTAACTGCCGTTGATAAAATAATTCGACGTGATATCTTTCTATTTATTTATCGTGGTTGTTTAGCACGACACGTTTGTACATACATAAGTACATTTATAAATGCCCTATTAAAAGTTACCTAAAGATACGCGATTATGTAAAAACTTTCTCTCGCGTATACTCACCCGTGTGATAGTTAACATACTCGACGCATTTCATGTGACATGATGTACGTCACTCGAGGCGACAATATCATTAATCTCGTGATGTTGCGAAACTGAGTATTTTGACGTACTCAGTCAAATAAACAGACTGAGAATAATCTGTCGCGTGAGTCGCGTACATATTTACGTGTATTAGAATAGTAGCCGGTTTTAGCGTTAATTACCTTTTTATGATGTGTTCTAATTTTAACTACAATTTAACAACCTCAATAACAATGTTTATTACTTCGGGGAAGTATATTGTCATTTTCATAAATAGACGTAACTCAAATATGATATTTACATTTACAAGTGCATTTAAAAGTGCAGGGCTTCGTCTGTGTGTTAACATATTTATTTACATTTCACATTACGTGATGTTTACAATCCCTATGGATATTTATAAACTATTGCACTTTAGGATAATTTTCTATCAATCTAGTATTCGTTATAATTTATGACTCTGGACATTCTTATTTTCTGTGGATAATTCTTAACACTATATTCCCCAGGTTAAGGATATATTTTTTTTCAAGTGAAATTTAACAAAAAAAGTATGTTTTTGTGTTTTTAGGGTTTAAAGATTTGTATGTCTTTACAAATGAATAAAATTGAAGTCCTTTTTTTAATCCCTGTTCAACCCCTTTTGAGTTAATGCATATGGAAATATATTAGGTACTTAAATAAACAAAACAATTCTTTACGGCCAGTCTCTGAAACGACTGGACTGATATTATGGGTCGCTTTCACTGGCAGATGATGCTGAACTTAAGTTGTAACTTAGGCTACGTTAATTTATTAATAATTATCATCGTAAAGGGATCTACGTAGGTAAAACCGCGGAGCGGTGTTAGTAAATGTGCTATTACCAATAAAGGTCGTGTGTCCGCCGACAACATTACTTAAACTGTGCTTTGTAGTCATTAATTAAAAATTACGGATAATTGATTCTAGTACCTCACTGTGCTTTCTAGTCAATGATTAAAAATTAAGGATAATTGATTCTAGTACCTCCACAATGTTTGCGGCGAGCTAACACAGAATCGGTCAGCTCTTTTGAGGTTGGATGTTATATAAACGTCGAATGGCATTAACCACAAATGATGCCAAACAGTTAAAAATGTTACGACAATTCCCTGACATCAAAAACAGTACGCTAACAATTATGATTGAACATTTGGAGCTAGGATGTACGTAAAAAACTAAGTTATCGACATAGAGGAACTTGAAGTTTTGAAGTGGCAATATACAGGGCACATAGTACCCAGCGCTACCGGCTCCGACTAGTTTGTAAGGTTGTGGAATGGAGACCAATCACCAGCAAGCGCAGGACATTTAGTCAAGAGTTTAGATCTAGTTGATCTTACTAGAACCGTAAGATTGCACTGGATGCTGGCCGCTTACGGCTAGTATTGAACTTCTAACAGTCCAAATAAGTACTGTTTCTGACTATAAAACAAAGACAAAACATGAATTTCGCATCGCCAACCTTCGTCACTCCATTAATGAAGTCTGCAAATTTTGTAAGGCTAGGCCGGTGGTTTGGTATGTGCATGGATGCATCACTAACTTGGTTTTTTTTAATTAACGACCACAGACAAATTTTGATTGGAGTAATTTATCATGAACCTTATTATGATTTTTTATCATAATTTTTTGAATTAAAATTACTGATATTTCAAATTGAGCATATTAAAACTTTCAGACTTCCGGCAGAGTAGATTAATACCCCCCTCTGTACCAAATGTCGTAAGAGGCGACTAAGATATCAGAACCGACAGATGGCGGTATACCTATCTGAAACAGTGTAGCTCAAATGCAGCAGGAGTGGAAAATCAATATGCGGGTTTGCAATGTGAAGAATCCTTTCAAATTAGGTTTTAGAAAGGCAGATTAGATAGGTTGTACAAATGAGTACTGAACGCTAAAACTTTAAATTGAGATCGTATTCCAAATATCCCTGTTTTGGATACAGAATTTTTATGGGCGCTGTAGCCGGCTCTCATGTAATCCGCTTAATAACCAGTTCCTGGTGCGTGTACGTTATACTCAGGTCAAATTTTGACGGCTACCAATATGGGAGCGAATGAATATCAAATTAATTCCCCCGTTTAGCTCGAAAATACGGCAATTAACGGCCGACATACTCTCTCGGCCGCTTTACGATGTGATAAAATGGTCAAATCGCCTACACTGTGACGTATATAGTGGGTAGGGGAGCGGTTCTGTGGTCGCCCGTGGGCTATTTTGTACCCGTTATTGCCACGCTGCTTTATCTTTATGATTGACTTCCCTGTGAAATACACAACACAGTGCGCATTTTGATACCCTAACCTGTGAATGGTAACGAAACGCGATATGCCATTATTGTAAACCACTATCAGATCGGGTCGAAAGATCGGGCACAGTACGAGTATTTATCGTACGCAATTGTTGCCAGATGTATTTTCACTGTGCCGTATTTTTGTGGTTCATATTAAAATATTGTGTTTCGCTTCGTATATCAGCTTTGTAGCAATCATTTGTTTTATTTTGTTTTAGGTACGTTGTTTTCTCCGTTCAACAAAGAAACGCGGCACGGTGTTTCGCCTCGTTAACCGGAGTAAATGAGATGAGGCCAATGAATGTTTTTAAGGTAGATACGGGCTATGAGCAATACGATTACTCGTGCTATTAGATGAGACCGTGAGAGTAACCCGTGAGAAGCGTGCCACCATACAGAATAATCGACCTCTCATAACATGTTTTTTTATATATTTATATAGAAGCCTATACAGCAACGATTAATAATTACTTGTATCTGTTTATTGGAGGCCAATTAGTTTTAACATCTAGTTTCTTTTTTGTTATAATGCACTTTTTAATAATGCAAGGAATTGGTATATCGGTGAAGCATTCAATACAGACATATTTACATGAATAAGTTGGATATTACGATTTAGGTATGATTTAAAATATGTTTGAAAACTTCGACTTACAGCATTTATTAGAGAGCACTCTAACAAAGCTTCTTAGCTGTAATATTTGCTAACTTGATGGTTCATGCCTCATTAAAGAGCCCGGGGTTGTTTATATTGACACGATGTCAATACACAGAACCCGGTGGAAGGCTGTCGGTGACATACCGTGGAAACTATATTGCTTGACGTTAGTAGCGCATGTGGAAGCGGTACCGGAGCCGGCTTTCAAACGAGATGACAGCGACGATATTACTTGTGCATATAGCCGTATTAAAACGGGCGTGCGACTCGGGCTTTTTGTATTCTTAGCGAAACCTTGTTGCTGTTTATGTATTAGGAGTATACGGAATCTTTCTTTATCAAATAAGGTGTTAAGATGATTTCTATATTTATTTCTTTACTTTCTATAAATTAAGATTACAACTCTTATTTTTCTCTCATCTTTCTATAAATTAAGATTATTAAGAAAGAACTTCTCATCTCCGAGATTAGAACGTCTGACAAGTCAGACACGTTTTGGTGAAGGTTGCATCACGATTTGTTCCACTGACACTTGGATATCGGAACCTTAATGTCACAGGCAAGCGCCGTTATGTAAATGCCGAATAGTCAGCTTACATAGACACATATTGACATTTACAAGTATGATAATATGTAAATAAATAAATTGCTTAATGCATTATTTAAATAAAAAGACGCTCGGTGACATTCCTTTTTTTTACTACAAATCACAGCCTGAGGCACGCTACGTCGCCATCGCCTCAATAAATCTGTTCAACTTGTTGAAATAGTTGTAGAACTAAGTTACAATGGTGGCATTGTGTTTGCTCGATAAGCCGTCACAGTTTCCGTTAGCGAAGACGCTGACTGAAGCGTGTGCCGGTGACAGTTGGGTCCCGTTCCGTTGTTTCGTGCCTTAATGGATGTATTTTTCCGACTTTAATTGCTAGTAATTTATTTAGGAAGAGTTTTTTGTTGTTTTCCATCCAACCTTATTTTAGTTGGCTTCCATCCAGTGTAGTGATAGTTGGCAACCCTAGTCTCTGGATCCGTCCCCTTATTAGCTATGTGTCATGTGTCGATTCCATGCTGTGTCGTGCGAACAGACCCTTTGTTTGCTTGCCTGGTGTTCATGCTGTACACAGGATGCGGCCATAAGAAGAAGAACGTTTCTTTGCTTCAGTTCCAGTTTATTATCATAATGCATAGTATTATTCTTCAAAATATCAAAATGGAATGTCAGTGTGCCAACTACGTCATCAATTTAAATCCATAAGCTTGGTTTTACCCATAAATATTTCATCTAAAATTCATATTTCATCGTTGGTAACCCTCCTGAGGAAGTTTGCGTCAATATCAGCTATACTTAGCATGTAACTTGTCGATTTCATGCTGCATCGTGTGGACAGGCCTTTGTTCGCGTGTGGTATGCCGCAGGGATGTGCCCTTAGAGGCGATTGCACATGACGTTGCTTTGATTAGATAAGTACGAGTATATACTATATCAATAAACCATAGTTTTGCGATGTAGGGTATAAGTGACGGTCTGACCAGTCGTTTATAAGATGACGCGACCAGACACTGTAAAATGTTCTGCGGTTCAAGACCGGCTCCGTGCAACGTTGCGTCACGCGGTATTTTACCGGTTAAAGTTTGCTATTTATTGTCTTGTTAGTGCGCCTATGCTTGTACATTATATATTTTCTTTAGTTTTGGAATTAGTCTCTCTGGGATTTGGATTGTAAGGGATGGTTAAATAACTATTTCCAACGTATTTTCTGTTCTCTAAGAATCCATATTCCTTTCACATTCCCCAAAATAGTTTCTCTCTTTATTTTTAAATGAGACTGTAACAACAACAAAATACTAACTTAAGTTTTGTGTTTATTATTAACGACCAAAACAACCTGTGCATTTGTTTGAATAAGCGATGACTAAACGAAATCGTCAAGGCTAAAATAAAGATTTTAAATCTGTCTGCCAGAAAGTTAACGAGTGACCCAGTAAACTGTAGTTGTAGTTTGAAAACAGCGTTAATCTATCAGATATCGGCTGGAAGCTGTCTAAAATGCGGATCGAAATAAAAATATATTTCTTTCCATTGTACAAAGCGCCAGTCTAAAATGATGTTGTTAAAATTGTATCACGGCTATTGAAAGCAAAAACAAAATTGGCGTCCAGTGAAAGTGATGCGAAAAAAAGTGTAGGCACGCGTTTGGTCGACGTACACCGGCGGTAAGTGTCCCGTGCACGATAATTATAGTAGTCGGAGTGCACTCAGAGGCATAGTACGGACACATTAAGCGAAACGAGCCTGTCCTATCAGGCGTGCTGAACTTTCCGCGCCGGCGGTCCTGTATCGGGGAACTTCGCCGATTAAACAATTGGGGTCGGTTCACAGGAGCCCGAGGGGCCAGATATTGCGCCTCCGTACGCCGCTTCCTATATTCGCTATGACACTTATACGGCTAAAACTAGACACGTTAATCGCATGTGGGAAGCAATGAAAGGGTTCGTTCGGAGCTGGGTTGGATTGCTGTTCTATTAGTTTTGCACTAATTATAATAAGTCCATATAGTACGTCTCCATGAATCTTGCGACCAATGTATGACGTATGTATCCCTTTAATATAAAACGTATTTTAATACGTGTGTAAGTGCTCTCCTTCTCCTTTTAATTCAATACCTGTTTTTCATTGATTAATCGCATATTTCATATTCTTAAATCCGTATTAATTAAATACTTCAGATAGTTGTTATCACTGACTGTTGTTGTTAAACTAGCATTGCGAGATCACAAAAGACAATTAGCAAATTCATAAATACGTTTTCAGGTCAGTATTGCTAGCGTTCTAGTATAAAAAAAACTATATAAATGTTGCCTGAAACATAGATCCTGGCGATAGGAATTGTGGGCTTTTGAAAGTCTATAGTCTACTTGTCTTGTCTTTAATTATCTTACCTATTCAAATTTAGCGCACATCTTCAGCGTTAAGTTTGGCAACATAATATTTTATGCTTCCCGAAACTTCGAAATTAATCCTTTCTCAGATAATTACGAAAATGATTTGGAAGACTTGTTAGTATATCTCAGTTACGTAAATCTTCCAATAGCATGTTGTGTCACGTCACAGCTGTGCGCGGAGCGGGTCTGCTAAAGCCACTCAAACTATTCCGTGTATTAAATTATTTCTTGAATTTATACGGAAGAAATAAAATCTAAGCTAGAAATGAAAATAGCTTCTATTTGAATTGTGATAATGGTATTGTAACATTATTTTGCAATTCCTTTTATTATATTTTGCATTGATACGAAAATTCATCATAGGATTTTTGAATTGGCCTAAACATTTTTGCTAAAATTTACCCAAGATAAAGTTAGTTAAAAAGGACCGTTCACATCCAGTCATGCAATGAATTGCTAATTTTACATAATAAGGCTGCTAATTATGTTTTGATGCTAATTAAAAATATGCAACGGCTTTTGAATTACTCTTATTTAATAGCTGGTAAACATAAGGTATTCACATTGTAAAAGTTGCGTGGTCACTCAATTCGCGTGTGGCGACTCGGAAGTAATTTTCCTTAACACCATTATAATGGTTGGGTCGCAAGCCTAAATGGACTTAAGTATAAAATATAACTTTTCTGAAGGTATTCATATACCATAACAACTATCGCCTCATTCAGTTACAAAAGAAGATCATTTTTTCCAACATTAATTTGAAATATTTCTACGGCCTTATTTGTCTCGTCGTACTTTGGTAGAAGCAGCATTCACCAATCGATAAATAGGTCTAATCAAATAACATTAGCTTAACTAACAATAATCCGTAAATAACAGGTATATTACGACTTACAAAGGTCGAATTGTCTGTCTGTTAACGTTTCAAGTTAACAATCAAGTTTAATTGCGTTTTGTATGTGTGCTGTGCTGTAACGCGTTATTGGGTTCTTGGGAGTGTTTCAAATGTTCTCGATTAGTGCCATGCTTTCTGGTTAATCACAGTTCGAGACTTTGAGTTTAATGCCTATCACGACCTGAAATTTTGCCACCATCATTGTTCTAAAGCATCTACGAGTACATTGACAACGTTATCCAGTGTCTTATTACATTTTTAATCAACTTAAGTATCAATCATATTATTGCGGTAATCGTTCGTAACGTCTCCTCATAACATTAAATGTATTTTTTCGTTATTTTAAATACTTTGTATTTACTCGAATTGTTGCGATTTTATCAATCGCTTTGAACCTCAAACTTAAATGATATAATCACAAAACCATTTAATCGTCATTACCTGATTTGCCTTTGCCATTCACTTAATGATTAAAGTACCTGGTTTTTATTGATGCTTCTTTTACATTGATGCGTTATGAAATCTAGTGAAAGTATTCTTTCTAATAGTTTCTATAAATATGATTGGTGTAATTATCAATAAGAACCGAATGTTGAGCACATTAGCTTACAATTATTCATTGGTTGACCTTACGGTACACAAATAGAAAGCCAAGACTTGTGGATGTTTGATATAACTTTCATCGTATAATGTAGTAAAACGGTTTCGTATCTTTAATCTGAACCGAGTTGAACAAAGTATCCGATAGATACTAGAATCGAGATGAAAACAGCCGTAAGCAGAAACATTTTATTTACTCACTAGGCGGAATAAGCACAAGAGGCTTGTTTTGCTCCACCCTTGGTCGTGACTTGGCTGCGCCGGAATCAACTTGGCGTCTCTCCAATGTCGTCTAATGACGTCTCCCACACGTTAAATTGATATTGGCACTTTATATAACGCTCCTCGTCTGGGATCTTGAAAGTTTTTAAACACCGTGTAAAGATAATAGAGTATAACTTAGTTTCTTCTCGGTTGATTAAATCTTGTAATGAATAGAATAGAGAGTTAATGTCTAATGAAATGTTATTTTCGACTTTATCAGAATTGTGTAATAACTCTTATAATGTGTTTCGAAAGTGTCAAATAGTATCAGTAGGTACCTATTGTATTTTCTAAATAAAGGTCACGGTTGTTAACATGATTATGCAACGTTGGCGTGCTAAGTGTCAGGCGGTCTTGGTCGAAAGACGTTTATTTTAAACATCATTGTAATCGGAAACTGGTCAATCGGTCACGCGAGCAAATGTATAAAACTGATTATTCATATATAAATATGCCTACTTTATCGGCGCTCAGGTGGGTTATTATTTCTTTGATTTACGTTTTTATGTTTTTATTACAGTAAGTACATACGATAATTATTTTATTGCTTCTTTATTTAACGATGTTGAGTTTTATGTGCTATTATTTCGTTTTAGAGAGTACATGCTATTTATCTTCAGGATAAATAGCTTAAGCTATAGTAATTACTATTGATTTAAACACAGTGAATTATTCTGAAGGTAAACGTAGGTGTAAGTCATATTTTTATTTCTGCAATTTAAAACGAATTGTTGTATGAAACGTTACAAAATGTCTTATCGAGTGTCAGATATATTCGGGTGGATGGTAGTTGGTCTGGGTGGCGCGGTGGATCGTTGGAATTTTGCCAGTCGCCCCTGCATTGTTGAGCGGCGATGTTAGTAAATTAATATCGGCAATAGAGGACGATACACTAAGTTGCGCTGACGTTAGGATACGTGATTTACCACCTTATTTGGAGATACCTCTTTTATTGACTGTAATTAGGTACTTGGATGTTGAAGTCCATTATCATAGCTTGTTGAAGAAAATTGATTGAAAATTGTTAATCACGTAGGTTATGGGATGAGGCTGTCTCATCCCACAGCCTCATCATTATTATCATCATACCAGCCATTGAAAGTCTACTGCTGAACATAAGCCTCCCCAAAAAGGGGGAAATTTTGCCCATAATTGCCGCGCTGGATAAGCGTGTTGGCAATCGCAGAGCGCTGCTATCGGGACGGGGATGCTTCTGCCCATCCTCACCCTGTGAATTTGAGCTGCATTGTTTCGGATGGATATACCGCCATCAGTCGGTTCTGGTACCTTAATCGCCTTTTATAACACCTGGTACAGGGGTAGATACTATTCTATTAACACGAAACAATTTACGCATATGTAGTATCAAGCCTCACAAGCTGAGTAAAGATAATTTGGTTGCAGACGAGCGGTACAACTTTAGTAGGAACACCAACTATGCATTTTTGCGCTACGCAAACTGTTGATATTCAACCATTTTTCCTATTTACATAAAAATAAAACATTTTTATAGAAATTGCGATATCTGTTAATTGGTTCTCGTTTTCTCCTTAATGTGGTAAGCTGAAGGAGTCTCCTTAATCTGTAACATTGTGTATCATTGAATACTTGTTGTTTTTCTCTGTGTATGTGACAACGTTCGATATTCATCTTTGATAATAAACGCAGTAATTTGCGTGTTCCGACTCAATTGGACCACTCCTGACTATTACTTACTATTGGTGACATGTTTATTATAGCTTTCTAGGCTTGGTTATTTACTGTAGACATAATAGTTTTGACTTATTTAGCAATACATTACTGCCAATTGCTATTGTTCCTTATAAAGTTTGGTTCTAAGAATAAAAGCCATTTGCTACAGCTCTTAAGAAGCAGATATTGTCACCGCCCTCAGTAACTAGACAATCACACTTGTTGATTTGAATTGGTTATTGTAGTTTTTGATATTAATATAATGTTACTAGAGACGCCCTCCCTCCCCGCCTTCGCACGTGTGCAATAAGTATAAAAATGGTTATTGTGGGTTATGCCTAAAAGATGGACATTTTTTTGGTGTACAATAATGTAGTACATTATTTTGTTCTGTCTACTTGGTGTCAGCTTGGCAATGTAATCGTAGTAAAATAATAGTATTCATTTACGACATCGCATTAGAAACTTATAAAATTATCAATATATATCTTCCTCTTAAATCAATTTATCTATTCAAAAACCGCAATAAAATTCGTTACGTATTTTTAAAGATCTAAGCATACATACTATGGACAGACAAATTGGGCTTATCAATTGAACGCCCTAAATGTGAATATTTGAAGCGATTTTTTGAAGTGGTTTTTCTAATCAACCAAACAAGACTTGGCTATGTGCTATCAATCGGTTCCTTTTGTAAGGTAATTTTGTACAGGGAACTATAAGAATTGAAACTCATATATATTTAGAAATTAAAATCCCACAATATCTCATACATTGATCTGATTCTGTGGTAAGTCGCTTGATGCACTTGTGTTACGCGCATCAGACAACAGAGGAATCACCAATATACTACTTAAATACATATATTGACTACCCAGACATAGAACAAACATAAATATCATCACAACTAATTTCCCTGGGTGGGGATCGAGCCTACGACCTTTGGCACACAAGACACTGAGCCCACTACCAACTGAGCCATTGGGTCCGTCGATTTATAGGTTATACATTCAAATCATTGAGAGAACTCTAGTTAATTATTTGTTCTATGCGCCAACTCGCAGCCACTGTTAAGTTTCTATAAATCTTAAGTTATTCACGTTTTTGTGGTACGCTCTGCGCCAGATTCGCCATTATCTTTAAAAGTAGCCCGTCTTCAATTTGGGTTAGTTTCTTTATGTTCGGAAAATCTAAAGTTTGCAGACAGATTGCTTTTCTTTCCATTTTTGTTCGCGCTAATGATAAGAATGCTGTGAGATCGATTTAGTTTTCAACTGTAACTGATGCGAAATTTGTACGTTTTGTTTCATGATAATGGTTGAATGGCGAAATCGAAGATTTCTTGGCTCGCCCGCGCTTTTGACACCCATAGCGTTTACAATTAGTATTGAAATTGCGTTGCGGTGTACCGACATACAAATACAAATGTATTATTTTATTACGTCTAAATAGAGTATACTTTAACCTCAAGGACAGCACAACATGAACGTGAAGCTGTCTCTACGTCTCTCTCCTCTTCTACGTCTAATACTTGATTTCAATTAATGATTGGATATTTAGTATTATTTTTGTATTACTTATTATTATCGATCTTCATATGAGAACGTTGTTGACATCGCTTGTTAGTCCAAAAGTATTTGTTTCTTGTAGTTTTGACGACTTGAAAGAAGCGTAGTGTTAAATAATATCTCATACATTGACCTGACTCTGAGATAAATTTTATGTGTTTCGGGCGAATCACAAAAACCATGAACCTTCGCGCACTAGATCACTACCATTGCTTCCATCAGGATAGTCTCCGTCGGGCCCATTGGTATAATAAAAAAAAGTAAATGATTGTAACGGTTCAGATGAACTTTTATCTAAAATAATATTTTTAAAGTGGCAATGATAAGACAATAAAAGCCGAAAAAAGTAAACAAGAAATCTAATTATGCTCATCTTTATTTCAACTGTTCTAATTGACTTCCCATGAAAGAGGGAATTTTACCCTTAATTGGGCAAGCGGTATGTCACATTAAAATTAATTAGCAGAATTAATATTATTCACTTTCCTTCTTACCGGAAGATGGCAACGCGAACATTGGCTTTAGAAATAGGTGAGAGTGAGGTACTAATGAGGTCTACCTCTAATCTACCAGTCTCCTCTGATACACCTGGTACAAGAGGAGGTACTATTCTACTATGTCGGTACCCCGTGGTTAATGGAAGTTTTTACAAAACCAACTTACACACTTACTAAGAGCACTGGTTTTGTTGGTCAAAATTAAAATAATATAAAAACATATTTGTGGTAATTCTTTTTAATTTGTGAAACAAACAAAAGTCATGTCTCATACTTCTTTCATAAAATGCTTTACTATAGTATCCCTTATTTAACTTATTTTCAAAATATCTCGTCCTCTGGAGGTTTTATAGCTTACTTGCTTGTACTTGTGGTTTAACGACAGAATTGGATCTCTCATTAGGGACGTTCTGCGAGAGTTTGTATAAGAAACTTGAATTTTTTGCTATATCTTATTTGAGAAATGGCCAGCTTCGGTTTTTTCATGATTACATTAAGTAATCAAAATCCGTTAATGATGACCAAGATTAAATTAACAACTTTTTATTATATTTTTAACATACTGGCTTTAATACGCGACTTCTCCGCGCCCCTCTGGTTCTCATGTTTTGGAGAATGGATCTTCTATTATCATCTTATCAGTCATAGGACATCCAAAGATGGCTATCCAAAAAAAAATTAATTGGCCAGTTGTATGAGGTCGGCGTATTTAATTTATAAATACTTGTGTTATAAATATAATAATATTATAATAAAACTATATGTTCAACGTTTATGAAACGCTGTCCTCAAAATTGCCCAAGATAACCAAAACGTCGACAAAAAAATTTAAAAACTGAAATAAATCGCGTTACGAAGTCTTTATATTATAAGTAGTAAACGCGTGAATGTTAGTAAATATTATGTTTTAATGGTGGACCTGGATGGATAGGATATTAAACCAAGTATGAAATGAAAGACAGATAATATAGATATATAACTTAGTTACCGACTGCAGCGCCATCTGCTGGGCTGAGTTTTGAATCTTAATCATCCATGCCCCCACTTGAATAAATTCGCAAAAAAATTCAAGTTGATCCAGCTGCTTAGCTACAGCATATATAAATAATCTAGATACCGACCGCAGCGCCATATGTTGGGCTGATTTGATAAACTATTAAACTAAACTATTCAGGGCGGCACCAAAACGCATATAAAAAAAAATGAATGACGGTCCTGCCGTTTAGGAGTTGCAAACGCGCGTAAAGTAGAATTATACATATAAAGTTTATAGGTAATTTATCCAATTATTTGAGTGCCGTATTATTTGTTTCATGCGTCGGTAATTTCCCTTTTTTTACGTAATTATTTTCGTATCAAAATACGCGCACGTAATTTTTATCATGCTAAAACCGCTGAAATAATTGAATAACGCGTCGACGCGTACTCTGGTGCCGAGATTGTTTGTTAGCATTAATGCGCTACAAACTGTAACCGCGATTCAGTTGTATCGTTGCAACGCATGTGCATAAGCGTCTGCGACACGTGACGCGGCGTCGCGTGCGCAGCAAGTAGACCGCGACCGGCGGTACGCGTCAAGGCCGAACACGCAAGCCCTTGCGCGACGTGAACGCCATTACGGTGGCATAGATCATAGATCAAGATGGCCAACTGAGTACCCTTGTATGCGGCTCGGATAGACAATGATCCGTGCTGCCTGCGCGTCTTGAATATTTTGGTCTTATTTAGTAATTACTGAAAATGTGAGTCGTGAAATTTGTTCCTGGATGTTATAGGGTGGATGTTTGATCTAGTGAACAATTGTTAAAAGCTTATATTTCTCATATTTGTTACTTCAGTTACAAACTACGTTTGTTAGTTTTTTCTTTCTTATGACTTTATAGCAATTGTTATAAAAGATAATAATTAGTTGTTAATATTTCTTCATAATAAAAGCTTTATAATTAAAGACTGTAAAGAATTTGGTTAACGTAGCTCGTATTACATCTTTTTGCAAGAAATTGCTCGGCTTTTGTTAGACTTCTTTATTCATGTAAGTAATGCTTTTGAGTAGCGTACCAAGGTCCACTTTGCTCAGAACCTCGAAAGACAAACAATTAAGTAGATGGCTTTAGTGTACATACAGCGAGCAATTCCTAATTCCTGTGTTTAATCAGCAAATCACAGGGCGAGCCATTAAAGCCGGCAACTCCGTCGGAGAGGAGCAGTTTTACCAATATTTGGCCCACTCCCCACATTATATGTTAAACTTTATCAATTATCGAGTAACGTGGCGAAGTTTCCGACCCACCGAATACTTCACTCGCACTCAAGTTGCTCGCAAGTCGCTAGTGATAAGGAATATTCGAAACTCTGCTGGTGTGAAGAATATAAATTTTCAGTTACGGTAGTTTTAGACTGTAACGCTTACTTAGTTTATAATTTCGACGATGTGATACTTTCACTGAATCTTAAATACATTTATCAGATTGATTCTACATAAGTATAACGAATCTATAGCGAATCGTTGAAACTGGAGGCTGGTATTATGTTTTATTCAACATGTCGGCTACAAATATGGAAAAGACGATAAATTTATACCTAATAATAAAGTAATAACTACCGCGCATCAATAATTAGGCTATTCAATTTAAATAAATATGGGTTTATTAAGATACTTCATGGTCGTGAAATGCAACGTTCACTCAATGTCAAAAGGTGTAGAAATTCCACGACGTGCGGAGCCGGAATCGAAAACTTTCTCCGAATGCACGTTACGTAAAAAATACACGACATTACTTGGATGTCCGTTGTGTTTCATTATCATTGCGCGGGGCACATTTCACATGATTTAGAATATCTTTGCGAAATTGATGGACCTGATTAGTGTCTGATGTTTAGTCGGTTTTAAGGTCATGACTGTTTGGTATTCTACCAATCGGTTGCACAATTAAAAGCAAGAGGACGATTTGATAACTGGTTCCGGCAACTTGCTTTCAATATTTTTATATCTGACATGGAAAGCGTGTAGTTACGACGCATAACAATATTATAGCGGCAGTAAAAATTTAGGTGCTCGCATAATACAGGTAGTATATAAAATGCTGTTTAGACTGTACGTGTCCTGGTTGTGTATAAGTCAAAAACTTATTGTTACAAAGTCAGTCAGGAGCCTACATACAAACCAACAAGGACGCCATAACTTTCCTTTGGGCCGAAAACCGAAAGACGATGAATGGACATTCGCTGTCGGATCACCTGTCCAAGTGTCTCAAGTGTCCTGGTCGTTTGTCAACGTCACTGCGGACGGGAGGTATGTACGGCCGGGCTATTGTCCTGTCGGGATACCCTCCATTTTTAACCTCCAAAGGGACTAATCTTACGAGACTCCTGTATAAGACGATATTGAAAATCAGGGTTTGCCTCATTGTTGTACTGTCGAAGGAATAGACGTGTTCTCTCGGGCATGTAAATTAACTTATTGTTAAGGCCACAATGGCTCTATGCCTCTACAAATGTCTGGGTAAATGGAGTTGTGTAATTGAATTGTTTTTGTACGTACTCAGACGTATTGACCTATTTTAGAGAATGAAAATTAAGTAAATATTAATTATGACAGCAGTGTTAAGTACAATTACTGACTACAATATTATCATCACAGCTGCCGTAAAACGTACACTGCTGGGCATAGGATGCCACAAGAACGGAGGTATTGTGGTCAAAATTGCCGCTCTGTGCAGGCGTGGTGGTAGTTTCGCGAAGAGAACGCTGCTACTTACTCCTGCCTTTTTTTATTTGGCCTATGTACTTTGTTTCGGGTTGATATACCGCCATCTGTCGGTTCCGGTTCCTCAGTTGCCTCCTACTATATTTGAATATAATAACATGTCAGCCTACGTATGCTTATATTAAATAGTAAAAATAGTGGTATTACACTTACTATATAAATGTTAAGGTGTCAACACTATTAAACCCAATTAGAAATTATTTAAATTATTGTACTTGCCTGATGTTTATTTTTATTATTTAGGGATGGGGATGTCGTCAAATATTAAAAATAAGATCCGAGGTCAACCTTCAACCAAACATCATCATCATCATTACAGCCATTGGAAGTCCACTACTGGGCATAGGTCTCCCCAAGAAAGGGCGAATTTTGCCCATAATTGCCGTACTGGGTAAGCGTGTTGGCAACCGCAGAGCGCAGTTTTCGCGACGAGGATGCTGCTGTCTATCCCCCACCATCTGCATTTGAGCTACACTGTTTCAGATGGCTCTACCGCCACTTCTCGGTTCCGGTACCTCAGTGGCTTCTTACGACACCTGGTTCAGAGTGAAGTATTATTCTACTCCGGTACCTCTCGGCTAGACCTACCTCACTGGCTTGGTATTGTTAGAAAGAATATAATTACATTAGTACTTACTAAATAATTAATTAAAAATATTTAGTTAAAACAGTAAAATCAATTATTGTGTGTACTGCTGGAAATACTAATTGCCGATCTTTCACTACCGACGCTTTATCAAAAAAGCCTTCAAAGAAATAATCAATGTTCACAAGTAGAGTAGAAGTCATTTTAAAAACTAGTTTTCAATAATCATTTTGATTCAATATCAGAGTGTTCTTAAGAAAAATGTCATTTTATGAAATATAAATAAAGCTGAAATTCGAAAATTGTTCATATACATAATTAGAACTTGTCTCCAAATGCACTTTTCCAAAAAGTTTTATCATATGTAGAGATGTAATTTAATTATTTTATCACTAGGATCCGTAACATGGGCAAAATTGCCCCTTTCTTAGTCCGGCAGTAGACTTGCAATGGCGGATGTGATATCACGAAGCTGGAAAAAGTTCTCGTATTGTTATTTGAATTAAAAGTAGTGTTATTACCATACTGGTTCGAAGGGACATCAAAGCGATGAATAAATAAAATAACTATCGCATGTAATCAATGAGCCCGTCTAAGTGAATGTGAATTCCTGTATTCTACAAAGCCTTGAGGCTTACGTATACTTGCCGCGTTCATGTAACCTTTACTAGCCTCTAAATTGGTTTCTTATTACCGGTCCTGTGATATTTATTACTTGTATGATTTGTAACCTAATTATAGTATTACCTAATTAAACTATAACTTTAGGATTAGGCTAAGGTATCTTTTCGCTTTCGAATGTGCTTATTCAACAGTAAAATGCAGTAAGGATATTGGCTTATTACGGTGTTGTCATGGGTTACTTAGGAATATGCATCAGTAAGATCCAGATAATTATTTGTAATGAAATGACATTTAATTATTTTAAATTTAAAAAGTATTAAATGGAACTTGATACATCAAAATGCGACGCGTAATTCAATAGCTGATTGACGTTAAGATTGGTTTGTGTTTTATATAAATATTTACATCCTTATGAAAAAACACATATTTTGAATCCTGATATTTTGATATGATTGAACTTTAAATGTAGACATTTCTTTATATTTACAAAGAAAAAATTTGTGGTTCAATTTTAAAATCCTTAATAATATCACATATATATTTATAAAAATACATGTCCTATCAATCTGAGACTGATATCTGAGTATTCCAACTTATAAATATGTTCGTCCACGAAACAAATATAAACCCGGGCGTTGCCGCGTCTTCGGATTGTAAGCTCAACGTAATGGACCCTTGCACTACAATAATACAAATCAAATGTATAAGTTTTAATCGCACTAGACCCTCCTTTAAAAGGACGGTAAAGGTGTGCCATCAACGACAATTTCTCAGTATTAAGTGAATTTCCGCATGTTTCATTCAGTGGCAACTCCGCTGTGATGTGCTAAGTACTTAACTAGTCGCAGATTCTCAACTCGAAATAAACTTGTGTACCTACTGTCGCTGACAGTTGCTCCTGGGTCGCCGACTTACTCGGCGTAATTGCTTAGTTTCATTAATGTATTATTTGCTGTAGCTTTATGCTTCATTCAACATCTTTTACTAATTTTAAATAGGTAGATACGTTCTGTATCTACGTATTTAAAAAAATAAAAGCATTTGTAACTATTAATGCAAGCGTCTACCATTGGTGACAAAGTTAACATTCTTAACTCTTCTGTCTTACAACTTTTTGACAAACACGCTCCTATTCTTCCGATTAGTCTTAAACATCCGCCTGCTCCCTGGATTTCTAGTGATATTCGTAAAGCCATGGCACAAAGAGACAGTGCATTTAGTAAGTTTAAAAAAGTCCGGTCTGATTTTAATTTAAACACATACAAAAGATTTCGAAATCGCTGTAATCAACTGGTAAGATCAGCCAAACGTAGATTTATTCACGACAACGTTCAATCATCATCTTTGGCACACGTATGGAAGTTTTTTGCATTCTCAGGGTCTCGGGAAGTCTTTAAACCCTCCCGATTGTAACTCTATTATTTCCTCTAACGAGCTTAATAAACACTTCTCTTTAACTATCACACTAGATCCCGTTGTAAAATTGACAACTATAACTTTAATCACTTCCTTGCCACGTCCGTCAGCTAATGTATTCAATTTTTCTCCTGTAACCTTAGATGAGACTTTTAAAACTATTTCATTTCTCAAATCCAATGCTGTTGGCTATGATGATGTAAGTCGCCGCATGATCTTTCTCTTACTTAACTTTATTGTACCACCACTCACGTTATCAATTTCTCCCTACAACATGGCTCCTTTCCCAGTATATGGTGCAAAGCCTATGTTATCCCGGTTCCTAAAACACCTAACCCTACTTCTTCCCATCAATTTCGTCCCATCTCTATTTTGACATATCTCTCTAAAATTATCGAGGCAGCTGTACATAAACAGCTCTCTAGCCATGTTTTACAAAACGCCCTTTTAAGTCCCTTTCAATCCGGTTTTCGTACAGGACATAGCACTGCAACAGCTCTACGAAATATCCTGGATGATGTAAGAGTTGGAATGGAATACTCCCGCCTTACGGTATTAATTCTGATTGATTTCTCCAACGCTTTCAACTCCATTTTTCCCTTTTTATAAACCTTGTCACCAAATCTATTGGCTGCTCTTACCATCTATACGCTGATGACCTGAAACTTTACACCCAGGCAGAGTACAATGACCTGGATAATGCCGTTGCTTGGATTAATGCTGATTTAACCAACATCACAAACTGGTCACAAAAGTTTGGTGTGTCTGTGAATCCGTCCAAGACTCAAGCCATTATCTTGGGCAGCAAACGGAAATTATCCAGTTTAAAAAATATACCTGTAATGTTTTTTAATAACGTGGTAGTGCCCTACAGCACATGCGTTAAGAATTTTGGCCTATTTATCGACTCTTCCTTAACCTGGGATACACATGTTAATGAAATCAGCAGTAAGGTTACTGGAACGCTTCGTGCTATCTATCGATTAAAACATTTTCTTCCTGCTAAAACCAAAACCCTTCTTATTCAATCCTTGGTTTTACCCATAATTGACTATGGTGACGTGTGCTGCATTGATATCTCTCAACAACTCCTTAATAAATTGGATCGTCTATTAAACAACTGTTTTCGTTTCATTTTCGGTTTGCGTAAATACGATCATATTTTCCATTACCGTTCTCTTCTCGGCTGGC
>JACJUM010003129.1:10105185-10299955 GCA_020976665.1 Heortia vitessoides
TAGTCTTAGCCTTTGGTAGTCTTAGCCTTTGGTAGTCTTAGCCTTTGCTAGTTTTAGCCTTTGGTAGTCTTAGCCTTTGGTAGTCTTAGCCTCTGGTAGTTTTAGCCTTTGGTAGTCTTAGCCTTTGGTAGTCTTAGCCTTTAGTAGTCTAAGCCTTTGGTAGTCTTAGCCTTTGGTAGTCTTAGCCTTTGGTAGTTTTAGCCTTTGGTAGTCTTAGCCTTTGGTAGTCTTAGCCTTGAGAAACGCCCTTAAGTAGCTTACAATAGATGTTTATCTCCGCTGACTTTATGACTTTGAATAATTCGGAATTATTAACATTAGAAACAGAGCAGTTAGAAATTGCGATTGTTAGAATGAAAAGTTTTAGGAAGGACATTTTTGGAGTTCCAATTCTCGGAGTAGAAAATTTAGGTGAACTTCAGCGCACCCGAAGACAATTTGCAAAATCTTTTTTAAACCTTAATTTAAACTTGTTATACCAGTCCACTATATTTAGTCACATAAGGGACGTCGCATGAACATAATTGAAGCCGAAGCAACATAAATTATTCTTCCACACAATCAGAGAGATGATTAAGTCTTGAATCGAGTGAGAAATCGATACTTACATTTGTGATGAACTCGGATAATCAAGTAAGGCATGTGACCTACATTCGTCTTATACAACTCGACTGTTTAATCGATGGGAAAATCACTTAAAATTATTCGCTCGGTTGGTTCGCCGCTCGCGTGCAGTACCATTGGAATGGTAATTGTAATCCGGGTTCTGAAGTTTGTCACAATAACGATAATCTATTAAAATGCAGATGGTAAGGCTGCTTAAGGCTCCGATCGCGCGTGCGATACTGAATTTGGCACTATTCATTTTATTATTCCATTTTGTGGACCTGTTAAGTGTTGAGAAGGTTGTGCATAATATTATTTCTATAAGAAGTTTTAGTCTAAACTTCTTTAGACTTTCAAATCTGACCCTTCAAAGTATTATGAAGATATAGTGCAAATAGCAATTATTGTAAGCAAGGTTAACAGTAAGGTAACTTTAATTACTGTATCACCTCGGTAGTGTCAGTTATGGTCATTCCGCGATCTTGCTTTTGTATTTGAAAGACTTACTTTATTTGAAAAGACGTGTATTAGTTTTGTACAGACCGTCGAAATTTATGAAGCAATGTAGATCGTTAGTTACGAATAAATGTAGTATAATAAGTTTGTATTTACAGCATATTGATTGCCACAATTTCTAATTATAAAAGTATTCATATTATAATTAGAAATTGTGGCAATCTGATATTTGTAAACCTAAATGAGGTGTTCTAGTGGTAGAGAGGTTTTTAAGAGCTAATGGAAATAGTGACGAATCCTCGTGTATGTTTACATAAATAAAGGCCCCATTAATTCATAGTTTCTGGTGTCGTGTTGGCCAGCCGCAGCACACGAATATTGTAACCGAATGATTGATGGCGAAATCCGGGCGATTACTGCGTCGCACACGAGATGCGCCTGCTTTTGTAAACGGTATTCATATTGTACATACAGAAAATGTGATGTTAATTATTGATTATACCGGGAGTTTAGAATAGTACTTCCTTCTGTAATAGAAGTGGTATTAGGCGATTAAGCCAAATGATATTATATCTATTCGTAACAGTATAGCTTAAAGGTAAAACTCGCCGCGAAGTTTTGCTCTTCACTTGTCACCACGCCTGCCTAAGAGTTTTCAAGTGTGGCAAAATTTGTGATATTCTAAATGGAATCATAGGAATAGGAATAGTCTTAAGATTCAGCATAGGCTGAATACAAGGAATGTGTCCATTTATAGAAATGGACGTCCTGCGGATGATGATATTATAGATAGATAGATATTATAGCTACAGTTACAGGAAAGTGCTCGAAATCCGTTTTATTTCGCGTCGTACGTAAATTGATGCGCCTAAAAGATATATTTTCAAGTTAACAAACGTCTAGTTTATTACTGGGATATAAGTTATATTCCTGTGTAATACCCGTATGCTGTATTATCTGGTGTATCGACTGGTGGTAGTACACGGATATTTGTAGACGTGTGATTGACCTGTGAGCCGATGCCGCCTCGCATACGAATTGATGCGCTTGCTTTTTCCAAACGATATTCTTATATTGTTTCAAGAGAACTATATTACTAAGATGGCAGTCGATATATTCCGATATAACATGTGGCCGGTGACCCGTATTCTATAGTCTGGTGTGTCGGCCGGCGGCAGCGCACGGATATTGTAGCCGAGTGATTGATGGCGAAATCCGGCCGGTGTTGCGTCGCACACGAATTGATGCGCTTGGATTTCTTAAGTAGAGTTTTCAATGTGTTTACTTTTTGAGAAAGAGGAGAGGAATATGTAGCGATTAAAGCGTAAATTTGTAATAAACTAAGATGATATTTACTAAAAAAAAATTACTTGTCTCAGGCAAGACTTGAACCCGCATTTACCCCAGTGTTCTTTTTGTGCTAGAATGTCAGTGCTATTTTTTTAAACTTTTACAAGTTTGAAGCAATCGATAAAGAGGAAATAGATACTTAATTACTTTGAGAGGTTTTTTATGCATAGAAAATGTTAAATTATATTTAAGACGATATTTACTAGAAAAAAATCAACTTGTCTCTGGTTTTTGTTTCTTGTAAATATAATCTTCATTAAAATCATAAAACCTCTGAATAAAATTAAATTCATTTTGAAAATTTGACATAATTATTGTAAATACAACATTTTTGTCGGAGTTATCGATAGATCTTTCAATTCTATTGCGTTTTTGTTTTCGTAAATAAATATTTTATAATTATGTAAACAATAAAATTCTAACTTAAGACGCTTTATAGACCTTTTTATGCCGAAATTAATGAGCCTAGAGCTCATTATCTTTTTTCTCACCGCAAGCCTGACGAACGTGCGTCAAATAAGAAAAACCCCAAAACTCTCGTGAGCATGTCATTAGTAAGAGATTTGCACGAAGTTTCGAGACTAATTAATCTCTGTCGCTAAAAAATAAGCTATACAGCAGTCTCACTAAAAAATTTACAAACGTGACTCTATTTTCTTTGAAGAAGAATTTTTTATAATTTGATTCGAGATAATTTTATCTGAGTATTGAGTATTTCATTAAAGTTCGATCGGCATGTTTTAAAATAGTATCTATTTAAGTCCAAAACTGAAATATCTTTAACATGTGTCACTTTATCTGAGATAAGTTTAATCTCTATCTGTTTTTGTGTATCGCGATAATATATACAGACGCGGCAATGAGACTTCGTGTTATAAGATGTAATGATGTAGAATGCGCCTTCATCCTCGTAATTTTTCTATTACCAATACCCTCTCAAATGGACTGAACATGTCAAAACATGTCTAAAACTTTGATTTGGGTCGCGAAAAATAACAATTTTCTAGGAGGGAAATACCCAGTACAGATAGACGCCTGAAACGAGTGTTTCAGAGAAGGCAGTGTTAACTTTGACAATTATGTTAACTTGGACACTTCGGTTACTCGCTTGTGAGACGTCAGGCGCCGTGGCAGATCGATTTTCTTGTTTACAGAACAAGTTATATGTCACACTCGCAACTTTTAGAAAGTTATTCCTTAGTAAGTAATGGGAAGTGAAACGGAAATCTACACGAAGGATCATGTGAGGAAGTTTATTTCTTGTATCCGTCTCGATTTGTCGTATATCGATATGTATATCTTTAAATTGTCTTTCATTACAGATATTTGAAACGAGTATTAAATAGCATTCACTGCGTATTCAATAATTCTATCAAACAGGGGCAACTTGTATTTTGCAAATAAGTTTTAATGTTTCGAATAAGTAATGTGATGAGTAGATATTGTAACCATAATTTTAAACGTAAAATAAATCTTATACTTCTTTGGAATGCCGTAGCAACATGTAAATATCACACTACTTTGCAGGAACCCCCTAAACTGTACCTAATAACCTTGGTACTGTAAAATGCACAGTGGATGTTTTGTAACTTGACCTAAAATACATTAATTGTTATATGCGTGTAAAATTTAAAGTTGTATCACATAGAATGTTTGCTGTTGCCAGGAAGTTATCAGGTCGTCGTCGACTGCAATTCCGTAAATCTCATAACGGTCTTGTCACGCTGCACCGTCATTGGCACGGCAGCCTGGACGCTCGCCCGGATATTGTACCGGCCCTGGTGTATGATGTCTACGAAATAATCCCCTGACACACCACTACACTACAACACCGTAAATCTCCAAAATTACAAACTATATGTTCACGCAATTCGTAATAAGGATGTAGTATCCATAAAGTCCGATAGGCCTTCATTTCTAAGCTTAGGACTTCGGCTTCCATAATAATAAATGGCTCTAATCACTGTTTCAATTTAATCTCACTACTACAGCGGCACTGGCTTACCTTATGAGTGAATAATAAGTGTTGGCCATGACCTGCCCACGCGGATCCCATGCGTACATAAAGACTCAATTAGTCCGGTATTTAAGGACCGCATATTCTAACTGGGTCTATTTCTTAGCGTGCCTGCCAACACACTACTGGATGGATACTGGCATTTTTGGGTCACCGATCCCAATATCAACCGTTGCGAGCTTCCTTAAATTGAACAATCACTTCGCGGGTGCATTAAGCACTACTCCAAGAGATAAGTCATCTAAATGTAAGAACTATTAAAAAAGTGGTAGATCATTATATGAAACTTTATGTGATTTTTCCAAGTTCACAGCATCACACAAAGTTCACACTTTTGTACATAATATAATACATTTTTTAGTTGTTATTTTCTTTTATTTATTTTCATAGTATTTTCTACGATTAATATTTGTTCAGTCTCTACTCCAGTTTCAATATATCTCTGGAATATTTGAGACATATATGCCATAATCGGCCAACCACAAATCTAACATGCAGAACAGATATCGAAGGACAAAACGATACGATCGTTCGAAATTCATTGGAATAACAGTCGAAAGGGCTCGTGAACTACACGATAGTGAAAAGCAATGCGAGCAGTAGTGTCGTAGGGGCCAGTTTACATTGCGATCTAATCCAATTTTGTGGTTGTGGAATGCGTTTTGCCGAGTCCAATGGCTTTGTATGTAAACAAAAACGGTTCAATTTGAAGTTGTAGTATTCAGTCAATTAGGTAATGTTGGTCAGATTTATTCGAATGCAATTTAAATGCAGTGTCCGTTATTCTCTCGAAATAGAATAAGCTTCAGAGATTGTATTTCAATCATGAAATATCATAATCACAATCACATACAGCGTAATCCTAGTAGACTCTAAATATATATATATATATGGCGTAATAATATATATATATATATATTGCCTCATATATATATATATATTATTACGCCACCCGCTAAAAAATATGGTTGACGTAGGTGTTACTTCCGCACCTATGTTCAGCATATTTGTTTATTTATCTGTAAGACAGTTCAGTGACAGGCATTCAGGCATATCAAATGGGACCATTGACCATACATGTCTATTTCAGCACATGGTAAATTAGGCGAAAATCATTTTACATGAGGTAGACCTTATACAAAAGGTCAAATGCATTAGGTACCTAAATCTCACCTGATTCCACCGTCAAATAGCAGTGTTTGCATTGCTGTGTTCCGATGCGAAGGGTGAGAGAGACAGTGAAATTACTGGGTGAATGTGCCATAGTATTTAGTTCACAACGTTCGCGACACAATTGTGACACCTTTGTGATATCACGAGCGTCTATAAGCCGCGGTGACGCTATCACGCTAACTGTATGCTTGTTTGTCAACCTGGCCAAGTAATAATAATAAAAAAAGACTATATAATGATTTATGGAATGTCAGTAATTTTAATTGAAAACTTACGTAGAATGTTAATTAAGAGCGCCATTTGAGATTCAAGGTTGGCAAGATTTCTAAAAATAGTGACTGGATGTGTAGATATCAAATGAATGTTTACATTACAACTAGTACAAAATGTTCGATGTGAATATGATATAAATACGCAATAAAAAGGGTCCCTGCATAAAACAATGAAAATTAAATTATAATTCAAGTAGCAATGGTTACGGGTCTAGTAATTAATGTCGGCGGTTGATAGCAAAATCATTGAGTTCACTAATATCTTAATTGCGAGTCGTTATAATAATGACCCTGTTTAAGCTCAATGGAATCCGATTCAGTGGTAGACTTTCCCTTTTCCTGCTCTATATTTGACATGTATAGTATTATGAATATAGCTTGAATAGAATGACAGCTGTCAAACTGACGTGTTTTAAATTTATTTAAATGTTTTCTTGGCTTAATCCATAGTTGCTTCTATATGATATAGTTTATATATGAATGTTATAAACAGTATTAATAACAATTTGGAAATGCTTAACAATACCATTATTACACAATAAATAACTCCGAGATAATAAGCCGTCGTCCGATTTATTATCTACTACATTGATATCTGTTTCCCTAGGCGATGCCGTCATTATAAGAAATTTTATTAAAACATTTTTTTTATGTAAGTGGTGGCTATTATATATATATATATATATATATATATATATATGTTATCTATTTTTCTATATAAAGGAATCAATTGTAAAATACTTCCATGTTTTGCTAACGCAAGATCCTACGAGAAAAATAGTATCCTAAAAATACAATCCCAGTAATGTGTTTTTTTGGTTCAGGGACTGTTAATCAGCAAAGAGAAAGAGGGCAATAGTTTCCCGTTAAGCATTTGATGGTTCCCGAGTCCCGGCCATCGTCCGTCGATTTAACTGCTTTAATCGAATCTAGAGCGTCTTTTTACTGATGTTTTTTAGCACATTGTCCCCCCGACACTGGTGGCGGACGCCCGCCTCGACTGCGCTTCTCCAATTCCGCTAACGCAATAATGTTTCTGTGCATTTTTTTGTCTTTTGTCTAGCGGGGAGGTTTATAACTTCAGCGCTTTAACTTGCGTAGAAATTGGATGTGATGTCAAATGTCTTATGTTAAAATTAATATTGTTTGGCAGTTATTTGTGGTCATCTTAGGGGTCTAGTAAGTGTGGTTGTATTGTAATTATTATTACGGTAATATATTTGTATTAAATGTTTATTTATACAAATATGTATGCCACGTTTATCTATTTTGTATATATATTGTCTGCACCACTATATATATATATATTTTCTGTTTTGTGAAATGGTTGACTGGGAGATAATGCCACCTGGCATTAAGTCCGCCATTTGTACATTTTGTAACATTTTGTGCAATAAAGTTAAATAAATTAAAAAAATATATGCAGTACTTTAGTCATTATTCCAAGTTAGCTTTTTAATTATCTCTGATCAAGAGCGGCATAAATTAAAATGCATTTAACCAATTGTATAGAGAACATAAACTCACAATTTGAACGGAGCATTTTTAATTTTATTTTTAATAAACGTATTGGCATATGCAAATTATTGCTAAAAGTAATCTATAGCCAGTGAATCTAATGCACAAAAATATTGTATGTTCATTGGAATGGACTCTCTTTGTAAAAGTGCGGTCGAGCTTTACAGAGATATTTATGCTCCGTTTGTTTTCGATTAAACTCGTCACCTCGGCTACGTTGACAGTGATTCGACACGACTATTTCAACAAGAATAAACGACAAATGAAATAATTGTCATTGGTTTGCCGTAAAGTTTTCTAGAGGTAGACCTCTTACAAAAGTCAAGCATCGGTCCCTCACTCTTACTGATTTCTACCGCCAAACAGCGCAGTGTTCGCTTTACTGTGTTTCGGGTTAAACGGTGACGGAGGCAGTGAAATTCTTGATAATAGGTTAAAGGAATCTTTACTAATTTAGCAGATCACAATCGGCTTAACTCTCCAAGTAAACAATGTGACGTGACAAGCTCGATGGCATGGCATTCCGTAGTTGACCCTATAGACGTGATCTAGATATCTATCTGGTATAATCTAGAGCCGTGGGTTCGAGTTCCAGACAAAACAAATATTGATTTGATGAATATTTGTGTTTGTTCTTTGTCTGGATGTTATATTAATTGTATTATTTTTTTAAATTTGTTTTTTGTCTGAAAACTGCATCTCAAATGCTTTAAGTTACTTATTTCGAAGTTACGTCAATGTATAGGATATTGTGTGAATTATTAAAAAGAAGTTTGATCATCAGGCGAAGACTTGAATTGCACTCTCCTTATTAACAAGGTTATGGATCTTCGGTATATTGTTTTTAATACTAGTGATCGGGGCTTCGCACGGATGCGGATGAGGATAAAAAATGGCTGTTGTAGGCCATCTCTAAGGGATAGACAAATATTTTTGTAGACATTTTTTAAGTGTACAATACTATAGCACATTATTTAGATCTATTTCGTCAGGTTCATCTAGCGTACGTAATGTAATCGCAAATGTGTATATTTATATCACATTGGAAACCTCTAAAGTTAACAATGCGTCTCCATTATATTATGCATGAATTATACATAAAAGTCTTCCCCTTAAATTAATCTATCAAAAAATCAAAATAAATTGCATAGTTTTAAGGATCTTGTACTTGAGACAGACAGAAGAAGACGACATTGTTTTATACTCTGTAGTGATATGTAGCGTTTATAAAATAATTCGGTATATAGCTATAAAAATTTATACATTTTATAATGATGTATTGGTTGCGCGTTCAACATATAGAATTTGTCAATTTGTTTCATTGTTTCGTAATATTTGCCTTAAAATAACAATTAAGATTTAAATTACAGATGTTTAAGACATACAATCCATACTATATTATTATATTAAAAATGCGAATATATGTCTGCATGTATGTTACGCTTTCACGGCCCAACCGCTAAATTTGTTGTGATTAAATTTGGCATATGTACAGTTTGAGTTCCAGGTAGTCCTACGCCTAGGAGGCCATATCATATCACTATAGGACATAATAATAGTATTATCCTTATGTAATGTGGTAACTACGTACTAACGTAGTTCCCACATTACATGTTCTTAAACGAAGTCCACGCGAACAGGACAGCTTGTAGGTTTATATCTTTAAAGGTATGTAGGAAATTGATGTTTCAAAGGTGGTTGGGATATGTAATGTATTTAGTAAAACTGTTTTCATGCAATGTTGATTAGAAATCTGTTCATAACCAACACCCGATTTCATAAATCGTTCTGACTTCACTTTACTGTCTTTATTGCTGAAATTCAATGTGTTTCTTTCGATAACGTTAACAGTTCTGAATTATTGTGAAACAAATAAAGGGGAAGACAACAGTAGAGGATTATATGGATTTAATTCTTCAGGATTTAAGAAAAACGATCGTACAATAATGTTGTAAAATTGAATATATTTTTAATATATTGTAATAACATTTGGAATACATTTTTGTTTATTTTTGTTTCAGGTAATTACATTTGTCTCCAAACTTTAGCGGGAGAGGATTTATGGTAAATTGGAGTAAATAATTATAGTCAATTATTGCATACATAAGAATTAAATAATTGTTATATAGATAATCTAATATTCTAATCTATAAAACAATTATTAAGTTATAAATATAAAAAGTAACTATTATAATCACTACTGTTTGTATGACACTTATGACATAGTTTAATGAAGTATACCGAAATGGTCTATTGAATTTCAAACAAATGATGAAAATGTCTACAAAATTTTATGAATTATGAACGTGGCCAATCACTAAGTGTAAATGTAGTAAATCTTGCGTTATTCTCCAATTTCACACAAGAGACTGGACACTCCTGTGTCTAGTTGGTGAAACTCAAAATTAGTATCATTAATTATTTCGCCAACTGGACATGCTAAGATTATTTCAATATACCTTAAGTCTATTTTCAGTTAACAACACAATTATTAACACCTGACTGTACCGGTTTTTCGCAAAATTCTGAGTGTGCGCAATTGACGAAAACATAAAAGTGATTAAATATAAGTTCCACTAAGTAGGCACACGTAAAAATCTTAGCGTGCCCAGTTGACTAAATAATAAATGATACTAATTTTGTGTTTCATCAACGAGACACAAGTGTGTCGAGACCAGTCTCTTGTATCGAGCTGATGAGTAACCCGGAATCTTTTCCGGCGTCGGTGTTGCAAAACTGTACATAAATAGTAATAATTATATGGGATGAGCCGTGTGGTATCTCCTGGCTAAGTAGAATAGTACCTCTCTCTTAATTATGGAAAAAATTGAGTAGAACAGGGGAAGATCGTGTACCAGGTGTTGTACGAGGCAATCAGAACCTACAGACGGCATGTCCATCTAAAACACTACCACCTCAAAGGCTGTCCAGCAGTGGACTACCAGTTGTTGTAATGACGATGATATGCGAGGACGTGATCGTTTTTATCTCTGTGATAACTTGGCTGAAGCGTTAGAATCTTTTCCTCCCGCCAGAATGTCACAAATCAGCTTACCTGACGATATATTCCGTGTAAGCTTCCAATAAGTAACAGCACACGGAAGTCGCCGCTGTCGTCCAATATCATTCTGTGTGCTATTTCTCTCCAAATAAAAATCCAGACGCAATAAATGCTGCCATGACCGTCCAGCGGTGCTAAAATACTTGTTTCCCTCCTTGGTGAAATTTATTTTTAGAGCCCGTTATTGTTGCAGAAATGTGTCCAACGTTCTTTGTTAGTGAACTTGTTTTTTTATTTTTTATTAATCACGCTTAGTTAATTTTGGTATTTGTTTGCACAATGGCCCGTATCTTTGACTTAATGGAATCCATAACACTTTTACCACTTTAGATTTGACATATATTCAAAGTTCTTTCTCCAGGTCGAGTTATATAGTGCAATTAATATTACCTTCACAAAACCTACCTACATAAAAACATAACAGGCGAAAGTCACGGACATTTTTGGTAGGCTTTGTCGCGAAGGAGAATGGAGCTATCTGCATCGAATAAAAAATCGCACAGTGCAAAAGTGCCACCGTCTATGTCGAGTTAACGGCGACACAATAACACTAAGAATATATCCTACCACAAGTTAAATATACAGATGTTTCACTCAAAACAAAAGACTGATATCGCTAACTGATTAACTGACTAAAGTGTTCGAGCTACCTTACGATCATCTTATTTCTAAAACTAGACATCTTCTTTGCAAAAGCACTGCGGATCTAGCTACGCCTTAATGTTGATACAGTATTGGTCAGATCATCTCTATATATAATGTATTTGTGCTCTTGCAACAGAGAACGGCCGGCGCCTTACAATGTCCTATGGATTCTTCCCCGATTGTCAAACGAACAATAGTTTCCGAGGAATGCTTTATTTGTTTCGACTTGGCCTTTTCTATTTGATCTGTTACATTGTTAGATTTATTACGTATTAGACGACTTGACGGTGTAATATACGGTTATTGTGTGCGATATTTGTGGGTGTGAGGATGAAGATTGACTTTGATTGTGGCTTGTCGTTCGTTCAATTACTAATCCAACTCAATGGCTTCGCAAAGTTGTTGCTTCTGTGAAGTATTGAAGTATTTGTCATATTTTATGTTAGGATCAGGATGAATATATAAAAAGATATTTTTTTAGATTTTTAGATTGTGACATAATAATGTATTTGCAAATACGTTATTATGTCACAATCTCACGGACGTATGCCTTCTTATTAAATTGTGCCTATAATTACCGTAGGGCTGGTGGGGTAGCAATCGCAGAGTGCAGTTTCACCAAATGCCACCACACTTGTCTCAGCCCAGCCCCAGTAGTTTGAGGTAGACTGTTTTAGATGGATATACTGTCTGCAGGTTCTGGTTGCCTCTTACGACACCTGATACAGGGGGAGATACTATTCTACTCTGCCGGTACCACACGGCGTACTTAGACACGGCATTACAGTAAAAATATTCGAATTGATCTTTTATTTCTTTTTAGTTTAACCATGCAGACTGCCCTAGCATTGTAGGTTTATTTATCTAAAAAACCATTTTACCTAGGCCTACCATGAGGTAATTTACCATGGTGATTTGGTGATGTTAAAAAATGAAAGCCGGCCACCATTTCCGTCGTTTTCAAAACTGATTCATACACCGTAATATAATAATGTTTATCTAATTGTGGCCATTGTGTCGAAACAAATGCGCGTACGGCGGTCCTGCCATTAAATCTGGGGCTCGATTCTGCGACATCAATGTCGCGGTGGCTCTCTCTCCAACATTACGAACTGAGCATGGGAGAGAATGAGAGGGCGTGCGCGTGCGCCGGTCCGGTTGTTACATCGGTCCGAGGTCTCGCGAAATCGACACTCCGTTCACTTTCACTAGCAAGCGGTTTAACTTTATCTTATTTGTTGGAAAACGTTTCCTTGAATTTATTTGCAATAAAATATAGTCACCAACTTATTTTGTACATGTTACATATTTTAAGCACTTTATGAATGCTGTCAAGTGTGTAATCAAGACGAAATAAGATCATGTGAGATAAGATACCATGTAATGACTTCACTGAGTAAGATTTTTTATGCAATTTTAAGGTTTATTAAATTTACACATCTATGTATTTATTTTAACGACATGACAGGAGCTAGGTTCGATTGGTCCATTTCAGTAGGACAGTCTATTTATCAAGAAAACCTGTAGACTATTTAATTTACTCTACGACCCACGGCAATGGAGTATCAAGAAAAGTTGGTGTTTTCCTAAAATCTACGCAGGTGGACTTGCGAGGTGCATCCAGTATTCAATTATTAAGCAGAGACAAGATTTGGCACAATTATGGTCGGAACATGTTTAGAGAAAGTATTTTCACCAAATGACAAGCCTTTGGGATATTAGGACGCCCTCAATTTATCTGGAATACAGTACTAACCATAGGGACGAAATTGCAAGCATATCCTAGTAAACATTACTATTCAAGTGAGGCTAGACGTTATTAAACCTGACCAACTCTTGGACAGAGTTACTTTTTTTTACTAATGTAATATTAATCATTCTGGGAATTCTGATAATCAATATGAACCAATAGCACACCGCAGCATATCTGGTTGTACTGTATTTGTTTCACGAGTCTCAGGAAATGTTAGTTGCATTAAGTTTTCATGTTAAATTAGTCGTTTTAAAACGGCCCGTTTTACCTTGGCATTATTCAACCGAACTTGGCTTACTTTCATCCGCCTTGAGTTTTATTTACTGTCGTAATAATCGTCATAATTTATACTTTGATCACATTATTTTCTTAGGGTAAAATACCCATAGATAGTTTAATAATTTGAACTGGGAGACGCGAGCAAATTCTTTCACAATTCTTTGTAACAAATATATTCTTTTGTAATATTCCTCCTTCATAAAATTTCGTAATTACGGCCAAGTTTACCCTTTCATCATTTAGTGTAATATTACATTCTTGAAACAAAGGACTTTACGCTTCCATTTTCAGCTAAATGTTCATTTAGAAATGATAATGGGCTATATTAGAATAATAAGATACGTTTCCTACAATATGACCCTACGTAACAGTTACAACAAAGAAAGTTAACGTACTTCTTTGTTGAAACTCCCTTCGGTAACTTTAATTAAAGACCAATGTTTTATAGTAGCATTCATAGAGAAGAAAAGGAGCTATAAATTCTTTGAATAAAAGCTGTAAAAATCCTCGTTAAACTTCTGACTTTCAATACAAATGAAATATTTTTAATTATACCTTTCATTTCTTTCAACTATTTGCTCGTTTTTAATTCACACTATAGGACCTCAATTAGATAGTTTTACAAATGTGCTATCTTTGTCAATAGCGTTCCAATAAGTATATGCCTCCTGCGTACCCCTTTGATATGGCTTATAGATATATATTCCGTTGTATTGGAACGTGAATATTCGTCCTTCAAAGTAGGATATCACATAATAGTGTCAGGTAGCTGACACCTTGTTAGAGAGGTCGCCCTTTTGAATCTTACCGTCATTGTGTTGAGATGGGTCGCACGGATTCTATTTCAAACGCGCTTCATTCCCTCTGACAGACAAATAAGCCCCTAATTGAAATTGTTTATAAGCACACTTAAAACTTAATACGTGCATACTAAGACAACACGTGTTATTCACAAAAACCAACCAAAAACCACTACAGAATGACTGTTTTGTTTCATTTTGATGGTTATATGAGTAGGGTTCCAAATATTTTATGACAAATGATATATTGGCACCGCATATGCGGGGGACACGTCCGTACCATGCCAGTTCCTACTGTATAATTCACGCTCGGACGGGCGCCGACTGGCGTGTCAATCGCTCAATGTCAATTCGACCGCGGTCGCGATCTTGCGCTCTCAATGGGACCTCGAACCCAACAAAGAAATGTACGCCATTTTTCTTCTAGAAATGCAATTAGAACGGACGCATTTCTCTTCTGCGTCTGCTGTGTTGTGCAACAATGGGAATGTTGTGCGATTTTTAATTTAGAGTCGTGAATCTGGCCGAAGAGATCGTGTTGCTTGTTAACGATCAACTGCCCGCTAAAGCCAGTTGTGCAAGCCTTGTGCACCGACGGAATTTACAAGTTACGCAAATATACGTTCGTATAAATATTAACAGAGCGCTGCGCCCCCACCCCGTCGACGATTTATGAGTACCGAATTGATTATTATCGCCCGCACCGTCCACACCGTATTGTTTATCCACGGAATTAAGTAATGAATGTACTTTTTCCGACGCCCATCTCTGGTGGACACGGGTGAGTTACGACTGAAATTAAATTCGGCTCATAGCTTGCGAAATCCATCCGACCTTTTGAATAATGCAAACGGTTTATTGGAATGAACGAATACGTTATGCATTCCATACGTTATTGTTTTAAATTTGATACCGTATCTCCTCTAAACAATTAATTTTCGCTCCGTTGTTGTATACAAACGCCGCAATATGTCCCAATGTAATAAATTAGAAATTTCTTTTTTTGTAAGCCAAATCTGTTCCAGATTTTTTACAGTCCATTTGTCGAGAGCCGGGCCATTTAATCTAAGCGTCATGAATAAGTGAAACGTTTCGGGCGTGACAGACCTATCGTTAGGGTTATTTTTGTGAATACAAGATATTAAGTTGCTGGGTGAGTGCACTCGGCTGCGCTTCACTGGTATAAAATATAAATCCATCTGAATTAGCGCTACGATAAAGCCAGGACATTACTGTTGGCTGCGCAGCTCCTTCGCCACTAAATCAGCCGTACCTACCCGCTCGCCTGGATATGTAAAGTACTAACAACCGCAATAACAGCGTTCTATGCAATCCAGATGAATACACTAATAACAAATTAAAATTCTACGTTGTTTAAAATGCAAGTTGGCTGGTGCAATTTCATATTTACTTTAATTATAACGGCAAACGTTGGTGTGCTGCAATGTAACAAAATACTAGGCGCATCTGATATTCCGTATGTTGCATAAGCGCACATTACTGTTCACGTTCTGGTTTTCAGATATGTGTCACAGCGTACGGCGAAACGAGTTTCCACCACTGCGATCTAGAGTGCGTGTCACTTTTTCCACGCATTGCCAGTATGACGTACGAGCGATTGCGAATAAATATGATAATGTGCACAGCGCGCGCACATGAACTTTTTCTTTTTTCATATCGGAAGGGTTTTTTATGCGATGGATAACGTCACTGTTACGCCGCCACCGGAGCGTATGTCATTTATGTAATCGATATTTTTTATTTGGCATAATGTTTGTCATGCAAATTTTCTACACGTGACGGTTATCTCCGCAAATATTTGCCGACACGCATTCGGTCGGTAATCGCATTTGTAACACTTTTGATTCATGTTTTAACAGGCATTAATATGACCAAATACATACAGTTGTTTCAGTCGCTAAACCATAATTATTGGCGTAATGTATGCGGGCGCACCGGTTATTTTGTTTGCTGGCGCGTGACTAGTCTAATTACGAGCCGCGGTCGTATTTGATGTGCCTGTTTGCTTATAGGAGGCTAATAGCGATTCGGTATGTAGACGAATCTAACGTATTGTGTGGTGAGTCACGTTCGGGGAACTTTGCGTTGGTGCCGTTCCAGCCTTCGATTATGTAATGAACTTGCAGCGTGTTGACATCGCCTTGTTGACTCGGTTTATGGATACTTGTAAAACTAGTGATATAAGCTGTATGTATCTCTGATGGCTTAACCATTTTTGTTTATTAATAAATCGAGCATATCGTAGAAACTCTTATTCACAGTAATGTATAGAAATCTAAATTATGTAATTTACGGTAAAAGTTTGTTTGTTTGTTATTTTTCACACTTTTTCTACATAATCAATCTAATTGACATTTTGCATTGTTGGAAGCACGGAGAAGAACATATGGTACCTTATATCTCGAAAAAACGTGTTAAACCTGTGGGATTTACGATAAACCATTATTTTAGTATTGCAAAAGATTAATAGATGGCGCTGAGCGCTTTTAAAGCGGGCTATCGGGTAAAAACTTCTATAGTCGGAATACCCCAATCCAATACCAATTTTTCGATAAACTAACTTGTGTTATAATTTTTAAAGTGAGTTTGTTTGTTACTTCTACACGCATTTTATCTTTATTAACTGATCTGAGAAATTTCTATATAGAGTACTATATAGAGGTATCCCTAAAAATATTTTTTTTTTATTAAAAGTTCATGTAGTCCAAACTGCGGGTAAAAACCTAGTATTTAATAAAATGCTTAGTATGATAATGCTTTTGTCTGTTTAGTTCCATGCTTATTGGATAGATCTGTGACGATTTTTATTGCCGCCATGTTACGTGTATATTTTAACTTTTTGACAGAGGACTTTTTGACGGAGACAAATTTTTACTTTTTTTGGAATAATAAATGAAGGTTACCACCAAGCAAACCAAATTAGTATACCAATGATTCAATTAAGTAAATAAAAAACAAAGAGTTTGTACTGAAGTAATTTTATAAACGTTTTTCTTAAGTATGATCATATCTCATCACTTCAGCTGAATTAAGCAAACATCCTCCATCCATTATAGCTATTTATGTTCAGAAGCATTATAGTGCTACTCCAAGACCCATAACCGTTTTTACTTACAGCCGTCAACTTAAACTTCACAAATTGGCTTTTAACAAACAACAGTACCGAGCTAACAGTTTAAAATAACGTTGCCAGCGCTAAACCTAATTTATAATATAACGGTGAATTATGCAATGAATTCCCGGCGAATTTTCCTCGCCGAGTTAAAATGGTTTGTAACCCCGTGAAGGATAACGCTCGCTTTTAATCTGAGGGTTCTTAAACATGTCATCACTTTCCAAAACGTTATAGAATGCGGTTGCCAGGTTATCTATTACGAGTATATACAATTTTATTCTTTATATATAAATACTTGTAGCGAAAAGCTAGCCTGGCTTAGTGTTGGGGTTCTACATGAAAATATTCCATGTATCAAATTAACAAATCTTTGCTTATTTATTTCCTATATGAGGAAGTTTAAAAGAATATTGTTGAGCACGAAGAAGTGTGTTAATTAAAATAATTAAGTTTAACCCGCGTTAAATTTTAGATCTTTAATTCGAACTTGGCAGCCCTCTTTTACCCTCTTAAGATACGTTTTTCAATAAAGTATACTTCGTCGCTCGTCTTATTATATTTAAAAATAATATAATCGTTTATTTTTCCTTTAACAATAACAGTTCTCTTGAAATTTATTAAGAGATAAACAATGAATTAACTGGAAGAAGTTACGCAATTTTTAGATAAGATTTTTTTTTGTTTATTTGTTCGATAATCTCAAATTCCATACACTTAAAAACACGTTATAGTATTTAAAAACTGGGTAATATAGTCTATGTGGTAGAAGCTGGCGTTTTATATGCTGTTTGGCAAAACAGCATTTGAAACGCCAGCTTCTTATCGATGCATTATCGGCTACAAAAGCATTCAATAGCATTCAATAAAAGCAGAGAGTCCCGTCAAAATGCAGCGGGCGCTCTTTTCCCCCGGCCTCCAGGTATGTTCACACGCCAGTAATTTGCTCACCGCTACGGACTAATTGAGTTCTTATTCCGCGCCCGCGACTTAGCTGCGCTGGTGGATTGTTTAAAATGCATTATTCAACGTCCTCCTCCTAGAGACACGGAATGGACTTTGAAATTCGTTTGTAGGCGAAACATCTGTACCTCGAGGTTTGGAGTGTATTCTTTGCCGGTATTAAAGAAGCGAGATGGATGTTATAACTGTATTCTTCTGAATATCTGTAATGCAGTACCTAACAAGTAAGTGGGTTTGTTTGTGGACTCAGAACAGGATATTAAGAATGTACTTGCTTCTTCAATCCGTAAAATCTAAAATGTATGATTGCTAATCATACATTCCAGATACATATACGAGTAGTTAAAGCCGTAGACTGGCTACTGAAAGATATCGTCCTTCTCAAGAATGGAGGAATTTTGTCTATATTTGCCGCGGATGGGCAGGTGTGTTGTAATAATTGCCCAGTTTTGCGACGGGAATTCTTTGATGTTTTGGGTAGGTATACCGCCATGTATACCTACCCTGTTGGTTCCGGTATCTCATGGCCTCTCGCTTTTTCCTGGTACAGGTAGAGATACTATTCGACTCTGCCTCCCGGCCCTAATTGCATATGTTTAAAAATAATTCATCGGAATCCACGCTAAGTGGACACGTATATCCTTTTCTCTCCAGTGTTTTGTTCCTTTCAACGCTCTAAACCTGGGATTTGTGTACGTGATCATGCGTAAATATATTTACAGCAACTATTTCCTTTCTATTATGTCTAACTATCTTTCAGTTAGAATTTGTAGGTCTATCTAATTGCGGTTTATCGCAATGCATAAAGCTGCCAGTATACTAGGATTTATCTCTTATAATCTGTGTTAACAAAACAACCGACAACAACCTCTAGAAAGTAAATTCGTGCTTCGAAACCATTTCAAGACGAAACGAAGATTGATAGCCATGTCGAAATGGAAATTGTTACAAAAAAAGAAACATAATAGCGAGAAACGAAGTGGTTATCCTTCATAGATTTCCATCAGTGCGGAAACGTCCGTGAGAAAGTATCGTGTACCAAATTGCCTCCAAGGAAGTGGTGAAAAAAAGGGAAAATAAGGCGACATCCGCCCGAGCCGACGGTCATTACGTTAATGCGAGACTAAACTTGATTGATGATCCCAAGTGGTGCAAAAATCGTTGACCTCCCCTCCCTTGGATGTCTGTCCTCATGTATGTACCGGCGCCGGGTGCCTACACCGGGTGCCATCTCTTTGTTCCTGTTAGCAAGTGTTAAAATTTAAGCTGTGTGAAAAGTTCATTTATAAGACGTGTCTAAATTTCGGGCAGGGCATCTAATTAAATATCGTTTTCCCCATAGTATCGGAGTTAAATTAACTTGCACGTTGCCATATTTTTTAGACTAAGTGCCCTTCCTGCTTGGTTGATTGATGAGTTCGCACGTCGTTCTAAGTATTCGAGAAACATTTAATACATTGATCATAATTTGTAAAAAGGTAAGAAATAATATCTATTTACTTCTAATAAACAGAGAACTCTTTTCGACCGAACCGAACTATTAAATTCACAGTTTACCGAAACCTTCAGATTTTGGCGGCACAATTTAATTCTACTGCATTTCGACGTTTACAGAATAATGAATATGTACTCACATTACAGTAGACTAGGAGAGGTTTGCTCTTTGTGGTGAATAGAAAATTTAAGCAGCGGAATTTCATGTATAAGGGCATTTCAATTCTTGAGGAGAGCCATTGTTCGAGCTCCGACCGCTCTAATTAGCTCGCGATGCGCATACAGCATTAATGGACCGGCCGTGCACCTAAGGGCTGTGCACACGCAACACTTTAAGCAGACGACATCGGCGATTTTGTGGTACCCTGCTACCGCGTCAAAACCGCCATGCATAATCTAGGCGTATCTCACAATTTCTGGAAACGGGTGACGAGGTGTTGAACGAGTAGTAATTTATATATATGGGTTCACTAAAACCATATGTGTATATACATATTTATCAATTTAAAAGAAATCGTTTGTGTGATTGTTCCAGCTAATTGCAGAAGAGAAACGGCTGGACCGATTTTAAGAGGACTTCACTTACAGGTATTTGATTATATAAGAAGTAACTTACGCTTCTTTTATATTTTATTATTTATATCAATTGTTTTTTTCTGTCTATCTGTTTATTCCCGTTAAGCTTCACTGGCATATAGCTGATGCTTTAAGGAGTAACTGACTGAGGTTATTTATATAATTTTTATGTTCGCAGGAACCGGAACTACGTGAATGTATAAAAAGAATAAAATTAAATTTTGACAAGTGAACCCGGGTATCCGCTGCTAAAAATACCACGTGTGTTCCAGTCCTTAGTGATATATATATATATATATATATAACGCCTACGTTTATTGGAGTACGTGGCGTGTTCTCGTAGCTCTTGTAATCATGCGCCCGGTTAATTTCATATGTATTGGTCTGGTGTTAAGTGTAGTGCGCACTTAGAGATGCATATCTGTTTACGGATAATTTAGTGCTAATTTTGATTTTGTTGTCTGCAATGCATTTTGTAAAGGATACATGTAGGGATATTGCGGATAATTAATATGTATGTTTATGTGTGTATATGTGCTTGTTGTGAATTATTGGTTGTAGTTTAGTTTCTTGGGGAAGTAGTGGACTTCCAATGGCTGTAATAATGAGGAAATGATTAAGGGTGGATATGCCTTTTATGCAGATCGTACAACCGACTTCTTACTTTTCTGTAACAAGTCAACTCTTGTTGTTACTGCTATTCTTTTAGATTCTCGTCTTTTAGCTCATCTATATTATAATTAAACTTTTATTTCAAATTTAACAATAGACCTATTTATTTTCCTTACTGTTAAAACTTGTTTCCTAGTGTTACTGGCCAACCTAACATTATTAGTACAGTTTTGTTAAAAGCATGTGCCAGACCACTTTCGCATTTAAGAGCCATTCCGTTATAAAAGCTCCCATTTTGTAACTTCTACTTTGCGTTCTTTCATGGTGAGGTTCTGTGTTATAAGTAGATATATTTTATTATATTCTTTTATACATGATGGTACCATTTACGTTAAATTAGATTTAGTATACTTTAATTTTGAGATGTGAGCAAGTTAAATTTGAGTTTATGAAAATACCTCCAAGTTGTAATATAATGTTTTAGGTATTATGTTGTAAGTAATATTACTTCATTACTATAAGATCCATCGACGACGTATCAAAACATCGAATATATAGATATAAAATTAAAATTAAACGTGTACCACGTTTCGCTACAAGGTAATTTTATACATTTCAGTGTAGTTTCCGTTTCCGCTGTCATAATAAATTATAAAAGTAGCCTTCGTTATTCTTTAAAGCATTTGCTATATGCCGGCGTCCTAAAAGTCTGAAGTCTCGTTAAAATCCGTTTAGATAATCTGAACAGGAATAAACAGATAAACAGAAAAAAAAACTATTGATATTTTTATGTCAATACCATTGATATTTTATAAACCATACATTTCTTATGAATCATATATTTCCATATAAACCATACATTTTTATATGTATAGCAAAAAAATATCACATTTATTATACCTATATGATTTTTACTAGTTAGATACTATTGCCATGAGGTACCGGTATAGTAGAATGGTACTTTACACAGTACCAGGTGTCATAAGAGGCGACTGAGGTACCAGAACCGACTAATGGCGGTATATCCATCCGAAACAGTGCAGCTCAAATACACAGGGCGGGGATGGGCGGCAGCGTCCCCCGTCCAGCTGCGCTCTACGATTGCCAACACGCTTGCTCAGCGCGGCAATTATGGGCAAATTTCCCCTTTTATTGGGGAGGCATATGTCCAGCAGTAGACTTCCAATAGTTGATATGATGATGATGAAAACTAGTTCATAGAAGAAACTCACTCGAGTTTCCCGGAACTGGTTGTTACATTCTAGAAACATTTGATCTTGTAATAAGTAGCATTATTAAGTGTGTATTTACTATTACAACGAAAGTAGACAGTAGATACCATTATACATATGTATATCCTGAAGCCAGTTACGTTTAGAATGCTAAATGGATTAACGTAGAAAAATACAATTAACATTTCGCTCATGCCAAACCACGTGATAATCCACTTTTACTTTCCACTGCGTGTGTGCCTTTGTTTTAGAAACCGCAGGTCTTATACTTTCACTTTCATTGTACTTTTATTTTAAGTATTATACAACTGATTCTGCGATCCACTTACTACGTGTGCGTAGATTAGACTGGCCTTTCTCAATTTGGATATAGATCGGTTCTTGATGCTGGGGGTATTCCCCAGGATATCGAAACAGCAAATTATAAAACAAATTAATCGTTCATTACATAGCAAACAGTGACATTTATTATTTATTTACTATCGTAGATGTATTTAAAGACATAATTACGAATGGTTACGATATAGAAAAATATATAAACAAACCTGGATAACACATTCTCTCTGAGCTAGTAAACGATAAAAAGATTTCGTTGTAAAATATAAATCAATACGTAAATATCAATATTATGATCCGGAAGTGAACTCAAGATTCAGGGACCTTGACCTAAGTTGACAGGTTAGTAGACTATGTGGCTTATAAAATTGCGTATAGATAATGCTACACTTTTGTAATAAGCGAGTATCAGAAACATGAACACACCAATATTTGCTAACAACCACGCGCACATTTGTATTTTAAATCTAGAGTTGAAAAACGGTAATATTTACTTGAGGACGATAACGAAAGGTCGTGTTTGTTATAGGGCAGAGCTTGGAATCCGAGTTCTAATTTGAATATAAATGGTCCCCTGACTTGACATTTGAAATGTTTAAGTCTATATTTGTGTTACTGCCAGCCGCTGTGCCTTTTACGTCAAGTGATTGTTGAAATGTATTTAAAAGTAAAAGTTATCTATCGAAACCATATTTCTAATCTACCATAATTTCATTTTTATAAACATGTCAACGACTTTATATAATTTGTCTGAACATCAGAAAACGTGCTTACTTCAATAATAGAATTTAGTTCGCCTACGGAAACTCAAGGGAGAAAGCTAGTAAATATGTGAAATTACAACTACAACCAAGAAGTATACTGAATGAAATGTTCAAGAGTGAATTAAAATAATTCCTTTTTTACCCTAATACTCTTAACAATAACAGAAGGTTGCGCACTGTGTTTAGCTTAGCAAATGAAACGAATTGCAGATGCCAATAAAAACATCAGAGTCATTTTTCCGAATGTCTTTTACTCGGAGTTGTTTAAAAGTGAAAGGATGCCAATGTAAACTCGTTCAAAACACATCTTATTTGAATACTCGCGATCGGAGTCGAACTTGGTGGTGTTCTCTCCACGGATTTTGGCATTCAATAAAAAGTAACGTGATCGTTTTTAAATTACGAAGCGATTATATCGCAGTCGGCATTGTTCTGTGCCGTTTGCGTTTTTAATATGAGATTATATGTTTGCTTTCACACATTATATAATTTTTATGTGCATGCTAGATTTCTCTTGGAATTTTAATCGCTAATGAGACTGTTCTTCAATATTTATATTCACGCTAAATCTGAACTGTTTTAAACTATTAAGGATGCACGCACATAAAAATTTGATCTCAAATAATAGTTCTTATAATGCAATATTATAAGTAATATAAAATGTGCTATTGGTCTAAAATAAAACTAAAGGTAACTGTTTTAGCTTTAAGAACATACATATATAAATTCATGACAATGACCCGATCAATACCTTCTCATTCATTTATATCGTCATATACGAACCACTTACTACGATCTTGGCTTACCTCTCTCGTTTTCCTTTGTCGCATTAGTCCTTTCATGCACTCTCGTTTATTCTTGGTACTCTTCTTTAATTAATATTAATATACTCTTTATTTTACACAGAAATTTACATAAAAAAATAAACTTATTAAATATAATACAATTGGCAGCCTTATCGCTCAGAGCGATATCTTTAAGGCAACCTTTGGATGGACATAAACGATAAAAATATGATATTGTTCCTACTATTTTATAAAAATAAAATAAAGTTAATTAAATACTAATACTATATAAAACATTCCATACCAAACAATACAAAAAATACGTCTTATTAGGTACTTAAGCTGAAGAAAGTATTTACTCAAAAAAAGAAAGAAATTGTATTGTTTTCGATACATTTAAAAACGAACGACAATTTAATTTCACTATTTTCCTGCTCACCCCCCAACTATTAGACCAATGAATGTTAACTAGATGGAGAGCCATTGTTTTAGCTATACTGGGTCATGTCGTTTAGATTTATTTTTTGAAAGCCACTACGGAACAATAACACATAGGCCTGAGATTCCACTTCCGAATGGGTCAAGTTTGTCTAAAATATATTGCACAACCTTATAGGGAGTGTCACCGAATATCTTTTTATTGAATATCAATTAGTACTATTTTTAGCACATGGCCTTGGCTAAGTAGCCTTAAAACATCCAAAAGATATCATTAGCCTATCGATAACCATATGACCTAATGATTTTAATATCACTGCAATTGTACTCTACTGAACGCCAGTCTATTAATAGTTGAAAAATAAGACGAAGAGCGGTAATTTTTTTGGATGTCAATGATTTATTCTTATTGAAATCGGCCGTTTTAATTCATAAAAAATACCGTGTAAATTGTTTGGGATTATACTGCCGCGGAAATTTTATAAGAGAACAATATTTTCCGCATTTAAAAGGCACCATAAATATAGTGTAATCTTTCGCCACCTTGCTTGTAGTAAGTTTTTATATCCTTACACAACGTATCATATATTTTTGCCTCGTGCATTCCTAGTCCAAACCACGGCTGCAATAAACCGCCGGTCGCGTGATACCTATGCTTTGTACACTTTATTGCACTGTAAATGTTATAAAACTCCTCGGGTTTTCACGAACGCCAAGAGGACCGGCTTAAACGTGATTAAAACTTAATTTGATTTACTACACTAGAAGGTCTTACTACTGCGGTTTTTAAAGGCGGGATTTCATCGTCTATCTTTAAAGTATTTAAGGATCCGAGTGCAGTTGTGTTGAGATAAGTTTGTTGTTTAAGGAGAAGCGTTCATAGCTCATGTGTTTTAGTGGCGCCGATAGATGGAGTTAGTAATATAGCAGCTTTTATGTTCGTATGGTAGAAAACAGGAACTAGTAGTATCTATTTACAAAATAGGTGCTACTATAGTTGTTATTATTGTTGTATGGTGTTCCTTGTGTTATTTTATTAAGAGTAAGTATGTAAATTTTAGGAAACCAGCAACGTAAATAAATAATTGTGTATTACATAATTTGAAGTAAAAACGGTACCACATAATTTTCTTTTATTTTGTTACAGTAGTTTAATTTGTATTAATCGTTTTAATTACCTTACCAAATGCTATAAAGCTAAATCATTTCACATGCCTTGACTCTGTGATGGAACGGTATGACTTACGCAGGATTTAGGCACGTGAGAGAGTCCATTAATTTTGTCACCACTTTATCCTCTATTGGGTACTGTGGGTACTGGATACCTCTCTCTATTTACAAGCCAATGCTATGTTGATTATATGTTTATATTTTGTTGTATGATGCTTGTAGGGGATCGCGTAAATATGTGGCGTAGAAATACTTTTAGTATGACAATATTAATAAATTGAAGTTTGCTGTGATCATTTTAAACTAAGTGCGAGTCCAAAACAATAAGCTCTTATTTGTCTATGCAGATTTTTTTTCATTTATCTATATTAGTATTATAAAGTGCAAAGATTTGATTGTCTGTTTGTTTGTTACGATTTAACTGACTTTAACAGAGTTTAAAATTCTTTTACCGTTAGAAAGCTGTATTTTCACCGAGTAATATGTTAAATCTTGTATCTTACCGGAAAAGAGAACTAGGCGGGTGAACCCGCTGCTAGTTTTTTTTAATAGTATTTTAACCTTGTTGGTACAAAAGAGTTATTAGCTATACTGAGATTGACGATAAAATAAAATTGTATTGTACCTTCATCCTCTTATAGAAGGTAACTGGTCGGTTTAAAAAACTATACTAAAATAAATTCTATATTGAAAAATTTCTAAACAATATTTAGACTCGTTTACAAGACAACGATTATATAGTAGTGACAAAGTTAAGTCCAACTTCAATTTTTAATTTATTATATTTGTATTGTTTCCAAGTTAGTTGGCTGCTTGCTATTGTTACATACCTAACCTTTATTAGTGGGAGGTCCAGAGCTCGTTACTTTAATGCGAGACTAAACTTGATGGAAACACTCGTTTAAGCGACGAGGCGCCTTTTATCTCGACTAAAAACCAACGTTATGCTCTTACGTTACGTTGGCCAGATTAAATCTTGAGATATGTGTGGCAGATTGTCTGCACTACCTTAAGATAAGATTGCAGCATTGAAGAATGGAGAAATAACTAATAAAGAAGAATTATAAAACTTTAAATACTTTTTCTTATACTACTAGCTCTCCGTTCGTGACTTGTATTTCTCGTGTCTATATCTCGTCGTGACTAATAGTCTAATGAACGAGTCCCGTTGCGATATGTTTTATAAACGGCAGGAATAAAAATGAAAAATGATGCCGCAAAATTGAATAAAGCAATCCAGTATTCAGATTTTAAAAAACTCAACTTTAGGGTTGGTTCGGGTACCGTGAACTCCATACATATTTTAAATGGAGGGACGACATATATGACGGACGTCTCGCTCGGACTTTCTTTTAGTCAAATGAGGCATAATAAAATAATGGCACGAAAAAAGGTTCTCGAAAAAGTTATGAAAGGGAGATCCAAAAGTTTAGTGGCGCCCCTTTTACATTTTGTACATTCTACTCTGGCGGCTCGTGTTATTATTTATGTTACATTTTCCTCTGACCGCAACCCTCGACTGTGCCACTGTTTTTAATTAATGCTACTCACTCCCGTACCTTCCTAGTGTTACAACAATTATTTTGTCCACCTCATTAAGAAGTTTTATGTTGTAAATAAAAATATTCACGGTGAACTTTCCACTTGCACGTTTCCCGTTCGCTTTGTTGTCCGCGACCGCTTCTTGTTATTGTGATCCGTTCTCAACAAGTTGTACAAGTTTGTTTATTTGATACTCCCTATCAATTTATATTCCATCTAATACTTCGTCTTATAATACAAAAGAATTGATTGCGTACGTTTCATCGGTCAACTTTCGTTACAATTTCCATCTAAAGATTTCTACCAAATTAATATAGAAGCCCCTTGAATCAAATATTTGTTTCCGACTATGATTAAATACTCCAAATCAATTACGGTAAATAAATTAACGTAACTTTTCTACATTTAATTAGATTGGGAATGCCCTTTAAAAGGCTTTACCCTCTAAAGCCCTCTTAGTGCTTGTGAGACGCAAAAATATTTGAAATTTCCCAACGTGGCACAGGAAAATAAATATAATGTAGGTGAGAGGTCTCATGGCACATTTTTATGTATATAAAATTAACCAATTTGGAAAGCGAGTTACGAGCGCTATAAAAAGTCCATTAACGTATGTAATACGGCAGTACCGTCGAGCTTGAGCCGTCGTGCACTACTGCGAAAATTATTATGCTTAATAAAGTGGGATATGTGAAATGCCGACTTGCTATTTTTCATTCACATCTATCACGATTAATAGGGCCTGCTTTTGATCCTGACCGATCGGTCCGATTGCGATGTGTCGCTCGAACTACAATTTTTACATTAATACGACATAATACGTGAAATGCCGACTTTTTTCGCTCGATTCGCTAGTCTGATATTAGAAAATCATTCTCCAAAATTATACATTAAAGTATATGATACTCACTCAAAATGAGTCTACTGCGATAGCTTTGCATGTAGTGGCAAGATAAAACGATTTATTCGGTTATTTCATCACGTCGGTGATTTTCGTTAATTGTTAGCCTCACCACAAACTGTGTAACGTTTATTATTAGGTAAGATATATTAGGTAAGACAAACTTTTTATTCACCCATTTAATCATTGACGTTAGGAAAAATATGCAGTAAATGATAAACAAGTAACTGCCCAATAAAATGGAGAATATGAAACATAGGATGCCGTATCGGGTCGTTAGTGGCGGGAGATATTTTACATCGGTCGTCCATCATGTTTGATCGCGCCGGTCGCGCCCGATCGCCGCTCGCGTCGAGCGACACGTGTCGCTTAGACGCCATTTCTGTGCTGACACGCGCGTGATGGATAGCTGGAGGGGATTTAGGAAGGCCTATAGGCATATTGTTTTGGTACACGTGACATATCGAAAAATGTTTTTTAATTTCTACTGGCCGAATGAACTCGATTTGGTTTCTATCAACTATTCGTGACAGGATTTTCTATAAGTATATTGAAAAATAGATCTATTAGGTATTCGCCGCAGGATACCAGCAGGGTAGACTGAGCCAACAGAGGTACTGGAACCCACAGATGGCGGGTATATTCCCAACATAGAAGAAGAAGGTGGAATTCCCATCGCGAAGCTAAGCACTACGATTTCCACCACTCCCAACCCAGCGCGGCACCTATTGGCAATTCCCTTTCTTGGAAAGGCCTATATTTTGCTGTGGTCGTTCTATGGTTGCTGTAATGATAATGATGATTTAGAAAGAAAACTGATAAAATTCGAATATGAATAGTTTTGATTTATTACATCAGACATGCCGCTACATTAGATATAGCAATAATACGGAGCAGATAGTACCTCTCTCTGTACCATGTGTCGTAAGAGGCGACTGAGGTGCCGGATCCGACAGCTGGCCGCTGTTAGCAGCTGCTATTAAAAATAGCACAGCTTAAATACAGGGTGGGGATGGGTAGCAGCGTCCACGTCGCGAAGTTGCGCTCTGCGATTGCCACTAGTAGTGCCTACCCAATGCCGCAGTATTGGACAAAAATCCCCCTATCATGGGGAGGTCTTTGTCCAACAGTGAACTTTTAATGACTGATATGTTGTATAATAACATAGGTATTCCTACCTCTGTATCATTCGAAAAAAATGGCATTTTAAAGTAAATTATATATGTATATATTTAAAAATTGCACCGAAATAAAACAATCACAAAACCCCAATGGAAAATTTATAACGGCATCATCGTGGTTTCCGTGATCAAGTCTACTAACTAAAGTCATTAAATTAATCGTCTAAATACCTCGAGACATCAGAACGCGAACGTTTCGAGACTTAATTCTACTTGGCCGTAATTTGCTTCCGCGACCTTTACCATAGTTCAGTTCAGCCTAATGTCAGTTTGGCCTCGTGTAAATCATTACGATGGTCCGATAAAGAAAATATAGGTAACTGTGGTAATTGACTTTTTATGTAGGTATTCATGTCTTGGCTTTGTCTTCTTCAACTTTAATTAAAGATGCTAATATAGGCTAATACCTGATTCATATTTAAGATATTGTCTTTATATGAGTTGAATGCAGTTCAAATAGTATTTCCAATTTTAAAATATTTTTCTTTGTTTGTTTCGCATTAAAACACCGATGTCTTTGATTTTCCTTGTACCCGATTCCTTGTACTTGGCTTACATATAAGCTTATCTGCCGGTATAAGTACTAACCTAAAGTAACTTTACATTGTGGTATGTGTGTCACGTAAACCGCAACACCTGGTTTATCCGATTTTCGCAACTTACCCGCTGCTTCACATGTTTCCCCACATTCAACTATGAAACTGTGTAGCTAAACACATCCTCGATAAAATAATAAATACCGGCCTGTCCTTTCAAGAACAATACTAAAATCTGTTCAACCAGTTTTAATTAATGAACTTTTCCTATCAGACAAAGCAGCAACTCAAAACAAAGTGATTAATAACTTGTTAAGTTTGTGAACCGATCCCCTTCAAACTGTCCCATTATACTTAGCTATAAATACTTAAAATTAATAACAGGTAGTCACGGAAACGTAAAATGTACCATTTTCAATAAGCTCAAGGGCATCCTTAGGCAACGGTATTAAGAGGGCCAATATCTCAGACGATTGCGACTCGTTCGCGTCACGTTTTCAATTAGTCTATTCAGAGATGCTCGTCTCATAGATATTCTATAGAACTGGGGAGATTTGAGTGCCTATCTATTCATCCGACTGAAAGCTTATAACTGTGATTATTGCCATCATTTGAATAGGCTTATGAAGACGTTACACGGTTATTCTGTTTCCTTCTTAATATTTGTCACAAAAATTATTCTATATTAATATCTGCTTCGAAGCTTAAAATAAGGCTTTGTAAAATATATATTCGACTTTTGCGTAATTTTTTGGTAAAATGGAAGAGCCAATAATGTATTTTCTAGTGCTGTGTAGCTGAATGCTTTAAAATCTTCACTAAAAAGGAATGCGGTTGTGAATCCTGTTCACACTCTTGTGTGAGTAAACGCGTTCCTTGTATAAAAAGCGTATTCACCAGAGACGAGTTATAATGCAGTTTTTATAACAGAGGTGTCATTACGACCACGCTAAAAAGTGGTGAAGAATGTTTAATACCTTTGCAGTGGTAGTGCAGTTGCTCAAGTTGCAGTCTCTTAAGTACACTCTCAAACGTCACATCACCACCCGTTGCGGTCCTTAAATTGTGCGGGTTCAAAGAGCCCGGCATCCGTCTTTACTCTTAGTAGGTACGTTAGAAGTGCATTTGTGCGCTCTAGCATTACTCGCCACTTTCAGCTATGCTTTAACTGAATTTTTCTATTTGTCGGTTTAAATGTTGCATTTGCAAGTTGCAAGTTTTATATTTTAAAAGATATTCCCTCTTCAGTTAAAAGGTTTTTTTAAGGGACAAGTATTTATTTGATTGGGCAGTTACAAGTAGAGCAAATGTATCATTTACATAATAATAATTATCAGTAAAAAATCTCATGTTTTTTGTTTCTCTGAAACTATTTTGAGTAATGTAAAAATTATGCTCGCTATTAAGCACCAGTGTATTTGTATACTACAATAATACTTCAGTTTATTTGTATTCAAAGTTATATAAATATCTAATCATGTATTGAAATTTTAGATGGACGAATAGTACACGTATTTATTCTTACAAGGACGCTCAAATTGTTACAGTTTAATAAAAATATATAAAGCGAAGCGAGTTTTGAAATTTGAATATAAATACTAACCAATATTCAGATCGTTTTGACAATTTATGACAAAGTCGAAAATAGTTCGCTTACCTGCACAGTGAATATCGGATTTTATCTATCGGGCGATGCCACGACCTCTGCCTGTATCGCATCGACCTTTAAAGTTATAGGCATATCATTTATGCACAAAAGAATCTCTTTATTCAAAACATAAATTCAAATATTTTTAATATGACGATTCGTTTGTTGCTGACGTTTTTTAGAATTCGAAATATTTAATGTAGCATTTAATACATAGTATCTAGGCAGGTACTAGAAATTCAGAGTAGGTTGTAATATTCAGGAAATATTTATTGTATTATTTAAGTTACAAAATATACAAATTTGTATATGTAATAATTGCCGTATCCAAAGACATATTTTCTAACCATCTGTAAACGATCCATTAAGATACGTCCACATTTTCATGTAAAATTTTAAGACATTTATGATTCATATCAGTACATGCCAAATCTAGTTCGTTTAACGAATTTCAATAAACTTGTACAAACTAGTTAGATTTAAATCTGCCATTATTGATCTTTGCATTGTTTCGATATTTACAATTGATATCCAATTGCTTAATTTGAATCAAATTAACTGAGCATACTATAACACCATGTCCCAAGTCGGCGTTATCGGTTTGACTCATCTATTACCATTAGAGGCTGCCTCAATAGCTCCAGCTGGATCGGAAACAGCTTTAGTCAATATGAAACCTATCTCAGAGCGATGTTTCAAGTGGGCTAAACTGAGACTCAGTAATTACAGGACGCTGCACATTGGGACGGGCTCTTTAATTAACGTCTGGAATTACTACTCCCGCTAAATTAGCTTGTAGTGGTTTCCAATTTAATATCTTCGCTCTTGTTCCGACTAGCCATTTTGCTGTTTGATATTAAATAATACATCTAGAGGTTGAACAGTTTAGGATAAATGTGAGTGAATACGTAGATTTTATCTTGCTTTTCTGGAATACCAGAAGCTGTGTCGACAGTTATGAATTCGGTATTTGTAATGTGTTTTATAATATGTTTGGAAGGCGCAATTCAATAATTGCTATAGTTGGAAATATTATACTTGGAAGTCTATAAAGTAATTTATATTTTAAATTATAGGTTTATTGATTAATCGATATAATTTTAACTGCATTTTTTCTGCAAAGTATTTAAACCAATTTCAACATACAACATTTATTAAAGTAATTATTGAGACTGGTTTAACGTTCAGTGGACAAAATTAGAACATAACATATATATTGTGTGATATTATATCTTATTGATATGATTTGTCTGCGAAGTGCCGGCAGAATACAATAGTACCTCTTTTTGTACCAAGTGTCGTAAGAGACGACTGAGGGACTTGTTTATTTATTATATTATATATTTTGGCGTGAAAGTGCATCAGCAGATGTATCCCTGTCGCAAACCTATGGACGTTCTGCGATTGCCAACACTGCCGACTGTGGCAATTATACGAAAAACCCCCAATGTATGGAGAGGCCAATCCGGTAGTAGACAGCTGGTATGATGATGATGATAATGATTTTAGTCCTTAATCTTATATTTGTAATCTTTTTTATGATTAAAAATTTATGGAATAATTATAAAAAGGCTGCGATTTTAAGTTTAGTTAATCTACTGAACATGTATTACGAACGTTTCAAGCGCGAATGTTAATGAGGCATATCTATTGTTTGTTTCTGATTCGAGCCATTATCTGCATAATGCGACCGCACTATTCGATGCACATTTTGATGATTAATTATCGTATCCTCAGAATATCTTTGTGCGGTGTTACATAATGAATTAGCTTTGTCCTGACGTGTCGGAATAATTCATGCGGGACTAATTACAGGCCAACTCTCAGGCGAAGAGGAACGGGCACAGTTTGTTAAGATGAGGGTTGGCATGTCGGCGTAACACTTACCATGTTGTTATTAAATAATTATTACTTCTATTTGGCAATAGTTTTCAAATAATAATAAATCAGGTTAATAGTAATCACAAATCTGTGAAAAAGGAGACAGTGACGTAATATTTTCAGACCACAATTACCGTAATAATGAGTAAATGTGTTTGGTAGTTACTGAGATTAGCCCGTGAAGACAAACTTCTAAGCTTTATTAAGTCGGCATACCAATAAAATTACCCCATAGAATGCATAAACACTTGTTCATATCTATCTAGTCTTTACAGCCAATTATTGGCCATTTAGATTAGCGCGTTAAATGTATAAACAAACTTTTCAACTTTATTTTCTTTTAGTATTGATAGACAGTTAGAAACCTTTCCGATGATTGGACATCTTTAAAAAAGTACGTAAACCTGCCTTGGCTTTGGGTACCACACCGAGAAGCGCGTGCTCGATTTTGATACTTCTATAAACGTACTCGTATTACAAAGTTTATATATTTATAGGATAATACAAAACATCTCCTTTTAATTAGTAATTTATAAAGATATGATCATTTATTTAGTACCTAATACAGTCCCATTTCTAAGTCACGGTACGGATAAGGGTTGACACCTGTCCTTCTAAATAGCTGTTATCATTTCCTGGTTTCTCATTCGTAGAAATACTAACGTGCTCTCATGCCGAGTAAAATGATTCTGTTTATTAAACTTCGACTGCAGATAATATCAGAATTGGTCTATTTATACAATTTGTAAACGACAAACTGATAAAAAACATTGTTTTATGCACGCAATAATCTGCGTTTAATCCATACTTATATTGTAAATACGAATGTATATTTGTTTGTTACTCTTTCATAGCTTCATCAATGATCTTGGGACCCTTTAAAAAAACAGGCTATTTTTGAGTCCGGGAAAAAGAAAGAGTTCTCGAGGTACTTATACAGAGAAGGCTACATCAACGACAGCGCGGGCGGAATTCTAGTTCATTTTAAACAAGACACAAATCCTAATGTTGATTGATGAGATCGGACCCATTTTAATTTTGAACAAAATCTTACTTTTTTCTGTATGTTAGACTGCCAACTCTGATGGTACCTTTGAATCTATTTCTAGGCAGAACGAACTACGTAAGTCATATTCCACTAATATTTTAGTTTTTCCGTCAAATATTGGAAAAAAATTATATATAGGCTAGTTGAGTTTATTGTAAAAGCGTAAGCAATTTCAATTCACAAGAATATTTTTCATAATTAAAATATCAGATAACTATTTCGCTGATATAATCTTCCCTTGGTGGTCATGATTTCGATTATATGGCTCGAAATTGTTATCTCTCTGTCAGCTTGTTGCTGTTGTTATTTTTACTACGCAATGTGAAAAAATTTTTTCTGTTAATAAAAAATGCGTTGTGTCATCTTTTAAAGGTTTTCTTTCTTTCTCGTTTTTACCTCTTAAATACTCTTACTTTTAATCGTTGCACTTTAAGAGAACAACTTTCATGGAGCATTTTTTTAAAAATACCGAACTTTATATAAATCATTCGATATTTACGAAAGAAATGCATTAATATTTGATTAAATAGAATAATGTATATTAACGGTTGTATCGTTTCTGTAGACAAGGGTTGACACGTGTCCACTCGAAAAGTTATTTTGTCACTTCCCTGGTCAGTGTTGCGCGACATTGACGCTGATGTATTTTTCCTTTCGGGAAAACAACAGCGGCCTCGAGTTTATATACAAGATCAGTAAAATAAATTACTATCTTTATTATAGGGCAATCCTTTTCTTATTCCATGTTGTATTTTGGTGAGAATAATGCGTGTGAAAAGAGTTTTTTGGGACTAATTAGTTCTTGGATATTTTTTGATGTTGTGTTAGTAGATTAACTTCAAAAAATAATAAAAACATTGATTAATGTGAAAAAAGTGATGAAAGTATGTGTATAACCAACAAGCAGTGTTTGAGTCCGCTCTAATAACTTCCTTTCCTTCCAAAAACACAATCGATAATTACTGAGAACTTATTAGTCACGTCCTTGTAAGTTTAGAGTCAGTGCCGTCTCCTCAATAACTCAAACTAATTAACTCACAGCAATACAGTAGTATTTCTTTCCTTAAAAAAATTGCTTCACGTATTAACATAGCATATTTAATGCATTATCATTGTCATATCAGCTATTGGAGCCACGCTTTTACTGGAATACCGATATACCGCCATCTGTCGGCAATGCATACAAACAATAAAATAATTAGAACTCAGTTTGATTACATAGCTTACTAAACAAGAGAAAGATATTCATTGCGACCACTAAAGTAAATAAATATAGACGTGCAATTCAGATGGATTCTTACGTAATGTTTATTACGTATTGTTTGTTTACAGCGTAAAATTAAATAAACATTTTTTTCCTTTTACAGGTAAGTGGATTCGTTGCGTGAGGTGCCGCGGGCTTTCTTTTACGATTCCCCGAAATAATGTAATTATACTGTAAGTCGATTTTCGGTTTGGCCTTATTGATTATGTATTAATGCTCTTAGTTTTTCATTGGATTTTATTTTTGTTTTGTGTAATATACTCGTACTTATAAAAAAATGTTGATATTTATTTAAAATTGTTTTGAAGATCTTTATTTCATAGTCTTCCATATATTAGTAATGTCCCTACACTAGAAAAATAAGGGATACTTAAAACATGAAATACATAGTACATTGGGCAATCTTATCCCTCACAGCGTTTTGAAGCGTTTGAGCTCAAGAAGTGAAACAAGTGAATGAAGTGTTGAGTGGTGAAACCTAGCAGATTTGTATAGTTTTTGACTAACTTTTTTCAACAAGCCCAAGAAATGGTATCATCATAACCAAGAAATAATCGCCATTATCATTAAATCAGCCGTAGTTCGTTGGATATAGGCCTCCCTAAGTGATCTTAGATCTGGTGATCCTGTGGTTTTAATCAGATCGTCTGTCCACCTAGTAGGTGGGCTGCGCTTGTCGGTGCATGGTCTCCATTCCAGAATTTCACGGCTCCATCAACCATCGGTTCTGCGTATTAATTACCTACTGCCACTTCAACTTACGAATTCGCCTGGCTATACCTATTACCTTGGTTATGTTACGGACCTCCCCATTCCTGATTCGATCGTGCAAAGAGAGTGACCATTGCCATAGCGTTGAGTTCGCTCATAAAGTAGGAGACCCCCAAGATAAATTACATTTAAGCAAATTTACACAAAACATTGATTAATTATACAACCAAATATTCGCTAGGAACCATTACGTCTTCTTGGTGAAAACTGTTTCAATAAATTCATTCGGCATTTTTTTAGTACTTAAAACTTTAAAATCCATGTAATTGCCCACACCAATTGTAAACACTATTTCTAATAAATCATAATCATCATACTAGCCATTGAAAGTCAACTGTTGGACATAGGCCTCACCAAGAAAAGGGGTATGTTGCCCATAATTGCCGCGCTGGGCAAGCGTGTTGGCAATCGCAGAGCGCAGCTTTTGCGACGGAGATGCTGTTGCCCATTTCCGCCCTGTACATTTGAACTGCAATGTTTTGGATGGATATACCGACATCTGTCGGTTCTGGTACCTTAGTCACCTCTTACGACACCTGGTACAGGGGAAGGTACTATTCTACTTTGCCGATACCTCACAGCTAGTAATAAATGTACATAATAATAAAATACTAATAAAAATATATAATATGCCAGAACAGACTTTTCTAGAATAGGTTGTAACGTTATTGTCATAATAGGCCACAAATCACAGCTAAGACTTAGCGAGACAAAGCTCGCTCGAGGCGCGCCATTCCAGTAATGTGCCGCTGAAACTTGACTGATTACTGCCCCACTGGGATGAATTTTTCCAACATCGAAGCGCGTAGGACATTAGAGCCATTAGCGGGATCTTCTTATCCGCCGTGTAATCGATTCAAACAGCTTTTCCCCAGATTTACAAAGTATCGATATTGAACGAGACGAATAGCTGCGAGCAAGTCCTAATTCCAGACGATTTTTTATTTCGCGCGAATCTTGGAGGCAATTTTTGTGACGCAGTGTGACACTGATTGTCGCCGCTGACGTAACAGTTTCTTTGGGCGACTAGATAATGAATAACGTCAAGCTGATTTAGATTGGCATCAGTTTATTTTCTGTTTTTTTATGAACTCTGAGTTTCAGCTTGAACATCTTTGACTTTTTTATATGGTGGCTTATACTTTTTCATTGTTGGTGTCGGCAGCTAGTGGTATATATTGTTTAGATGTCGTTTTAGATTACGGCTGTAACTTACCGTGATGTCATCGCGTATAACCCTTCGTAATTAGCATACAGAACGAGAAACGTTAATATGTAATATATCATCTCAATTATTTCACTTGGTAAGCACTACCACTACTTCAGTCGATATTAGCATATTCAAATATGAGCATCAAGTTAATATACCATGGATCTTAAATTACCACTGAAATTATATAAATTTGCCAGTCGCCGGATGCAATTTACATTAATTAGACTATTTGAATAATTGCTAAGGTACTTATTTAGTCTATCGAACCATAGTCCTAACCTACCTTATGTATAGATAGATTCGTTTACGAATTTAGTCTTCTTTTGTTAGATTTAATAGTATTTCGCATGAGATTCATGTCGTACTACAAAATATTCATGGTTTAGTATTTATTTACTTTATAATTATAAAAATATATAATGAATATTCAATATAACATCTTTTTTCTTTTTTCTAGACGACTATCTGTACTCATTGGGTAAACTTTAATTAAAAAATAAACCAATCTATACATTGATTAAAAAATAACATCTCTTGAAACTTGAAAGGATCTCGCCAATTTTGTTTCTTGAACATCTTAATTACTTCGGTAGCGTAGCAACGTTCCCACTCGACCTTCGGAGTTGAGAAAGAAAGAAAGAAGTGCCCTATGGGCAAGGGACACGTGCTATGTATTTAATACCAACAGTAGCACTAAAGGGTTGCATTTTAACTGATGTGTTCACATTATCGCGTCACTTCACGTGTATTTTTAATGCTTAGTTTATCTGCAATCAGTCTAGGGACCATAAGGAATTTAGTTGAAAGCGTATGGTGCCGTGAGGTACCGGCAGAGTAGAATTGTACTTTCCCTTGTACCAGATGTCGTAAGAGGCGGCTAAAGTACCAGAACCGACAGATGGCGGTATATCTATTCGATACCGTGTACCATCGTGCTCAAATACACAGGCCGGGGATGGATAGCAGCATCCCCATTGCGAAAGCTTGGGCAACACGCAGTGCGGCAGTTATGGGCAAATTCCTTCTTTCTTGGGAAGGCCTATTTCCAGCAGTTGACTTCCAATGGCTGATATGCTGATGATGATTTTGGAAGTTTACATTTAAAAATGTATTGTTGATGTAATCTTTAAACTCATGAATAACTCAGTATTGTAATTTGTAGTAAAGGAAACAAAATAAGAAAACCAAGAGTGGGCTAACTCGGTACACTCACGTACAATGTTTTATTCAAAAGTACATTACCAATTTGAATGTCCTGTATTAAGTAGTAGATTATTTTCGTTCTGGGAAACAGAATCTACATTTAAATATATGTGTGTGATATTTGTGTATGACCAGGAGTAATCATCGGGTATTTAGTGCCCATCGAGCTTTATTAGGGATGCTCTAGGATTCTCTGGTTGTGGATATCCGAAATATAAATCTAACCGAATTCGTTATCGAATATAGTATGAAATTTTATATCAATATGTTAGCGGCGGAGTCAGGATACGATGCGCTTTGATAGATTTTTGCCAGTTTGTGATTTTCGCAAAATGAGTTCATAGAAGATATCTAATATATTCCTCATTTAAACGTATAAATGTATTTTTATATCTATTATCAGTAAATGCAGAATGCATTGACTCTAGGAGGTAATTATTGCTACACACAGATATCACATACGGCAAACCTTCCCTAATTTGTACTGAATGTGGTGCAAATAACATTTCGCTATCATAAAGTATAAAAGCACAACTCATAAAAGATTTAAATTTAAAGAAGCTTTTAGCTATACCTACTTATATCCTTAATGAGTATAGTATTGTTTTGCGGGTGTGTTTGTGTTTTATCGGTTTACTTTTTCGTGTTTTTGGACGAACCTAATGCTGGTTGACTCTGACGTCAGTTATTGCGTCACCAGTTAGAACGTCATAAGGGTCAAAATATCTGTATTCAGATCCGAAATTGCATATCCACACCTTTCTTTTTACAATCGCACACATTGGCACATTACGAACGCTATCGGTGCATTATAATTCACTTTGCTTTGTGTTATTATTGAATAGTGGACGGAGACACGCTCGTCAGCGGTCACGTCAGTCGGTAATTATAATTAAAACTGCTTGTTCATTGACAGAGGCACGAATGGCACGATCACATCGAGGTCGTGTGCACCATTGTTTATTGTAATGCCTCACTGCTAATGCTGCGGTGTATGAATCGATCATTTATTAATCCAACTTAGTAAATATTCATATTGCGTCCCGTCTATGGTTTCGTGTCGGTTAAATTCAGACAATCTGCAAATTAGAATGTACTACAATAGCATCGTAATGATTGTTCTTCAAAACATCGATTGTTCTATTTCAGTAATAATAATAAATAATGATAATAAATTCAAACATCACATATATTGACTTTCATTTAACACTCAGTCACAGAACAAACACAAATATCCATCATATAAATATTTGTTGTGGGTAGGGATCGAACTTATAACACACGTTAACATAGGAAATTACCAAAAACGCCATCGGGCTAAAACCATAGTTTTTGTTAAAAGATCATAATATTGTATGATATCAAACCGCTCGCAAATATGAAGGCGGAGTAGAATAGTATCTAGGTAGGTTTCCAGGGTTCGTGACAAGCAACTGAAGTACCGGAACCGACAAATGGCGGTATATCTACTCGAAACAGTATAGCTCAATTGCAACAGGGCAGGGGTGAGCCTGCCACCACCCTTGTTCAGCTTGACAATTATGTGCAATTTCTCCCACTGTCCAGTTTGCAGTGGAGGTTTTATGGTTGATGTGATGATGATGATTGAAGTAATGTAATAAAATTTAACAATAGAACAGTGACGTTTGATGTCGTTATCCCCAATATCCTGTTAGATCCTATATGAGTTATTGAAATCAGGCAAAGTACTTTTGACAAATCTATATACGCAATAATTCCAATGCAGCAAACAATTTGCGCGTGCGGGATATATCAATATTTATGTTTTGTCTAACAGTGAATACAGATTTATTTGTTTAGGAGTGCATCGGAAATGGATACTCTAATGTTTGGCAAATATATTTCATCGCCCCGTATCATCATTATGGCGGCGGTTAAATAAGATAAGAAACAAGTGGAAACAAACATACTGAACGATTGGTGATGGTGTCTAAATTAGGTTTTGTTGACTTTTCTTTAAAAAAAATCGGTGCTGTTTTGAATATAAAGCACTTACAGGCAGACCCGAATACGACTAAAATCACACCTAAGGGTCTGATGTAGTCATTACTAGTGACTTCTGCTAACATTTTATCACCACAAAAATATATTATATTCATGCGCTATAATATTGTAAAATTTAATTAAAATATATTTAATAGTAACGAAACAAGCGCCCATACAACCGTTACCACAAACTTTAGCATTTATTAATGGATAGTATATATTAGTAGTAGTATAGTAATAAATATATGCATTTAGAGGATGTACTGCCGAAGCAGGCACTAGTCAGATTAGTACCAAATAATAAACACAAATTCTCGCATCATCTCACACATTGACCTGATTCCGAAATAGACGGTAAAAACACTTTTATAACGGACAGCTGACTATAGAATCAATAATCCCAAATATAATAATTAAATACATATATCATATCACTCAGGCACACAACTAACACAAATGTTCGTTATATAAATGTTTGCACTGAGCAGGGATCGAACTCACGCAACACTACCGAATGCGCCATCGGGTTAAACGCATCGCATTTGTTAGAAGATTACAAACATCGCTCGACATCGATGCGTTTGTACATATGAAAACGTCGTACTTTTCGTCATCAACAAAATGCTGATTTGGTAGAATCGTCAGTGAATCATCGCAGGATAATAATGTGCTGTGCAGACCCGAGCCGTGCAGTTGATGGATTGTCCACGTCTAATCCGAAGATTGGTTTGTTATGTCCCGAATATATCGAACAACAGTGATAAATTGTTTTGTTGACTCTGTCTAAACGTTTGTTTTAAATAACAGTGTTTTATGCTTGTTTTGAAAATTTTTAGTAAAATTTGTTATTTTACTTTAGTCGGAAATCTATCATGTTGACGGATATTGTAGTGTATTTCGGAGTTGTACTAAAAACGCGCCTCTTTTTTTGTAAGTGAATGAGATACATTTATAATGTCTCTTACAATATCCACAGTAAAACACGCAATACCCAATCTCCCGCATTACCGACATTTGACAGGCCCGATGGCGCAGATGGTAAGGATCCTATATAATTATCCTATTGTCTGATTGCCGTGTGCTTTAAGCGACTTATCACGGACTTAGGTTAATGTATGAAATATGTGAATTCACCTTATTACTTAGCTTAATTTCGACTCTATCTGAAGCTTCAACGTGAAATTCTTGGGGCCTTTTCAAATTACCTTAGCCTATAAGATTTGATTTGTGAAAAGCAAATATTATACATACAGAAAAAACTAGACAATAAACATTGTATTTAACGCTCAGACTCATAAACAAATACCATATTGAATAACACTTTGATATCTATTCAGTTCTAACTTGACTGCGGTGGTAGTACATTAGTTTAAGCTTTAATGTTATATTGTTATTATTGAGCTTACGTGTGTCTGATCAATCACATTGAAAGCTCCTAACAGCTCCTATATACGATTAGGATCACATAGAACTGACTTGCTTGTGTCTGCAAATGGTGTCTGTCTGGTTTATTAATCTTCATTGACTTAATTATCCTAGCTTGCCGACTATATGACGTGACCAGTGTAACTTGATCCCGGGCTCTGAAACAGACGTGCCCATAACAAGGCCTAAATTAACGTGTGACGCATCCGATTCTGTTTGTGTTTATATATGATATGCGATATGGAAAGCTATTATTACTAAGATGTAACTCAAGTGTTATTCTAGACGTAATTATTACACGGAGTATCAAAAATATACTTTAAGGTTCTGAAATAGGTGTTATTTTCCGCTTTCTATATACTAGGCTTGTTAAAGTTGTTAAAGACTAGACTAATTACACATACAATAATCCTTAGCTAACCAATATGTTTATTGATTATTTATTTTTAATAATTATTTTTATTATTATTATTATATATATATATACTTACCGTGAGGTACCGGTAGAATAGAATAGTGCCTCGCACTGCACCAAGTATCGTAAGAGGCGACTAAGTACCAGAACCAACAGATGGCGGAAATCAGAAAAAGTGCAGCTTGAATGCACAGGGCGGGGATAGGCAGCAGCATCCTCGTCGCGAGAGCTGCGTTCTGCGATTGCCAGCAGACTTGCCCTGCGCATGATTTTTATGCATTTACAGGCATAAAAATCTTCTATCTTGGAGAGGCTTATGTCCAGCAGTGGACTTTCAATGGCTGGTATGATGATGATCATCGTTATTATTATAAAAGCGCTTTAAAACATCACTTCTAAATGTAGTTACTATCGAAAATGGTGTTTGCAAGGTAATCCAAAAAATCTTGTTATATATATTTAAAATAATAGTCTATCTCTCCTAAATGCTAGCGTATCCGTAGTACCCTTATATTTTACTAATATCAGGATATAGCGCACATATATGTTAGTCAAAGATTTTTATTAAAAAAAAAACGAATAATTTACTATTTTTATATTGTCACACATTAAAGTCATTGATCACAACACTAAAAAGTAATTAATGCCATAACAACCGCCATTCCGGCAAACAAATGACGAAGTACAATATTGAACTAATATGTTTGCAACAGTTTGAACGTCGATATTCCGTTTGGCCGGAGGTGGTGCCATTTCCATACACTAGTGTTTGCGGGATTAGTTTAGTTAGTGAGTTATTGTGGCGTATAAATGAGATCCGTGACCGTACATATCCAGCTTTGGGCCGCTGAGATTGATAGCAGACTAGTCACGACATACATAGCATGTCGGGACTGAATAACAATAACTGTTTGTCTGAGGACTGATGATGTTTATATCATACTAGCTAACAGGACAGACGTCATGTCTTTACTATATACATATATTTATCCTAAATATGTTGCCACTATTAATTAAGAAATAAACTATCCTACTACCTGTTAAGTTGGATCAAACTGTACACAGTAAGCTAAAATTTTAATTGGGTCAGTATTTCATCCCGACAAACACCAAATCACCACATCATCGTTTCAATTTCGTCATTTTTGTATATATAGATTATTTTAATGTTAATTCGCAACAATGAATGTAAGACATGCATTTTAATACAGATATTTGTCATCTGCCATTAAGGTTCATGATCACCATACCAGATGTATGATATTAGAGTTGTCTATGTAAACACAACGTCATTTGGTGGCATTTGTAGAGCGTAGCTTTGAGATGCTGCTTTGAGTTATTCCCGCATCTAAGCTACGCTATCTATCGGTTCTTCTACCTCAATCGCTACTAACGACGAGTGGTACAGATAGAGGTACTTTTATACTTCCACTTTCTATTAAATATAGACTGTCGCTACGTCGGCCCGAATAAATACTAACAGTGTTACTTTGTAACTATATAAACAGGCAAACAAACTTACCTGGAGTTTGCATCCAAAGCACTCTCTTCGTAGAGTCACCGGTGCCGCTCTCCCCCGGACTTCCAGAAAACTGGGCAAAGCCTTTGTCTAACTGGTATTCCTACGGGGACGACAGTTTTGTCAGTATCTAACCCTAAGTGGGGTGTTGGTGTGTGCAACGCTATGGGACTAAAGCAAATAGTATAGTGAGCCGACAGGGTAACGCAACGGACGATATTGACAGAAAAGATAAAAGGCAAAGCAGGGGAAATCTGGAATATTTCTAGATTTTTTTTTGATTAATCAGGTAGTGAAAAGCATTTATCGTGTATCTTACATCATAAAAAATTCACGCAGCAAGTACTTGATTGTTTAACTGACGCGTATACATATTTTAAACTTGACCCACTTGGAAAACCGATTGTTTTAGCACGACGCCTAATGCGTACATGTTTATGTTAATTCATTCAAATTATTGCTGCATTGTAAAACTACAAGTTTGAAGTAGCGTTTGCTGCATTATGATGCGTTCGCACAAAAACAAAGGAATAAACCTATAATGAAAATAGTAGTTAGCTCACATATAGTTCCCAACAACGCTAAAGCCGCCATTTTCAACTGGAGCCCACTTGTATGCAATATCTATGAGTTTTCATGACACAATTCTGTGTTCGGTCGGATGGCTTTTCATTATTCGTGATCCTATAGCAAATATCTTTATGCGGCGGTATTCCTGCGCTATGGATACCCTTTACAGATAAAAATGGAATATCTTACCTCTCTCACACCACTGCGGTAATGATATTCCTACCGGCTATACTATTATCTCGTGGTTTGAAAGGGTATTCTCGTTAGGTTGACGATTTTGGTACCTTTTACGTTTTTAATTATAATAATCATGTCGATTGTTACGTTATTCGACGAAAGAGTGCTTTATTTGATATTATCAGTAACTATACATACAGTATACACACAATTATAAGTAACTGTATTTATCACACCGTGCTAACTCCCTATCAAAGTTACATTAATAATAACTTCCTAGAAGCTTATCTCCATTCGTGTTGTGAGCGCGAAGTGTCGCGTATTTAATCTGGTTAAGCTGTGTTGTACGAGTATAGCTGAGGTATAATCTTTGTTTTTCTGAAGCTTATTGCGATAGATTAAGTAATGTAAAAAAAATAATATTTGCATTCACTTGCTTGTAATGAAGCAGAATTATTGTGAAGGCTGTTAAACAATGTTGTTTGATTATCCTTAATTTTGTATAGTCTATTTGCGCACTTTGATCGCCGACATTTAAACCCTTCCGCATGGATATTTTAGTTAAAGCTAAAGCATAATTGAGTAAAGGCCAGCGAGTACCAGCCGTCGGCGGTAGCCGCCGGATCGCCGATAGCCGGCGCGTCGGCCGGACAGGTCAGAATGCGGCTGACGTTTACTCTGTCACTACAGCTACCTAAACTGCTGAAACAACCAGGATTATGGTTCTGTTACTTAACTCGAGTATAATAGTGGCTTGTAATAAATTAAAGCTTTTTTTCAACACTTTTTTGAACGTTTGCCGTGCTGTATTGACTGAAGAGTCTATTGATATGAAAGAAACATGCGCAGATGAACATATGAAACAAATAAAAATGCATTGCATTCATTGACGTCGCCTTGTTTAAGCTTTATTTGATGGCTGATTATAAATAAAATGTTATATGACGATAGGAGGATAGATAGAGGTGAATTTTTACTGGATGATCTGATATATTTATGATATGACTTTTGCGATGTAATGACAAATGCTCATGTTTGATAGCTTGCACGGGTATGTAAAAAAGTATCATATACCACTACCTCTTTTATTCCAGCCGCCTCCGGCCAAGCACATACGCGTTGGCTGCGAATTTATATATCCACTCTCCGCATTTCCCTTATGTGATACGAAAAATCCCATCGCCTCCCAGGGTTTGTGGCATCCAAAATTGTAACCCCATTCAGTGGGTCGCATTCTAAAAAGTGTATCTAAATATAGCCAGAAAGGTTTTAATCTAATATATACTAATGAACGTAAAATCTATTAGTTGTTATAAATCCTACTGTTATTATCATTATCATCATGAAGATATCATCCATTGAAAGTTCACTGCTTGGCATAGGCCCCCTCTAAGAAAGGGGAAATTATGCCCGTAATTGCCGCGCTAGGCAAGTGTATTGACAATTGCAGAGAGCAGCTTTCGCTATGGTGATGTTGCTGTCCATCCCCGCCCTGTGCATTTAAGCTGCACTGTTTCTGATGTATAAATTGCCTCCTGTTGGTTCTGGTAACTTAGGGCTACCACCTCTTATGACACCTGGTACAGAAGGAGGTACTATTCTACTCTGCCGATACATCACGACATATACATAGATTTGTATAACCACTATTTATTGAGCGATAAACTTCTTGCATCGATATATTAGTACATATATTAGTATGTCGATACCTAACACTAACGTCACTCATAATAAGTCGCGGTAACCACATTCATGGATCGCTCGTTTCATTCCGAACTGAGTAGAGTAGGTACAGTGAGCGTCTACTGCATTCTGCATGACGTCGCGCTCTCGTGCCGTGTCCGATTTATCGGATTCCTATAGGACGCGTACCGATCATGTCGTTTTCGACGTACACGGATTTGTAGCCAGCATTTTGTGGAATTTTTAAAATTTCAAGTCTGCTCAGCACAAGTTTATGTTTTTTTTGATAAAATTATTTCCAGGAACCTTCCAAGGTATAAACAGAAATATCTCATTGTAGTAAAACAATCGAAAATCTGTTTTATACGTGTAAAAGGGAAATACATAAAAATACCAAATATAATTAATACTGATTTTTTAATGTGACATTAATTATTATTATTATATTGTTGATAGATACACCTATCCAAGTAAAACGATTAACAGGAAGCGAATTTCTAGTTAATGATATACAATAATACGTTTCAGTTTTTTGCGCAATACCATGAAATTGATTACGTCGGCTGCGTTTAGTCACGGTTGCTTTAATAACGGTTTCAATTTGTTCGAAAATTAGTTATTAATCACGTGCGAAATCAAGACAATGGGTTTTAATTCTGCGCGTGACTTCTCGTTGTTGACATAATATATCCAGTAAATATTAAATAGAGATGGTCCGTTTCGTAGGTACGAATATTTTCACTCTTACATAGAAGCGCGTATAATTAAAGGGCTATTTAATTCAAATAATGGGTGTTTTAGGAGATTATTGAATTTCGGTATATTTAGTCAATTGTAACTTAATTGGATATAAATATTCTAAAGGGATTTGAAAAAACAGATGAAGATTTTTCATATTATTCGAGCAGTTGATTGCGCATTTGTGTTTCGTTTGATCGATAGATAGACAAAAGAATAATTTTTTGCTCTATAAATATATAAAATAAAAAATCCCTAGGCTTTCTGCTGGGTTCAGCAAGTGTTACACAAAGAACAATACTTGACACACAGCTATTTCAGGCATTGAATTTGCACTTTTTTAATCGCAATCATACATTTGTACTAGAATTAGAACTTAAACAAAGGTCGTCTACATTGTACTTTACTCTCACCTAATTTAACCACTAAGCAACAGTCAACGCATTGCTGTGTTTCGGCTGGAAGAATGAGAGCGGCAGTAAAATTGCAAGGGACTAGTTTCTGGAAGATTTTATGACACATTACCCAGCCACACATTGTCAGCCTAGGCTGGCAACGCCCTCGTGATATCCATGTGATACGAGCGTATATAGACTGCGGTCACGCTTACTATCGGGCTCTGTATGCTTGTTTGGCGACTTATTCGTGTAAACAAACCATCTGTATTTATTTTATTTGTGTTACACAGGAACCAATTACATGAAGGCTGTTGTGTTAATTAGACATTTCGGTAATACAGTACTTACACGTCTGTATGGCGACATGTTAAATTAATATAATGTAAGATGGGATCATTGACAGGGGTGTGTAAACGGTTAATCCTCTCATTTAGCTTTGTTTGCTTACGTGGTGTTACGTCATTTCGTGGGAGCTTCCCACTCCTTAATGCTTGTATATTCTATGTATGTACATTGTTTAATAATGGTATATGCATGGCAATTATGACTTACGGAATTCGCTAGATCAAGTTAGTAAATACGGGTTACTTTGACCCTCACTTAACTTTGATTTACACTAAAGAGTACAATAGTACTTAAATTTCTTTTTGTGTGTGTTATGAATAAACACTTTTAATATTAAACAGGTAACATTGCTGTTAGTTATGCAGAGACTCGCTTCGACGGTTGTTAGTGAAATGAAACCTCATCTAAGACTCGTGTATTTAATTATTATCGAATATTGAGAAGAAAACAAGCATCATCATCATTATCAAACCTGTGGTATAACGTCCACTGTTGGACAATGGACATAGGCCTCCACAGGTGCGGTGGTAATTGAGCATAGCTGTGCCACAGAATTGCTGCCTTCCACCCCTGTCCTGTTGCGTACGACTACGTTGAATTGTATTGTATCTGTTTGAGTGGATATCTACCACCTGTCGGTTCCGGTACCTCAATCGCCTGTTATGACACCTGGTACTGCGCGAGTTACTACTCTTCTCGACATTGTATGCTCGTCTACTCCATTTAGGCAATAGGGAACTGTTGATACTGTTGACTAACGTCTAGCGTAATCTTGAACGATGACATATCAGATTTCTGGGTTTATAGCATGGGATTTCCAGATGTTACTAGTTTCCATTTTATTCGGGTAAAAAACCCGGATTCAAGGTACTTATTAATGGTACATTATAGAGTTATCATTTTCATTTCAGCTGTAATAAGTCCACTGATGGCCATAGATAGGCCTCTACGAGAGATTTACTATAGGCTCTATTGTATACTGTATACATCTTGCAGCAGGCGAGATGCTCCGGATCCAGTCGAATCTTCTGTCCACCTTGTGAGCAGATATTTTACGCTGCGCTTGCTGGTGCGGGGTCTCTGGAAACTTACGGCTTTGTCGGCACAACTGTGCATCTTCTACATCTACCTTCATTCACAATTAACTACTTATTTAAAAATACGAACGTTTGAAAGACTATGTATCTGTCAAAAATAGAAACATCGAAACGGTGTGCTATTGAAATAAATATAGAAGAACGAGTCTGGCAGGTTCTTTTTTGGTTTACGTAGACCTAGCCTTGTGCACTGAATGATCGAATCCACGACCTTTGGCGCACAAGATAGGATCACTACCACTTGCGCCATCATGCCCTTCGAATATATTTCTAGTTAAGAGTTAGTCTAGTTTCGACATTTGTCTTTTATCTGATTCACACGGCAACCCTGTCAAGCAATCAGCGGATAAATAATTACGTGTTCATTAGTGCGACCGGGACGACACGCGAGGTCGCGTGACAACGTACAACAGTACATCCACGTCTTGCGCTTGTTACTAAATAATTGTATACTTGAGGCTTGAATGTGATATGATGAGGTAGGGCTGTGACTTCCTAATGAAGAGTTCGTCACGTCGCGAATATATGATGAGAGTTTGGGGTTTTGGTAATGACAAAAACAATTTAAGAGATAAAAAAGCGTTTAGAGATATTACTTAATTGAGTCATAGCTTAATCTGCATATAGAGTGGGACTTTTTTTGCTTATTACAACTCATGACGAGGCTGGTTAACAAGGTTACGTCCACGGGAGGTTGTTATTATGCGCAAGACACGTGAAATCTCAAGAATATCACTAACTTGAAAACAATCTTGCCACCTGATGATATTCTGACAGATTACCTAGTAAGTTTACACTTCACCGTTCGTCATCAGCTATCACGATGGAATTCATCTTCATAACTTGGAATCTGGTGTGTTTTTAGATTCTGCTTCCTGTTAATTTTTTTCTTCAAATGATTGTAAGATAAAACAGTATGAGGATTTTCAAATCAAGAGTAAATAGGTATTTAATGGGTCGCCAATACAATACTGGTGCAGCCGGCATCCATAGGCCAATTCGATTCTATTCACCATCCTTCGTGCTAAAAAATCCCGTTTACAAGTACAATGGACTGTCAAGTAGTTCAATAATTGTTAATTAAATAATATGTATGTCACATCCCTGATAGATATTCATCGTGAGGGTATATCGGAGTTATTGTTCGCCTGAACATTATTGGGGCGTGACGAGTTCTGTGTACAAGGCTCTTTACGTTGACGTAGTCGCGGCTTGTATGACGGAGGGTGCTCGTGCTGTTGTCCCAATTACTGTTTAACGCGTCAGTAATTATTGGTGATAATTTTCTGTAATCAAAAGGCGTTACTTTTGACTGATATATTAGATGCCAGATTATTTTTTATTATGAGCCTGCTGTTTCCTGAGAGCAAACAAAAGGGTGAACATTTCCCCATTTCTCCCATTTTAAAGACCTATTTTTTGAATAATCTATATAGGTCAAGTCCAACGCCAACAAAGGGAATGCTTATTTTGGGATTAGAATGCACTAACACAAAAATCTAACAGTCGTTTTTTATTCTGTGTAACGTGTATTTGTTGGATATACGTTCAGTTTCGCATAATTCTCATAGTGTAGCGATATGTTTCTAGAATACATTTATATGAAATATACAAATCGCGTCATCGGAGTTTACAGATAAGAATTCTTATACGACACTGAAGAATCGCTATTTTAAGTTTTACACGCCATTTACATGACGTAGTCGCAACGTGTGATGTAGGGGTTGTAAGTACCTACTCCCGATTATAGTTTAAACCGTCGATTAACTACAGGCTTTGTTAAACGTTCTACCATTGTAAAGTAGAATCTGGGAGTTGATTCCTTATATTGTTTTGTATTTCGGGGGTGTTGGGTTCGGTTGAGCATTATTAATATGTGTACGTCCCTTTGCAAGGATGTAGCTCTGATTTAGCTACATCATCATCATCATATCATCATCTTCATCATCAAAAACACCGAATTATTAAGGAACAAATATAAGTAACAGACATATGACAATATGTTCCCACCGCTCTAATTGCGTAACAAATAGATTACTCTTAATTTGTTCTTTCTTCTTTTGTTAATTGAATTTTGGACAACTTTCTTGATAAAGTACTTTTTTGACGTATGAAACTGCAAGGGTCGAGTTATTAATATGCAATGCAATATATTCTAACGTTATTTTTCTTCTCGTTATTATTAACGATCGCGCTCGTCAAATGTCTATTTATTGTTTTTTAAATTTTTTTACACCCATGAATATTAGTAATTGCCGTGCGACTATAAAATATTTTTACTACAAGTTTAGGTCTTTGTGATGTATTTTTGGAAAGTCACGGCACTTGGCCATAGTCAAGTTCGTTATACAAATGTCTTTATGTGGAAGTAGTTGCTTAATTTTGGTACTACGGGTGGGCGTGCTTTGCCTTATTATTTCACACGTCAGTAATCTACAGGTACCGATCAATACGTTGTTTGTAATTAATAGCTATTAAAAATTACCCTTTTGGATTATCCATTGTCTGCATTTATGAAAAAAAGTCCTTAAAAAGTGTATCATCATCATCATCATAACAGTCATTGGAAGTCCACTGCTGGACATAGAATTCCCCAAGAAAGGGGGAATTTTGCCCATAATTGCCGCGCTGGACAAGCGTAGTGGCAATCGAAGAGTGCAGCTTTCGGCACAAGGATGCCCATTCCCGCTCTGTATATTTGAGCTACACTAATCGGATGTTGGTTATACCGCCATATATCGGTTCTCGTACTTTAATCGACTTTTACGACAAGTGTCTCTTATAATTTTATTTGTCACGCAAATGTTTTATCTTGTTCGCATGTTTACTTGTGCATTTATTAGAATTTTAACGCAGCACCGATCGTTAGACCGCGCCGCATAAAATATCAACGTTGTTAATGGATTTTAAAATTGCAGTTTGAAGAGCACTGCGCGTGATGCATTTGCGATCGGTGTCAATAGGTTTACATTCAAAATAAATTATTCTTTACTGATGAATAAACTATTAAGTGTTTTGTTTGGCAATTGCGTTGGCATGTGTTCTATTGTATTGCGTTGAAATTCTGTATAGGGCTATAGCTTTGGTTTATTTAGGTTAGTGTTGTTGGTTCGGACTGAGTGACTAAACCTAGATTTGTTTTTACCTGACTATACTGAAAGCATTTTCAAACTAGTTTGCTATTGAAATATACTTCTAATTTAAAAGCATGTATTCGTGATTGTAAGCTCCGTCAGCCTATATAGTTGCTCGTGTCATCGAAACGATATCATGGCGCGTCGACAATCTTAAGACTTGAAGATAAACCAATTAGATGACACTGTATTATACTGCTTATCTCACCTTTCAAATCAGAACACAGCGATGCCTCACTGCTACGACCTGAAACTGCTGCTTGGCGTTAGACAAAGTTGAGGGTGAGATACCAAAACAAACTGCGGATAAAATTAAAACGAGATTGTTTCTTTTGTTAAAGATGCTTTCGTTAATACATAAACATAATAAATATGTTTGAATTATCAAGCGACCATTTTGTGTTGGAACGATTCTCGAAAGCTTCAATTGATTATATTTATTCCAGTATTTTAAAAATAGACAAACAATCCCATTTCAAAACACATGTAACAATTTGTTTACTGAAATAACACGGCCGTCCGAATGTTGTGTTGTTCTATTTTGATTGAAAGAGGAATTATTTATTATTCCATATCCCTCCTGCGCAATAATATGATGTCATAACAAGTTAAAGGTTAGAGAAAAGTTGGACGCACCCCTGAGGAGTTGATCCTATTATATAACAAGGTAGGTATACTTTTAGCGTTCCCCGCTGAACAGAACAAATGGAATATGTCTTGAAAGTTGCCCACTTCGTGCTAGACAACCGAAAGTTTGATCCTTACAAAATATTTTTATAGGGGGAACAAAAAATTGCTTTGAAAACAATGTTAGAGAAATATCTAAGGATATACATTTATTCTGTGCCTCTTTGTTTTAAATTATGATGTCTATTTGTTAATGATATAAGTTCTCAACCCTACTATGACGTGAATGATTGTGAGGATTTTTTTATCTATGTTTGTTATTCGGGTGGAAAGGTAGTAACTATTTAATAAACTCAACGTAATATAAACTAACCATCGGGTTGGTCAATTGATTACCATCGGAGTCCATGTAAATGGAATTAGATATTTTCATTAGTAAACAATACGGAATACATTTTTTTTATAGACTGATCATTAATCACGTGGAAGGCTTTTGTAAGGTTTTTTATTCATACCTTTAATTTCATTTCCTTTATTGTATCGCTAGGCAGCAATTTATAAGCAACCAATCATGTTCTTACATTGTGAGAATTTCTAGTCGATTTTCGTGGCTTTTGTTGCTCGAAAATTGTTTATATTGACATATAGTTTATTTATACATGCTAAATTGAATAGGCATGCAGCTGCTGTATAATTTAGCGATGGATAGATAGATAGAAAAGTTATTGTGTTCGGTTATTAAATTATGATAACAATGTGGGTGATCGAATTACACCCTTCCGCTTACTATTAGATACTAAATATTCGGCAATGCGAATTGTTTCAAGTACCCTTAGCTCTAAACCGAAAATTTGATGTGCTTTTGTCATTATAATTAATGTGGTAAGTAATGATTTCGTAGGTTTCTTATAGACTACAATATACCTTGTTAAGCGACAAAACATTGAGTCGGATTAAATGGTTTTTTAACTAAACTCACTGCCCTTGACAGGCGACTTTCAAACTACCGGTATTATATACTTTTATATACCACTGCCGTGGACACTTGCGGAGTACAATATAAATAGACTTTGTACTAGATCTTGTAATAGGCGATTGACATACCGGTACCTATGTCATTCCGGAGGTAATATATCTATCCGAAACAGCGTATGATGTAAAACAGGGTACAGTTGCGACAATACGCTCTGCGATTGTCATCACGCTTGTGGCAATTTTCTTAGGAAGGTTTATATCCAGCAGTTATCAACAGATATTCTACAATATGATGATAATGCAGCTGTAATAATGAAGAAATACTAAGCCCTGTTTCAGAGTGTTAATAATAAATCAAATAGAAGCACCGAGCTCAAAACCACGAACTGTGAATTCCTAGGCGGCCACATTTCTCGCATATCATCGTTATCAAGCGTAACGTTAGTTAGTGTTAGTGTCGGCGACGGGACGCGGCTAGTTCTACCTGCGAAGTTCCCTCATTAAAACTTACCACGTGAAAGGAACAAAACATTCTTACCGCCGCGAATCGTATACATCATAACTGTTTCAACGCCTATTTAAACTGCTAAGTGCGGTGGTAATAAAGCGGATGTTCGCATCATATTTGACGGGCTGGGAGAAATCTCGGGTAATAAGAAACTTTAACTTATCTGACGTATGTTCAGCATTAATTGGTAAAATGATTTGAATTACACCGCTGCGCTCTTAAATCCTTTAACTACGAGTTCAGAGTGAACATTTTTCCAAACTGTTTTTTCATATTAGGTATGTCAACTGTATGTTATAATGGTGAAAGTAATGTGAAGATACTTATAAATTATGCCGAAATGTTCTCGTCTTCACTCTATTATACAATAATTTAAAATTTCTATGAATGTGCCAGGGCAAGTTTAATAACAGCCCAGATGTTACGTGTAGTACGTGACGTCACTTATTACATCCTCGACGTGAACACAGCAATCACGCGTCCCTCCGCTTTCGCATGACAGCTGTTTTTTTGCGAAGGCTAATAATGCGGTGTACATCAAATTTGCTCAGTTCGTACGTAACATGTCTCGCGACAACGAACACGAATAATAAATGCGGGCATTATTTCGAAATAGCGACCGGGGCGGCTTATATTCGGGCCGCCATGCGTCTATGCCTCACGGGACAAGATGAGATTACTTTAGCTCGAGTTTAAATTGAAATTTGGTTCACACTTGCATAGTGTTTTTTAATAATTTACTGTAAAGGCTGTTAAAATTTTTCTTATATGCTTCATATGAGTAAATTTGTTTGTCATATTGCAATTGTTTTATCCTGAAAAATTGTTCATGTATAAAAATACTTTTGCATGAAAAATGGGTTTTAGTTTTAATCATTATTTATAAAATATATTATTGAATGTTAAATAACGTATTCCTCATTTAATATTTGTCTCGGTGAAATGTTTATTTCGTATGCTCTACGCTAACTTTGAGGAGACAAGTGTTGCCGTTTATAGTTTTGCTCTTGCCACTTTTGCTCGCTGTCTTTGTGCCGTGTCTCACTTGTAGGCCGCGCGTGGGGCAACAATAGCATAAGGCCGCAGGGAGGGGCTTTGCGATTCCTCACATTTTTGCGGCGCCTTTACCATCTCACGGAAATACTCTCGAAATTTCTGTCGCAGCCCCGCTAAAAAGGTACGCTTTGTGCACCGGTACGTTTTAAGCCGACTGTTTTGATATTCCTCTACAGGTGGTCCCCTACATTTTTATTTTAACTTTTAAACAAGCCCCCGCGCCGACATTCTTGTCTTTATTCGTGCAAAGAAAATGTTACTCTGGGTTTTGCTCGCGACACTTTTATTATGCCGTTGTTCTAAAATTTGAAGAAAGTACTCCTACTTAACAGTCCGATGTTGCTGTATTACATAAGTATCTGTATCTGTAATGTAGTAACTTCTATTTTACTCGGGGAATGAAATCGGAAAATCTTTTCCGTAAGTAATGTTGCCAATGGTGCGAATCACCGGCGAAACGGAACGTGTTCCAACAAACTTTTTGTTCCGTTTCACGCTACATATTCGGATTTCGGAGCCCGGAGCCTAAACTAGGGCCGGGAATGATGAAGTTGTTTGTGGGGAGACTAATCGATCTGTTTTTTATGTCAGTTGGAAGAAATAATCTGTATGTTTAGCTGGCATGGAGTTTCTTTTTTACTAAGCTTTGTAAGAATATATTGTTTATTCTTTTATTTTAGGTTAAAATAAACTTATGCGTTACTTCTGAAAACGAAGAAACGACAATTAAAGTCTATTCTTCCACCAATTATTCTTATTTATCTATCTTATTTAACAAATCACAATAATTTAATATGTACAATGCTATTTTTTCCATAACCTCTCAACTGACTATTGACCTCAGATTCTAGCGCTTGTCAGTTGTCAATGTCATTCAATGTCGTTCAAAAATTAAAGAAATATTATTTCTTTACAAGAATATAATGCACACAAAAATCATCAGGAGCGTTATAATGCCATTGCTAAATTTGGATAGGGTGAAAATAATTACTGGAACAATCTCAATCGAGAGTCAAAAATGATCGGTCAAGTTCTTTTGGGTGTACACCACGAGGATTTATGTAGGCAGATATCAACTGCACTCATAAACAGTGCAGCGGCGGTGATTCATGACCCTTCTCGCGCTCACAGCTCGCTAAGTTTATTTATGGTCACTGTGAAAGCTCCAATTTATTACTTGTGTTAGAACGATATATTTTGTTACTTATGCGTATGGCAGCACCTATACGGGAATAGTCAAGTACGATAGACGAAACTATTAGAAGAGCAGTCTGTGATTATGTTACAGCTAGACAAAGTGTGCGTACAAATAGCACATTATGCGTAAAAAAAATATTAACCGTTAATTTACTTTACGACCGCCGTTAAACATTTCTAGCATTTGTATATAATAATACCTATTGTAACAAATATCAAATACAATTTAAACTTAACATATATATTTTTAAGTACCATTTCTACATCCAGAAAACAGTGATCTATTGAGATCTGCTTCCAACCTTATTTATGGAAACAATTATGGTATGTAATGTGTATGTAATATACATAAATGCAAATGTAAGAGTTGTTTTAAAAGTATCACATTATAACTTAGCAGGCTTCACTTCAACTTAATAAACAGTCCAGAGGCTGTGACACATGTCCCATTTCGCGCTCACTGCTCGCATGAGTATTTATGTCCTCTTTAAAGACTCGATTTATATAAACAAAATGTTCTTTGTTATATAACAAAACATTTGTTTAATTAATGACTACTATTCAATACTACTGTTAAAGAGTCGAGGGCTAGCGACGAAGTACAATATTATCTCAATATGTATCAGGTGTCGCAAGAGGACACTGAGATACCAGTATCGACAGATCCATCCTAACTGGCGTAATTCAAATACACGGAGATGGGCAGCAGCATCCCCGGCTCATAGCTACGCTGTGCAATTGCCACCACGTCTGCCCAACGAGGCAATTATCGGCAACATTCCCCATGTTGAAAATAACTTGGAGAGGACTGTGTCCAGCAGTGGACGTCGTACAGCCGATGTAACTGTTGGAATATTGAACAGAACTAAGCTACTAAGTATTGCGTCACAATTAAGAAGTATAGTAATTCTAACGACTGCCAGCAAAAAATAATCAAAGTAAATCACGTAAATTTTCCAACAAATCCCGTTTAACCATTTACAAATAGCGTCGCGGATATGACTTATATTCTCATGGCAAAATCCTCTTTGTTGCCACAAGACATTGTGGAACTAGATTTATTAAAATAGCTGCCGTTAAATTTGACCAGCGGAGCGTAAATCTGACAAGACTAGCCGGAAGGTGTGCAGTTTGCTGTAGCCCCTTGCGGTCGCCGCCGGCGGGCAACTGACTGTCATAACTTAGCCCTAGGGGTCAACGGAGCTTCTATAACTCGATTTTACCTACTGGATAAACTAGAAGATTTACTCGGACTATAAAATTAAACTGTTAAAACGATGCTCGAACTATTTAAACTGTTCAAAGTTAAGACGAATTTGCTTTCTACGATTTGCTTAAAACGTTCTTTTATAGCTTCTATTCTCGCCAAATAATATTTATTTTTATTGTATTAAAGGCTGTTTGCACATAGTTTTCCTTTTTTTTTTAATTTATTAAAAAGTAATTACAAATGAGATTTATAGTAAGTAGGTATATCAAATCAGAAGAATGAGGTTGAATGTTTGCATAAAGCGAAATTAGAGCGATAAATAATATAAATAACACATTTATACATAGTTCAATGCGCTTAAATAAAAAATCATATTTATTTATATACTATCTGTTTAAACGCAAAGAAAAAACTTTTTTAACGTCATGTTATTGGACGTAGAAAACTTTCATGATAAAAACATACGCAAGGCCCGGGACCGAGTACGATCATCCAATCAATTCGATTGGAGTAACATTATATGAAGATGTAGCTTAATTAATTGTTTCTTTTATAGGTATACAAGACCATTGGAAGTTATTTTCTATTTGTATTCGGAAAAATAAAAATGAAATTTTATTACCATCATTTGGGCTGCGTGATACTCAACAAAACTTTTTGTTATTTATGTTCCTTGTAATGCCGATATTAACATGCTTTTATTTCTGTTTTTATGTTTATATACATTTATATGCGGATGTACTAATTATTTATAAAATACATATAAATCAAAAGTTTATCTTTATAATGTCAGCTATCGGTCAGTCAAGCCCATGTTAAAATTTAACTGGCTGTGGAAGTAGGCTGTGAAAACGAAATTTTTTTATTTTTTTATTTAACTTTATTGCACAAAATGTTACAAATGGCGGACTTAATGCCAGATGGCATTATCTCCCAGTCAACCATTACACAAAACAGAAATATATATATATATATAAAATAACGTACATCAGAAATATTCTACTCATCATTCTTTACAAATAGATTTTTCTATTTTATTTGTTCGTATAAATGTCAAAATAAGATAGACATTGAAATGTTGTATAGCTATGAACAGTAATTCATCATACATTTCATTATCAAAAGCGGAGTAACAGGTAGACGTTAGATAAACAACGACCAAATACAGACACGACAACAGATTTTGTAAACAAAACTCAAGCGTTTTGAATATAAATAGCCTTGCTATAGGTGATTTCGTCTTCTCTTTAATTGTTGACAATAGCTCTGTCGGGGCTGATGCAAATCATCTTGTTTTCCTCTCGGAAGACAAAGTGAAATATAGCATTTGATACAAATGTAATAGACAATTAAACAAATACGCGGCCATACAAATTCGGAATACCGATAAAACGTTTTGTAACAACTTAGCCGATAAAGTATTTATTTAAATTGGTAATAGTAAGATCAATGGGTAAAAAAATATGATTTTAGCTCCCTGCACTTGTTTTTTAAGTGACTGTATGAAATCTACTTCTTGTAGTTAGGTAGATGTTAAGATTTATCGCATCGACGTGTTGTAGCCAATATATATATGACCTATTATATATATATATCCACACAATAAGCGATTCTTCTAGTGCAGTAATGCGCGCGTAATTAACTCCCATTGTTGGTGAAACAGTGGTTCATGTAGCCCATTGAGCTCAGTTTTCTGTTTCCCGAAGTCGCTAAGTCACGTAATTGTGCGGAAATGGCACAGCGCCGGTTGGGATTACATTCGATCACGTCCCACCGTAAACAGTTTAGCACTGATTTTTTAACGACGGTCTTTCAGGGCCTTTTGGACCAACTGAGTCCTCTACCTCTATGTTTTTTTAATTTCGTGCATATACCTAAGGCATTTTTATTTGCTCTAGCATCTATTTTCATTAGATTACGTCAATTAATCTTAATGATTGTCAAATATTACTCAATAATTTAGGCGCACAAAGAAGGTTCGTTAATTTCTAAAAAATTCGGTGTCAAAACATAAGGCCGAAGTCATAATGGATTCATAACCAATTACGAAAATTAACATAACCATTTTGCACGTGTACCTACAAAATACAAAAGCGTCGATGTTAATAAGGGGGACGATAAATCCCCACCGTTGGAGAGACCTCTATAAAGGAAAATATGACACTAATAACTAAGTCAATTTCCACTCGAGACGTCCGTTCGGGCACCGGCTAATAAATTAATCTTGTGTCGGATAAGCGTCAATGCTACATTAGGGGTCAGTGACAGAGTACGTTATGCGGAGATAACGCTCGATGCAATTAATGAAAAGCTGATTTGGGGAATGTCTCCGGAGATAACGACTTTGTGAGGGGCTCGTATTGAAAGAGATCGTATCACGTGTCCGCTCCACGCTTTATTTGATTGTGGGGAAGTTAATTAAAATATCAGCACGTCGGTACTCGGCCGCTTTGAGATGAGAATGGGCAATTAAATAAATAATGCAGAGTGATTGTGATCCTTCTGTTTTTTTGTTGTGATTCTTCGGATTTAATTATCTATTGAAACGACGTACTGTACATTTGTTTTAAAGAATTGCGTTATATTAGCTAACTTAAATATTATTTGGGCAGTGGATGTTACGTATATTAAAATAATTTTTATATAATTGTAAATTTGAAGTGCTTGCTTGCAATCGGAATATACCCCGCTTTATGAACAAAATTCTGTGCGTATAGTGAAAAGCATTAATAGAACCAACTTTCAAGCGAATAATATCAGTGGGAACCAGCTAGTCTAATCTAAACCAGTGTCTCTCTTTTATCGAAACCAAATTTGAGAAATGCGTTGCATGTTAGTTCTTCGTCGCGGTCATGTTGGGAGAATCTTAATTACAAAATTCTCAGTGGTGCAGAATATCTTAATGCTCTGGTAATTCGGTCTCCTTTTCAATGTTGACCTCGGCGCGAAAGTTTCGCATTGCGAAAGCGTCCGGCTACACACGAGGACGGGGGCTGAAAGGCGTAAAATAAACCGGAGTTTCACAAGTTGCGGATAAAAGGAATTATAACGCGGGTTAATACTCTCATTTCTATCAAAGGCGGGAAAAGTGTATCCCGCTTTGCTTCCAAGTTGCCGGGGTCCACGCGGGGCAAGTTATTCTTTGACAAGCGACTAGCTTTTGTGGGCGCGCAGTAATTAATGTTGGGCGACGTTGGCTCTTAGTTTCCTTATCGTTCTTCTTTTATTGGTGTAACTATTACGGTCAACTTTCGGGCTGCCAAAAGATTTTGTTACATTAGCTCATATGATGCTATGTAAGGATAAATGATTCCATTTGTGGTTAATTGAGGTCGTGATCTGTTATTTTCTCTTTTATTTATTTGATCAGATTTGTTGAAAAATATATAGCTTCTTACATAATGAACAGACAAATACGCCAGTAGCAATGCGATCGATCACGTGAATGTGTTGAAGCCGATTAAATGTAAAAATAACAGCGTCCCAGTACTCTTGGATATATTTTTTGCAGTGTTACACGTACGGTGGGCAACTTACCCTAATCTGTAATTTTTTTTTATTTAGTCAATTTGAACTCAATGTCTCGCTTCTATAGCTCAATATCGATTGCGAAATTTTGACAGATTTGGGCAGGTTGATCTTTTGCTATGTGAACGATGCGACAGATATTTCACAAACATCTTTATGATGTTCATCGATTTAAATTTTTTGACTGGCTGATGATATTGCGAGGTTTGTGTCTAAAACGGTGTCGAAGGCAATCGTATTAACACCAGCTAATGAACCTGTCCACTGTAATTGGTGCTGCGAATAACCTGTCACTAAGCTGTCCGCCATGTTACGGCTAATTGCTGCTTTTTCCATCCCCAAACGATAATTGGTAATGTATTTTGTAAATTGCTTTAAATTAGCAGGCGATAGATTTATGCAGATAGAATTGTCACTTTTAGTTTTAAAATTTAAACTAAAAATAATTTTCGTATTCAATTATTATTCTCATATCAGCCATAGAACGTACACTGCCATTTACAAGATATTATCATTCACTAGAGGAAGACAACGTACAAAAGTTGTCTGCATTGGGACCTCACTCTAACCTGTTTCTACTGCCAAACAGCTGTGTTTCAGATGGTGGAGGCAGTGAAATAACGGGTAATGTGACATAATATCTTCAAATCAAAAAGTTGGCAGCGTGCTTGTGACATCCTTGTGATAATACGAACGGATCTAAGCCATTTATTGTCGACTTAGTCAAATAATTATTAAAAAGATTATTGGAAGAGTTTGTATTTATAAGGCGATAAATATTTAAATTAATTTTGAAATGTTTATGCCGACACGTTTCTACTCGGTATATGTCATCTGTTTTTTAATTTAAGCTTTAAACACAAATAATAAGCTTTCGTGTGAAATTACGTTGATTCGAAAAGTCACTGCTCGTTGTTTTACATTCCGTATTCTGATATCAGTAAGAATTGTCTTTGGGAGGCCAATGTACAGCAGTGGATGTGTACTACAATTAAGGTTTTAATGTTCCAAAAATATCAAATTTACTAATATACGACAAACTACTATTCCTAATTTTAAGAAAAAAAAATCCTCAGTCTTCTTTCTGACTATGTCTTAACTATACCCAATTACTAACTAATACTATTTATCATGAAAAAATATTGCGACTATAAATTGACATATGAACTATCCAATCTCACAAGTTGCGTCATACTGCAAACATTAAGCAAAAATTTAAAATGGTTCAGTAATTTTTAAATTGATCCTGAACAAACACTGTGACACGTAATTTTTATAAATAAAAATATAAATTTAAATTCAATGTAAAATATCGATTGAAAAAGATTCTCCTCTGGTTTTATGTAGATTCTATTTCTAGAGATTTCTGTTGTGAGTGCAACTTGGGGTATTAAAGCTTAGGTATTAAATATGGCACCTAACAAATTATTTTTTCTGAAGTATTACACCTGCTGATAAAATTTTCAGTTGAATATATGATTATGTTATTTATTTTTATTTATTTATTTAACTTTATTGCACAAAATGTTACAAAATGTACAAATGGCAGACCTAATGCCAGATGGCATTATCTCTATGTTACAAGTTATGTGCATAGAAAAGGATGAATAACATTTAAGACTAGGAGTGCCCGCGACTTCGTACGCGTTTTTTTGTTGTCTATCTAACACTGAAATATTTTTTCATATCAGACCGGCGGTTCCCGATATTAGCGCGTTCAAACAAACTCCTCAACCTTATAATTATTTATATACGAGTATAATTATGTATAATATATTATATATTAGTATAGATAATACATGACTTAAAATGTTCATACTCATAGAATAGAATTGAGGAATGCAGAAGTTATCTGTCTGATTTATTCAAACTTGGATAGAGTAGGGGATGTATAAGTCTTGAACTGAAACATCATTGATGGGATAGTGTTAAGCCGCTATAACTGGCGACGAGTCGTGCGTTGCAAGTGTACAACAGTACTATACCTCGGCTAGTAACCGGTTGTGCATTTTAATTGGTATAATTCCACCTAATACATCCCTATTGGAATTTATTAATATCCACTTATGTGTGGGTGGTACCTACTTTGGTACTATATAGAGCTCGAACGATATACGCTGACCAATTTAAAAATACTTCAAAAACGGCAAAGTTATACTAAATTTGCATCCCTGATTTACCCGGAGAATTTTTAAAAATCCTTAGTGCTGGCCTGCTTTATAAAAAATAACCCCAGTATAACATTTCAAGTTTCTAACTCTTATAGTTTTGGCCATGGTGATATGTCAGTATGTCAGGCTTCTCCATTTATATATACAGATGCGTTTATTAGTATATATGTGTCAGTATTAGTTTGTTTTATAGAATTTCAGTGTTTATACATGTAGGAGTAATTTTTTTGTTTGATATAGACGCATATGTGTGTGTAGCGTTATTAAAGCGGCGCTGTATTGCGTCGATGTACGTCGTCGTGCTCTCGACGCGAGCGTCAAATGTCGAAAATGCTCAGTAAATCATCCAGATTGCCGATCGCCGCTGCCAGATGTATGCGGAAATTGCTATACTAGTATGTCAGTACACGTGCGAAGTGTTTGTATTCAGCGTGTTGTTTGTCTCATTGGTTGTGATTATTTTTCTTCGTTAAGCTTTATACAACAAACAAATTCTATTGAGTTCTAATTTATTATTATCAATGAGCTGTGCCCGCGACTTCGTCCTTGTTTTCAATTTTTGTTAATTATTTTTGCGTAGTTTTAACCGTATAAGCAGAACACTCAACGAAAACTCTTAAAATGTACATTTAATAAAAAGCAGTTATTTTAATATTAGAAACAGATATTCATATTTTATTTTTTATATATTGATTAAGCCGTTAACAAGAATAATCAGTGTTATTTATTCAAGTCTATTTGTTACAAAAATTACATTCGGATATTGCAATACTCGTATCTAAGACGTACGAAGTACGATATTATGATCATGCATATTTCATTGATTTGTAACATAGAAGTATAAAAAAAAAAAAATATTATTCATCAACTTTACAATGAATGATTTAGCGGGAAACGCTGCAATTTCATATCATGAATGCAATGATAGAGGCCTAACTAGCTAAGTATACAATTTAGCCGCGAACTGTCCGCGACATCCGCCTTCGTAATTGCATCGGACGCGCATCGTCGTGCTCTCAACGCGAGCTTCGGATGTGTAAAACGCGCCGTAAATCATCGCGCACGCCGCTATCCGCTGCCAGCGAAGCATTCGGAAATTGCGATACTCGTATGTCACTAGACGTGCGAAGCGTTTGTATTGAAACGGAATGCCCATGCTCTTGGAGGCGGCGGCTTTGCTTAAACACGGTTTGGTGGTGACATTGATGTATTATTGTTCGAACTAAATGTCCGTTGTTTTGACTCTGTGCAATTAAGCGCTTGTTGGATTCCTTTGTTCTAAGATTTAGAAATTCCCAATGTCACAGTGATTGCCTGTTCTTTTCAAAAGTCTAATTGAATTGGTGTTATTTTAAATGCCTGGAACTACCGGATGTGATTTTCTTTGGATATTTTTTGCCTAGAAAAAAGCTTAGCGTTCATTTCAAAATCTAGGTGACAACGTCGTTAAAGTGTCAATAGCTTCCATTGCTCTTATAGCCTTTTCATTTCTATTAGGTTTTTGTGTGGGATGTTAATAGAATTTGCGCAAGGCGATGCAATCTTTTCGAGAGAAATGTTGAAAATAGGTTTATTCTAAATAAATGAATTTACTTTCCAAATAGTTTTTACATCACCAACGCAATCAATACATAGATATTACTAGCAAAAATGAAATGAATTCAAATAATTAAAATCAAAGAATGTTAAATACAATTTTAGAGAATAAGTTTTCTTACGATCTCAACTTTAATGCGCTTATATTATATTCAGTTTAACATTATTTCTATAATTAAAACTTTAGTAATTGCTTAATAGTTATAATAAGTAATACTGGTATTAAAAATGTCGTTTATTCGGGACACATCACGAATCAAACTTTATAATATGGAAAATACTTCGAGAATAACCATCGTTATTATCTATATAGTACAGTATCTAACGCACCCCTGCCAATTTAGAAGGTCTTATTATACAGAGCATATATTAAAAAGTAATCTTCAAAAAGCTATAGGACCCACATTAATCAACGCAAATGGATTCTCGTTCGGTTTAATCGCACGAATTTACAAATAAATAAACCCTAGCAAGTTTTCTGTTTGAAGATCGAGCTACGCTTGACATGCATTCATCCGTCCGTGAAATTGCGCTGGGACAACAAGGTATTCAAAACTGCAGCTTGTCTCGTTACTGGAGCGTCCTCTAGAGCCGTATACAAATTAAGTTTCGACGTACTGTGAACTGATGGATTCTCTAATCCTACATGACGATTCTTCTTTTTCATTATTCGGGAGCCCTTTTTAGGATACAATATAAAGTTGCACCATTTCGTATTGGTTGCATTTTCATAGCAGAGATTTGAGCTTTATCAATAAACATGATCGACTCATTTGTACTTTAATGTAAGAGAAAAAATACTCTAAAACACGAATGTTTATATTTATATCTGATGTGATAGACGTATATTACGACTATAAAGGGGGCCCGATGGCGCAGATGGTAGTGATCCTATCTTGTGCGCCAAAGGTCGTTAGTTCGAGCCCATCCAGAGCAATTATTTATATGATGATATTTGTTTTTGTTCTGTGTCTGGGTGTTATATAAATGTATTTAAGTAGTATGTTTGTGTTTCCACTGTTGTCCGGCGTCTGTAACACAAGTGCATTGAGCGTGGTAAGTACCACGGCGTCAGGTCAATGTATGAGATTTTGTGGGACTTTATTTATCCTTACTAATATTATAAATGTGAAAGTAACTCTGTCTGTCTGTCTGTTACGCTTTCCCGATTAAACCTCTCAACCGATTTTGATGAAATTTAGCACAGACAAAAATTTTAAAACAGGTTAAGTAGTTAACATGTTCATCCCGGACTGTTTGTCCGGGATGGCAAGTAGGTAAGTTTTAAGTTAATTAGATAAGGATTAAACTTTATTAAAATAAGTCAAGAAGTAACGTCTAATGATTTTTACTCAATATTCGAGAATTAGTAAAGTGGCAGCAGATAAAAAACTTTCAATGAACATAATTCAGCATCTTATCGGCCATAAAAAGTCCACTGTTGGACATATGCCTCCCCAAGATAGAGATATTTTTGCCCATAATTGCCGTGCTGGGCAGTCGTGGAGCGCAACTTCGCGACGAGGATGCTGCTGCCTATCCCCACTCTGTAGAGTTTAAGCATCGCTGTTTTAGATAGATATACTACCATCTATCGGATTCGGTACTTCAGTCGCCTCTTACGACACCTGGTACTACAGAGAGACGTACTCTTCTAATTCGCCGGTACCCCACGGCTTACTCCGAACATAATTATGAGAACACATTTTAATTGAATTAAAAGAATAAATAAAATGCTCGTTTACCGAATAAAATGTAGAAAAGCTATTTATTCCATATAAAAATCTCTCCGGAATAATAGACGAAGAATATAAAGAAATTGCTTAGTTTCATCCAGTGAAATGATAACAAAAGGGTAATAGCAAGGAATCTGTCTTATTTTACCGTTCAGCAGAACGGGCTCATGCGGAATGCTTGAGAATAAAGCGATTCAATTTAAAACGTCTATCTGCGTAAGAGAAATTTCTATTCGGATTCGTGACTACAGACCAGAGTCCAGACATTTGCTTAACAGGCCCAGGTGCGCCGCTGCCGGTTGGATTACTGTGTCTCTTTTGGAATTGCTGAGATTGTATGGCGAATTTTCATTTACGATTATTTGCAAGTGGATATTGAGTCTGGGCGAGAACTTCACAAAAATGTTAAGCAGTACTACTATATGACATTGCATTAGACAAGATTGTTGGAAAATACTGAGAATAACAATAGGCTAAAAATAGACGTGACTTTGAACTTGTTAATTAAGCGGTAATAAGATGACTCTCAACGCCGAAGGAGAAATAAAAAAAAGAACCTAACTGAAGTACATTAATATTTAACAGAGGTTTTTTCTAAAACGTTCGTACGTTATCTTTTTTAAAATAGCGGTTTGTTTATATTTAGAACGAAATTATAATTATTAAAGAAAGGACTCATGGATTCTATTGAAACCATGAAAGTGTCACCCAGTAAAAAAACTCTTGCTACAGCGGAATTTAGCTGATATTGCTGAAACAGGACAATGTTAGTCGAGTCAGCTAATAATATATAGGTTATTCACCCTTTTTATATCTTATACCAAGATTACAGCAATTTAAGCCTTGATACCCTTCGTTATTTTTAGTTTTAGTTTTGCATTACAAATAATAATGAAATGTACTTGTTACAATCCTTTGTGTGAGTTCATAAAACAATAAATGGAACCCATCAAGCATTCGCAGACTAATAAAGCCTAACTTAAACAGAAACGCTTATTTGCTTTGCTTACGAAGGAATATTAGTTACATAACGTTCCTGCGAACACCGACAGAAATTCGCAGTACGAAATTCATTAAACTCTAACACGAATTTTCGCACAGACAGGACTGTATAACTGGGGGGCCGCAATTAAAAGTTTGTTTAGAGAATATACGCCAACATTTTGATTTAAAGTTTACGGTTTCGTCCGACACCCGTGCCGCTCTCTTTTTCAAGCAAAAGCATATTTCGTTTGTGTCCACGACGGTCTTTCAGTCGAATATTGTATACATCGCCACGTTTCTATGTCGTGTCCCGCATAAAGTTCTTGTCGAAAGCGGAATGGATAATATATTCCTCAGTTAATCGCAAACATCTGTTCCCTCATCCTGAGAGATCACTTCGGATACAGATGAGTTTGCTGATCCCAAAATTGCGGAACTCTTGTGTTTTCGGCATGATTAGAATTGTTTCTGACACGTGCGTAAAATTTACCCATCAGCTTTCTTTTCATTTAGACACAATGACTATTATTACATCGTTTGAACTTTGACTAATAATGAATATTATATATTTATTATTATATGTTTTATTGCTAACACGCTAACAAAAACCATATATAAGGAACTTAGCCGTACACTGCACTATTGGAACACTAAAGTTGACTTGTTAACAAATTACCATGGGCGCTTGCGTACGGCCGGCTCCGAAATAAGTTTATTTACATTTAGTTTTGTGCTGCAATGGAGTTGTATTTCGAAGTTGGCACTGGACAGAGCTTCCATTCCATTAGCACAGAGCGGGAAGTTCGTGGTTATTTTTAATTAATGCCCAGGATCTAGGTGGCGAAGTTGCCCGTACGGAAACTAGGATTCGTTATTCAATGGAATAATATCTTGGCCTCGACGTGTTCACGGTGCTAAGTGGCTCGATTAATTTATATTAGCTTGAGTTGAGGTTGTTTGTAAGCGAGAAAGCGGTAGACAGTTTTTTTTACAATATTATATTGATGTAAAACGAGGTAAAAAAATCAGTCTTATTATTACTTAACTACGAGTAAAAAGACGTAATACAGTGTATAATAATATATTTTATCCGCAAACAGCACCTAGACATGATATTCACAATCAATATTTATTCAGCTTCCTTCGCCGGTTCAGTTATTTCATGCTTGGCTGTAGTAGGTAAATCATAGTTTCAATTTTCAGACGAAATGTGACTGGATATTTGTTTCGTTCTTAGTAGTCCAAAGTTTGCTGCCATACAAGACGGCACGACAGCAGATGGCATAATAAAACTGACATTACCGGAAAATTGTATGTGTTCTGTGAAAACTGCCTTTACTCTCACTGCAGCCTCGAAGAAAGGCAGACGCTGTGTTTGTGTTATTCAATAGCTAATATTCCCGAATGTGCTAATGTACCCTTCTACTAACACTATCGTTTAAACATTATGTGTGCTTATTTTGTGTTGCCTCGTATATGCGATTCTGGAAATTCTTGCTTAGTTAGGACGGTCGTACCTCGGAAGACAACCGTCAAAATATGTTGTGATGAGGATGCTCATAGAGAACAACCGCTATGTTTAATTAAGTTGCTTTGTGAATTTCAAATTAATTTCCAGCTCGGTTTACTCTACTACTATTCAAGAATGCACGTGCGAAGCATTTCATCTTCATTTTGGGTCATTCAAGATGTTCTCATATAAAAAACTGCATAATCTTAAATTTTAATAGTTCAAGATAAGTTTCTATATTTGTAAGACACTGGTCATCACAAAGAACGGGCCACTCTGTAAGTTAAATGTTTTAAAACGAGTATTGCTTATTTGTCAGATAAGATGTTTGACATTATGAGGGCCACAAATTTTAATACATTACTGGTCCATTTTTTTAAGTTAACAGTTCTCAGAGCTGAATTTACTGCTCGCGGCAGTATTCAATTTAGCCCTGTATCATTTTCATTCAGGTGTTTACGATTGTGCATTTGTTATTGACGATTACTTTGTTGATCCACGCTATCGTTCGGATTAAATTAGCCTGAAATTATGGATACTACTGAAGCTGAAGCGGTCCAAGTTGTAATCTTACTGCAATAGGACTTAAGTCCTGTCAGTAGTAGTATAAATTGATATGGCCTGACATGTTTTAGCGACTTTTTATTTGCTTAGTTGAGTCGCCACGAGATTCGTATCACTATTATGCTAGCACATTGGTGCATTCATATCTACTTTTTATGACGTCGTTTATTGTAATAGTTCTAAATTCTCGTTGAATATTTTTTTGTATTTGTAATAACAAATATCATCGTAATTATGATGATATTTACTCAGATAATACTCGTCGTTACTCGGATAATATTTTTTTTCCCGCAGTGCTTAAGTGAGCTGAAACTTGCAAACTATCTTAAAATTACACCGCTAATATTGTACCACGGGGTATCCGACGTATTCCTCATTAGTGTTTAAGACGTGGCACACCATAAGGCCTTGGATTTTAAGGATATAATCTAACATCTAATTTTACCTATACAGTTTAATTAAACATTTTTCTTTATGCTAACGTACTTCATGGAATCAAAGTCTTTGGAAAATATTATAAGTTTCTGGCAATCGAATCTATTTATATGATGTTGCATAATACATCAGTCAGCTAGTTGATTTATGTATTTTAGCATTCAAGATAATAAATAATATGTTAATTTTGACTCCACATTAATATAGAAGTCAAAGCTGAGGTAATCAAATATGTCACAATTCGTGCACGTGTCTAAATACGCACTTACTAGCAGCATAAGGGTATTCTCGGCTCATTTGATCTTGCCGATGGAAAACAATATACGGATCTAGAAAATTGCGCTGCTCAAATATCTCGTGATCGCGGACCGTCACTACTTTTTATTTATATTGTAAGTCATTAATACTAGCCTAACATAATTACCATTATGATTATTAAGTTTATACCCCATAATTTTACGGTACCTTTCTCTGTAGACATGTAATAGCTGGACTGGACTGGACTATGTCCAACAGTGCACAAGAGAGTGATTACCATCGTTGTGGAGGAGCGCTGAGCATTTTATTTGAGTTACGCTGGTTCGGATGAATATATGGCCATCTGTCGCTTCTTACTCTGCCGTTACCCTACGGCTAGTGCTTTATAACTGCTACTAAAATGTCCTAGAAATATCAAGTGATACATGGTGTTACTTGCGTCTCATATTAGTGCCCAGCTTAAACTTGGTGTGATATGTAATATTGTGCAAGTGTCACAATCCTCGCCCGGAAGTTTCCTATATTCTCGACGTATTCGAATAATGTCGGCGGGCAACGAGCGGCCGATACTCGCTTGCTGGAACATTAGTTGCACAGCGCTATTGAAATATCGCTTGATCGTGTGCATAGTTCAGTGCGATAAGTAGGGACTTGCGAATTCCGCGAGATGTCTCTTTGTAATATTATGCGCTCGCGTATCCTTTAATTTGTTATATTACATATTAAATTACTGAATGATGAACTTTCTATATTTTATTGCATACTGTTTACAGTTTGATCTAACTTGAGAGATGAAGTAGTTTAATATCTCAATTTTTTTGTCGCATAATTTTTTTCATGATGCGCATATACGTATAGTTAAGACAGGACAACGTCTGTAGGGTGAGGGAGTAAACAGTAAACGGCCGTATGGAAATAATTTGAACGACTTTCCCAGCCGGAGCGGAGTAACCTTACCGATTGTTACGTTGTCTATGCCTTAGTCTCGTTGTCACAGCTCCGATATTGCGTTACGAGCTTAGCCGTAACTGCTCAACTTACATGAGAGATTTTGGAGCCACACTAGCTTACTGCTTCATATTTGCATATTTCAAACACAGTCACGTTTTCAGGTAAATACGAAACTTTTGTATTTAGTTCATATCTATTAATTATTGCAATTTAGAGAAGAGAAGGAGAACTCATTTTGCATATCTAACTTGCGTTCATAAATTACATATCAAGCTTCGTCACAGGTGATGTGTATTCGAAGAAGAATTCTATTTGTAGATGCTGAAACCTTTGCGACAATTCCACAATGTTTTGTAAAATTTTGTTACAATATTTCAACCATAAATTACGTGAAGTATTTATCTCGAATGACCGGAATAATTGTAATATCCAAATTAATCGGTTGGTGGGAAAAGGTCGCATATTTTATCTCAGATTTCCCAAGCGATGAATTCTGTCCGATTGTTTTATGCCAGTAATTCGATTCGGGCGATGAAATAGCTCTCAATCGAATCTTGTTGACGTGCCCGGTGGAAAATGTCCAGATATTGTAGCGGGACGAGGCTATGCTGCATTTTTGTACACTTCATTCAATTATTCGAATAGTATATTACGTTACAGCGTAATTCTACGTGTGGTCGGTTCGGTGAATTCATCGACTGATTGCTCAAAATCATACTTCAACATTTTTACATATAATATTTATAAATCTTTTAAGATAATCTTAGTGACATAGAACCATTTGCGTTTAGAAAAGGTTATGCCAAATCTGGCGGAGTTCTAGGCATGTTTTAAATATTATTTTTAAAATATTTATGATCTGCTCGACTCCCTTTGTTTATTAGTTTCCAAGTACTATATAAATATACCGGCAGTACCGGCAGAGTAGAAAAGTACCTCCCCCGCTACTAGATGCTGTAAGAGGCGACTGAGGTACAAGAATCAATAGATAGTATATCCATCTATAAGAAATGCACAAATGTAACAAGACGGGGATGTGCAGCAGCATTCTTGTCGTGAAGCTACTCTCTCCGATTGCCACCACGCGTGCCCAGCGCGGCAATTATTGACAATTTCACCATTTCTCTTTGTCCAGCAGGGAACGCTGGTAAAATGTGAGATACAAATCTATATTAATTTATTAGTATGGTTAGTATATCACGTTAATACTGTATACCGTATAAGCGGAGACTTAAGGGTAAGTGGCAATTCCCTCTTATGTGCAGTACCTGTTTGTTTCTGCCATCTCGTAATAATTCAGAACCTGAACATATATCGTCTAAAAGAATTGGGCGACACTGAAAATGCAAACGAACAATCTTGCACCAGGCACCTACGATATCTTTTTGTGTTAATTCCTAGCTGTTTTCACATAGTTTTCCATACAACAAAGTTGAGGCATGCAAAAAAATACATACTTCGCGGGGGCTTAATTGAAATAATATTCCTTTGTCCACGCGCCAAAGGAGATTGAGGACGGGACGTGCCGACATTTTTGTTGTTTTTCCCTCCACAGCAAATGAGAAATACTTTCCCCTTTGTGACATACGACGCCCACTGCCCGTTAGCTAAGTACTGCTAGACATAAAAAGACTGAGTAGCCGGCATCAAACATCTTTTATAATACCAGTGTTTGGTCTGTCGCTTTTGTTTACAACTTTCATTATGTATTAGCTATCCAGCTTTCGTCTTTTGTCCCGTTCTAATAGTGATGATGCACTTTAGTTTTGCTTTACTAGAATTGTATGTAACAACATATTTGTTTATTTGCTGCTGAAAAATTTTATTTGGTAGATATGGTCATTTATAGTATGTACATATTTATGATCGATTAACCTAGTGTGGTACCCGGGTGGTTTTAGCTCCCAGTAAAGCTCGCCAGTGGATATGAACTTTAACGGAATGTTCAATAATTATTTTTGTATTAATGGTCATCTAAACTTTATTCCTCTGGTGAAAATTGAATGAAAATCTGTTTTATATCAAACAGATTACTTACTATTATATATATATACTACCGTACTTAATATTATAAATGCGAAAGGAACTCTGTCTGTCTGTCTGTTACGCTTTCCCGCTTAAACCTCCACCGGTTTTCATGAAATTTACCACAGACAGTCTTTAGACCTTGAAAAAGGACATTGGTTATTTTTTAATTCTAAATAAGGGTTGTAAGGGGTCGAAAGGGGTGATGAAAAGATGTATGGAAGTATCGCTATTTTCAGAACTTAAAACTTATTTTTCAGATCATTCGTTCGATATAAATAAACATGACATTCATGGTTTATATAAGTTCAGGTAAAGTAACCACTTACCCAAAAAAACTAATCCACGCGGACGAAGTCGTGGGCACAGGTAGTATGAATATAAAGTAAAGGGACTTTCTTTTGTTACAAGTGGTAAAATACGAATGTTTATGAGGAATGATAAAATCTCTTGACTCCTTCACAGTAAACCAAGTGAACGTAGTAGATACTCAGAACGCAATAGAAATTCGTTAACCTGCATTAATTAAAAATTATACAAGAGCATCGTTAGATATTAGCAGCCCGACCTTTTTAAAGGAAATATTATATATTTACATAATTCTACTTTTATCCGACCTCTCACAACTTCAGTATCGTCTTTGACACTACATCTTTCTCTGTTTCCAAACTTGTCTCTTGTCAATTTATATGACTTTGCAAAGAAGTGATATAAAGTTCGTTATTACATAGAAGTGGCCACTATAGTGGATATATTGTCACACATCACGGCGATCTTTCCCTTGAGTAAAATCTAACTAAGTGAATTTAACACATCAGTGCGGATCTAATTCAGCAATACGTAAATAGCATTGGCGTGGAACCGTCCAGTGCTATCACTCTAATTAGCGATGTTAAAGCGACGCGGTAGTGGCTAATCTACCGCAGTGGTGAAATATTTGACTCTGATAATCGCGCTTGTGTACCCACCACATCTATTTAGAAGTAAGCGTGTAGGCTGATAGGCTGTAGGACTCGAGTGATCCAAGAAATAGTACCACATGTTCAAAAAATCTTTAAAAGAAACTTAAAATGTAATTAGATTAACTAAAGTAACACTTGATGTTGATTATTTTTACAAGGTTTTGAATAATTCTTTACTCCGGTTAGATTTTGACAGGGCTTATAGGGATATAGGGATATGACAGATAATAAGTACTTCCAAACATTTTTGTTTCTTTTACAGTGTAAGGGAACGCGAATATTGCGGGATGTCCGGCATGATGACTCAATGTCCGGCAGTTTTGAGTATCATTTAAACTAATAAATTCCCTTCCCCCTGTATCAGACGTCGTAAGGACTGAGGTACCGGAACCGACAGATAGCAGTACATCCATTCAAAACATCGTAGTTCAAATGTACAGGATGGGCTTGGGCAGCAGCATACCCGTCGCGAAACTACGCTCTGCGTTTGACGCCGCGCTTGCTTAGTGCGTTAATTATCCCTTTCTTAAGGACGCATATGTCTAATAATGGCTAATAATGTCTATTAGCGCATTGAAAATAGGTTTTGATTAGTCGTCTAGGGGATTTTGTTTTGTGTTTAATCATCCGTTATGCGAGTCTAAAGAATCGGGAGTGTTGTTTGGTCATTATATAAGTATCTATAATCACAAGAAGCAATGCTGGCGCTAAAGAAATATACCTAAGTTAAATTAACACGTCAGCGTGTATCTAATTCACGGCGATAAGTAAACAGCGTTAGCGTGCCGGTTGCTATCTCGCCAATTAGCGCCGGTAAAGTAACGCGGTAGCTAATCCTACCGCAGGAAGCCGCGAAATATTCGACTCTGATATATGCGATACGTGGGTTGTTGTGTTATCGTGTTCCCTAAACTTTTTACATTTATGCCATTATGAATTTATTATTTGATGACAGTATTTTAAACGCCGGTTAAGACGCAAAAGTCGTAAGTTAGATTCCTATCCAAACACTAAAATATTACATTTTCCCATAAAATTTTAAATATAACATATTTTTATTGGATCTGCTTATTTGTGATAATCTTGTTGTTTTTAGTTCAGAGCAATATACTTGATGTTGTTTTATTTCTATATTTCTGAACTTCTGATTTGACTGCAGATAATTGACGTTTTATAATTTGTACCGCAAAAACACCGGCATTCGAGGTCATGATCAAGTGGCTCGGATCAAACTGATTTAACCTTCAAATAAGTTACGCAAATGTTAAGTATTACCTTATTATTTAATTTTGTTCTTGTTTAAAGGTTAGTGGCATAATATACTTGGACAAAAAGATAATAGTATTAGGGTATATTTACCGTATACAAGCGACAAAACATATCAATGTTAGTAACTATTATTATGAAACAAGCTGTATTGTACTAATAACTGAATTATAAAACATACATATATACTATTAGATTTTTCTAATTTACAGAATATACTAACTGTGACTACGGCACTACACTTAATATCACCTCGTCGGCGGAACCCACGACTCTTAAGTCTGAACCGATATTTTTAACCGCTGCGATATACTAGTTATCAAAGAGAGTATGATTACGTCACCAGTTTCAGTCATCATCATATCAGCCGCAAAACGACCACATGCTGGACCTCTCCAAGTGATTTCCGATAAGACCGATCGGCATACGTGTCGTATATGGCCTGTACCCAGCGCAAACCTGCAGTTTTAATTAGATCGTCTGTCCACCTTCCGGGTGGACGTGCTACGCTTCGCTTGCTAGTACGTGGTCTCCATTTCAGAACCTTACGACCCATCTTTGATATGTTGCAACATATCTGATCTTTTTGCGGTAGGCCGGTGAAAATTCAAAAAGTATCTTGGTGAGTTACTTTCTATGTCAATGCTTTGGTTTTGGCGTTGCTGCGGAAGTCTTGTAACTACACAAAATTCGGTTTTAATAACCTAAAAATACCTCAGGAGTACTGAACACTTTCAAACGCATCGTATATGAAACAATCTACATTTATCTATAAAATTGAAATGTCTTTTTCTAATATAAAATAACAGGTTTATATGAAATAGAAATTTGTAAGTATGTATGATACTCATAAGAAAAAACAGATTTTAATTTTTTTTGTTTATCTGTTTGTTCGAGGTCTGGAGCTCGACTTTGAGACGACTGGAGCAATCTTAACGACTCTTTCACTGGCGGATAGTTTTTGTCATAACTAGTAACTTAGGCTACATTATTATTCTCACTGAAACGGGAACTAAGCAGACGAAACCGCGAGGCGCCGCTAGCATAAAATATCAGCCATTTTTTATTGTTTCCTCTGATCCAAGTACTTTAATTTAGTCATAAGAGAATCGAATAAGGAGCACGGTGACCGACCACGCAGGTCTAAACACTGTAAATGCATTAGGGGTTAAAAGGCTTAATGTGCCGGAAGCACAAGTACGGTCCAGATATTCAATTTTGGGTCACCCATGCCAACCGCAAACGTTTGCTGCAGTTGCTTAACTGCAACGATTGCTTTACGTGGTTGGTCATTAATGACCTACCTGGCCTAACCCTCCAGGGGCAGTGGATTCGAAGTCTGAGTAGGCCGTTATCAGTTTCGCTCTTAAATACATCACATGTCAATCTATATATTTATGATGCAACGTTGGGGTCAAGCATACGGCCTGCATGATATCAAGCGTTCACCGAAGTTTGTAGACGTAAGGATGTCTATCTGGACTGTACTGTAGATTTTGCGCCACCGTACCTCGTAATTTCACAAGCACTCTCACGTCGGAACACAGCAATGCGAGCACTGCTGTTTGACAGTAAAAATAAGTGAACTAGGTACTTTAGGTAACATTTTAACATTAATAGTATGACTGATAATACAAACATATAACATTATAGCGTCTGTTTTAAAATTTAATTAGTATAAATAGTAAACTAATGCTTTTACTTACTAAATTCATAAACATTAGGTCTTTAAATTACATTCCGGGCACTTTTTTATTTGATTATCCATTTAAAGATATTATATAGATAAGATAAGATATTATATACATGTCTTTGGATACACATCTAAATATGTTTTTGTTTATTTGACGATATTTTATTACATGTCTTTTGATAAACATCTAAATATTTTTATATTTATTATATTAAAATATAAATATTTTGTTGAGATTTAAAAATCGCTACCAGAAGCAATTTGAAATAGTCTTAGGACAATTTAAGGACAGCTTAAATTGTGGTTAAACTGATGTTTCATTTAGCGTTGTATATACAATCGCTCCTTATACCCTACAGAAACATTTCGCGATCGAAAACATAAAGAATCTCGGCTTTAACAGAATAGCGTTATTTATTGTATCGTCGTCGTCTGCCACCGTCGTCTCTTTCCAGTAAAGAAGCAAATGCATCTAATTCCGAATGCATATTAGAAACGTCTAAAATGTAACCTTAAAAACAAGCTTCAAAAGACATTATTTAACAGCTAATTAGCTTTCAGTCTTAATTTTATTTCGACTTTAAAGCTTAAACAAAAATATAGCTTGCATTAACAAAACTAAATTATTTTCGGAAATTTTTGAACATATAGCATGAGCAGTGGACGATATAGCTGAGCGCGGTTTAGTAGATGAATATTATTAACCGATTACAACCAATAAAACGAAAGCAATGTTTTCTTCTGTTTGATGAGGGAAGGAAAAAGTGCCCTAATACTTACAAGTCAACCTTTTGATTCAGATTATTTAAATATCAACATATTATCCCAATTCTGTTGGATATCCTCTATTGGCCTCCCTAGCAAAGGGGGCATTTGCCTATAATTGCCGCGTTGGTCGAGCGTGGCGGGAATCTCAGAGCGTAACTTCGCTATGGGAATGCTGCTGCCCATTCCTCTTCTGTTGCAATTAAGCTACACTGTTTCGGAAGGATATACCGCCACCTGTCGGTCCCGGTAACCTCCTCAATCGTATTTTCTTACTACTGGTATAGGGAAGTACTATTCTATTCCGCCGGTACGGAACCTCCGCGGCTAAATATTTATAACAACAACCATTCTTTTTAATTTTGTTTATATCCTTGCTTTATGAATAAAATAATCCAAGAAATATAGATTTCAAGTTTTTATTAAATATTTAAAAATGGTAGCTATCCCCTAAATGTTATGTCATAATACATATTTAATTATTACAAAAAAAATTATTTGGGGCACATTTTAATGGGGAACACTAAAATCCTGCATATTGCTAGGAACGTTTAAACGTGTCTTGAAAGTGATGTGAATTTATAAAATGTTACCGGCAAATCTTCTATATAAATAACAATGAATGTGTTGCTAAGTGCAAAATACAGGAGGAGAACGGGCTAACTATTTTATGTGTGTGTGCCTGCAATTCGCGCGGACCGCTAGTACATAATAAATAATCTTCATTAAAACAACATTGCATATTTTGTTGTTAAATCATCATTTAGCAAAAGCAGATGTGCAGTTGACGTCTGACTTTAAAGATTAACCACCCGAAACCGGGTATCGGCTCAATCCACACACGTATAATTTACGAGGTTAAACTCCGGTTTATTGGTTCGAATAATGTCGTGTCCCGATTTATGTTTAACGCTGACGATAGCAGATCCGTCCGGTGACCTTAATATCGAACCAATTGACAGATAAATTCAATTAATTGTCAACAGATTTTTGTTAATACTTCCTACGTGGTATCTGTTACGTTGTTTTCTGGTTTTTGGTGTGTATGAGTATGTACTCGTCGGAATCTTTAAAGATAAATAAAGGCATCACCCCTTTTTCCTAAAATTTTGCACGAATGTTGAGGACGGATGTCAGTGTAATAATTCAAGCAGGCTGGAATAAAAATACTTTTTAATTTTAAGTGTTTTCATTATCCAACTTTTACTGATATCTGATAACAAAATATTTTTAACAATTGTAATCACCGCTAAATTCCAAAGTAAAAAATATCAGTACAACACACACTATTCTTGATTTCAATTGAAAATTATTTTATATTTGCTAGTTCGGTTGTTTACAGAAGCGTGTATTATTTTTAATTACTCTTTTATTAATTTATGTATGATATAACTGGGTTAAAATATTTTTTCGCCATAGCGAATGAATACAGATAGTTTTCCTTAGTCATTTAAGACCTCGAGTAAAAGTTGCCCCTTGAGTGTGCAACTAAAATTTTTTTACATTCTAACGCCGTTTGCAAGACGAGTAAAATAAGAAAAGGTTTAAAATTTTCAAATGGATATTTTATACTGCTTTTTTTACAAAATATAAATCAATTATGTTTATCGTATTTATTAGGTAGTACCGTTCCGTACCGTTAGGTATGTACCGTTCTCATAATTGGACTTAAAAATAACTACAGTACGCGCGTAAACAGAACTAATGATTGTTTACGTGAAGAAACATGCAAGGTGTCAATTTACTCTGCTCCGATGTAACTAAAGTACAAAAGAGCTCGATCCGTTTTTACTGTATTGCAAGTCTAACAAAATTATTCGTGTACAACTGGGCTAGAGTCCCTTAGTACTCTCGGTCAGCATATGTATGCATCCCGTTATGTACATTTAGTAAGTCTTAGTGTCGCATTCTCATATCGTCTATAGTCGGGGATGCCGCTTCGACTAACATAGAAGCGTTAATTGTAAGAGAATGAGTTGAGTTCACTTGGTCGAATTAAAATAACTGTACTTAAAGAAGGCTTCCCTGGTGTTAAATTCAGATGCTCATAATTAATTACAGAGACATGAGTGATAATACAGTGCGTTTACGATTGTTTTTCTATATCTTTTTTCACGGTCTATTTTACGTACTTTAATTTGGTAACGTAGAGTTGTTTACACCCTTTCTTAACTAACTCCCTTTAAAATAGAGGAATGTATCCTGTTTTCTAAATGATAATACTTATTTTTAAAGATGAATAATATTTACTGTAACTGCTAATGTGCTTTTTTTTCTTTGTTTCAGGTAATTATTTAAGCTCACTATTGAATTTATTTGCCGGCTGGGAATTTGTTCTATTAGTCGTAACATGCCATGTTGGCGGTATTGCATACAACTGTAAAGTATAACAAAGGATAAAATATGCTGCTTTAGATATATAGTCTTATGTTTGAATTAGATTATAACGTCATAAATATACCTGAGTTCAATGACAGACCACCATACCGGTTCAATGTACGTAGTTATTTCTGACAAGAATCTAATTCTGAGACAATTTCTATCTCACAAGTGGTCAGCAAATACAAACCGACGTTTATTCATCCACTAACCAAACAACACAGTCATTGTTAACCAACCTAAGACAGAATACTGAGACCCAGAAATAGGCAAACCCAATGGTCATAGATTACGAAGACACAGACTCGGTACGTGCAAATACGGCTTGTTTACCACTGCGGCGTCTAGCCTTGTTCACACATCGGCTAAGTAACACGGGCACTGTTGTAGCTTGTTTGCGACCTACATTGTTACTACCCACTTAGATAAACTACAAAGCTTTCTTCTGTATCCTTCACATGTCCTTTAATGAACATAATAGGTATGTGCGCAAACATCAAACGCAATCATGGTGATATGACGTGCGTACGTCACGAGAACGCTGCGGTAACTACATGCGAGAAGCCTTTGTGCTAACATAGGTATATTAAATTTACATAAGACCGAAATGCGGTTTGGATACGTCTGCGAATGATTTAGGCAGGGCCCCAGCGTGGTAAATATTTGCCGGATACGTCAGCCCTCAGCTGAGACCGCAATCGTGACGCTGACGCGACGGCGGCGCGACGCCGGCGCCCACGTCACCTCGGCCCACGTGCACACACATAAATCGCCCCACCGGCCGCACCGTTACCATTCTACCGACCGAAATTGAATTATACGAAGCCCCGGATTTTATATCTATTAGGAAAACGTTCAGCGGTCCCCAGGGCGAGGATTTAGATACCGATAACTTTCTCATTTCCTTCGGGCAGCGACACGTTACTTAGACGCATATAAAACCCGAACCCTTGTGACAAACACTACCTACTCAAATTGTGACTTTGAATTAAGAAACTGTTGATTTATCCTTGTTAGAGTCAATTATACCTATGTACTGGCGTACTTACTCAAATGTTTGTAAAACAAATCGGGTGCACCAGGCGCTGTTGGTTCCTTAGTAGAGCAAACGAGAACACCCAAAGCGCACTTCAGAATTCGATTCCGTAGGGAATGAAATGTATCTAATAGCATGTGAGGCGCGGTGGCGTGTCCTAGACGAATAATGCATGCGATGTTGATCTATTGAGCTGTCGTATCTCCGCGAGTGATTCCGCGTGTTGATTAGTGAACCGTGCTCGAGTATTTGCAGCCCGCACTCCCCGCCAACACCTACCTACAGAGAAACCTAATAAATAGCGGTGGTGAAACTGCTTAATTAAAATAATTTGGCGTATGAGCTCTCTGCAGCGCATGCAGGTAAACTTGATTAAAATCCCGCCACAAATTCAGTGTAATGGTAAATATTTTTGAACTTCCACTAGGATAGCGGTAGCTGCGTTGTGAATTTTAATGATGTATAAAGCGCGCGTCTCGTAGATGTGGCGGCGGGATGGCGGGATGGCGGGATGGCGGGTGGCGGGATGGTGCGCGGCCGCGATTCTGGACATCTAATCCGAGCTTCGGAACGTGTTTGTGTAAAGTTTTCCATTACATTAGAGAGCTGGCTGCAGCCCCGGAACTAGAACAAATGGACGCTCAGCGCGCTCGGATATCGTAACTGCGACTGTTATTGTAACGGATGTAACTTTGGATAAATGTCACTGTTCGCGAATTTAGTGCGCTGCCGTCGCCTCGCGTTTTATTAGCTCGTTTTGCATACATTACACAAAGCGCCGATACACGGGCGGACGTGAATACAGTGTGCAAGAATTTATCTCGACCCGACGTATTAACGAGACAAAGTTTTAAATCTCGACACTCAACTAGTTCCACATATTACATTCGCTCACCTTTTTTCTACTCTATATAAAGTTTAATTCTGAGAAAATTGGCTTCGGTGTAGTTCGCGCGAGTGAGGTAACAACTTTTCCACTGTCCAATTTGCAAAGAAATTCACCCCCGTTTCCCGTAGGCGAAGCAAAGAAATAGGATTTGCGGTGATCCCCGTCATTTCTTCCCCATTATTCTGGATTTTGAGTAACGTCATTTTCAGTGCTTTATTCACTGGATTTTTGAAGCGTTTTAAGCATTTTGCAGAGATTCCTTAATGTAGTTTTAAGCATGTTTCGATGTTCTCAAATTCTTTGTAATAGCAGGAAAATATTAAAAAGAACCGAAGTTTTGTTTAACGTAATCTACAAAATGTTAAGACGCGTTTGTTTAATAAAACTAAAATATCACTTTACGTCTAGAATCCCTGCTTAACTCGTAATTATTCCATGTTTCCAGCAATCTGGAATATATCAAATACTAATAGTCTGCCGGCGGAATCAAAGGAGATATGGTTACCTGAACTCCAGCGAAGCGTCTAATTCAAATTGGACGGCATCTGCAGACGCTCGCATTCGGTCGGTCCGCTCATGCTAATGCACCAGGTTGCCGCGTGTGGCCTTTGATCGAATTACTTGCACCAATGCCAACTGCTTGCCACCACTGTTCTCCTGCGCTCCTGATAATCAGGAAGACAGATAATGGCCGTTCATGAAGGTAACGGAACGGGAAGCAAGTCTTGTCAATTTTTACAAGGTCAAGGAGAACTACTTTTGCTTGACTTATACGTTAATAAGAGTCCTTGCGAACGCATTTAGTATCTTGTCTATTTGCAACAGATAAAAAATAAAATAAGAAAAGGAACAACTCAATTAAAGATATCTAAAAGTGTGTTATACTAGGAAGCTGCCTGATCTCTCTGCGCTCTTTGATTAGCGTCATGTTCCTTTTATACTTCTAAGTTTTTTTTACTATTAGTATCGCAAACACAAACATATGGCCCACGTCACATAGATTTTTTTTTGTTAAAACATTATTCGTATGAAAACATGCCACAATATCTAACCAAAACTAGTGCTTTTCAAGATCACACTCTTAAAATTGGTATCTCTCTATACATTTGTTTCTTAACATTCCATCCCAATGCTTAAGGAAAGATTTAATACTAAGCAGAGTATATTGAAATGGTGAAAAATTAAGCGTATCTTGATAGAATGACGGATTTGCTTATAACCTTGTGTAGGGTTTTACAGGCCCGGCAGCTATGAGAGCTTCTCAAGCGATGCTCGGCCGAGTGGCCCCCCTACAGCGGCTGCGGTACGCCTCTCGCCACTTGATACCAGCCTCTATAGTCTCTTGTCCAGTGTTCCCTTCTGAATACCAGCAGGTTTATAGATATGGGTAGCTCATATTACATCCGATCAACATGAGTGCTTTCAGTTTCAGTTGATTGTATGGGAATTTAATAAATTCATTTGGTATTATGCTTTAAGTGGCTTTAGATTTTCCTTACGTATTTTGATGCGACTCGACATACTGTGACAGTGGCATTGTAGTAAAGAACGAGCTTATCGTTTACGATATGTAGAAAATACGTGTGGAGTTGATGCTGGGATATTTTTTAGTCGTTGTCGAGTCGGATTGACCAGTTTTGATTGTTGTTTGTCATGTAAGGAACTATATACTACCCACTCTCATCTTTCTGATGAGAGTGGGTAATTAAGATTTTTGTCTTGTAATTTTTGTTCTTAAGGCTACGTTACGACTATATATCAAACTACACTAGACAACTTGCTTCATATGTGTTATATTATTGTATAGTATCATTTTAATTAATTCAATTATTTATTTTTGTGTTATTTCGATTAAGTTATTAACACTTGTCACTAAAATTGTTTAACGCAGTAATAATAATAATGAATTGTACCCGAATAATATCGGCACCCTAAAATAATCCACTGAGTCAAATAATTAAACCAATAATACAATACCCTTAATTCCGCGCGCTCAAACAGAATTAGAAACTGCCAAAAACAGGGGGCTCCAAGCGGCAAGTTTGATGCGAAAACGTATTTAACGTAGCCATATTTTATTTGCCTAGTAACTCCGCATCACCAACTTAGCAGTTTAACTTAAGCTTAGTTAATTGAAGACTTGATTTCAATCAAACTTGCTACAACTTGGGAATGTCGCTTACAAAAAGCTCTCCACAAAATGATCTTAAGTTCTCCTAATTTGTTTTCCTTCGGCGAAGGCACTCGGCGCTCAACAGACTAGAAATGTCTCTTCGATAAATGATGATAAATTGCCCGTATATAATTATTATTTGTTGGGTTCAGGGCCGACCTATTTGTTTCCTTGGGTGGTTAGCAATTTACTTATAATTTTGTTTATATGTTGCTAATATTATATGTATTTAGCATCCATATGTTACAGACTCTAATTATAAGAGATAGATAAAAACTAGGCTAGGTTATATAGGTATAGGTTTTTGAAAAATTTTCCCGCGTCTTATTTAATTTAGTAAACGAGTTTTAAGTGTTTGTGTGTATTGTCTAAATACAGCACTTATTTGAGAACTCTATGCATTTTACGCAAAATATACTATACAAATAGAATAACAAATATCAATTAAAACTTAAGGGTATGGTATCTGAATTAATCCTTAAAAAAATAAACAATCAAAGGGAAAAAATACCCTATTGTACATAATCCCAAGTTCCGCACGAAATCTTACGATGTCTCAGACCATTCGCGGCGCAATTTGCAATATCTTCAACTGTGCGCAGTAACCATTATGTACCATTGCCGCCATCTGAGCCGGACAACAAACGCACAGACTATACAACCATCTACATATTCACGAATAACCAACTATTCTTAGGCGACATATTTGTCTAGAAGTTTTACAAATAGATATACTGCGTGCATTTGTTGCTAATGTTGTAATAACAGTTTTTTTTTTAAATAAAAATGTATGTATCAAATTGATTATATACTAGCAGTTGGCGCAACTTCGTTTGCGTAGAGAAAACCTAATATTTTTATATAGGAAGGGCTGTGAGTGTAATATCTATTACAACATTTTATCCGAGAGCGTAGTCAAATACATAGAGAAAAAAAAATTATAATTTAGCTATTTTAGTGAGGGCATGTTAAGAATTTTACCTATATACCTATTAATTATGGTAGAACTATCATGAGAAACTGTTGCTTCTATTTGTTTCTGTTAGATTTAACTCAAGTTTGATTGACGGTTGTCCAACCGTTATGGACCATGACTTGAGTTTTACTGGTTAGTTACAAGAAGGAAATACATTTAATGCTCCGAATAAAAAACAAATCAATCTTTACAAAAAACCTTTCATTGTGACGTCGTCGAGGGTACCGGCCGCATAAGTGACCACTTAAGCATGAACGGGTAGTACGGAATACCGCTAATTTAGAAAGTCCATTACAAAACTAAACGGTGAACACATACATTTTGCTCATGTATGTAGTTTTTTGGGTGAACTTATTGAATCACATTGTAATCTCACATATTTTTTAAAAAAAAACTTCGTAACACGGATTCTATTATAAAAATATAATCCGGAAAATATATGTAAGCTCTTTATATCACAACTATTCAAATAATTTTTATGAAATATTGCAATGCTTGCACGATGGGTAGAAGAGCTTATAAAATTGCACCTTATATATTTTTTAAACAGAACTGTTTAAACATTTTACTTCTAGGGCATATTTTTATCATGTTTTAAATATACACTCATTTGAAAAAAAAAACGGGCGGTGTTGATTTTAATTCTTCTTTAAAAAAATACGTTACCAAAATTATTTCAATCATTGTATTGTACATATTACTGGCTGGTTTTAAAAATGCCATGGTGTTTAAAACAGTACGTTTTAAATTCAAATTTTTGGTGCGAAATTACAAAAGATAATATCGGTTTTCATAACTTTTAGTCAATTTTTATGATTTTATTTTATATTCTTAATTGTCAAAACTTCATTTACTGCTGTTTAGCTGTCTTAGTAATGTTAGAGAAAGTGGTAAAAGCTACCAAAATTATTGCGCTGCTCGAAGAGGGTTGCAGCCAATGCTTCGTGGTTCAAAGGTTAAGTGTGAGTCGCTCGACGGTTCAAAGAACCTGGCAGCCGTATCAAGACACCGGTTCCGGCGAGAGAAGGCCAGGTTCTGGAAGAAAACCATGTACCCAACTAAAGGGTTGATCGTTTTTTTCTGATCGCGCATTGAGAAATCGCAAGTCTTCTTAGGTGGACCTTAAGAACAACCTCGAAGAAGTAAGAAATGCCATATTAGTCTATGGACAGGAGGACGCTTCTCGCGGCCAATATCCGCAGTCATCGCCCGGCCCGCGGCCCTTAGTTACTCCGTGAGCACTGAGTTGTCAGGCTTAGGTTCGCTCGAAATTGTGAGTCATGGACTCAAGAAGACTGGAGTAGGGTATTGTTCTCCGATGAAGCCAGGATATCTCTGTTCGGTGAAGATGAACTTTGGCGAGTGCAACGATAACGAGGAGAACGCTTTACAGAGGCTTGTTTTGAAGAAATCACACCTTATGGGGGAGGGGGGTCCTCATTGAAAACGGCTCACTGACTGGACATCGATACATAACGGAAGTTCTAATTCCTCATGCACAACCCGCATTGGCTGCTTTAGGCGAAGCCTTAGTTTTTATGGACGACAACGTTCGCGCCCAACGTTCTGGCGATGTGGAAGCGTATGTGCAAGAGGTCGGCATTCGTCATTTGGATTGACCAGCTCGAGGTCAACCAGCGTCTATAATACGTGTGATTTACTCCTGTTAAAATCTGATGAGAACCGAAATTAATTGCAAACCTTCATCGTGTTGCGTATTGGGTAAACCAAGATGATGTCACATTAAAATTTATTAGAATAACACGCAAAGAACAATGCTATGTCTTACTTTAGTCTGAGAGGACAAAGAATAAATTGAATAAACAACGTCACAGAACGGCCGCGCCGAATATACGCTCGCGACGTGACCTTCCCGCAAATTGCGCCGATTATGCCCTAATACCTGCGCCTCCTCGCAATTTGTCTCCGCCCGTGGATTGTGGGAAACGGCTCAGGAATTACCGAGGTATTAGTACAGGAATTTGCAAAATATATTCTTATTATTTTTATTTTAAACTTGGTACCGTTTTTTATATAACGCTATATAATTGTTGATATGTGTGTATTCGTTTAAAATAAATAAAATTGATGGCCAATCCTTGAACAAAAATAGTTCCATAAATATTTTTTTGTTGACTTCAAAGACTTCCTTCGTGGCATTGTAAGGTGGACAGCAAATCTCCCTAGAACCGCTTGCGCTGGATGTAGGATAGGACTGTGGACTGTAGGATAGGACAACCGGTCTTATTTGAAATCTCTTGAGAAGGATTATTTCGTATTATAATGTTAATATCAAGATGATGATGAGTTGATGCATCTAAGTTTGGCAATACAGAGTTTTTATCATAGATGCAAAAAACATACGATAACGAAAACATAAATTAATTTAAGAAGAATAGTTACTTGTCATACAATCTATCTACATTTTACAGAAGATTTACTTCACGGAGGAGAAAACAAATAGGATTTAGAAACAGAGACGTAACTAAATAAAAAAGTATCCAAGTTCCGAACAGTTTTGCTCCATTCAATAAACTGTCTAAATAAACAATAAAACGTAGTTGTGTCCGAACAATCACGCGGGAGTAATACGTTACACTCGAGTGGACCACAACGGAATCAATAGGATGTGAATAATGCGTGGGCCGCTCTTTGGAAATACTCTGTCTGGACTTGGATTGTTTTTGTCTTCTAACGGTGTTGTGTGAGAGTATTATTTGAGGCGGCGGTTTAGTTGCAAACTGTCTCAAAATATCGTTTCCACAAAATAGACTTTTCGCAAACAGCCTGTGTGCTCATGGTACCTTTTTTTCAAAGCCTCCTTCGCTGCAGGATACTTTTATTATTGTTACATCCTGCTCATATAATAAAAATTACCCTATGGTTGCTATTTATATAACGCACAGTCGTAACATCTAATGGTAAAAACATGAAAAAAAATTAGACTGGAGTTATTGAAAAAGATTAAAATATTAATTACCCACTTTTAATACATTAAGGTGGGTACTAAGTACGATTATTATAATTAAAGGGACGCACGCGTGTCCGTCTCTAATCAGCCGTAAAATATAAATAAAATTTAAGTGCCTGTTTATAATATTAATATAACAGATTTTTTAAATTGGCATATGAAAGGATAATAGTACTTATAGTAAAATTAAGCTTGTAATTTTTTTGTCTGTCTGTCTATCAGCGTTCACGTGCAGGTAAAGGATTTTATAAGGAGTACATCACAGGAGCGGAAACTACGCAGGTCAAACACACAACATTCAATAATGTAAAATCATGCAATCTGACTGACTCTTCTGACAAATTTGACTGACATTTCAATCTAAAACCTCTTTACATTTACAATTATATTTCTAAAAGCCAAACCAAACAAATCTAGTATATTTTTTGGCATATTCTTACTCATATATTTTATCTTATCTATATGTTCTTCACAACCATGTTGTAAAGATCGGACAATTAAGCGAACGTTTGGACAGGGACTGACCCAACTGGGATACGTAAGATTATATTAAGTTAGATTTTACAGGATTCGGAATTGCATAAGAAACAGCAGTAAAAACACGATGCCGTAATATATCTATGTATAAACTAGGGACAGTTAATAATTTCCGGCTTCAATGGCGTAGTAGCATAAGTCTCGAACTACAAGCACTCGGGTTTGATTCTCCGACTGTAGCATGTTTTAGAAAACTGCGTCTTCAAATAGACTTTGGCACAACCTGAAACTAATACCTAAGAAAGTAAACAATTTGGCGTTACAAAGAGTTGTTTCGGTATTATAGATCATAAAAGAAAATGTCGTGGAACCCTTACATGAGACCGGTCCATATTTGCAATGATAAGCGCGATTATATGTGAATCACTGACTGTTGCTGGTTTCGTTCACATGAAAATTGTTATTTGATCAAAGACGAAACTATAGATTTTTTAAATAAAAGTATGCATGTGTGTTATTCCAAAGTCTAATCGCGAGGTGCGAATTTAACTTAATCAAGTTAATCAATCAAGATTAACATTAACATTTTCACATATTTCGTGACTGTTATCTTACACAATATATTTTTCAAAAACAGGGTTTCGGTCTGATTCGGGATATTCTACGAAAACTTATATTAGGTAACCAAATATAACCCTTCTAAAGCATTATTGAGTCTGTTCAGTCAATTTATAATATCAGATAACACGAGAAACTGCTATTTAACGTTGATAAAGCACATTAATCCCTGCCCCGGGCTATGGGTGAAATTCAATACGATAATTATTAGTATGGCTTATTTCATGGTCGAGTTTACAATAGATTTACTCTTGGTAAAGGATAATACTCCTAAATGGAATCAAAATCGAAAATAAATACTTAAATTGATAAATAGGTCTCGGATTTACAAACCTTCCTATCAAAAATACAAATGCGTATAACAAATAATTTTTTTTAATGATGGCATCAGAATCAGATCATTGAACGAACTAAAATCTAAATATTTGATAATACTCGCAAGAAGTGTTTTGTGAACGACTCGCTATAAGTGTTTTTGATACCGCGAAACATCAATTTATCATTCCCTGGGCACATTTACAAAGAATAACGAACTTTAACGATTGTAATTTACAACAATAAAACACAATTTGATTGTTGCATAATAAATAACTCAAGATTTGGAACTTTGTTGGTGACTTTGAGAGTTACCCGTTGTATTATTGCAAAGAATGAGTTCTCCAATGTAAATTGCGTTTCTGAATCAAAGAAAATAACGATGTCGAAATTCTATTGTAATAACTTCCAATTTTTATTTATGTTTTATTTTCTTCTATTTGTTCTTTGTGCTCGGCTATAAAGTTTCTACTTTTGAAAGTATTAGTAATGTGCTACAAATTTTGTAGCATTTTTTCTCTCTGTTAAATGGACAATAGTTGGACATTCAATGTATAGGTTAATTATTGTTACTTAACGCTGTAAGAATTTTATATATTTATATGAATGCATTATTAACGGCCATCAAAATTACCTTTGTTTTATCTTTGTTTTTTATTTATTTAAAGAAGATTTTTTTTTCAAAGGGTAATAAGCCTGCTCAATAATCTTTATGTTATTAATAAGAATAATCAAAACACTGAATTAACAACACATACAATTTCTATTCCCCGAGTTCGATGTGGTAAAATCATCGAATAAAATGATTAGTTTTATAATGAAAATAGTTAAACAATCAAAACAATTAAATTTTATAATTGGAAATCGTCCCCTAGAGGGTGATAATCAGTGTACATCTAGACCTACGCTAATATTATCAAGATGAACCGTTGTAATTTTGTATGTGTCTGTATAGAATACCTGTGATCCCTGTTCAAATTTCAAAAATGTAAGAAGGTATGAAAAATATGTAATAAAATGACTTTCATCGCATACGCTGCGGAAACTATCAAAAACAAAAGTATGTTTCACAATATTGAAGAACTTATTAATATCAACTAGAAACCTCGCGGTACTATATGTCTAGCTATTGTAAATAAGACTTAGACTTTAGGAAGTCTTAACAAAATAACATGTTATTCACGTTGTTATATTAATTCTAATACAAATAAATTATTTTTTTAAACTGTTTCAACACCTGTAGAAAACTTTTTGAATTATTAAATTTGGACATTGCGTTCAAAAAATACTACAAAGGAGACGGGCGAACGTCCATACAAAATTGGGCCTGACGTTACAGCAACAATTACTACACTAGTTCATTTTGATATTACTGCCATTTAAAATAAAAAAATACTTTATTACAACTGCTACATAGCAGAAAAAGATAAAGGTGTTATTAATTGCTTCGTAATAAGTTATTCTTACAGACTCTTAATGCTCACACGTTGTATTTAAAGACTACTACTGATTAGATTTTATCAGATTGTATTTTAGGACATTTACACATTGCGGTTTTTAAGATTATTGTAAAAGACTACGAGGTATGAACAATATGAATGTAAGTCAAGTAGGCAAGAAAACTAAGTTCGTTAAGAAAAGCGTGGGTTGTTCGTTAAAAAAATAACCGTCAGAATCCTTTATACGTAGCCAAAGTTGCAAAATAATACTACTTCAATAATAAAAGCACACGAAGACAAAACAAACCGAAATATCCACTATCGTAAGTTCAAACCAAACGAAACGAATGATTTTTTTGTTTGACGTTGATGTGACATGAGTTCTTGCCTTTGTTGCCAGTACAAGAAAAAAAATAAAATGAACCTGTTAATCAATTTATTTTTACAATGTTTTTATAAACGTTGTTATATAATTCATTATTTAAAACGTTTTTTTAACAATCTAAAGAAAAAAAAACTGATTCACTTTCATTGCTATGATTTTCTATTTTATATAATTTCTTAATTTATATCATTACTTTATTTCGTTTGGCAACATTGTTAAAAAGTGAAAGTAAAGCTAGGAAGTAACGGAAGTCAATAATATTATGATTATATATTTTATTTAATATCCCATGGTAAAATGGCTTAATATTTCATGATTAAAAACTAAAAATCTTAAAATAAACTTGATAAATATTTTATTTGTGTAACGATAGGCCCAGATTCGCCCGTCTCCTTTAAAAATGACAATCTTAACAAAATATGCCGCTCGAATCGTTGTCTGGTGCAAATCAAATATAATTTATAAGTTATTTCTATAATACAATATAATTCCCTTTTTCTACATGCGAACAGAATTGTTTCTTATACCATTTAAATAGGTAAGATATCTGAATCAATATCAATAAAAGAAGATATCTGAGATTTAAAAAACTAACGCACTAGCTATAATAATTTACTAATAATTATGCTTAGTGTCAAAAAATATTTGGCCATTTTAATCGAATTTGGATATTTCGATCGAATTACTGAAGACAGTATGTATTATGATGTATTAATTCGTAAATTTTCTAAACATACAACACACACATTCAGATTTTTACAATATTATCCTTTGGACAAAAATACTTAAGATATATTATAAATCAGCGCAAACCGCCGCAGCCCATATGTTTAAACAACTTACCTGTTGAAAACCTTAACAATAGGCTCTAACGCTATTCTTTACGTCTAACTCCACCGTAATTCTTTGAATGTCTGAAGATAGTGCGGGATTTTGCAGTTCTGTTGACTCTTGCCAAACATGCTCCCGGCCAAAATCACGGCTAGCGAATGCAAAACATCACCTCGCCACCGGCGGCCACCGCCGCGGTATGCGGTGCTGTTTTAGAAATGGAACACGTACTGGAAAATATTGGCTTCACTTCACATACTAAGTAGGTTTATAACTTGGTATCGGATTGAGTTGATGTAAAAATAATGTTATGCATTAGAAATTGTTTTGACTGATCTACAAGTAGTCATTAAACGCAAATGAAATATGTTGAAGTAGAAATTGAGTGCGGTATTCATATAAAACTAGTAGTTCGTGATAACATGTTGTGTACTACTAAAATAATTTACATTAATTTACGTCTGCTGATGCTACATAATTCGGTTCAAGAGATATTTCATTTAAATTTGTTTTAAATTTTGTTGTTTGTTCTAAAAATTTAAATGTGATTTATTTCGTATTCCAAAAGATTTGTCCTAGTGTAACACTATACACTATACATAATGTAATGTGTAATGGTATAGCAGAATAGTACCTCCCTCTGTAACAGGTGTCGCAAGAGGTGATTTAAGTACCAGAACCGACAGATGGCGGTATATCCATGATGACAGATGGTGGAGCATTATGGCTCAAATGCACAACAGCTTCCCCTCTGCGGAAGCTGCTCTCTGCGACTATGACCAGCGCGATAATTATTGGCAAAGTTTCTTGGACAGGTATGGCCAGCAGTAGATTTCTAATTATTAGGTATTATAGGTATTGGCGATGATGATGATGCATTTATAAAAGTTCTCGAACTTGCAATCCTTAGATCTTAACTAGCGCTCTTTACAATAGTGCTATACGGCAGCTATACAACACACGGCATCGTGTCAGCTAAATTAATAGAAAGAACTTGCGACGCAGCAGCCGTGTTGATGTAAAAATACACACACACGGCTCAAAATCTAGTTAAGATAAACACATGTTCTACAGTTGTTAAAACCTCTTAATTTAACAAGAATCCAAAATTTCATAAATACTGCTCATACGGTTATTTAGATATTCACGTCCAAAAATCGTTAATTTTATCACTGACTAACTGACTGCCTAACCTATAAATCAAAATTATAACCAACCTCCAGGTGACCTAGAAAGCTGAAATATGGCATTTAGCTTACTAATTGTGTGTATAGAAAGGAAAAAACTGGAAATAATTTTTTTCAAACAATCGATTTTTATTAAAAGCTAGCCCCCGTTGAAATTATAATAGCAACAAAAACTTTTTCTGTTGATTTGATTTTGATTGTCTCATCGTTTTCTTTATCAGATTATAATTTGTATTAATTTTGTACTAATAATTTATGTAAAGTAAAGTAATAATGTCCCATCAATAGCATAAATGTGAAAAGGGGGCTAAGTTTCAAAGTGTGGTTTATGACTTTTCTTATGATATCTAAATGGGTGCCAAGTTCTCAAGATAATCTTGAAATTAATTTATTAGAACATACAACATTGTAAAATAAAATAATAAAAGATAAGCTTTAGATTTTACTTGGCTAGTTTTTTAAGCAAACTATTTTTTTGACATACAGAAAAGCAATTTAGATTAGCCAAATATAAATTATGTAAATGAAAACTAGCTTAAAAGATTTATACAAGTTCCTGAACTTGCAATCCTTGAAAGTGATTGATCTAAACTAGTGTTCTTTGCCATAGAGCTATACGGATTCTATATACAGAGTATGTTTTACAGATGTAATCTAAACTCTATATTCCACAATGATCAATCATGAGCCACTCCCTTCCAGATCCATAGAGAAACCGTCTATTGTAAGGGAAATCTATTTATAGTCAAATGCATTTGAAATTTGTAAATCCGTCACATTTATCTTGGTGATTCTCACATTACATTGACTTAGTGCCTCTGTCTTACGTTTGTCTATTGTCTACGTGATATGTCTTATAACATTTTACTTATTGGCCCCTTTGTGCTACTTTACTGCATTTTTACTTGCACTACCACCAGTGCAGTAATAATGCAGTAATATATAAAAAAGAATTCCTATTTCATACTAATTACATTTTTGTTATGTTTTATTTGTCATAAGTAGCAGAAAGTATATTTTCTTTCATGAAATTTCGCAGATATATAGAAATGTTTAAGGATGAATAACGACCATATTAACATATTGTATGTAACCTTATTTGACATTTTGCCGCGCTAGCCCAATGTGCGTTCCAAATATATTATAATAGTTAACATTAGATTTTAGGTCAATATATATAATATAATTATAACAATTCGGCATTCAGTATGGTCTATTATATTCATATAAACACAAATGCATATTCGGTTTAACAAGTTATAATTGAATTAGCCGGCTTTACTTTAGCGTTGATGTCCGCATCCATTTTTACAGTTACAATTTACCTTTATACATAATTCCTGTAATTTGAAATTTTCACCGTATTTAATTACAAATGCCGTATACTGAGTTTTTAATTATTAAGTCGTCATATCCCCTCATTGATCGCGGTGACCTTATATATTGTCATTCTTCGTAATTTTATTTAACAATTATTCTCTAATTTTTAACAGATTAGCAAAATTTTATTTTCGGTATAATTTTATTGTTAATAAATATTGCTGACTGTGCGTACTAATGATGCACTAAACGTGCTCGTGTTTGCTCGTATTGATAGCTTTTATGCCATATGTATTATTAAAATAATAGCTAACCGAACAGACTTTACTATAATGAATATTCGAACTAATTTCGGAATGGTATAATTAACAACAATAAATTATGTAATCCTTACAGATGGTTTTATTTCAAACGATTATTGGAGTGCACATTCTGTCTTTAGCACGAACTGTCAAACGACTGCCAGTTATGTCAAACGTCATTTGGTTACGTGAGAAAAGTTAAAATCATCGTTAAGTTTTCCTAGAGTTTTAGAATTTGGTGTGCCACTTCTTTTTTTTTGAGGATCTCTGGATATAGGGAACTAAAACATTTATTCATTGTATTCATAGTAATGAATTTTTTCAAGATATCTTCAGCTCTGGTTATTTTCAATTTTGAAATTTTCTTGTTTTAATTTTATTGACTCAACATATTGATTTGTTGTCTTAAGACAACGACAACAACAAGTAGTAGTAGCCAGTCGTGCCGCCGCGTGCCAACGTTTCCGGCCAAAATCACGCCGGAAAATACTTACGCCTAAGTCGTCACCGTCGATATTCAGCCTGAATGGTCGATTGATATGGCTCCTGGATCTTGGGTCTAACATAAACAGAATTAAATGCCCGCTTTTAATATTTGAAATGGCTCAGTTGATTTCAATGTTGTGAAAAATTTCAAAAACATTAAAACACAAATGTACTTGTATAATTTTCCTACAAAAAAATTCAGTTTTCTTTTATACTAAAAGAAAATAAAAAAAACCATACTTATGATAATTTTACAATAGAATAATTAGAAAACCAGACAGTAAAGTAAAAGTAAGGAAACAATTACTCAATATTCGGTCCGGTCAACCTATCCTATTAGAGATTACTTGGGGAGGCCTATGCCCGGCATTGGATGGCTTATGGCTGATATGATAATGATAATGATGATGCTGAAGGGTAAATTTTATATGATCTATTGTGTAGATCATAGTACTTGTTCTATGTCTGTTTATTAAATATGCATTTTATTATTATAATTGTGATTTCACTGTTTTTTGATGTCCGTAGTACAAGTGCTTTATCTCGAAGTCAGGCCAATGTGTGATGTTATATTCATTTGTTAAAATTATTATGAATGAGAGCGATTAAGATTAATCACCGGTGCCCAACCGCGTGTCGCTATCGAAGCCTCACACAATAGCGTCAATGTTTCGTGAAATCAACCTGTTTCACCTTAACTTTTCATCATAGCAGCCGTAAACTGCTGGACATAGGCCTTCACAAAAAACGGATAAATTTGTCTATAATTGCCGCGCTGGATGAGCGTAGTGACAATCGCAGAGTGTAGCTTCGGAAGAGGGATCACGGGAACCATTAAATTTTGTTAATGTTGTTTGAGGTTTAAAGCTTTGACGTCCCTGACATTGTGCCCAAGGTATGATTAAATGTTCGATTAAATAAGGCTTTAAGAATTTTGGTTCGGTATGTATTTTTTCAACTTTAAAAAGATCTAATCAACGACTCATTGACAATAAATCGTCCCCATGTTAGAAGAGTTACATTAAAGATTTTATTGCGCATACCATATTGTTGGAGTGACATTTAGCAGCCTTATAGCCAAAACTCGTGATCGAAAATTTGGTCAGAGGAATGCATTTGGTGATGATATATTCAAAGTTAAATACGGTGTTCGTCTTGCAAGAATTCTAAATGTAAAACTCTCGTAGGAACAACATAATCAACGAGACAAGCATAACATATATCAGAGAAAAATGTTTCTGTCAACTAACTGCCTTGCCTCATAAAGAGAATTTGGCACATAAATTTTTGTCTTTGTTTGATTTTCGACACTTTGCGATAACTGGGAAATATTAGAGAGTTATCCACGATGTCATAATATAACTACGTAACTCTGTTTGTATTGACATTGGATCCAGTGGCTTAGTCAGACTCGACGGTTCAGTTGGGCTAGTGCCAACGACAAATAATCTTGTTATGATTCGAAGCGATATTATGACAGATTCTGTCTCGCCTGTCACTGTTTGAACATTCTCGCAAACACATTCCGAACTAGATCAGTATTCTAGGCAATATCTAAGAGGCGAGATATTAGACTTGGTCGAATTATAATCTGTACTAGTTATAGAAGTAACAAGGTCATGTTGAGAATGCTATTCGCCTTATATGTAAGAGAAGTATTATACTCGGCCTGGAAATGTTAAAAAAATACTCAAAAATCGACTTGAATTTGGGTGTTACGAGGAGGTGACCCAAGTTTTGTCTGATACCTGGTAATTTCTGCGTACAAGACTTTAGTATATTCTGAGATCCAAATTAAGTTTTATCTGTATTCAAAGTTTTGATGGATTAACAAATAACTATGATTATAACAAACATAACATATAAAGGAATATAACGAGAATTGGTTGCAAGATGAAATATAATTTATTATAGTGAAACTTTAGCTACACAAATAATCGACCTTAGCTCAAATTTTGTGTTATAATTAAAACGTAAAATTTTCTAAAGTTATCAAATACGTAGCGGAACTATATTAAGCCTTGTACTCTATCTTTGTATGCATACTTTGAATTAATACAATCAATACAATTTTTAAAAAATTGTGAGGAAAAACAATGTTTAAGTTTCTGGTCACGTTTGTGATTTAATACAAATCTTTGCACAAAACTTATTTGTTTATAAGTCCCTATAATAAACTTGTCTCATATCGTTTCCGAATACCAATTAACTTATTTAAAGACGAACCTATTTACATAGTATAAATCGTTTAAAATTGTATACGTTGTCAGGTTAATAGCTGCTATAGATTAGGTATACGAAGTCAGTAGAATGTTCAGTGTTGTAGCACCTACAAAATTTTAGGTTATTTAAATTTTAAATGCAGACAGAATCCATGATAATGAGAACGGGCGGTCGGGCGTACTAAACCATGTCGTAGCCTCGTAGGGCTACGGTGCCTGCTACGAGGGTCACGTGCTACGGCATAAATAGACCGAGCCGATAATTCCCTTTATCTTTGCGTCTCTCTAGCAAAATGTCTGACGGAAAAATTGGCCTTATCGTCAAATTAGTTTTTTTATCACTTCCGCGTTGTTCGTATCGGTCGCTACTCGATATTAAGAAAATGTTCGATAAGTGTCAAACTTCCTCAGGACAATATTTTTTTGTATTATTAAAAAGAGGACTACTTTTGTATCATCTTTTTTATAATGATTTTGTTACTAAGCTTTAAATTCTACTGTAACAGTCAGTTTTGGTACTGTTTTAAATTATTGAAAAAAAAATTTTTCATCATCTCATACTATGCGTTATTCGCCAATAGTATTTGTACAATCCATCTTCCTAGCTAATATAGGATCATCATCATCATCATCATAACAGCTGTATCCACTGTTGAACATAGGCCTCTCCAACAAATTTTGCTCATAATTGCCACGCTGGGCAGAACGTAGCTTTGCATTGCATGCATTTGAGCCACGCCGAATCGCCTGGATTTACTGACATCTATCGGTTCCGGTACCCCAGTTGTATCTTACGACACCTGGTATAGAGGGAAGTAATCAATCGGAGGAATCGGTAATACATCATCGATTTTGGGAGTAACAGTATCACGTAGACGTTTTCCACGATTAATATAGCTCATGTAAATAGTTTTGATTTTTCCCAACTAGATATTATTAAACAAATAGCGTTCAAGATTTATGTATGGATTTTATTTTATATTGCATTCCAGGAATCAAAAGGATACTCGTTTCTCTTTCTTAGAGATCAAGCTATTTAAACGACGAATTCCATCAAGATCAGCATTCAATTATGCCGCAAAACATAACAGACGAACATTTACTTATTTTATAATAAAAGTATGCATAAGGATTAAACAATTGATGAAATTATATGTTGTTTCCGTTTGTGACATTTTTGTTTGATGAATAAGTATTTTGAGTATCACCCCTGCACTGGGCCGCTCTATATTGTTAGCGTGGATTCAGATAAATAAATAAAAGTTCAATTGATCTCCTTTGAATAAATACAGATTCTCGTAAAAAGTCACAAGTGGGCGCGACGTGTACGGCGTACAAAGTAGCTAAACCTTTTTTTAACTAGTTTACCCCTTCCCTTGCCGCCGGTCCCTCTACAAATAGAATTGTGGACGAACCCTTTTTTATGTGAGTACAAGTTTAAATAAATACGTGTAGGGTTTTAGTTAGCCTCCTTAGTTTACGTTCTCCTTTGCACAGCTTCGGTTTAGCTTTTTCTAATTATTTAATTTAGTAATATGCGAGAAATTGTTTATATTTTACTTTCAATGTTATATTATAATATTATTGGAAATTGTGGCTCATTGTGAATCTATACCGTTCAGTGAAGCTTCATCCGCTTGAAGACACTAAAAATATTATGAAAATTAGCCCATTCGAAGAGTTAAGTGGTATACCCACGTATTGTTGCATATATATATATATATATATATATATATATGAATTAGCGTTAGACCACATTATATACATTTGTTACTTCCCCAATGCTAATTATTACATTACAAAGAATGTTTTTAATTGGGCAGCGTATATCGCAGACAATTAATAGAGCGGAATGCCAAGGTAAATCTCAGAAGATTTACCTTGGCATACCTCTAAAAATTTCAGCCTTAAAATAGACGTAGTATATGTCCAAAGCACAATATCACAATGAATGGTTTTTAATTTTTTTTTTCAATACCTAAATTAGTCTCATACAAAATCTATATAACTTATGTTACAGCACGCCACACCAATGGAATAAGCTAATCGCCGCTAGCAGCACAGCTGCGGTCGTAATCTTTTATTGCTAAAATTTCAACAGTATTTATATGCCCGTAGTCTAGGAATTAATGATAGAGGAAATTGTTGACGAAAACTCGTATATTTGTTATACAGTGTATTCGTAACGGGCACTGCGCTTGTTTTAATGTCAGTGCATTCAACCATGTATACATAAAATGTTTATATAAACGTGATTTTTCTGCAAAGTAATACTATGCTAATATTGTAATGCGGATGGATGGTGAAACTTGAGGATTACTTGAACCATAGGAAATGACGTTGTCGACAGAAAATTCCTACTAAATGTGATTGAATGTAAATTTTTACGGTTCCGAATAGAATTATTTATTATTTTGTATATAAATGCAATTTTCGAACCAAAACTTTAAGTATTGAGCGATTAACATGCCTTGACTCTCTTGAAATTAACATATCATTTTTAGGGGTTCTCAAATTTGTCGTTTATTATACGAGGCTCCTTAAAATAGCTAATGCAGCGCGAGTATATCGATAAAGCAATGTATTGACTCAACCTACTGTCTGAACATCAATATTAATAATAATTAGATAAACGTGTCGAAGCAGCACTTTCGACGCGCTGATGTTTCCTGAGAAAATAAGGCTCTTAGAAGTGTTAATTGTTACCTACAATTTGAAGAGACCGTCGAACATACCTTCTAACGATTTCTGAGAAAAGATAACTGTATAGCGCCTCAAATATCTCTTCTTCATGGTCTTTAACGTGAAAACCCTGAATTACAAAATTTTTAATGCGGAACATAATTTTTTAGATAAGAAGACACAAATAACTATTGTCACTTTGTCAATTGTTAGAGAGCACCAATTAGATCATAAGCCATTTTTACCCACAACTTTTTCGAGAACCGTCCTTTTGTTTAGTGATGACAACTTCTATGTAAAATTTCATGTTTATTTAATTATTACGCGTGAAAGGGTAACAAAGAAACAAATATTTACATTTATAGTATAATCAACTAAATTCGTAGGATAAATGAAAATTTTATCATTCGTCAGATTTCGTTCAGAAATCCATTTTTATCTGATTGGCTTTTTAAGCAAGTACTTAGCTAAATACATTCTAATTAATCCTATTAATAGTGTGCGATGTTTGCCACGTCACCGTTTGTTTACCCCGGGCCTGTTTGATTTGGCCCGTACTCGAAGGCCGTATAAATCAGGGCCAGCGTACCTGGGTCCCGCCGATCGCCTTCCTACTTCCTTATCTCGCCTAGTTTTCGTAAAGTAATCGGACGGCGGGGTGTCAGAGTAGGCTGGTCGCCGTAATGGCACTTGCGTTTCGTAAACGATGTTTTATTCATGTCGCGATGCTCGGCTGCTGCGAATAACCGGCTAATTATTGAGGTGTTCGCTTGTGAGATTTGAGCGGCCGTACGGTGCCGAATGGTTACAGACTCGCTCAGGCCGAATATGCTCATTCGATCGTGAATAGTGGGACTTGTGTCTCTGAATCTGCGCATAGTCTATAAATATCGGGCCTTTGACTAGAAATGATGCATCTAATTAATGGGATATAGTGATTTCTATTATCTGTGTAGAATTTATGTACGTTAGTGTACGCAAGACATCGTTCTCACAACATTCTATTGCTCTTAATATTTCGAATTGGTTCAGGTCGCACCGAAACCCGAAACAATTCTTTGTTTTATAAAATTTTTAAATACAAAGTATGCTATTTCCTACATGTCTTTTCGATAAAATAACATGATATTTTGAAACAATAAATATTCAAAAAGTACTCTCTTACTCTCTCTCGTTTACTTTTTTAGTCCTTTTCTCCATTTAATTTAACATGTGCATTCGTGTTAGGTGATTAAACTATGGAAATTTGAATAGGATTAAAATAGAGCGTTAACATTAAATTACAAAATGGTAGTGTCGTTAGCGCATCTCATCACCATTCTTTTCTAAAGTCGCGCCAGATTTCACTATTAAGTTAAATAAGCTGTATAAAGGACCTGCTTTTTCTGAACTAAAACCAATATATCACCACTTGTAATATGCTATTATACGTATCTATAGATAGTATTATCTTACCCTTAGTTTTAGTTTATCTTTATTTTAATAAGTAAACAAACATGATTAATCCAGTCAAAAGTTGATAACTCAATAACTTAGAAGTTTTTGTAAACGTAATGAGATATTTCTGGGACCGGACCTATTGTTCGATTCTTATCGTATAATAGAAGATTATATTATGAATCTTGTAGTCTTTATCTGTTCAAAATATAATAAATACAGACTTTTAAGTTTCATAAATAATAAAGCTCCCATATTCAATTAAACATTTTTATTGTCACGAGCGTTAAAGTGTAGCCACTAAGCCATACACGGTGCAAACAATACAGTCATGAACCTTTATATCTAATAGTATGTGTTATGCTTACAATGCTCGCAGTGGACAGGAACAATAGCGCGCGTGTATTGGACGGACGTTCTCGCCGACACTTGCCCGACTTGTTGGCTATCGCTTAAACAGCCTTTGATGCGGAAATATTTAACACTAGCTGTGTTCAACGGTCTACACGTGCCGATTAATTAAGTGTTGGTAAATCTTTGACATACACAAATTATTTGTGTGGTATCTGTGTATACGTGATCTGGTGCCAGAAATGCCTACACATATATTTCCTAGATTACTTTAAATTGTTCAATATGGGCTATAACAATAGTAGGCACGTGTCGTTGGCTCAGAGGAATTCCTGAAGAATGAATGCGTTGCTGCTAATTCTATATAATTGCGCAGTAAATTAAACCTTTATTCCTATTTAGGTTATGATGAGTTTAATCAGAGAAACTTGGTTTCTATAATTTAGAGTAAGTATTAAAAAAATCTACTAGATTGCATAAGTATAGTGCAGCGGAAAATCTTTAGTAAGTTAAGATAAGTAAGTTGCAATAAAGTAAGCAAAAACTAAGAATCATATTTTATTAAAGAGCTACTTGAGCTATGTTGACACAGTTTTTGCGGACAGTCCATAAATTGCTAGAGGCTGCTCTAAAAATACCTGCTCAAACTTACAATGTTTTTAATGATAAATATTTTTTATTATTGTTGTCTTTATCTGCATGCTTTTTTATTTGGGCTTTCACTTATTGCATTAAATGCTGTTATACTTTAATGTCAAAATCTTGTTTATTCTAAAAGTTCCTAATCTCTTTTGACGCAGTTACTGTTATATGCTTATTTATTATATATTCTTTCATGGTTGAATTACATTAAGCCGTTTAATTTTCTATGTTATCATTAATATATTAGCTATGAAAAGTCCACTGTTGAACATAGACCTCCGCATGATAGTGAGATTTTTGCCTATAATTGCCGCGCTGAGCAAAAGTGGTGGTAATAGCAAAGCGCAGCTTAGTGACGAGGATGTTGCTGCCCCTCTTTACTGTAGTATCTAAACTGCACTCTTTAGGATGGGTATACCGCCACCTGTCGTTTTCAGTACTCTAGTCGCCTCTTACGACACCTTGTACAAAGTGAGGTACTATTTTACTTCGCCGGTACTACACGGCTAGTAAATTTTTTATGTAACCTAATATTATTACGTGGAACTAAAAATTTGTTGTCCTTATTAAGGAAATTTCTGGAAAAGATGTACGTAAATTTGACACAGTTAAAGTAAAAGTTTAGAAAACGTGACTTAAGCTAATTCTTTCATATAAAAAGTACAGTACATACATTTAATTAATTAAAATAACCATTACACATATAACTGTTTAAATAACACATTGACATACTTAAATAAAGTAAACACTGTTTGTCTATTGAATGGAAAACAAGGGATGAAAGAGTTTTTACAGAATTTTATTTTACAAAACCTCTATTTTAAGTAATGAATAATATGTTAAACCTGAAATCGCGATTTACAGTGAAGAATATACCTACTTTGATATATCTCACCTCGCTGTGTGTATGTAAGCGAACTTGTGATAAGGATCTTTGAAGCGAGGCTAACACTAAATCATGTACCGTATCTGAATTTCACGTACACCCATTGAGGGGAAGGAGAGACATGTACATCAGTTTGCGGTGTTTATTGAGTTACCAACTTCTCCGTAGCAAGAGTAAGTTGTAAGCGTGTATCTTCAGTACGATTTTTTATAGATATGGATATTTAGATGTTTTAGTTCAAGAATTAATCAATTTCTTGTATTATTTAAACGGAAAAAGTGTGAGGGAACACTTTTATTATATATTCACAAGAGATCATTTATTGTCTTTGATCATTAATCTTTTAAATACACTGCTCTCAGAAAATTCCCACTATGTATTTCTTTTTGTGAAAAATTCATTTCTTGGTTACGGACGCTTGGTATTTATAACTTGTCATGATGGTGAGTGCAGTATTCGATTGATTATTACATTACAATTGTCCATCAGTTGATACACCAAACGCATAGACATCAACTGATGACATTTAGCTTAGATGTACTTCCAGGTTATGAGCACTTACCTCGGGAAGACTAGCGAAATCAAGTGATTGGGGTCACATAAACTAATACGCTATTACTCACGTTGACTCAAAGATGTTATGGTACAAATTGTAAGTTGGGCGCTTTGATGCTCGGACGAGTTGTATCAGTGAATGAGCGCTTTTACTGTATGTTGCTTTAGCATTACTTAATTATCAGTTGAAACTGTTTGAAATAAATTTAACTAAAACGTTATAATTATGCCATCCTGTACAATTAACGTACACTTTGAGAGCTTACTATTGCATATTCTTTATTGCATATTCATCCTAACACTGTTATTTAAATATTAAGAAACAACAAATGCTTTATATAAATATCTAAAATTCTCGAAAGCAGTTACGCAAGATAAAATCCAACAAACTTTTTAAACACTCCTATATTAAAATTCCTCAAATAGCTAAGACTCCGAATGCTGTGACATAACCGTTAAACGCTCGCCCGCACTACTGACCCTCGAGCAATAACTTCGAGTATTTTACGTTATTTTTAACCCTCTATAACCATGCTTAGCGAAGCGATAAGAGGTCACCCTTTTAGTTATCCCTGGACGCAAAGATTGGGCTAAATTGGCCCACATTACCATTAAATTTCATTCATAACGTAACGTGAAATTGGACAAAATATTTCCGTGGTGAATCGTAAATTGTTTCGTGCTCCAAAGTTAGATAAGCCTACGGAAGTAATTTTACAGAACGAACTTTTGCCATACCTTGTACGAACCCAAAATAAACCTCTCTGGTAAAAAGGGAAGTCCTTTATAGTTTATATTGGTTGCCTAACATCAGCAAGATGTTTTGTCATTAGCAATAACGGTAAATCGTCCACTAAAATTCTCAAGCGAAAACGTTGATGGTTTAATTGATCAGATGGAATTTTTAATAGATATCTTGGCCCAAGATTTTATCACTAAGTGCCCTCTAAAATATTCACAAGGGCACCTAAAATGATCTCACAAAGCGGTGCCGGCGGAGGACACAAAGAATAGCGTTCAAAGGTTTTACTTTCACTCAGAGCGGACGTCAGATAAATTTCCAAATAAAATTTCATAAATATTTTTGATATATTCACGGTCAGGCTTTTTATACTTTGCCCGCGTGGCTTATCTGGATTATCTCGGGATTTGGCACGGATTTTTTTTTAACTTGTTCGCGTTTGTGAGCCCGCTTATTGCGTTTTATATGGCGCGTGATTTGCCGTGCCTGCAAATATGTTTAGTCCGCCCTAAATATCCCTTATATTTATGGGACCACGCCGAACCCCAACTTTAGGAACAAACAAAAGAAGGCAAAGGAATTATTCTTTATCACCCCGCCTCTCGTAAATAACCTTGAAATCTTTAATTCCGCTTTCGGAGACCCATCCTTTATCTAGAACGTGATTAATTATAAGTATTTTCTTTGAGACGAGTTTTATTTGCCTTTCTATTCAATACCGCCTTTTCGTTTTGTTTAAATGGTCCTATTCAAATATCATAAATTAATTAATTAAAATAATAGATCAGTATATTGTGTTTGGAACACAAAAGGCGGGGTTATTACAAAACCCCAAATAAAGTTTATACGATGTATTTTTAATTGACATGGCGTGCTTTCTATTCAATATTTAAGTATATGATAAACCATCAGCTTGCTATTTTCTTATTTACTACCACTAACTGCTTTGACGAACATGCAGATTTCTGAACTACTTTCTTTATGTATCGAATCAGTATTTTGTAGGTCCAATTTGATCCAATGAACCGTTTTATAATTCAATCCAAAATAATTTATGTGATAATCTCAATATATAAAAGGTGTAAGAAAATACATGCTATGTGACAGACAATATACATAACTTTTATTTATTAATTAATTAATATTTATCAATAAACGAGATTTTGATGTACTCATAAGTAATTGGTGCAAATATACTTGTGATATTCCCTCTCCGCCTGAATCCATCACAATACCCTGTTAGCTTTGCGTGAAACTTACTCTATATTTGAGAATTTATTTGAAGATATTGGATGATCATACCAGCCATTGAAAATCTGCTGAAAACTGCTGGACATAGGCCTCTCCAAAAAAGGGGGAATTTTGGCCATATTTGCCGCGCTGGGCAAGCGTAGCTGTCGCGATTAGGATACTGCTGACCATCTTCTCCCGGTGCATATTTGAGCTGCATTGTTTCGAATGGATATACCGCCTCCTGGTTCTGGAAACTTAGTCGCCTTTTACGAAATAAGATTCTGTATGCTATCGATGTGCTTAAAAATACCTCTTCTTGGCCGCAGGTACACCATATTGGGATGTCACAGCGGTCATCGCGCGAAACCAAGTCGAAATTCATCGTGCTATTACGGTGAAGCGATCGGTGCTAGTTAGCGCTTTCAACAGATGCAGTTGAGCGCCTCCTGACCAAGGTGACTTTGGAGTAATGATACCTCTTCTAGGGCCCTAATTTGTAATAAAGCTGTTGCAGGTATTCACTTACCCTATTGCACTTGTATGTAGTGCGCAGTATTTAACCGTTTGACACAAAGGGTGGGTGATTGTGCAGCTTCTTTGTTTTTGATTTCCGTAGTATTGCAATTAGTAAAGTATTATGTTATTTTATTAATCAATGATTTAACTAGAAGCGCAACACCTGAATGCAGGTCGCATGCAACATGACTAAGTAGAATAGTCGGTGCCTTTTTTGTGACATAGAATATGTCGTCAGAGATGACTTAGGTACCGGCACAGGGCGGCATTCTTTTGTCTAGGCCTAGGTCTACTGGATTTGGCTACGGCTACTGCTAAAATGAGTATTGTGACTACTAATCTGAAATATAGACTTTGGCAATTACGAAAGCAGTATCTTCTAGAACCGAACGGAGCTATCTCACTCTTACAAATTAGATGTGTATTTATATATTTGTTTTATAAAATATTTTGTTTGGTTCACACAATGGTAAAGAAATCAATCAATTATTAACAAATAGAGCTTTTTAACAATTAAATGCTTTAATTTGGATTCTCCTTAAGAATAAATTGATATATGGCACATATTATTTTCATAATCGATTTCACTCGGTCTCAGCTTGGGACCCAAACCTGCATCTTTCCCATACCGGGGGACTGCACCACCGTGGTGCCAGTGTTCTTTTTGTGCTAAAATGTCAGCGCCATTTCTTATATTACTACATACTACATACTTTTACAAGTATGAAGCAATCGATAATGAAGAAATGGTTACTTAATTACTTTGATGAATATGCTGGATTATATTTCAAATTATATTTGCTAGAAAAATTTTCAGCTCACAAAGCAATCGATCTACAATTGTAGTTGGTTTTAAAAATATAGCACTTTATAAACTTATTTCATTTCTAGTAAACATAGTTAAAAGAAACTTTTGGTTTGGTCCTTGACTAAAACGAGATTTGATCTAAAGTTTGCTATTTTGTAAACATACAATATGTTCCTTTACACGGTATTTAGCCAGACTAATAACGAATCGAGAATTTATAGTCATGTATATTTATTGATCATTATAATGTTGGACGAGCAAAATTATCACCGTTTATGTTCCGTTAGAGTAGACAATCGGCCAATAGACGCGCCCTGGGAGCCAATTCTGGTGACAAATTGTTTTTGCTAATTGAGACTCAACCTATATATAAACTGACGTTAGATTAAAGTTGACAATAACACAATCGAATATATACAGTTAATGTAATTGCGCTTCATATGGTCATATCTATTTGGAAACCGAAACTATTAATATTCACAATTTAATAAATATTTCTTTATCATTTATTTCTAATGCAATGTAACATATTGAATTCGAATAATTGTACTTAATAGCAATCTATAAAGGTTTGATTGAAGTTTACTTTAATTACACTTAGTTTTGGGGAGGGGGCTCAGATTAATATTATTTGTTTTGAAATATTTATCACTAACTACTTGCCAAATCGCATTTTACTAAATCAATTCGTAATGAACACTGTCACGATAAATATGCAACAATTCGGCAAGGTACTTTTAAATTAATAAATTTAGGTACTTTTATATTAAAAAAATATATAAAATTAAACGATATTAATAATTATAATTGCCGTTGAGTAACGGCCGAGTAAGAAGTGCTTTCCTCTGTACCTGGTGTTGTAAGCAACGACTTTGTCAGCACACCTAACTAGCGCGACCATAATGGAGAAATATCCCCCTTCTTTCGGGAGGCATACCTATAGCAGTGGACGTTCCGCGGCTGCTATGATGTTGATGAATAATTGAAATTGAACCAATAGCTTGTATCGTTTATCGCAGAGCTTGCTGTCATGGTGACGTCATGGCGCGGACTGGCGCTGCTCGCGGCGCTGGCTGCGTGTGCTGCGTCGCCCCAGCCTATGTACCACAACCAGTTTGCGGTGCACGTGATCGACGGAGAGATGCACGTCGAAGACATCGCAAGGAGGCACGGTTTCATCAATCACGGACAGGTAAGACCTTCTTCGACAATTAGGCAGGCGGCGAGGTGCGACTTGGTCTGTGACATTAGAAAACACGAAACGCTACTGACACAAAAACTTTTGATATATTTAGATTCAAAATTCATAAGTAGTATTTATTTTTTGTAAATTTCTTGATAGATGGGTATATTGTTATGTCTTTATATAAAATACTGCTGGTGTGGTCCTTGAGTATAGCAATATTAAAAAAAAAACTAAATAATATTTCAGTTTCTAAGATTTTTTAGCGCCCTCGTCTAATACAATGATTAAGATACATCCTTATGTATCCTTGATACCACACAGCTTAATTTTGGATTTTGGAAGTAGCCCAACATGAAATGCTACCAGAGTAAAATCCAGAAAGCCCAAATACAGCCGGCGTGTCCACCCAGCATACGTCCAATTAAGTGTTCCCTGTGATTAATTACCTAATATCAGCTGCAACGACTTACTCGGCCGGACAGCTTTGTGATACATGATGCCTCTCCCTGCATACGCCAGTCAGATTTTGGCTTCGTACATTGTCTTTGTCTCGTCTTTTATACGAAAAAAAAAAGTATAAAGTGTGATAATTGAATTGGGGCTTCTTTTATAGGATTGTGAATTAATTTTTCACACTCACCTAAATATATATAATATAGTATCCTCAAAGCACAGTGTACGCGCTAGTGATATCCTTTCGATACTACAAATGAGATACGTTTACTATTTATTAGTCCGACCTAGCTTAACTAGCTTACTACCATCATGTCCGTATGCATATGTATCACCTAATAAACATTTTTATTTGATATTGGTTCATCCATTTTCAAATGAATATATTCAACAGATAATCTCTCAGAAATGAAGAAGCCAGCAAAAATAACAAGTCGAAATTCTTTAATTTGTTGATCTAAATGTATTAGTCTCCCAAGTTCGTGGGTTGTCACCTTACAGTTGAGTTGGTGTCAGACGCCAGACAACCTAGAATCTTATTCCCTGAGAGACCGTCGTCTTAACAAATAATCTTAAAATCTGGAGACAGTTTGGAGTTCAACTTAATTTGACGCCAGAAACCGTACTAACATTTAAGTAAACCTTGTTTCGTAACTAAATAATAGTAATGAAAATGAAAGGTTATTTGAATTTAGTCATTTGAACAATTGTTTTAGGTATTAAATAAAATGGATGGATGAACAGTCTAACCACGGGCGCGTCAAATTTCAATTTTAACTTGTAGGAGTTTTTCAAAATCTTAAGCTTAATTTAATTTACATATAAAAATTACATGTCATGGTTTTTGTCCGGGATGAACTTCTGAAATCCCTACTGGATCAATTTAAATATATATTTTTTAAACAACTTGAAAGATATCCTATCTTAGTTTATATTTCGATTTATAGTAACAATATTTTTTTCTTGATAAACGCGAGTATATAATTAAGACAGGACAATGTCTGTCGGGTCAGCTTGTAAGTTTTACTAATAATGAAATAGCAATTTCTAATGGTAAATACTTAACCATTAAAAGTTGTTGTTACAAAAATCCTAATAATAGAATTAAGGTGGATATGCTTACACCAAACGGTACACTAGAGAGTAACCAGCAAGAAACAGATCGACGAGTTACTCTCCATCAGGGAATAGCGGGGAATCGATGGGAAGTGCCTGTGAATCGCGTGCGCCCGCTTCCTGTGCCATTACGGCTGTTTGCTTACTTCATGAAGCCGGAGGTGCTGTGCAATTTAGGGGGCGTTGGGACCTGTGATTTAAGTGCAGCAGAACAAATACACATATCGCGTACAGTTGACAGATCAGATTTGAATAGATCCTATTCACATCGGTTCAGTATGATCAGTTAATCCGGTTACATAAACGAGTTTGTTGGACACGCAATTGGATTTCTCTGATGACTGGCGTCCGTTACACAAGTGTTTTAAGCGACTTACCACGGTGTCGGGTCAATGTATGAGTTGTGGGAATTTATTTATTATTAATAAATCACCCGTAAGATGGATAGACGATCTGACTAAAACCACAGGATCACGCTGGACACAGGCCGCATGCAACCGGTCTTATTGGAGATTACTTGGGTAGGCCTATGTCGCCTATGTCCAGCAGTGGACGTTTTATGGATGATATGATGATGATGATGATAAATTTATCATTATAAATACAATTAAAAAGAAGGTTTGTTTGGTTGTATTCAAAATACAGTTTTGTTCAACATATGTTTACGTTAAACTAACTTGTCTTCCAAACAATTTTAAGTCAATAATATAATCAAATGAAATTGAATAACATTTGAACATTAAACTAACTTAAAACCATATTTGGCCAGTAAGTTACGAATACTAAATAGGCGAGAACAAAAGCCATAACAAAACAACTTTCTGCGGTCGTGAAAGAACTGAATCATATTAAATGATATTTAAACAACAGGCATGAGTTAATTTCAAATAATGTCCAGTTTAGAAGTTCGCAGGGCCAGTGCGCCAGAGCTTTGTTGGCAGTTTGTTAAATTTTAAAGTCCACTTGCTGTCTGTTTTAGTATTATTTAGGTACTAAATTTTGATATGTTTTTATAATAGCTCTAAGTTGCTTACTTCCATGTCAAAAAGACAGATTTGTGAGACAAACTTTTTCATGAGGTAATCCTCATGCAAAGGTCGTCTGCAACGGTACCTCACTCTCATTTATTTCTCCCGCCAAATAGCCGTGTTCGCTACCGCCAAATTGCTGTGTGAAGGATGAGAGAGGTAGTGAAATTACAGGGTAATGTGACATAATATCTTCAAGTCACAAGGTTGGTAATACATTAGTGTTTGTCGACCTGGTTTAATTGAATTATCAATAGCGCATAATTGTCAAACTCTGTGTATTTTTATCATTATTACAGCCATTGGAGGTCCACTGCTGGACAAAGACCTTCCCAAGCATGAAGGAAATTCGCCCGTAATTGCCGCGCTGGGCAAGCGTATTAGCAATGGCAGAGCGCAGCTTCTGGGACGTATATTTCGCCATCTGTCGGTTCTCGTACCCTACTTTGCCAGAACCTCGCCCCTGTTTTCTATATTGTAAGATTAGTTTTTATACGGAGGTAATCCTAGCTAGCGAGAAGGCATCGAGTGAAACTTAATAAACCCGACTGTTCCTAGTCTTGCTGGTAAGCAATTAAGATAGCATCCATTTTCTTTTTTTGTACCAGGGATACCGTTCCGGTTTTTTAACATGTTTTAACAAAAGGTTTGCTGCAACCACTCTTATATATATCGAAATCTTGGCTTCTATTCTAGACGTTTAATTTAAATTTAGAGCGTTCTAATTGAGAACTCTGATCCTCTTTAATGAGAGGACTATATTTATTATCTAAAATAAATGCTAAATAAAGAATTTAAGTATGGTCTAAAACCGTTCGCAACTACGTTTCCCACGGGAATGGATTTGTTAATCCTGTAAAATTTTGCGAAAATTAAACTTTGAATTAAGACTATATTTACACAACATCTCATACATTTTTCATACACGTTATAATTGATTTGATTCTGAAAGCATCATTGACCCAGCTTAAACTACTTGAAAGACTACAGGTGTATTAATAAACATAGTTAAATAAAAAATATATTTTGAACGTCAAGACGCTAAACGAGAATAAACGATTATTACAATATTTGTCCTGGTGCAGGAATTGACCCACACAACTGGCGCATAAACTAAGAACACTACTTCAAGATAGGGACCCATCACTACCGAATTGCAAACTAAACATTATGGCTTAGTCTGAAGGTAGATGGAACAGTCAGTTGCATGATTTGTGTAATACATCTCTATTCGTATACACATCAACTGCAGGAAATAATCCTAGCTAAATCAACCGTGTAAGGTAAACGCAGATGATTCTCAAACCCTCAATAGAGCAGGCATTGTCGTGAAGTGTCGCCAAATACTCGCTTTGTGAGGTGTCGTGTGTACGACATGAATACGATGAAAGCAGAGGACCCTTACTGTGCTCGGATGGAGCGTGAATTGTGACGTCACGCGTGGCGTTTTATGCAATCAGATATTGTCTTATAATCAACACGTTGCAGTTAAAGTCTATGACGAAATTAGTCACTAGGAAAATTTTGTTTTATATCTTTATTTCAAAAATTCATGTCAAGGGAGGTGTAGTGAACTTATGTTATATTAGTAATTTTTTTGCTTACTATCTACAGATTTATCGAACTAGAGAGATAGGATAGTTTATGTCTCATACAAATAAATGATTTTTGTCACGTTAGTACGTGTAAACTTGCCAAATTTTGCAGGCAATGTTTTTTGTTGTGTGATTATGTCACTTGCTATTACAATTTAAAAGTCATTATCTATGGCATTGCTTACTAAGTCGCTAATACAGATATGATTTTAGATAATTAGCGTTAGCAACATATTACTTCCTTAATAACATTTATAAAACTCAGAGCTTATTATAGCAATATCTTATTACATACTAACGGCCTGCTGACTTCTAGGCACATGTCAAATTAGCTCCGTTTCCGTTCCGATGCCATTACGAGTTTAAATCCCATTTTGGGTCTCTAATTAATAAACTGCCTTCATATATACAAGCATACATTTTTTTCCATACACATTTTTCGAGCCTGTTGGTCCTGTACAAGCCTGGTTCTGACAATTATAATAGGAAAAAAATATATTAAATTTAATTAAGCACTTATTCTAAATTTTCTAAATTTATCCAAGGCAAGATACATTGTCACTCCTATTAAAGTTTATTTAATTGATTTAAAAAAGCGCCAATAGTTAAATTAATAGTAAATAAAAAAACGTGGTGGCGCCATTTAATTTAATTTAACTTTTTTTTCAATAGATTGTTTATTAAAATCCCTGCCACTAGATATTATTCCAGATAACCTCGTTTTATGGTTTCATCTGGGACGGGCCCGATGGCGCAGATGGTAGTGATCCTGTCTTGTGCACCAGGGGTCGTGGGTTCGATTCCCACCCAGAGCAAATATTTATATGATGATATTTGTGTTTGCTCTGTGTATGGGTGTAAAATATATGTATTTAAGTAGTATATTTGTGATTCCTCTGTTGTCTGGCGTCCGTAACACAAGTGCTTTAAGCGACTTACCACGGAGTCAGGTCAATGTATGAGATGTTGTGGGAATTTATTATTAATAATAATAAATTCTCTAAAAGTTAATAAATCGCTTTATTATACGAATAAAATATGTCAAATGCATTGGCGTTTGACATATTCTGATTAAGCCTCTTTTCTAATTTAACCTAATGAGGTTATATTAGAAAAAAATTTTTTGTCAAACATGCTAAGCTTTCATTTAAATATAAGTCAATATAAGTGTTAAAATTTCTAGAATTTCCAAATCTCCCATACATATAAAGATAAATTTGATATTATTTCCAGGACAAATAAAAAAATGCACAATATTTAAAAAAAATTAAAGTAGCATATTAAAATGTTTCATAACAAGCTCCTGTCTGTGGGTAGCAGATTAAGCAACTGCCTCAAAGCTTATCATATTAAACATATTATAATATATATACATATATAATACACGTTCTTATTATAGAATATGTTTGTTTACAAAAATATATTAGATTATATTATTTTTATATATCTAAATCAGTATTTTAAATATTTTTAATGTTTACCAATTGAATGCAGACTTTAAACTAGACAGAGTTATAAAGCTTTAAAGTTGTTGGTTTAAAATGTTGGTTTGTGAGGACACAAAAATATAAACGTCTGTATTTATGAGAGAGGCGATTACACAGATGTTTTTAAGATTTAAATTTAATATCAGTTCGATGTTAGGAGGTTATATGAGTTAAATGTGCAAAATACAATGCACATCCCCTATTATTATAGAGGTGAGGTCGCTCACTTTTTTTTTATTTGGTTATAATTACAAGACTACTTTTAGCACGTCTTTTCCTTATACAAAATGTCAACATATTTGTGTTAGAAGTTTTTCACACAAAGAAAAGTTAATTTTCTGAGTGAATTAGGCGGTAATAGTCATAGTCAGAATGATGTTCTTGCTCCACTATACATCCAGTCTCCACGTGTTTGATTGTTAGAAAACCATTTCCATCCAAGGGTGTGCAAGTCGCGGCGTGATTAAGGATGTGCCGTGTTATTGTGAGGGCAAACATTGACAGAGTCAATTGGGTTCAAGATGTTGTTTTATTTGCGGGACCCTGTTTGCTGAAGGCATTAATTAGTCACCTGCTATTGTTGTTGGCGTTTGTCACGTAAATATGTGGGGTTTGTATAAGGTCTCGTCAAATATTATTTCGGAGAAATTAGTTACGCCAATTATTTTCTGTTTTCTTTTGTTAGTTGGTTAGCGTAATATATGTTCACCGATATTGTGGCTTAAAAGAATCAATGCGTACATTGTGTGCCTGAGAATATCTTTATAGTGTATTGTTAGTTTTGTATTACAAATATCGTTGAATTTCGCTTTGAGTTATTTATTATTACACAAAAGAGAAAAATGCTCTCCTTTCAATACGTAACCATTTGAAACGTTACGTCGCTAGTAGATAGGTAGTACATATTGGTAATAAGTATACGGAGTTAACTGTTTGATGTCATCTATTTTCTTATAATATAAAAGGAAATTAGATAAGAAAAGGTTTTTATTGTCGTACCGAACGAGTAATATCTCCCAAGACATATTACAGAGACAACTGAGGCTATAGTAGAAGAGCTGTAGATAATCTTAGGTGAGTATTTGAGAGATCTTATTTGACATTTGTTGTCATACCTGTGTACAGCATACACTTGTTAGAAAAAAACAGACGTTGCAAACATTTGAATAAGATCTGAATAAGTGATATCTTTTCTCAGAGTTATCTGTGTAGATTTAACTTCGTTTGTAAGACGTTTTAATGTTATCAAACGGACAAATATATAATTTAAAAAAAGTCTTTAAATATATCACTTTTTTACTTTTTGGTTAATAAATATAAAACTGTTTGACCGGCTCTCAGGCTATAACTGGCGTCGTCTTAGTTTTCGTTAGAAATAAGAAAAATCTCATTAATATTACGATGGAGCTACTAATCTTGTCTGTCACAGATTCGTGTGTGGCTTCTCATGTTTTTGGTGGAGGGAGTCTATTTGCACAGATTTTCACGTATTGAATGAGCCAAGCAAATTATTTTATCGTATTTTTTTGTACTAGTGCTATAGTTAGTATTTTTTATGAAGAAGGAACATACGCATTCTTAATATCTTAAATTGAGTAAAAAGGTATCGCACAGTCAATATCTATACTTAATTTTTTATTGATTTTATTTTTATATCAGTTAAACTATTCTGTCTTATTGGAGATAACCGGTCTTATTGGAGATTACTTAGGGGGGCCTATGTCCAGCAGTAAGAAGGCTTATGGCTGATATGATGATGATGATGATATAATTAGCGAGTCCGTTTGTTTGGCAAATTAAAAGATATTGTCATAATAATTTAGAGAACTTTATTTAAGGTTGCGGTTCGTAAATTTACAGATCTGCTTATAATCAGGCATAAAAATTAAACTTATAATTATCGAACGAAATTCGACATAAACACAACATGATGACCACGATTACATATATATGATATTGCCAAATTTTAATGCTCTCCTATAATACGAGTATATTAGATGACCCGACAAACGAACGACAGTTGATAAAGACAAAAGTTGATATGACCGTTAAGTTTTTCCATGTATTTTTAATTAATTTAATTCAGAATTCGGTGAAACCGTTCACGCATGATGCATTTTATTTATGTATATGTAAAGAAATAATATTTCTTTCATTTTGAATTTTGCCGCGCTTACTACATTACCAATGACATTGACAACTGACAAGCGCTAGAGTCTAAGGTCAATGGTCAGTTGAGAGGTTATGAAAAAAATAGCATTGTATTAGATTATCTTTTAGTCGATCACTTCACGAGATATGCATTTATTATTACATCTAAAACCCAGAGTGCACATGATTTTATAAAGCTGGTAAACAAGGTTACCGAACCAGATGAAATTGGGATACTCCTCACCGACTAGTACCCGGGTATAAACTCCACAGAATTTAAGAAATTTCTTAATGACAAACAAATAACAATAATATTTACAGCAGTTAATGCACCTTTTTCTAACGGTCTAAATGAAAGACTAAATCAAACACTTGTAAACAAAATAAGATGCAAAATTTATGAAGATGAACGAAAAAGAGCATGGACAACAATGGCACATGAATGTGTAGAGATATACAATCAGACCAATCATTCGGTAACTGGCTTCTCACCAGCCTACTTATTATATGGAACAGATATTACAATCTTACCAAAGGAACTACGTCAAGAACGCGGAAAAAGTGTCTGGATGAGAGATAAAGAAACAGCGTTTAATAATACTTTGAAATCACATGACTATAACAAAATGCGTTATGATAAAAATAGAAAAGATAGAGAATTTAATGAAGGAGGTATGGTTTATGTTGAAAACGGGAATAAGCCAAATAAAAAGAAACTAGATCAACTAAGAATAGGATCATATAAAATAATAAATAAAAGAACAAATACTATTTACGAGATTGATACAGGACATAGAAAACGGAGTCAAATCTATTTCATGTTTCAAAATTTATTCCAGTACAGATAAAAGAAGAAGAAGAAACGGGTAATGAAGACATAAAATTTTGAATTTTGCCGCGCTTACTACATTACCAATGACATTGACAACTGACAAGCGCTAGAGTCTGAGGTCAATGGTCAGTTGAGAGGTTATGAAAAAAATAGCATTGTATTAGATTATTGTGATTTGTTAATTAAATTAGAGAAAATAGATTTGTTAATTAAGAATAATTGGTGGAAGAATAGACTTTAATTGTCGTTTCTTCGTTTTCAGGTAAAGTTATAATAATAGGGTAGTTAAATAAGTTATCGTATTTGTAAGAAACTAACGAAATAAATCTTCGTTTTCAGAAGCAACGCATAAGTTTATTTTTAACCTAAAATTAAAGGATAATCGATATATATAAATAAACTTAATGACTTAAAGTCTGAGACTTTTTCTCTTGAATTTTACTGTATAACAGGCCCATTTTTTTCTTTAAGGACAGTGCAACAAATATATTAATGTAGACCGGGCATTTTGTTTTATTGAGATATCTCTTACCCGTCACAGTTTTGACCAGAAACTATTAATACTTGGAGAATTTGATGAGGAAATATAACTAACTATTGCGCTTGTAGATAATGCAGCTTTTTATAAGTAAAATTTAAAAAGCAGCGATTCTGAACATACCGTGTTCCCGTAGGAATTAACTTAATATCATCTGAATTTATAGCACTTTTTCTTGATAACGTTTCTTCGATTTGTTAATTATTTTTTCGTTAGTTCTATAGCTTATTGAATTTGAACAAACATAAATTTTTACATTATAATAAAGATAAGAATAGCAAATGGGTGTAGAAATTTTTATCTGTAACCACACAGGAGTTCTTTTATCTTCATCCAGCCACCGAAGTACCGGCCATAATAAAACTATCACACCAAACGGAGGCTAAACGGCGCGAGTTACTCCAACTTGGCCTTTCCTCTCACGTCGCAGCCTTCAATGGCTCTCCAAGGAGGCCCGCTCTTACCATCCGTTTTATAAGTATTCAATAGTGTTCCCAAATTGTGCTTACACGGGAGTGAGATATTGCTCCCGACCTGTTTGCACGATCCGACTTACAAGTTTGAGTGTGGACGTGTGAATTTATTCTCTCGTGCGCTGTTTTGTTGGTTGTGATTATATCGCTTGTTACTGACCTGTATTAAGGATACTAGCTGGTGACCGCGGCTTCACTTGTAACTTGTGTATTGCGGATAACACAAGCCACTATATTCGAAATTCCATGGTGTATACCTCGGGGATTGCTATTATGAGTAGTTCGACATCAGATCAGAGATTCAAGAGGTGCCTTTCCTTTGAGAAGTTATATTTAAACTACAACTTTTTTTTACAAATTTTTGATCATCTCATGTATTATTGCGGGTACCAAAATACCTATGCCAGTCATTAAAGCAATCTTTATATAAACGAGAGATATAGAAATAGATAGAGTCTATTTGACAATACTCCACAGTATTTATTTAAGGAATGTTAATTGATGTTTTATTAAGTCTAAGATATTTTTTAAGTTAGGTTTTTATCAACTTGTATCAAATTATACCTTTCTTAAGTAACACCATACAAAGTGGTTTTAGTCAAAAATAGAGTGAAGCATTCCACCTGTTTGCCGCGTTAGACTTATTTGAGCAGACGTGTGAATTTATTTCCCAGTACCTACTTACGTGTTCTAGATCTAGTTCGAGGCAGTTAAGTAAGTCTCCGGAGAGCTGTGAACAAAATGTTAAGCTTTTCAATGCCGGTAGTAAGCTATTGGGATGAAACTAAGATGGAAAGTGGTCGACGAGGGACACTTTGCAAAAGTGACTATGGAAAGCGATGCGTTATTTCTCTGACTTCTCGAATGATACCTTGATTAATCAAGTTTTAATTGTGTAAATAAAGGAACGTATTGTATTATGTTTCGAAATGATGTGCTAATCATTAAGGAGGAATATAATTTTGTAAGCATTGGCCATATACCAAACGGTTGATAAGTTGTCAGATTACACGTGCATAATAAATAACCTCACACAAAGCAGTTACCAAAGGTATCAAAGCAGGCGGCACTTTGGTATGTCACTCTCACTTATATTTACCGCTAATTAGCAGTGTTCGCATTGTTAAGTTCAGATTTGAAAGTTAAAAGGCAGTGAAGTTACTGGGTAATGTGACATAATGTCTTTAAGTCACAAAGGTGATGTGATGTCCGTATGATATTACGAGCGTGTATAGGCTGCGGTGACGCTCGTTATCACGGACTGTATGCTTATATGTCGGGCCGGTCAAAAAAAAACCACATCACATCTCATACATTGACCTGATTACGTAAACCGCTTGAAGAACTTGTGTTACTTCCATCAGACAAACGACAGATCATAAATATGAATAAAAATTATCGTTAAAATATCGCACATATTATCGTCTGTGATATGAAGACCAAAAAGCCATCAGGTTTTGGGCGGGTCGTTTGCGCCATAATAAATGTGTGTTCGAAGAAAAATAATGGTGACCCACATAAGCCTATTGTTGGCTGCACGTTATTAAGCAATTAGGTAGGAAGCTTTTGACGCTTTAGTGACGTTATGAGTTTTGCCTTTGTGATTTATTTGTTTATTTAGTGACAGCGCGTATAGTGTGTGCTAGTTCATGATTTATGTTATTGTGACATTTCAAATGTATCATCAAAGATACTTCGCTATTTCTCAGTGTTTGTGTTAGTGATACTATATTTGATACTAGCAGTGCCCGCGACTTCGTCCGCGTAGAATAGTGACTTTAGGGGTTATAGTAGCCTTTTCCCCGTTTTTGCAACATTTCTCACTGATGCTTCGCTCCTATTAGTTTCAGCGTAATGTTATATAGCCTATAGCCTTCCTCAAATTTCCTTATTCAAATCAGACCAGTAGATCCTGAGATTAGCGCGATTAAACAAACAAACAGTCAAACAAACTCTTCCGCTTTATAGTATTAGTATAGATTGACGTTGTAATTTTCGTCTTTTGTTATATTGATTTTCTGTTGAAGGTTTTGAGTAAATTTTTTAACTCGTTTATATTTCCTCAAACAAACGATTCATAAGCTGTTCCATACAGATGACAAGGGTTAATTTTTGTAGTTTTGTAGTGTGTATATCGGTAAAAACTTATGGACTTAGCAAGACGGGTCTTCTTGTTTAGTGCTCTGAAGAAATTATCCTAATCGAACCAGTAATACTTGATATTAGCGCTTTCAGACAAACAAATGAACAATGTCTGAAACAGTTCTCATAATGTTAGTGCTGTTCTAAGTGTATTTTAATAGAAATAAATTGTTGCTTCCGTGTGCTATATAACACCACTGATTATCTGCTTCTTTTGAGCATTATTTATCTAGTTAGAATCATGTTTCCCAACATTTGAAGAATCATCGTTATATTTCAATCTACTAAAGGTAGATTGAAATATTAACTATTCCAAAATAACATGACAACTATTTTATATACGGTTTGGCAATGTTAAAGTAAATAGCGTTGAAAGAGTGTGGAGCGGTTAAATCAATATGAAGCTTAATACGATAATCTTACTATATAACAGAAAGATAAAATTTACAAAAAATACTAAAAGAGAAATGGAGACGTTCTTGCCTTTTTGGTGACAATAATTTTGATCATGTTCTATTCTAGAGAAGTATTCATAAAGCGTTGAATTTATAGAAATTCTAGTAATAATTCAGAGCTCCACCAAGATTATTATAGAGACTCTATTAAAGTACAGACAAATAAGCATTTCAACAGGCTCCCTTAATTTCAGCGGCTGTGGTATCAAATCCCGGCCGGGCCGCGCGAATTTATTCCACTAACTAAACGTTATGCTCACTAACTTAATTAAATTTAAAACTTTAGCCTATTCGTTTTAATGCACTGCACTTTTAATTTCACCGTAAACTCTATCCGTGAACCTGTGTGGCTTGAACAATTTTTTGTTCACTTTAAACACACGGTTTGTAAATGTATATCTTTTTTGGAATGTATGTTTTTTTTCTTATTTCTGTTTTAGATATTGCTATCTTTATAACAAATATATGTTAAGCAAGCCTATAATATCAATAGTTCGCGGGTATATGTTTACGTTTGTATATTTAAGAAAATAATCGTCAAAACTGTAGGGTACCAGCAAATATAACAGTACTCTCTGTATCAGGTCTCGTAGAAGGCGACTGAGATACCGGAGCCCAGAGATATCTTAACAAATACAGTAGGACGGGAATTCGCAGCAGCATCCTCGTCGCTGATCTACGCTTTGCAATCGCCGCCGTTCCTCAATAAATAAAATCTCTTTTGAGACCTATGTTCAACAGTGAACGTCCTCTGTCTGATACAACGATGATGAATGGACAAACGATCGTATAAAAATAATTTTAAATTACAGTCTGATTACCTTATAATTCTGACTTTTTGGTGAGCTCTAGCACATGTTATGTATGAATAATCATAGCTTGCTGTCATTGATAGCGACAAAGTGTACAGTTACCTTCACGCAATACAGACATTAGACCAGTCAAAAGATGCAGATTTTGAAATCGGCCACACAGTCACGGAAAGTGCCACATTTATGAGAAACTAACCACAGACAGAGAATGGTTATATATCATTTAATTTGTACCAACTCTTTTTACAAAATAGTATCTTCAATTCTTTAACGATAGTAAGAATAATGGATGGGCTAACACTATATATACTCAAGAATCTGTGCTTTTATTAGACTATGAAGATCGTAGTACTATTTTTTCCTCTACAGACCTAGAAGACCGTCATCAATCTGTCTCGATGAACTTTGCAACCTGTTTTGATAGTCTATGTGTAATAAAGTGCCGAAAACCGTTACATGCATTTAATAAAACTTGTATCTACATTGATTCTACTCATGTTTCGGATATTGTTGAATGATTGTATGTATTAATTCCATTTTTTCTTTAAATTAACTCGACTGGCTAACAAACATATTGTCGTGTAATAGTAAGCTACTGTAGTTTATAGACGGACTTGTTACCACAAAGATATTTCTAGCACCAAATCTAGGACCTCACATTACCCAGTAATTAATAAATATAAATCTCGTCCTTCAAACACGGTATTGCGTGGTCTGCTGTTTGTTGGTAGAAATAGTTGAGAGTGCAGTATCCAATCCACTTATATATGTATCTAGTATGTTAATTTACGCTTTATATTTGTACACACCGCATAAACCAGCGTTACATCGAACGTGTTTTCAGCCACAATAACCGGCCTGACACGTACCGATTGCGCGCACAGAGGTTTTGACAACGACGTCTCCGCGCACTCCTTTCAGCTGTAATATAATATTCCATGAAAGGCAACGGTGACAGGTGCGAGCGGCTGTGTTGAAATCTCGCTATGAAAAATGCGCCGGTCCCGACTGAATTACATAATGCAGGAATGTGTCAACGCGCCGCCTTCGAGCGACAGTCGAGCCAGGCATTCTTTGCCGTAATAAGCGGCGAATATGCCAGATGCTCCCCTCGCCTCGGTCCTCGTACAGCCCCCCATTCTTCACGCGCATGTGTTTATTATGTTTCTTCTATCTACGTAAATATGATTTTCATTGTGCGAAATAAAGTCATAATAAAGGCAGGGACGGAAGGCGCCGACCCTTCCTGCCACTGGTAGGTACACTCGCCGCGGCACGGTCATTCTTGACGTGCCACGCGTGCACAATATACGGTTCGTTAAAAATTATGTAAGTTTAACCAGGGCTTAGGGTCCCGTGTATTTAATGCGAAATTGGTAACCGGAATGTTTTTTCTTTTTTGCGGTTTTTCTATCAATATTCCCTATGTAGTACTTACATAAAGGTAATTACTATTTACTATTTATACTAAAGTCGGCCTCTTAATTGTGTGTCAATAAAAAATATAGCATGCTTTGCATGGAAAAGGTACTTTTTCATGCAATAGCATGCTATATTTCTAGCTGTATACAGTTTGAAGGTTTTTAATATTCGATGTATGAGGTGAACACGAAAACTCTTTATACATTCCTCACAAGTTCAACTCGCACTTGACCCGTTCTTTCCGGTTTATACTCGTATTTTCAATGGATCCGGTAATAAAATAATCATCAGCGGTGGATCTTTTTGGACTGATATCCGAGATAAAGCATGAAATATTCGAGCACCGGAATGCGTTCTACTGTTTATGGAATAATGCTCATGATAATATTTTATTTTCGTTCTCATTTCTCCAACGAATCCGTTGATATAAATTACCTGCTACTCGCATGTACTTACTTAACATAGCTACTTTAATACATATGAATAAATGAAATGCAATAATGTTTCATCTGAATAATATAAGCAAAATCATCTCGGGATTTGCGAGTGTTTAATTTATTTATGTTCTATATTAAGGCGATTCAAACACGATGACGCGTGTGGCAGCGTCACGCGTCAGTACGACACGTGCTCGTTAACGGGGACGTTGTACCTAACAGTCCTAACACATACACTAAAACTAAAATAATCTTTCTCGATTTTCCTATTTAAAATGAAAAGATACATCAAATAATTTTGTCTGTTTAGAATAAGTCTATCTGCTATCATTTTTGTTCAACTGATTGAAGGTCTTCCTTATTCCTTTTATTCTTTGTTCACATAACACTATACATTATTCTATATTATAGTAAATAGTATATTTGTTGTATAGTTGTTGTATGTTGTAATAGTCAATTATTGTTACAAAGTTTGTTATTATCTATTGTAGAAGAATGATACCTGATCTAGGCTGAAAGCCTGTGTTTCTGGCCACGAGGCCTTCACTCATTTGATTATCAACGTATAGTATCAATATCATGAGATAACATAGATAAACATTTTATTACAATCCAGTTTGGGTATGTTCGTGTCGTCATGAGTCGTGGGTTCTAATCGCACCCAGAGCAAATATTCATATAATGATATTTGTGTTTGTTCTGTGTCTAGATGTTAAAATATATGTATTCAAGTAGCATATTTGTGATTCCTCTGTTGTCACAACCGTAGCACAAGTGCTTTAAGCGACTTACCACAGAGTTAGGTCAATGTATGAGATGTTGTGGGAATTTATTATTATTATATAAATAACGTTCAAGATACCAAAAAAATCGACCAGAGAATTTAGTTGAAAGCATAATAGTGGAATGGTCGATGGGGTTATAGCGTCTTTTTAATGTATCTAATAGTGGGTTGAATTGTGTGACTGAATGCTGCTTTAGAATAGTTTACAGTATAAATAGTTGGCGAACTGTTAAGACTTTACATTCCTCATAAAGATCTACTGTAGGAAATCTATATGGTAAAAACTATGATACTTTTTGAAAGGTCTTTGAGATCTTTTTAAAGATCTTTTTAATTTTGTGGCTTGAATTTTTGGTATACCGCTCCATGGTTTGATATAGTACGTCAGAAGTAACTGAGCCAGTGCATAGTAGTATAGTAAATAAATTTCCTAGTGGACCCATCAGTGACTAATATTATTGAACACAAAAATTGCCTTACGGAGTCAGTTTATTAAAGTATTAATATGTTGTTAAAAATTTAATCTAAAATATATATTTACACCTAAGTGTTTGAGACTGTTGATACATTTAATGCAAGAGCATGAACAGTCATTTTCATAATTGACCTGACTCTGAGGTAAGTCACTTAATGCAATGGTGTTATGGATCATCGGAGGAACCTTAAATAAATATATTTATTACACAAATACAAATATCATCATATAAATATTTTCCTGGGATAGAGATCGAACCCACGACCCTTTTCGTATAAGATAGGATCCCATCTGCGCCATCGGGCCGCCATACCTGCCGTCGCCCGTCACTTATTTATAATAGCATTATAAAGTGTAAGATTTAAGAAAGAAAATAAAATGTTTAAAATAAATATAAAGATAGCTTAGATATAATTGAACAATCTGAGTATATAAGAACCAGACTGATTTTTCCGGGTCCATTTAACAGTGACTGTTGTTCTGGTTTCCTGGTGAAAGTGAAGGACAGTGTATGATATATGTAGTAGCAAAACATTCATTGTTAGTTATTAAAACTACTTTAATCAGCATTGAAACGATATTCATTTAAGTTTGACATTTCAAAACCTATTATTTATATGACTGTTTTGTATTTCTACAAGTTCACATGTGATGTTTGTTGGACGAGCGTTTATTTTACCACTTAGAAAAAAATACCTCTTCGAATAAAAGCGATAATGTTCCTCGCGTTTTCTAGGCTACGAGTGTTTTCCTAGTTTAATTCCGCGATTAGAGACGACGTTAGCTAACTAAGCTTACTCTTAACCAATTACTTCGTATATACGAGTAATTAGGAACTCGAGTAGTGTAGTTTTAATGGGGGGGGGGGGGTATCCATCGCGACGCTGTACCGCTAATATTCCACACTCGTTACTTACCACATCGAAGTTAGTTGCATTTTACTAAATTACTTCGGGTACATTAAGGCACCTGTTACTAAGTAATGTCATGTTTGGTTAATGATACTCTGTATAGTACAATGCCGCATACACAGTAAGGGACTTTAACTTTTTTGAAATCAATTTTATTAGGTTAGATTAAGAAAATATTTCTACTGCACATCTGCTATATGCCACATGCCATAAGCTATTCCAAGTGAGTTTTTTTAATCGCCACTTAGAAACTTCTATCAGTTCTTTAAAATGTATTTGGTCTATTGCTACACCGTTGTATTTTACAAATAAAAAAGCTATGAACTTTCTGTAATGTGCTTGTTTTTCTATGGCATGCGCAGCGTAAGATCAACAAGGTCGGTAAACAGGAATGCGCTAAAACTGAATTTCCTAGTGCTATGATACCACTACCGCTGGTGTGAGAGACAAAAACCAAATCTCTTTACAAATTGAATTAAACACACAACATTTTGGTTATTACCAACACGAGATCACATACTTTAATAATTGTACAGTAAGACCCAAATTTACCAAGTTACGGCTTATTGCGAAGTTGATGTAACTTCTAAACATAAACCAGAAGCATATGAATAAAGTTGTGAAGTTAACACTGTGACGTCATGAGTGTGTTTGCTCCGGGCATAATGTAAACAAACGCAATTAATACAGAAGGGGATCCAGAACAAAACCGTAAATCTGTCGAAACTAAAACAAAACAATGGTTTTAACTAAACTTTAAGGACAGTTGGGCAATAGTTTAATTAATCGTATTAAGGAATCGGCGGATCCGGACGTCAGAACAGTTTATGGTTACAACAGATGATGGCCATGGGAAATCGTTCGACCCTCCGCCTGAGAGTCCTTCGAGACCACGGATATGAGTTTCATATAAGAGGTTATCCCAATGGATACTTATTATTCAGAAATATTGCGCGGTGAAACATTATAGCGTCGTGTGTATGTTGTGTAATGTTTCTTATAATCAATTCAAGCCAATAATTGTTACCAATAGAAGCAAGTTAATTGTAATTTTAAAACACTAAAGATTTTGACAAGTATGCCAGCTCGTATGGTTGTGTGCCTATCCTGCACGCCACGGACCGTGGAAACGACAACGACCTAGGACAAAATAATGTGTGATGGATATTTATGTTTGTTTTTTTATCTGGGTGTAAGATACAAATGTATTTAAGTTTTATATATGTGATTCTTCTGCTTTCTGATATCCGTCACACAAGTGCTTTAAGCTACTAATCTCAGTGTCAGGTGAATATATGAGATGTAGGGTAATTGTATTAATTAATTAAAAAAATATACTTTTTCCAAAATATTGTTAATTGGTCTATTCTTGTAGTTTACTCGGTTAATTGTTTACTTGTTATAGTTGTACAACTTATGAATATACTATTATCATATATTTTTTTATGAAATATTTACACTATTAGATTGAATTTGCCTTTCTTTTATAACAAAATAATGTCTAGTGAGGTGCAGATAGCTATTTCTTTCTTTTTTAAGACGCTAACTGTAGCTAAATAAAAGCGCCGGGGTTCTAATTTAATTCAATCTTCTATCACCATTATGGGTTGGTTTTATACCGAGTTAATTGTTTTCTGAAAGCCAATAGCTGTCTTAGAATTTATTAAGCAAGTATTATTGTTAAATTTGTTTTACGCGGCCGTGTGTATCAACTTTCTATTAAACATTGATCCGTTTCAATATTAAACAAGTTAAAAGTTTGATTAATCGTATTAAGCAATCCACTATTGTTCCGGTTGTCAGAAACAAAATTGCCGTTAGGAATAACTGGAAATCAATTGGTATAGGATCGGGCAAGTCTTATTTAATTGGATTTGATCCGACCCCCGAGACAAGGGCTGTTTCAATGTTTTCCTCGTAATATCTTTTTATGGGAAAGCCTTCAGTTTTGGGCGCTCGGAGAATGAACGAGCCGGCTTCAGATTCTGTTAGATATTGTGACGTATTAAACTGCTGATCGTTTTGTGATCTCGTGTACAAAAGATTGAATAATTTATCCTTGTATTCTCATCAGATTCTTCAAACGTTTGGTTATTCCTATAAAAGGGATTACTTGTAATTTTTTCCCGCACAAATATATAATTATAAATATGAAGTTTTTGTAGGTGCGCTTATTGGTAAGGCATTACTAAAACATTAAAAAAAAATCACCCCCTTTGAGGGGTGAAACGGGGGTGCAAAGTTAGCAGTCTCATCGGGGTAGACAGAGACTATGGATCTCCACTTGTTACAATCTTGGCATACCTCTCTTGCTTCTAACTCGCATTAGTCCTTTCATACACGTTCGTTTATTCTTAGCACTTCTGACATGGCCCTTCTTTTAAACAATACAAAGAAATTAAAGTAAAACAAAACTATGATTCCGTGTCTTTTAACAAAAATTATTTTCAGAGCCTAGGTAAATGGATTGATCCCTGTGAATTTAGTCCAGTTAGACCTCACTTATTATTTTTAAGACCCAATCCTAATTTATGAGGCGGTTTTTATTATTAGCAACAAATACTTTTTATACTTTAGACGTGAGCTATTTAGATCCTAAAGGCTAACTTGACTACACACACACTGTAAAGCTGTAATAAATTACGAGATATTAACAAAAAATGAGTTCTGTTTAAAGGAATTTAGTTCACATACGACCTTATAGTTAGATTATAACCAGATATGGCGCTACTTAATTAATAAAATTAAGTCTTACCTTTTAAGCCTTACTTAACAAATAATATATTCTTTTATGCTGTTTTGTGGGAGTCATCTTTATCATATCAGCCGTAGGCCGTCCTGTCTTCTATTACTGGACGTAGGCTTTTGATATTTTCAATAGGACCGGTTCTATGCGGTCTGTATCAATGGTCGATCCTGCAATTCTGGCCAGATCTTTCACCATGTGAGTGGGCGTTTTAAGCAGCGCTTCCTAGCCTCATGAAATTTAAGTACGATTTCGTACATTTTCAAGCACCTAGGCAGAAGTTGCCTTTATTGACGGGTCTAATCTAATCTAAATCTAATCACGAATGCTTTCTCATGACCAGCCTATCAATTTTTGTATGAAAAAATTACGCATAAAAGTTTAAAAATGTATTTTTACCTCGTTTCTATGCCAATTGAGCACTTAAAACAGGATGCCTTCTTAGTGTTCATATTTGTCCAAAATGCCTTTCCAGTAATCCATTTAATATTTTATTTCATATAAAATTTAAAATAAAGGCATCCATGGCAGGCAGGATCCTTTCTTAAGTAAACCTCTGTCCAAACATAAATATTTCTTTTGTCTTATATTGTTTTCAACAATAATAAACATTTGGTGATGATGATGTAAAACAATTTTTCCTCAAAATAACATTCCCATACGGTGAATAAAGCATGTTTATTATAATCTGAGTTAGAATTATATCAGCATTTTCACAGATCCCACAACTAGCAAAGCTGTGTGGGTGTCGAAGGAAAACAGATAGGTCGGCTTTAAATAGCGAAATATGGCGAATACGGATCAAAGAGCACACCCCGGGATCGTTATTTCGGCAGCCAATTGTCTTTATTGAAAGCTCTCTACGGAACCTAACACCTGTGGTTGCCGCTCTCAATTTTTACTCTCCAGGTATCCATAAATTCCTAGTGTCGAATGAAGCGTCTATCTAAGCGAGAATTCAACACGTTCTGTGAGATTATTTCGAACTTCACGTAAGGGCGTATGACTGCGTTTACTGCAGATACTAATCAATAACGAATTTATTTTTTAAATGTTTAACCGCATAGAATTTTAGAATAAGAATTGATTTTTTAAATCTTTCTGCGATTGGTGATTTAGGGCGTAATTTACGCCCTAAATCAGCAATTTTAAATATTTTTATTCATCAACTAAACAAAGAATTTGCTTTGCGTGGGGCATTGCTGTAGCCCGCGTTGATTTGGATATCCATATAACAATAAAAATCGTTTAATTAGAATCAGAAGTCATTATTCATACCAAATACATTATTATACTTGATTGAAAATCGAATTTCCTTTCGTGACCATATGATTGCTTGATTTTCGTGGTCGTGTCCACGTATAGTATGAGATGTAGACTTATCATATCACTCACTATATCAAATAATTATTTATCAATTCCATAATGACCATACCTTCCTAAATGTTTTTTGTAGCCTCTTTGTATTATTATAAAGTTACCGGTTAATTGTTTCTTATGCGAGATTTCATTAAAAAGTAAATTAGATTCAACATAACATTAAGCTTTTTAATTTAGTAAGCGTAGCTGTATTGAGCTGTAAGTACTCAAATTGAACAGATCTTAAGTCATTAAATATTTTATTTGCGACAAAACACTAAATGAATTTGTTACCCAGCTGAGAACTATGAAAGCTCGATCATTTTCGTCAAATGGATCGCTAGATTGCCACGTCAACGAGACCTCTCACAGCTTCATTTCCAAGTTCAGTTTTAGTTAAGATTTGGAATATCTGATGTCCCACTATACTGGGCGTGGTGTAACTTGGAAGGTGTGCTTGCGTGTTTTCGAATCAACACGTAAATACGAAACGAGCATATGGCAGTTCGCACGATTCTAAACTGAATATTATATGGGCCTGAATTAATAATACTTGACGCACCTGCCATACTTAATTATACACAATTCGGTTTACGTGCACGGCATAATATGTTCATTGTGCGAATTTCTATTGTTACGGATAATTATAAGACGGTGATCATTTATTAGCGGTTCTGATACAGTCATGCTCAATAGTTCAAGTAATTCTAGTCTTGTGAGCCAAGAGTCGTGGATCCGATCACCACCCAGATCAAATATGCAACCCTTACACAGGTGCTTTATGCGACTTATCACGGGGACATATCATTTGTATGTGACGTGAACTAATTTATTTATTGCATTGAAACTAAAGTGTTTGATAACTTTATTATTACCCGACATAAGGTAATTAAACTACTTTTTTAAGGACCTTCAAACGCGGTTTACTTCCCTTTTATATTTTTTGTTAGATGTTTCGGTTAACTAGCGGTAACCGCTTTCAAGATTGACAAAATGTTGTGTCAGGATTTGAAAGTTAATTTTTTATTTACTTTTGGTTTTTAATTTTGTACGTTCTCATTCCCTTCCACACAGTATGTGCTGACAGTATCTTGTAATTTGGCAGTGCTGTGATATTGACATTGGTTCTTGAACAACTGTATGACATATCCATACCTAAATGGAGTTACCAACATACTGTGTCATGTATTTGCTACGAATATTGAATTCAAATTGGTATAATTTATAAAAAAATATATATGTGGTTCAGAAGATGCATTTGTTTAGCGCGTCAACTGTCAATCGACTATCAGTTATGGCGACCGCCATAAGTAGCATCGGTAAAGTTATATTATCATAAGCGCTAAAGTCATCTAGAAAATTCGTTTAGATATTTGCAATTTTCTACGCATCTTTCTTATTTTTATTCCTATAAAGCTTTTCCTGACAATAATAAACAACAAAATCGGTTCAGCCATTCACGTGTGTTGCCGTGACCAAGGGAAATAGGAATTCATCTTTATGTATATATACATGTATATTATTATTCTTTGTACATCTGAGTTACTTCATACGAAATTTCACTGAAACACGTTTCAACTTATAAATAAATATGCTTCTCAATAGAAAAAAAGGTGAGGTCAAAATACCTGTCAATAATAAATACGGCGACGAGTTGTGCTAAAGGTCTACTTCAGTTAAAAACCTACAGACTTAAGATTCTTCGGATCGAGAGTTGGCTGACGCCATGTTCAAGCGATTTGATACTGTATAACCTTTATCAATAAAAACATATAACTATAGAATGACTGTGTACTATTTGGATAAATCATTTATTGTTGCATCTGTGATTCTCAAACATAGGTACATTTACGAGTTCAACGAGATAAAATTTGCCTATGTACCGGAAGATGTCGGGGCGCTTGTAATTAATTTATATTATATTAATTTTCAGTACCACTTCCATCCCGTACTCGTATTTGCATGATAAATACATTAAAAAGACTGGTACTTACATTTAAATATATATCTTTATTGACACATGATTAATTTAAAACAACACCAACAACTCGTCGCGTGATTGAATAGATAGCTCGGGTGCAGGGTTGCTAGAGTTGTTTTTTATTTGTGTCTATTGAAAGAAGATAGGTACGATATGTTTTTTAAAAAAATTGACAAATTTGTATGTTATATAACGGTATGTGAATTGGTTTGTATGTATGTAATGTTTTATTTGTGTTTAAGTATTGTGATTCCTCTGTTGTCTGATGTCTATAACAAAAATGCTTTCAGCGACTTATCACGGAGTCAGGTATTGACCTGATGATTATGTATGATTTGTTGTGTTGTGTAGTAGAAAGCTCCACGTCTGTTCTCAACTTTAAAATGTTAACTACATTCAACTACTAGCTGTATATTTAAGAAATATAATTTTTTTACAAATAAAATTTACTGCAAATTGTGAAGGGTAAACTCACACTGGAAATCCCTCGCAGGATTTTCTATTTTTTTCCAGTAAATATGATCTATAATGTTAAATGCAGCATATTACTATGCATTAAACCAATAAAGTATTCATACAGGTATTATATGTAAATTCTAGAACATTTTACCTGATCTCAATAGAGGCACAAAATGGTGTTAAACTTTGTCTAAGAAAACTTGACAAATGAACAAGCAGCTTCATTAACGAGCCCGGTGGCGCAGATGGTAGTGATCCTATCTTGATGATTTTCGTGTTTGTTATCAGTCTGGCTGTTAATTATTAAGTTAAGTATAAAGTTAACTAAGAAAAGTTAAGTATTATATTTGTGATTGCCCTGTGATGTCCGTAACACTGAGTGCTGTACGCAACTTATCTCGGTTTGAGCTCGTTCGTGATCTCGTTCGATAGAGTCAGTAAAAAAAGCTACCCAAACATATCCATGACGGTATTTCAATCCTAAACATCCCCGTTGCCAAGCTAGGCTCTGTAATTGCCGCGACGCCTATCCTGTTATCTTGTGGTGTTCAATAGTGTGTGCTTCATTCGTGTAAAACCATACATAATCCCAGCCCAGATTTTTTTTAAGTGACTCCTTTTTGCTATGCGTGCAGCCCTGGTCGCGATAGTTTCATATTCAGCGAGCGAATCATGCACAGCGCTTTAATTACGGCTCTGATAACGAACTAATAATGACCTTTGTTTGTCGCCATGTTCGATTTATTCCGAGTCAACCGTGTGTTCTATAATGTTTAAGTATCGCCGGCTCGTGTTATTGCCGCGATGTTTCGATATTGATAGCCTAATTTACCGCACCAGCATTTATTTTAATTGCACATTAGTATTTGTTTCAACCTGAATAATAATTGTAGGGAATTGTGTGGTTTTTTGATCCGTATCAAATGGACAACCGCTACGCTCATTTACTGTCAGCCATTTCCTTCCGATAATGTTAAGCTATATATTCTCATTGTAAATAGGTATTGAGTAGAGTACCATTCCGGCAATGTCAATTTTTTTTCACAGAACTTTACTAAATAAAGCACTTGTGTTACGAATATCAGACTACAAAGGAGTCAAACAATATTACTTAAATATACATTAATACCCATTCACAAAACAAACACAAAATGTCATATATGTTTGTCCTTGGTGGGGAGCGGCCTTTGGCACATAAGAAACAACCGATTCGCTATTGGACTCTTTGGTCCGGTAAGATTTTGTGTTCTTGGAAATATTATAAAAGAATGGCTAATTAACTTTTTGTTTTTCTTTTTGCAGGTACGGTGTAGATATTTATGGAAATAAAGGTATTGTTTCACAAACAGTCTAATTGAGACACCGGTTGCCCTCGAAGTAAATCCAAACGCTGATCCTGATTTTCTCAATACCCTAACGCAAAAAATTCTCTCTTTACTAGTTACAATGGAACATGAAATTAAAAAGCATGTATACCAGTCGTTTTTCAGCTGTTTGTTAATTTCCGAAGTAAAAAGGAATAAAAGCCCAGTTCCCGTTTAATAGACGCTCGGTTGTAGGTATTAGGGCGCGGATTGGAACTCCATCTGGGTCAGATTAAAATGGCATGCTGCTTAATGTTTGCTCTGTATTCCCAATACCGATCAGTGTATGGAACCGCCGCTCATCCCCTACGCTGCGCACCGTTAGGGGTGCCAATCAAAACATACAAACCTAAAGAAATGTAAGTCAATATAACATGCATTGCCCTGTTCCCTAATCTAGTTTGCCTAGACAGAAACAATGGGACCATAGCCATAAAAGATTATTTTTACTGCTGCAAAAGTAATATACGTTTTAACCAGCTATTTCAATCAAACAAAGAATACATTGAAAACGTTCTATCCAATAACATCTGCAAGTCGACTGTAAAAAAAGACAACACCTTTGAACGCGTGTTTATCGGGAATAGAATCTATAAATTATTTAGTTTATTTTATATATTTATATTATTATTTTTTTCTATTCTATTTGATATATGCCACTGTGCTTTTATGGTCAGCCTCTATGAAAATCTTTGGATAAACTTATAGACGGTTTTCTTTACTCATTTGAATGACAAAGTTTTATATCTCGAACGTGCAAACATAACTCTATCTTTACTTCTTTAAATATAACTTGTTTAGAATTACAGATGTCAATGTACTAATAGCCATTATTTGTTATTTATATATAAGGTTTCGCTATTAAAATTAAGATAACAAATCCAATAACATAATCTAAAAAAGTTAGTTTTGACAACTGTCATTCTAATCAAGCTCAATTTTCAGGACTGTTAGTGTCTAATGTTGTATTTCCGAGCTGATTTCAACATTATTCGTTTATCTCTGCAATTGTTGGATAGCTTAACAGTTGGTAGGTAAGTCACATACGCTGTAATTCCTTTCACAGTTCGTGCCTACGTTTCACTCCCTTGTAACGTCGAGGTTCAAAATCTTTTTCTTTTTTCTAGTTGAATCTGGCAACGCCGAAAGGACCATTACTTATGATTTTCCAAGGCTTTGAAACTTGGTGTTATGAATCTGTGAACATTCTTGTAGGCTTCTAGAATAATAATCTATCGTAGTTTATTTTTCGAAGCTTAGTTATGGTTAGTTGAAATAGCTAAATTATATATGTCTTTTTTGTGTTTTTTCTTTTACGTCATGATAAGCTTTGCTCTCTTAAGCCGCTCGTATGAATAAACTTGTTCAATTTTGATTCTTAAATGTACTTCTGCTTACTAACAATTCAGAAATATAGTAAATAAGTTTAGTTTTTTCTGTGTCACCTTTCCATAACATGTGTCTTTGTCCTTGAAAACAGTTGCCCAATTTTAATGTTCGATATATGTATGGTCGGATATAATAAAAATATCGTTAAAAGAAATTTTTCTGCATTTTAACGTCGGACGTGCTAAAGTTAGTTGTAGCGGGCATGTTAGATTCTATCTGTGAACACATATAGTCTAGTCTAGTTTACGTAAAGAAAGTAAATTCGCGGATGATTGCACCTACGCAGTAACTGGTACAACATATACTGAAATACATTTTGTTCGGTCAATATTGTGCCAGCTCTGCTCAGCCCTAGCAGCTTTGACCGTTTGGGAATACAGGTATTTTTACCGATGTTTACTATTTACACTGCACGCATTCGGGATTGGTGGGACGTGCACGGCTCTGATGAATATTCACAATATACCAACTGCGATATATTTGTGCTTTTGCGCCGCACGGGATCGACCAAGTATATTTAACAAGCCGACCGGGAATACGCCGGCCTACAATTTTGCTCTCATGAAAATTAAGCCGTCAATCATACCGTCAAACATATGATTAAAAGATGAATTCGTATCGTTATTGCGGCTGGAGTGAACTCAGCTTATTTATTTCAGCGGTTGCCTGCGAGTTAATCCCAGAGGAGGGTGTTCCTCATTGAATATTGCACATTGTTACGGCTGAGGGCAGCAGACAAGAGTGTACCTTTATCTCTTTAAAAGCTTTGTTACTAAAATTACACTTATACCTTTGTACACTACACTACACATACATACACTTATATTTCTTTTAATATTTCTTATTGGTATTGATGCTATATCCAATCTCGGAACTAGTTATGAAATTTAAAAAAATTGACTTATATATACACATATATATATGTTCTCAATGGGTGAGCACTGTCTCTAAAACTCACATACTTATATTATTTATATATACTATAAATATGGGAAAATAGGCCACGAGTAGCGTAGGAAGTCCACCAAAACGGAGGACTAACGTCACAAGGCTGTCCTGGCTTATATGCTAATGATGATGTAAAATTGGCGCAAAATGAGACTTGTTCATCATTACTTTAATTTGGATCGCTTGAAAAATATTTCAAAATAGTTTTGACAATACCAAACATTATAATACCATTTCACCGGTTTTACCCTTTGAAACGTTAAAGATCATAACCTAATGGTATATGCGAAGGTCCTTTGTACAACACAACTCATTACGTGGCACGAGGCAAAAGGAACGAAATTTTCCTCAATTTAATTCCAGGAGACAAGGCTTTTATACAGTTTGGCGTCTCAAGCATCCGAGAAGGTTATTTTTACTTTAACCCCCCATAATGTGATATTCATTTATTTTATTTCCCGCCGGATGGCGCTCGGCTCGGCTTGAGGAAACAAAGCCATTTCCTAAGGCTGATGCTTCCAAACTTTTACAGATCTTATGGGCCTGTATATTACCAATAATATCTATCCTATGTAAATTCATATTGATAGATATCTTGAATCAAACCTTTTTTTGTATAACTTCGCAATCTGTGGTTGACGTGGGTCACACGGTGCTACCTCTCGCTATACTCTTCCAGTTGCGCAACACTTTTGGAACCTCTGTCTCGAGTCTCGAGAATGTACAGCGGTTCTGTCACAATGTCTTGTTATTGGCTAAGTTTGTTTGTTTATGGACGATGGTTTAAGTTTGTGCGTTCTGGGATTTGGGAAGTGTGGGCTCACAAGATGGGGGCTGCAGAATTTTTCTGGGAATTTAAAGGACGTGCAGCCGTTTGGTGACTGACAGTTTCATACGGATCCCTTAATTGATTCAGTTTATCATTGAGCTAAATAATTATTACTAAGGTAATAATAAAACTAAATATATTGTGTGCATATTTGTCAATCTTGAGCAAGGTAAGTGAAACGTAGTACTAAAACAATTTATAAAGTTAAATAAAACGCGTTTTAAAGCTGTTTGAAAAAATATTTTTATTATCATTACTAAATGTGTAGATGCTAGAAGATATTCTTACATATTCGTTTTCTTGAGATTTTATAATTTTAATATTTTTTTATAAATATTCACTAAATTCAAATTACAACGTGGCAGATATATCGACGCGCGTGCGCAAACTCTATATATAATCTTTAAACTTATAATCTTGTGATTATACAATACCAGGAAGGGAGGGCACTTAATACGCAGAACCGACGACCGATGGAGTCGTGAGGTTCTGGAATGGAGACCACGTATCAGCAAGCGCAGCGTAGGTCGTCCACCCACAAGATGGACAGACAATCTGACTAAAACTGCAGGATCGCGTTGGACGCAGGCCGGATTGGAGATTACTTGGGGATTATGTTATTATTATAATTATGTCCAGGCGTGGACGTCTTACGGCTGGCATGATGATGATAAATACCAGGAATATATAAAGAATGTAGAAACCAGTTAAACCCCGGTATTAACACAGGCCAGAAAGAACAGTTTTAATTAAAGTCAATTAGTACCAATACTTGGAGCTAAAACACAACTACATCTGCTTGAATAAAAACATTACGAATTTAATTAATTTGTCTTACATTTAGGCCTTTATGATTGAACACGTAATATAAACAAAAAAAATACTATATCGATTAAACTGAATAGTTCAGTAATTCTTGTAATTTTATTTATCTGAGTATTCTACATTTTTGTCGGTGTTGGTTACAAAAAATATTTTTAACTATATCCTTTAATATACTTCATTTATTTAATTCAAGAAAGTAGGATTTCCCGTAGTTTTATTAAATTTGTATGTTAAGCTACATTTGTGTTGTCAAAAAAAGTAAAAAAAAACCAAAGAATATGTATCTAAAAAAATATATAATATAAAATTAAAAAGGCATATAAGATAAATCTAAAAATATTAATTTAAAACTATATCGACGAGGATGGGATTCGAACCCACGCGTGCAGAGCACATTGGATTAGCAGTCCAACGCCTTAACCTCTCGGCCACCTCGTCATGTCAGCTTTGCGTGAAATTACCGTTCTTTTTGTGAAGTAGCAACGGTACCCAATATTTTACGTTATCGTATTGTGATAATAAAAAATTACGTCATACTGCTATTTAGGTTTTTAAATTAATTTATAGATATTAGTTGCCTTCATGGCCATATATTATGAAATGTGGAATGAATGTATTTCTTGGCTTAAAAAAGAGAGTAGTTATAATATTTCTTATGCTTTATTTTGCTGTTTAATTTATAAGATATGTATGATAAAGGTTGATTTTCTTTCGATACAGACTTAATATTCTCGTCCTATCCATGTGTATTGATATTTTTCATACAAATGCATCGGTTAAGATTAGATTGCAGAGAGCTTATATATGCTTCAGGGGCTGGTAGCATCGCTGATACGAAAGCGCACTTAACACAAATAAACTGTCAAGGCACGAATGACATCACAGAACGTCAATAAGTGCTGTTACAGTCCTACCTTGTCCACTTAGTATCTAACGTGACGCTGAAAGTGTGGATACACGTAAACTAGCTTCCCCCGGGATTCGAGTGCGGCTCGCTAGCAGGACGAGTGGCGCAGGTCTTCATTCTTTTATTTCTAAGAATTGATTTTCATTTTACATTTGGCAGTGATCTTTGGTTTCAACAAGTACGAATAAGTTTAGTTTGGAGCTTATTCAATTGTATTGTTTTACGTAGTATTGAATCGTACTATGTAAGCAATGTGGACAAGTAGGTCGTACTTAGGTTGTCATGTGAAATTTAATAATTATATACAAACCATTGGAAATATGAGAAGTAAATTTGGATGCAGGCTACAATATCTGCAATCAATAGCCTGACTGTCAGTTTTGTATTGCTTAGGTGCTGATTTGTTTAGATCCTTAGGTATTTTTTAAATGAATTAAATATGATTTTATTCTAGTTTCGTTTAATCAAATTTAATATGCATCCGAATTGATCGGGCTAAAGTATGAGTAGTACAGTTTTAAAGTAAAAACAATTAAAAAAAATCATTCAGATTAATAATAATATAATGCAACATTACCTCTTAATGACATGCTCACTTGACCTTTATCATATGCAGCTCATGGTGAACCTGCCAACCAGGACTGAATCTAGGCACTCAATCGTTAGGAGTCTGTTTGAGCCCAGCTGCCCTGTTCGCAGCGCGGCAACTATTTTTCGCATTACTGCGTAGAAGTCATTCACTCTGGCATCAGCAAATATACCTGACGCCCTACACAGACGTGGGGGCCGAAGTCCTAAATTTTTATTGAACTGAAGCGCTGCCTTGAGCTATATCTGGGATATGGGATATCTGTGTAAAGTTGACCCACACTCTATTCCTATATAATGCCTAGCAAGAGGCTTTAAGTAACGTGATTTTGATATCGGCTGGACACCGAGAAATCTTTGCCAATATTCACGTACCGACAATGCCCTACGCCCTTCTAAAATATCTAAATTATCACACACATGTTTAATGATGACATGACCCTGATATGAAATATTAAATCTGTGTAACACGATTGAAAGTAGCTGAATTATGAGCGAGAGGTATTATTGTAGTCAGTTGTTAATTGTTCGATTTAAATGACTCACCTTCACTCACCTTTTTTTCCGTACTGTCGTTGTAACATGAAACCGTATTTTTAATTGATATATTTAATACATCATAAAATTCACTGGTCAACAGCTTTTAAATTTAATTATTTCAATAAGGACTCAGCAACATGTCGTCTATATAACTAAGACTATTTCAATTATTATTCATTATGAATCTTCCAGATTGGTAGAGAGAAAAATTAAGCAAATTTAATAAGCTTTTTATAAGACCGAGTAATCTGATTTTTATTGGTTCATTTACCGCAATTTTGCTTGAAAATATTGTTTTGCATTATGTAACATAATTTTATAGTTTTTGGACAAAATACAGCTCAGTATTCTAAATGTAAACTCATATAATTTTTGTGTGCGGTTCGCTCGCTTGCGCGGTCGGTCGCTCCCGTAGTATTAATTCAGCTCAGCTCACATTGTAGCAATAACAATAACTAGAATATCATTATTATTCGCGCTGCCGTTCCTTAGGAAATGAATATTCCTCTCCTAATGGACCTGTACTTTTCATTAAAACTTACATAATGTGCTCTGGTTCGCCCCTGAATAATTACAACACTTCCTCAGAATTTAAATGAGCCGGTAATGAATCGCAAATTCATTATAATCGATGCAGTTGAATTAATTATTTTTATCGATGAATATTTTTGGGGGCCTTTGTAACGGCGGTGTAATTTTTTTAACGGTCCCACTCGAATCGGGGACTGATGAAGTGGCCGAATATGCTGAATGATGCCATAAAAATAATGGGTAGCGGACATTCATTTACAATGATGGTCAATTTTTATTAACAAATTAATATGTCGATTGTGATAAAGTATTCAGGTGTTTTTTAACGCCATAACTCTTGCTTACCACAATTCGCTATAGTGAAATACTTCAGCCATGTCTATGTAAGTGATGTTGATTAAATTTGCCATGTGGATAGCTCGAATCCTATAGGATAGGGCCTATAATACTTTAAGCCCAGTGTGGATAAATAAGATTTCCCGTAGGTACGCCGGCGGAATGCCAGCCATAATTATGAAGTAATGTATTACGTTTTTTCTAGATAAGATTACTTGTTTGTTCGCGTACATCAAATCAAATATTGTAATAAACCGCTCCACCGCCTATCCGGAGTCGTAAACGTTGAAACTTTGCTCCCTCGTTTTCATCTAAGTCCCAAACACCCGAATTTTATGTTTAGGCAGTTTTATATTATTACAGGTGTAAACATTGACAACGGCACTCGAGTTGAAGTTAACAAACAAAGTTACCTCGCCGGGGATTGTTCAGATAAATTGGCTCTGTTTTTATACTCACATTTAGTGCTCTGTTGTATTTCCTTTTCCTTTTGTGTACGTTATAATGTATTGTCGTATGGAGATATTTCGTAGTCATCATATATATCTTATTTATTCACACTGGGCTTAAAGTATTATATGTCCTATCCTATTAGATTCAAGCTATCCATATAGAAAATTTAATCAACATTACATATATAAACATCGCTGAAGTATTTCACCATAACGAATTGTGGTAACCAAGAGTTATATAAATATCTCCTTATATATAAAAAAAGAGAAGTTGACTGACTGACTAACTGACATATCAACGTAGGGTTAGAAACTTGAAATTTTGCACAGGGGTTTCCTTTAATAACGTAGAGGAGGACTAAGAAAGGAAATTTACCCCCTAAGGCGTACAAAGCTAGAATGGATATTTGCTGTTTTTGAAGTTGAAGTTTATGATCACTATATAGGTTCTTAATTAAATGTCATGAAACACGTGCAATAATTATTTTAGAAAATCATCCATTAAGGGTGTTAAAGTGGGGTGCATATATAGATCTACAAATTAACGTGGGTGAAACCGCGAGCCTCTGCTAGTTGATTATGAAATTTAGCATATTTTCCAGTCATAAAGTTAGCGACACGTGATAGCACTGTGTGGGACGAGCGACTGTATGGTGCCGCTTATCATTACTCGGGCCGTATGCTTGTTAGCTAACTTAGTGGTATAAAGATAATAGATCTCTTGCAGTGGACGTCCTGGTGTCGTCCGTCTGGTTTGATAGTGAAGTAATAAAGGGTCAGAAAATCGCCACACACTAGCTAAAGGAAAATCCATAATGTAGATGCACTAAGTAATTGTAATGTATTTGTATGAAACGCGGCGTGTTTGATCCTAATCAACAGTTGCATTGTTAATGTATTCCGAGCTGTTTGGACGGCTGGGGCCAATCTAATCGGACTCATTAATTATGTCCTGCTATCAGTTAATTAATCCACTTTGATTGATTGTATCTATCGACTTGTCGGTGAAGCGATTGCCGATATTTTCGATTGATTTTCGAGTTGATGGCTGTTGGCATTGCGTTAATGGGTTTAACGTTAACGTAGCAAAGTTAATTTTAACTTAGTATTATATAGTTTTACTATGTAATCTTCTTTGTCTATACTTTTTATTTTCTGATGAATTAATTGACGTTTCTTTATGAAATAATTGACCGATTATTACTTAAATTAAAACATATTATTTTAAAGTCGTTCACGAAACAATTATCCATTAAATCCAGCTAAGTCCAATGTTTCGTCGTAATGTCAAAACTTATCTCCTTTCCATGAGCATTTAAATTTTGATTATTTTTTAAAAGCCGTTTGTTATAAACTTAAACAGTCCATCTCATTAAATACTGTTATTTAGTATAATATGTATTCATATGTAGCCCTGCATGCTTCTACAGTTTTAGTCATAGGACAAAGAAGAAACATAATCGCCTCCCACCATGTCGAGATCAAGAACATTTAAAATTCTTATATAAAATTATTTGTACCTGGACCGCGTGTCTAAGCGCTAACTCTTTCACTACCTTTCACTAAACAATCTTGGCTATGACCGCATGATCCTCTGAAAATTTACCTTAAGTAGCGTCTTTATTTGATCTTTATAAACACCCAAACGTTTCTTAACATGCCGTTTTCACAAAAACGTCTGCGCCTTACAAATTCTCTTGTCACAACCCTCTAATAAATAAACTCTGGCAGTGAACTTCCCCCATATTCAAATTGTCGAGTGTGGCGGCCCGTGACGTCATCAATGCCTTTCGCTGACGGCTGATTGGCCTCTCATTTGGGCCGATTGTGTCGCTCGCATAATTTGTATTCGCCGCCAACGCGCCATTAAGATAATCTGTACCGCGCTCAGTACGTGCCGGCCTTCTCATTGATTGTCGTGCATGTCCTACGTGCGCTCTGTTCGCCTGATTGATCGCATTTTGAGTTTGGAATTGCCTTTGTTCTTCTGTTTTTGAAAGATGAACCAATAAACACACTTGTGTGTTAAATATTATATGGCGCGCTAACAGCCACAGCCAAGCAACCGGTAATTTCCATGAAAGCAAATTGTGAATGGCGCTAAGCTGCGTTCTGACGTAGCCTCGTCGGTGTAAACTGTAGCGTAATTTTGATAAATGACACCTTATATATAGTAAAAGTGTTTGTCCTGCGTTGTATACTCATTCGTCCCAATGCTCTAGGTCTTTATGGAGCGTTCACGTAAGCTATAGAAACGAGAAAACTACCATATCATACTGAAGAATAGATAGTGTAACACCGTAGTTTAACTTTCTCTCGACCAAGGGCTGATTACTGAAACCTTTGTTTATTCGCAGGTGTCTGTGAAAATATTCTAGTCGTGCAACTGAGTATTAGTATATAAGTAGTCAGGATATCAGTAGTCACCATACCAGCCATTGGAGCCATCCACTGCTCGACATAGGTCTAAGAAAGGGGCATTCAGCATTTACCCATAATTGCCACGCTGGGCGAGCATGTTGACAATCGCAGAACGTAGCTTCGCGACGGGGATGTTGCTGCCTATCCTAGTCCTGTACGTTTGAGCTACAGTAGGTTCTGGTACCTCAGTCGCCTCTTACGACACCTGCTACAAAAGTAGGTACTACTCTACTCTGCCCGTACCACACGGCCTATATATTAGTAATATGAAAAGTATATTAAACTAATTGTATTTTTATTCAATAATCGCGTAAGACACTTTTAAGTCAACAAACTAGAAAGTCCCGACCGCGGCCCGCATGCCGCAACTGCGAGCCGTCACCGTCAAGTGTCGACCACCGTTTCGTGTGCGGGCCGCGCCGATGCGAGAGTAATCTGTGCGCCGTTGAAAGTTCACGTTCATGTTCACTGGCAGGTTCTATAGGCGTATATAAAAACTGATGAATACAGCGTAGTCTATGGAAATAGCATATTGCTCCATAACATTGGATTAAACAACAAACATAGAGCATATCAATTTTTGTTCTTGTGTTTTGGGCGTGTATAGTGTATAGAAACGAATAATGAAGCAGTTAGTAACATATGCTGACTAAATTAAACACATTTTTTAAAAAAGATTTTGTGAGTTCTGCCCGTTGCTCGCATAAGAAGATTTTTATGAATGTTAAGCAATAATTATATCAGCTATAGAAAGTCCACTGATATTGGCCTTCCCAATATAGGGGGATTTTTGCCCATAATTGCCGCGTTGGGCAGGCGTGGTGGCAATCGCAGAACTCAACTTCGCGACGAGGACACTGCTGCCCATCCCCAACCTGTAGTATTTAAGTAGCGCAGTTTCGGATGTATATACCGCCATCTGTCTGTTCCGATACTTCAGTCGCCTCTTACGGTACCTGGTACAGAGGGAGTTACTATTCTACTTCATTGGTACCCCACGGCGTGATAAAGTAATAAAAGTATGGTATTATAGACAAAAAAAATAGAAATTTAATGTCTTTGCTTAACCCATTGTGAAATATGTGTAGTTTGTGTGTGAAGAAGGCATTTAATTTCACCCAAGTCTAAGTGTATGCAGAAGGTAATAAGAACCGCTGATATGAATCCAGACAGAGATCCAAAACTTGACTAATTAAATAAATGTGTATTCCTTTGTCTTGCTTTAGTTTGTTTGATGTACACTTATTATTGAGAAAAAATAGGTTGTTCCTTGTAAATGGTATTGACCTTTCACTGCTTTACATTAAAGTTTAGAATCTAGTTCATTAAAAAATGTCTTGTTCTTTTCTCTTCGCTAATAACTTTACTTTGATGGACCCGGTGGCTCGGTGGTGGTGAGTTTGTCTTATGCGTTTAAGGTTGTGGGTTCGATCTCCACCCAGGACAAATATTTATATATTAAGATACACTTTATATTTGTTCTTTGTTTGGATGTTATTTACATGTATCTGTATGATATCAGTAACACAAGTGCTTTAAACTACTTATCTTGGAGTCAGGCCAACGAATGAGATGATTTTGTGAATTTATTTAATAATGAAATTTAGTTTAAGAATTATTAGTCAAAGTAAAACTAGCTGGGAGAAAATTAGGTTTGAGGCCCCTACGAAAAGCGTAAAACACTAATTTTATTGTATTAAAATGCACAAATGCATGCTTTCTGATAAGTAATGGGACTTAACCGGATATGGTGAGATGTATACAGATAATGCAACCAACAACATAACCACAACACTAAACAACTCAACGCCATACAAATTCTGCATTGCACTTATTTGATTTTCACCAAAAACCTGACACAAAAGTTAGGAGCTGGGAGTATTAATTGAACTAGATTTTATGGTTACCTAGCATCTGCCTAGAAATGCTACTAGGATAGTTAAGGTCCCTTGAAACTTATAAATACATAAATGCAATCAGTTTATTTAGATAATCGGCAGTTGAGAGCATCATGCTATTTGTAGTTAAAGCACTAGAGTTGGTTTTAGCTCTATGATTTATATATAACTCAAAGCTAAATCTGGCAACAAAGCGTGACTTAAGAGGGTTCTGGCAACACCAGTCTCGCCACCTGGCCACCCCTGTGAGTTATAACTCGGCCACTTGTATTGTTGTTTACGAATGAGTTTTTCGCCCACTTCCCGCCGCTACCGTTCGACGCACCTGACGCGGCTTTCTTCTGGATTTGGGACGGATTCAGGTTGGGGATCGTGATCGCCATTGAATTGTGATTAGATTATGCTCGAAGTTTTGGGAAGAGCGCGGTTGAGTGACATTTAAAATTGTAGTGATTTCATAGTTGCAATATACTATTACTAATATTTTCTCAGTTAAAACTAGTTTTCTACGATTTAGGTGGTTCTAATGTAATATAACTTGCAAATTTTGTTAATACATATTATAGTACGAGTACAATTATCTTATCTGTTTTAAAAAAACGTAGATCAAACAAACATTGGCCATTAAAAACTTTGTTTCTTTATTAGGTATACTTAAAATTACTTAGCTGTTACTGAAAGAATAATAAAATTTTACTTTTAGCTTACTCTCAAAAAACTCTTGATGGCGAATAGAAACAATAAGTAATAATATTCTTTGAAATATTTAAGTATTTTTTCATTGTGTATACAGGCAGATTTGTTCCCTTTTTGACTATTTCTAGTTCCTTCACTTGTCCATCAATAAATGACACTCAATAGCGTCCCTCAGTAAAATGTTCAAATAAACGCACAATCAGAGAATTCCTGAGGGGAAATCCCTAGATCTGTCCACGCATCCTCCATATTTATTATACTCATTTTGCTTACGTTTTGAGCGAATAGTACGCAGTTGGGAACTTATCGAGTCTAATGTGGCGTTATTTTTCTCCGAGACTTCCACGGAGATGATGTTTTTATTATAAAGCGCCCTGGGTAATATTTACCGTTTGGGAAACGTGCTTACTTGATGTACGGTACTCGCTCACGTTTGGATTCGCATATTATTTGTTATCTACGCTCGGCTTGAGTGACGCTTGTCTGACATTTTTACGCGATTCTATTCGGGATTGAAAGGGTTTGGTATTGGAATTTGACGTGCTGTTTGGATAACTGATTGTAACGAACTATTTCAACTTACGCGTACATTTTCTCGCTTTTGCTACGATAACCTTCTATTTTATATTTTATGACGATAAAGTTTTGCTTACTAACTAGAATAAAAGTGTTTTCAATACAACAAGCAATGTCGAAGCAACAGAATTTCTCTTGGAAATTTGCAAACTTACGCAAGTTGAATAGTAAGGAATTCAGTAGATAACTAACACTAATACGAACGTAATTTTGAGTTAAAAACCAATTGTTGAAAGTGGTAATGACACGAAATAATTCCTATTTGATTTATAGTTGGTTGGATGTTACCTTCTGTTAAACAAATGAACAAAACAATATAAGACACGCTTTTCGTGTTCCACTTGTGATTTAGCATGTTGCTTCTGCTAGGAATAAAGTTGCTACTATGAAGATTACATTCCCAGCTTCAGACGCAGTCGGATTTTAATGAAAAACTATGCATTTTAAGTTTCCGAGTGTTAAATATAACTGTGATTCTGGCCGAGTTTTTCTGCTCAAGTTTCAGTAACTTGCAAGACTGACACAGTTTTATTTCTTTGTATGAAGTGAACTCTGTGTTATTTCTTAAGTTGAGATGAGAATAATACTTGCAAAGATTACATTAAAAGCTTGTGTATTTTGAATTGTTATCTTTGTCGTGTAACTGTAATGAATGGACTTAAATGTCATGGACCACTTTCCGAAATTGGGTCTGTAAAATGGCGTTTAATTATCTCCGAGTACCTGGCCGAGTCATTTCGTAGTGTAAGCAAGTATTAGTCCGGAGCTAGTAGACTATTTTGGTCAGGTATTTATGGCACCGTGAGTACTCGTATAATGTTTCTTTTTGTCTTGTACTCGTATGAATACTAAGCTGCAGATCTTGCTGTAGGTACATTCATAAGTATTTTGTAATTTAGATTTAATACTTCATTGGGCTGAAATTATTTTTAGTACAATATTTAAGAAGATTCTAAGAAAAAACGTATGTATATTTATTACATAAAATGTTTGTCTTATTAACTATTTTTTTAAGGCTTTAAAATGCAATTTATTTACATCTACGTTTAATATACTTACTTACTTTGTGGCAACCATTTTCAAGAGAAGTAGAAATGTCACTCAATCGTCTTCGTCACTCTTTAAATCGGAGAACAAATTATGTAAAACTAAAAAAAACTGAGTTGTAAAGTAATTGAGTATGCAATAAAAATTAGGTTTTAGCCCTACTATTATCAGCCATGAAGATTTTTGTAGATTATACACATATGATTTCACCGTGCCTGAATTACCTTACCAAAATTTTCCCACTAATTTCTTTTAAGAAAAAAATGCATATATTTCTACCAATCTATCCATAATAGTATTAGTTTATTTATTTTATTTAATTAATGTACTACATATATAGTTCTAAGAAGTGTTTATTTAAAAAAAAGAAGTGTAAATTACATCATTAATGCAATTCTATTCTAATATACTCGTATCAGGATCATAGAAAATATTAGGCTATAAACATTTTATGACTTGCTAATAAATAAGGAATTCCTATAAATAATAATTTATTTTCAAATACAAGGGTGAACGGTCTTACAATTATAGGAAGGGTTTAAAGTAAAATGCTACAATGGGAGGAATTAGTCGATAGCAGAGCGTGAAATAAGGACTCGGCGGACATTTTCAATGGGTTCAATGAAAATACGTAAGTAATTAAATCGGAAAGACCTTCAGGCCGCTGTTGTTCATGTACATACTTTGATTTCAGTGACGGCGCGTTTAACGAAATTGGATGAAGAATTTCTGTGACTTTACTTAATAGGTAGGATTGTTGGGTGTTGTATTGTTTAAAGGTGTATTTTAAAGTCACAAATCAGGTTCGTTATTAAGCTCTTATTTAACTTGAATTCTCAGTGGAAAGGGTAGAATATGATGATCGAGTTTCCGCCTGATTCTGAGCTACTGAAAAGTCTGCTATTTTATTATTTTCTTATATATAAAAATATCATGTGACGATGTTTGTTCAAAATGAACTTTTAAACTGCTGAACCGATTTCAGTAAATGTTTGCTTACTGTGTACAACTTGAGAGATCTAAAATCCCAAATATTCCAATCTAAATTTATAATCCCAATAGTTTTCTTTATGATAAACACATAAGTTTATTTAAGGCATGACAACGTCTGTCGAGTTAACTAGTACAATATATGACAAAGATGGTAAACAAGGATACGCGTGTTGGAAATCGTCACCATACCTTTAGGCGCTCGAGCCATCTCAAAGATAACACTAGCGTGTCGCCATCCTTGTGGCCTGAAGGTAATACGCATATTACCCATATTACACTGACTGTCTCACCCTACAAAACAGCCATGCGAGAAATGCTTTTTGGCAGTAGAAATAGATGAAAGTGGAGTATCAATGCAGGCTATTTTTATTTTTAATAGGTCTAGTAAAATCCTTTAACAAATTAAAATTTACTAGGCGACAATGCTCTATTCATTTATACGAGCCATTAGATGTCTCGTATAAAGGATTTATATACCGCTATTTGTCGGTTCTTGTACCTTAGCTACCTCTAACGACACCTATTCAATGCTATATTACTGTATGTAAAATTTGGTTTCATGGCAGAGACAAATCCCATTTGGTGGGGAATGGTCGCACAAAATGATGGCGTCGTATGACTGCGTAAGCTTATTGTTGGTAATATCGTTCACAAAACGAAACATGCGCGCGAAATTGATTGAATCTGACTGTGACTGGCCGGCGGCCAATGCGCGGGTCGCCTTTCTATTTCCGTTCATAACACGCGGTTTTTTTTTCATGTTCCCACTTTTTTCTTGCTGTGCACTCGAACAAATTCAGCACTGAAACTAGATTCTATTGAATGCGAACAAGTCTTTTTGCCCGGCTATTTTTAGTTGATCCACTATGCCAAGCATTTTGAGCGAATGAAAATTGGATTAGTTTTTTTAGGATTCTAGATTTGTGATTTTGTAAAAACCAGCGGCTTACCTTGACTGCCCTATAGATTGTCTGTTGTGGCTAAGCTTCAAATGCGTCTTGAGAGCAGCCAAGTTTAATCTTGCGACCCGTAAAACTGGGACCCGTTTTTGTACTGTTTCGTTATGCTCATTAATATCGCCGCATTACGGTGCTGCATCTACTGCTTTTGTTATTTAGTTTAGCAATTTAGGAAATTAGGGTTTTCGCTCTGCGGGCTCGTTATCGTTTTCATTATAGCGAGTGCAACCGCAAACTGGCGAGTGTGCAAACTGGGCAACCCTAACTTTTTAGTTTACGTTACAACTTTCGGCCAGTGTCTGCGGGCGCGGGTTGATTATTATGTCAATTTACTTGTCTCATTTTGTTTTAGTTTTCATTTATTTCGCATTTCATTTGTTCAAAATGTTAAAACTTGTTCTACTGTAATAGTATGACTTAATTCTTATTAACATGCACTAGTATGATGTGCATAGCATAGCCTTTTCAGTAGCTTATGACGATGACGTCACTCTTTACAATATGCGTCCTTTTCTTGTGATAAGACATCTACTTCACGATTTGTACGATTAAACGCTTTCTGCATTAAATATGAGGGAAAAAAATCCATGTTACTTCGTAATGTTACAAAAATAGCTATTTTTCAGACTGAGTTCGGTGTCCGGCCGGATTTTTATGATAAAAAATAACTGCTAGAAATCATGTCAAATCCTATTGTGAAAAAAGTTTAGCTCATGGGAACAGTACATAGTTATAATATTATATAGACAGTACAAAAACAGCCATGTGCATATATAGAGTAACTAATAATAATCTAGCACTTTGCCAAATTTTATCCAAATCCGATCCCACATTTATACTATTGTACTACTTTATATGTAGATTGATTATAGTGTCAGCTGTCAAACTGAAGTTTTTTCAAATTAGTTTTATGGTTCTTTATCTTAATTTTAGCTTGTTTTTGATGATAACAACAACATAGTGCCAATAAAAGTAATTCTTAAGACACCTGTCATTATAAAAAGATATAAACTAATAGATTATATCAATAGATTATAGCAGTATATAGTCTTTGGGAAATATTGAATTTTATTTTAAACTTGTAAAAATTTGCAAAACTTTCATACTATCTTTGACCCCTTCTAGGGGTGAATTTGAAAAAAAATGTTTACACGTCTTTTATGTCTTTCAATGAAGAATCTTTATACTGCATTTCATTTGAATAACTTCAAAAACAGCAAAGTTTATACACTAAATTTGCACCCCTGTTTTACCGCTTTACGGGGCAAAATTTCAGGTTTCTCATCCTTATAGGCCTTGCGTTGATATGTCAGTCAATCGGCTTCTCCATTTATATATATAGATGAAAAACTGTAGCTGTAGCGTCTTAACACCGACTGTTCGATAATTATAGCAACTTTTCCCATTGCCGTAATTACGTCAATGTAAATAGTGCTTGAGTGAAATGCAGCGGGCACGAGTACCAATGCAAACATAATGTCGTCCGTACACCGGCCAATGTTTGCACCGCCCCCCGTTACCAAACAATTATTTACCACTTCATGTACACCATATTAATTTGAATAAATTGTGCGTAATTTTAGTTTTAATTGAAGCTGTTACCTCGCGTTAAATGGGGCTAATTAATTTTTAGACCCTCCTGGCGTTATAACGTACGTATTGTAAGCACCAAAATGTTAGAATACCTGTATGAAGATAATTATGAATTGCTATATATGTCGCAGTCACATTATATACAGACTAGAAAGCCGTTTTGAAATGGCGGATTATACAATCTGACTGCGACACACACACACACACTTATATATACATTTATAATTTAGGTTACGTTTGAATGTTATGTTTTCACCATAGACATTGAAGGAATTTTGCATAATTATTTACTATGTAGTGGTTAATTAATAAAGGTGTTAAAAAAAATTACGGGCCAATGGCGCAGAAGTTAGTGATCAAATATTTGTATTTGCTTCGTGTCTGGCTGTTATTTATATGTATCTTAGCATAATATTTTTAATATATCTGTTGCTCGATATCCGTAACATACCTAATTGCTTGAAGCTACTAATCTTGGAGTCAGACCAACGTACGAGATGTGTGAATAAAAAATAAAAAAATCTGTTTAAATATGCCGGATAGAATTTTTATTAATACGCGTGCTCGATAACAATAAAATCAAGTAGGTACTTTCCAATAAAACTGCTAACTCCATATTGGTGATTATACGTTAATATCAGTATACAATACTTATAAAGAAGTTTTCTCGATTCGTACTAGATCTGAAAGAACTCCGATAATCTGTTAATCCGCGCCAGGTATTCGCTGGACTTCGCTCAGAACGACTTTGGGCCTCGAGCGGATAATCCGCCGAAGTATTACAACGCTCCCCGTAATGGCCTGACCATGTTTCCTCGGATGTAGTAATAATGACCCACTGGTGTTTGCACGAGTCACTAATTAATGACAATACGCGCAAATATGTAGCATAAATATTATTCGACTATCGCACGCCGCCTGTCGAGTCTTGTGCACGATGTACAGGATACAAAGTTACTTTGAACCTTAAATGGAACTTTTCAAAGTTCTTTTGGCGGTATCGGCACTTCGCGCTGATAATCTGCTAATCTCCGGCCGGCATGAGGTGGACGACAGTGCGGCTTGGGGCTTTGCACGGATAATCCACAGCTTACCGCTGCCAAGCATTAGTGAACAGCCTGGACCGTTTATACATTATTACTGTAAATTATTCCCGTGTTCTCACTTGTTTCATTATTTTCACAGGAATTGCTACGACATGTCACATTCATTTGGCGAATTAGTACATAAAAGTAGAATGAGGTAGTAGAACAATGGTTGAAATAGTTGCGGGAAATTATTTCGGCATGGCGGTTACCAAGCAGCTTATAAGGTTGATGTCATTTAATAAAACGAGATAAATGTTCGCGTAGTTCCATTTCACTACAGAATATGGGGATACAATATAGTAATATTGATAATGTAATGTTCTGTTAGTGTAAGAGTTTTTGGATTCGGTCTTGTAGTTCTTTAGTTTATTTGTTACAAACTTACAAACAAATAACGATTACATTTTTTTTTTTGGTTTTTTTTTTGCAATTATAATATAAATAGCGTATGTTAGATATAAATTGATTAGTTAAAAAATTTTCAGAATTTTCAAAATAGGTTCATAGTTTTGAGCCTATTTATTACAAACAAAAATACACATCTTTTAATATTAGTATATATTAGTAAGCCGCTGCAGGCAGGTATGAACAGCTGTTAGCACCGATACCTCTTATTGATTAGATATTACAGCAAATGTTAATCCTATTTCCGTTAAAATTTTATATTAGCTAATAACATGAAGTATGTTTAGTTCGTATGGCAATCTCTATGTGCACGTAGCATTTTAGAACGATACAGCGTCTGTCTTTGTATACTTAGCTCTTTGACGGGCCCGATGGAGTAGTACTTAAATATATGTGTTTAAGTAGCATGTTTGTGATTTTTTTGTTGTCTGGCGTCCGTAACACAAGTGCTTTTAATGACTTACCACGAAGTTAGGTCAATTTATAAGAAGTGGTGAGAATTTATTTAGAGATATATATATATATATATATATATATATATATATATATATATATATATATACACATAAGGTTAATTAGCTAAGAATACTGCTCTCCAAAATATATCGGTGTCAGATATATTTTATACAATGATTTTTAACGACCTTAAAACACTTACAGTTCGAAATTTTAGTGTCAGGGTTGTCAAAATCAATTACCTTCAATTTTAAATTTAATGATCTAGCCAATTTTAAATTTAATGATCTAGCCAATTGTTAATTTAATAATGTTTTGATATTTTTTATATTAAGTGTAAAGTAAAAATTTCAGGCATATGCTTTTACTCATTTAAATCAATTTTAAATATTCGTAAGTATAACACTGAAGTAGACAAAAATAATTAATCTTATATATAGAGGGAGAGGTGGCTAATAGGGCTCAAACTAAAAGGGTACGAAACAAAAAGAATTGTTCCTCGGATTCTTATATAACGTACGGGAGGATAGCGCAGGGAAAGATTAATGAAAATTCACCTCCTAAAGGGGTAAAACGGGGTGCAAAGTTAGTATGAAACCTTGCTGTTTTTAATAACAATAAGGAATTCCCTCAACCTCAACATTTTAAAGTTATTTAAATGAAATGAAGTACGAAGGTTCTACATTGAAAGTCAAAAATATATACATAAAATATTTTACAAAAAATTTAAAGGGGTACAAAAGGAGGGCATCTTAGTATAAAAGTGCTACAACTAAACGCAGGTAAAACCGCGGGGCGCTGCTTGCGTAGTTTATATTTTTAATAAAAAAAATAATAGACTTTTACTCAACAGTAGCGTAAAGAATAAATAATGTAAAGTATTTTCTATTTTATTTAAGCTGTATTAAAAAACTAAGTACTTTACGGATGCTGTCAACACAATAAAGTTTAAATTATTTTTTTTTCATCTGCCGATAACCCAGACATCCGCGATAGGTAAGGGCGCTGGCAAATAGTGCAACTTCGGGACTCCGCCCGGATTATCCGAAGCTCTGCGAAGCCGGTATTAGCAACTAACCAGTCTGCAATGTGAAGCAATATTCATGTTACATGTGAGTTAAACCCCACATACCAAATATAAATTGTCCAAATAAATATATGTATAACTATAGATGGCTTACACTAAATTATATAATTATTTTCGGTTTTGTTTGTAATTGTCAGGATAATGTTTGTACGGGATCGGAAAATATTAATTCAATAAAATGCTTTGCCATAATATTTGTCTTGTACAAAGATTAAGGCAAAGCAATTTATAATAATCAATTACACATTATAAATTTATAATAATTCACACATTTTATATATTGATCTGAAACTGAGATAAGTCGCTTACAGAACTTTGTGTTACGGACGTCACAGAGGAATCACAAATATTATTCTGAAAAAAGTATTTAACACCCAGACACAGAGAAAACACGAATATCGTTATTTAAATATGTGTCATGGACGGGGATTGAACACACGACATTTGGCGCACAAGATAGGATTACTACCGTCGGGCCCGTCATATAGTTTATGGGTAAGATTAATAGGAATAGGATTAAAATTCGCAAATGGGATCAAAAGCTAAAAATCTTTCTGTTTACTCGGACATTATCAGGCGGCTTAACATTGCAAGTATTAGCAACCATTTTACTTATGATTATAGCGTCTGCGTGTCAATCTTATCGTCTAAGAATTCTAAGTAACCTATGTAATTATTGCTGTTAGGTACCGGTGGAATAGAATAGTATCTCCCATTGCACCAGGTGTAGAAAGCGGTGACTAAGGTACCAGAACCGATAAATGGCGGTATATCCATACAAAACAGTGCAGCTCAAATGCACAGGGCGGGGGTGGGTAGCAGCATCCCCGTCGCGAAATCTGCGCTCTGCGATTGCCAGCACGCTTACTCAGCGCCGCAATTATGGACAAAACGCCTCCTTCCTTTGAGAGGCCTATGCCCAGCTGTGAACAACAGCTAGTAAGACGATGATGAAAGTATTAAGAGATAAAGTTTACTGTCACAGTTTATAGTAAATATGTGTCTATTCTCTTATGTAATCTAATCCGTTCATTCGAAAAAAGGTATCAGCGTGGGCCCTCTGAGCGACTTTGGGTTCGAATCGGAAAATTTTAGGCAAGGCATAGTAACTAGACTACATATACCTGCAATACCTGGAACGGAAAATTGCTCAAACATATTGTATATATATATATTTTGGACATCTACCCATAATCGAAAATTGTTAAATAAATACCGACAAACCCAAAAAAGAAACCATGAATGTCCTTGAAACTGTATGCATTATTAACTTCAATCATTTATTCTGGATATTAAATTGAATGAGTATATTATATCTCTATGATATATTTTTAATATCAAAAATGTGTGTTATATAATACAAATGTTATTGAAAATGATTAAATAATAAAATATTTCTTTATTTTTAACGTCTAAATTTTAATATAACGTCTATATATTTTTGTATCAATTTAGTTAGTTCGCAATGATAAAATTTGATGTTTTTTTATGACTTAAGTGTGGAAATCACGCAAGGAATATTAAATAGGAAGAGTACATGTAACATCTTATTGGCAGATAAGAAATGATGTTTACCGAAGCATACAAAAACATGTGTGCAAATACATCGAAGAAAATAAAGATCCTAATTAAAGTTATGCAAACACTTTTTGGAAAATTTACTACCGAAATACATTATATTTACAAACATGATTTAATATAATAAAGAAATGAAAATATTTTTCATAGTATTGGCAGGAAATTATCAATATGTTTTTTTAGGAAATATGTTATTTTGTTTGTATTCCTTTATACAATGAAGATTATATAAGAACAAAAATCACTTCACTGAATAATATAAAAATGAATATATTTATATGTGTAATCATATAAAAATTAAATAAATTTAAAAGCTCTACACTACCAAAAAGAAACATGCATCAGCCGGTAATCGAACCTGGGCCGCCCGCGTGGCAGGCGAGCATTCTACCACTAAACCACCGATGCTTGTGATATTAGACGCAATTTTTGTTAAGAATCCGTTATCAGAATTAATTATCCTTAATATACATTTTTGTTCCTGTTCCTGTTATAATAACTTTAATTCCTTTATTAGCATTACTTTATTTAAGTTTATACAGTTTATATTAAAAGAGCATGGCTTCTTGCAATTTTTTCATTTTCACCTAATAAAAATTAATCACTATTTTCAAAGATTTGCAAAGCTTTGTTTATATTGAGTTATTAAAGATTTGTTATTAATTTCTAAGTCATGCTTATCACACCGAACGGCTTCAACGCGTTGTATGTTTGCATTTAACTTAATATAACTATTCTAAAATATAATCAGATAAAATTCTATACGCACGCTTGCACCCCATGTTAGTTAATGTTAGTAATATTAAATCCGGAAACTTCACTCTCCGAGTGCGCTGGTGAACTTGTAATAAACTCTCGTAAATTCGCTCACAAACAAACTTGCAAGCAACACCACATCAGTTCAGTTCAGAATTATACCAAACACATTTACCGCTCACACAAAAATGTACACAGAATTATACAGCGGCGCCATCAAAACTTTAATTTGCGCCCAAAAGCCTTTTTTAAATTGTACGTACATATATGAAACGTGGTTACCCCTTTTTTCGTCTAGGGTTGAATAGCGATTGGGTTTCGGGCGGCTGACGCTCTTGGCTTTTACAATATCGCGAATTTTACTTTTGTTTCTCCCAGCTTTTACGACAGGCTTGGAACTGGCGGCTCGCTGCTAATAAGCTATGATTATGGGACTTTACCGAGGGAGGGTAATGGGCGATACTCAGTTTTTGCAGTTTTATTTCAAGACGATGTATTGTGATGCATGAGCACAACAGCTTACATTTGCTGCAGGCGTCCAAGTTCTTATAGAAGATGGCCGTTATATTTAAAGACATTGTCGAATATTTTCTAAAGTAGACTTTAACTGTATGGCTGCAGCATATATTTCCACCCTTCCAGTAAAATAACGTATTCTACAGTTATGACATAGTATTCGCTTCTGGCTAAATTTCGCAATGGTAATTATTTTTGTACTAACTGTTGCAAATTTTATCCCGAGAAAACTGCCAGTATAATATAATGTTAAACCAGGTTGGTTTCTAACTAACCTGATGTGGGGATAGTCAGCAAAAAAATTGTTGGTATCTCTCTGTTGAGGTATAATATGTAATACATTTTATGGTTTCCTGTTATATTTTACATACTAAAATTGTATTTCGAGTTAGAATCAGTCAAGAGCATTTATTTAAAAAGTAAACAACTTATAAATTGAAGGGGATCTCGAGGGCCTTCATGTGAGCGCTGCCGTTCGTTTAAGTATATATTTTGCTGAGAGTTGATTTTCTATGGGTTCGGTTATTCAGCGTTGCGTCTGCTAATGCTGAAGGGTCTCGTGTCGAGCACGCCTTTGAGCCGTCTCTTGGCTCTTTGGTAAAGAGCAAATGACGTTCGCAGTCAGACGTCTGATATACCAAGGCGCATTCATGCGGCGGAACGACCTTTTTGTCTCCATTTTCTGTGCTCGATTGGTCCAATCGAATCTCCTTGCGCTGATTAATTTCAATCCCATTAGAGTAATAGCCAGAAAAAAATTGTTGAACATAGAGATTGGAAATAATAATTCGATTTAATAAACTTTTGTGTAGAATCTCTTTCGAGCATAACTTTTATTTTCGGCATAATTAAAAGAGGTGATAATTGTGTGGTATCTGGAGGACAATGCAGTTTAAAAACCTATCAAAAACCAATTAAAAATATATTTCTGGTCTCCTTAGTTTAAAAGAAGTCCTTATATTGTGATTGTAGTCTCTTTGTGCGATCGAATCTGGAATGAGAAGATTCGTAACAGAACCAAAGTTACCGCCATAGCTTGGCGGACTAGTAAGATGAAGTGGCAGCAGGCAGGGCACTTGTACGCAGAAGTCGTGAGATTTTGGAATTGAGAACACGTAAAGGCAAGCGCAGCCTAGGGCGTCCACCTTCAAAATGGACAGTTGATCTGACTAAATCCGCAGGAACGCGGTGGCCACAGACCGCATACAGCTGGTCCTATTGGTGATCCTTTTGTATGACAAGCTTATGTCCAGCAGTGACTTCTTTGACTAAAATGATGATGATGCTCAGAACAATGTATGTGAATTTGTCTCATATAAATGTACTTAAACTTTTACATATTTATTTGCACTGTTACCGATTACTTTAAATATTTTTAATAAATATTTCTAAAATCAAAAATAACAACAACAATATCCTTAACAGAGACAAAAGCAAATATTGCAATGCATTCACTTCATACTATGAACAGACTGAAAATATCTTTTTTCATCTGCAAATCGCGATCTTCAGTAATAATAGGCTTTTCACATGCACACTAGTAAATATTGTCTTTCAATACGGCTGCCCGGTGAAAACGCTCTAGAACAAACGCTGTTCAGTAAAATAGGTTTCAATTTATCTGCAGACACTTCCCGTGCATCGTCTGAGGCGGGCTCTCTCGTTTAATGCTGTCTTTTCTATCTCAACTTTAAAGGGAGACAGGGATTAAACCTCCTTCCTTTATCTGTATGGAAATCTATATTCAACGGAGATGTTTTGTAAAATGTTCCCGCTCACGGCTTCTAAAATATATGCTTTTGTATTCGATTTTTTCATGAGGTGGCTCTGAAGCTATTAAGTTTTATTTATAAACCTCAATTTCTTGGTAAGCTTGAATCAGAAATATAACAAATTGTTTAAGTTTTTTTTATATATTACACCAGGTCGACAAACAAGAATATGTACGTGTGATAGTAACCGTCACTGCAGCCTATAGACTTTTGTCGTATCACAAGGATTTCACTAACGCGTTGTCAAACTTGTGACTTGAAGATATTATGCCACATTACTCAGTATTTTCACTGTCTCCCTCCCACCCTTCAGACCAAAACACTGCAACGCGAACACTGCTTACCTTTTGTAAAGTAAATATATATGTTGTAGTTATATGTATTATCATCATTACATCAGCTGTAGTTTTCCAATATAACCGGTTGAGTGCGGCCAAGTAATTTCTATCTACTCAAATAATATTTTCTTTTCCCATACAAGGTCTCTTACATTGACCTAACTCTATTATAAGTTGGTTTAAGCCCTTGACAACATAGGTGTTACGAATAAAATACACTTAAATGTGTATTATTAACACCCACACACAATACAAACACAAACGTTCATCACATAAGTGTTTTTACTGAGTGGGCATTGAAACCACGCATATATGACGGAGATACTATCGAATGCTCCAATCAAAAATATACTCGTTTAAATATAAAAGCCATTACACTTTATTTAACTTGCAACCTGTTACCTCATACAAAGGTCAACCAAATTTGTGACCGCGTAACGGTGACCCGAGCAATGTGACCCTAGTAATGCCACGATTCCATTTCCGTGTTCCATTCCACGGATCAAATGTTGATACGATGTTATGAGTACTGAAATACATGTCAATAAATATGCGAAGCTGGAATATGCGAAGCTTAAAGCTAAATGCAACGTATCCCGTCTGTCATATTCAAGTGTGCATTGAACAAGCGCAGATATCGGAAATAAAACGTTGTCGGAATACGAAGCGGTTTCCGACGCGTCATGCGACCGACCGTAATGTATTCATCGGTGCTGGCGGAATGGTGGAACGACCCTGGCGGTTACATCGATGTATCGATTCCATGATTCATTGTATCGATATTAGAAGCGGTATCTAGAGGGAGCACGAGATGTTTTTATAATGATACGAAATGGGAACGTTTATCTGATTCTGATGTGTGATGTATGCTTCGACGACAACTGTACGCAGATATAATAAATCGTATTTTAGAAATTGGAATAACAGTCGTGGGAATGTGGTATTAGTTGGTCTTTCTTTTTACTTGCCTTTACTAGCTGTGTTCTACAATTGCCAACATGCTTGCCAAGCGCGGCACTTAAGGGCAAAAATCCCCCTTTCTTGGGGAGGCATATGTCCAGCAGTGGATAGCTGATATGATGATGACGATTAAATGTATTGGTATTCTGATTTTCCGTAGATTTCATAAAAGAATGTCACTTTAGGGTGTTCGATTTAAGTTTCTCTTAAAGCGGCAAGTAAAAAGTGTATCATGTTGTCTGATCTATTTAGTAAAAATAAATCGCCGGCATGTATGTACTAACATAACTCTAGAACGACTGCACCAAACTGGATAACATTTTTTTATTAATTTGTGTTTGTTATTTATTTGGGGTAGACCTCTTACAAAGGTTGCAGCGTTGGCATATCACTCTCATCTATCATCTACCGTCAAATAGCAGTGTTTGCATTGCTGTGTTATGATCCGGTATTTTTAAGTCACAAGGTTGCCGAGACGCTAGTAATATCATAGTGATGACACGAGCGTCTATAGCCTGCGGTCACGTTTACAATAAACGGACCGTATGCTTGTTTGCTGACTTCGTATTATAAAAAAAATCTAAAACTGATTATAGTTTGTTTATAGGATTATAGTTTTGGGGTCAACTGAACAAAAATTGACGGACGGACGAAGTCGGGGCGGGCGGCTGGTCATATATATTGTTCAATTAGATATACACAAATCCAAGTATGGGCTTATTAGATATCGCTGTTATGAATATGCATGCTATTGCTATGATGTTAATGTACGTCGACCGTACCGTTGCCGTAATCGACATGTCGATACAGGCTATCTGCTACACACAACCTAATTAATTGCCCGTCCAATGTCTCATTTTGATACACTCGGAATAGGAAATGCGACCGTTAACTGTGACAGTATCGAAATTTGAATTTCCGTCGTTAGAGAAATTTATTACTTTGACAAACACACGGAACTAGGTAAATGCGATAGACCGTATTCGTAGGGCAATAATTACAAGTGTATAATTATACTAGTCAATTACTTATTATAATATCTTATAGAACTTTTTAGGTGTTAATAATCGCTTTGCCTATCAAGAAAATAATGATAAAGATTTTTTTTGGTTCAAAACTATTAAAAGTGGTTTTAATATTAATTTTTATGTGTTATGTTCAATTCTAGCCACAAAGTACAGAAGTGTAATCTCTAAGTGAAATAATACATTTAATAATTTCATATAAGCTTTCATACATAATAATCCATCCATAATCCCGAGATAACAGGGGAATGGCAAAAGTAATAACCAATTAACACCCAGATACAGAAAAAACAAAAGTATTCATCATATAAATTGTTGTCTTGGGTGGGAATTGAACTCAAGACTCTTAGCGCACAAGATTGGAACACTACCGGCGCAATCTGGTCCGTCTTTAATTTGAATTCCTCGGTAGCCTAGTGGCATTAAGCTATGAAGTTTAATATGGTTTAGTTCAACAGAGATATACTCAAGCTTGGTTCATATTCTGGTCAAGAAACAGAATATTAGCTAGATTTTAATTAAGGACTTATTACTTAGACAGTGTACATAGTACATTTGCAAGTAAATTGTCCATAGACAATAGAGTGCCATCAAGACATTGATAGATAATATCCACTCTAACCGTACACAGTGGCTGATTAGCGGCTTGCTTGTGTTTCCGTCATAGCGGTCTGGATTGTTTATGGTAATGCAGGCCTCTGACGCACAAATGACGCGTAATGAATTAATTTAACGGTTGCACGTTTGACAACGTATCTTGTATTACATGGTCGGCTAGAAACTGAAATAATTACAACCAGAGCGGGTTGAACCTATTTTAGATATCGGATAGGCTCTTATGGCGCATTTCTTTGTCGGGTCGGATGGGGGTACAATTTTCACTTGATAAATGTTCGTATTTGTTGTGTAACTGGGTGCTAAATATAATAGTAATGATAATTTATTATTGATATTAATGATATTAATAATTTCTTATTATATTTATATACATGGATTATTGGTACAAACTAGAATAATGTGTGTACTGCATCAGATTCGAGGTGTACAGTTATAGCGTATGTCTTGTTCATGCAAATGCGCTCTCTGACGCGTGTCATTTTACGCAGATGGTCTAATGCATGATCGGAAGCGCTACGTTTTGTGAAGAAATATAAAATTATAGTGCAGAGATCACCTATTAGTTTCATATATGGTTTAATTTCTTTTAAATATGGCTTTAACTTTTAGTTTGAGGTTTGGCGGGTAATCAAATAGCGTACTTATGAGTCATGTGGAATCATGTAGTTTACTTATATGGGAAATAATTTTCGGAAGATCACGTAATATTATGTAGGGCATGATCAAATGTACATATGCTAACTATCTTTGCTATGAAACAAGTTGGAAAAATAATCATAGCAATAATCGAGATTTTCGAAGTAATTTACTTTTGTTTTTAAATTACACACGTCATAAAACATCTTTAAAGTTCTTTCACGGCTCTTAAGTACAGTTTATTTAGTTTGACAATATATACATTATTTGAAGAATCTAAAGTGAGTCAGAGGAGCAAGTCACGTCATAATCTTTGCACATCTGGAAATCGATGTATAACGTCCACTGCAGTTAATTAGCGGATCGTTTGTACCCGTTATAATTCCGGTAATGCATCTATCTACGTTTCTGCATTCCGCGCTCAGCGAATGACGTGTCATACATTATGGGCAGTCCTAGTCCAGTTCGCCTAGCAACGGTCGAATTATACACAATCGTAGACTAGATACCAAACATATGTGATCTCGATCCGTGCACACACACGTTAAATTCGTATTCGTATTTAACGCGTAGGTATGTTTGTGTTAATTGGAACTGGATATATATACTGGATAGGAAGTTCTTCCTTGTTGAAAGTCTTGGTCTCCGATAGATAAATTCGTTATGCTACTACTAGCGGTAAGATTAAGGTACCAAGCTTATTGTTCTGTTTTCTGAATTTCATTGCCTTGCATAAATCGGTAGGCGGGAACACGCATACGTAATATGGGCTATTATTTACTTTGATTACGATTTCGATCGAAATGATACATATCCATAAATAATTGTGTTTATTTATTTGCACACATATAATAATTTATCCCTTTCAGTTTCACACACAAACAAGGAAGCATGAAGAAGGTAACGATTGGTATTGGTATCCCAGACGTAAAATAACATTTGCCCTCTTAAAATTATATTTTTCCTCTCTTCTCTTCCCCTCCCCTCCTTTCGATGTGCATACACGCTCATCCTTCCATAATTGGAGTACTTCTTTATATTTTAACACGCTTTATATAAATACTATGTAAACAAAAAATAATAAATAGAAACTCAATTCCTCTGCAAAATCCAATAAGAAAAAAAACTGCCGGTCAAGAACCAATGAAAACAGAAACTTCCAAAAAGCAATTGGGAGTCCACTTCGTGATAAATTAATATTATTTGCTACTCTCTCAACCTGCCTTTTAGTATTTACAATAATTGTGTCTTGTAAGAAAAAGTCGTGCGTTGATATTTACGCAGACACTTTTTTTTATAAAATTTAAAGAAATCCTTTTTTTTATAAAAATATGCTAAGCTAAGGTCTGCAAACAAAGTTTGTGTGTACCAAATGTAAAAGTTTTAGTAGGGAAACTCAGACATTTTAGTGAATATGAAACCTCTTTTTGTTGGTTGTTTTAATTTTTTTATTACAAAGTCGACAATCACACACACGGTCCGCGTTATAATCAGCGTGACCGCAGCCTATGGACACCAGCGTGTTGACAACCTTATGATTTGAAGACATTTTGTCACATTACCTGGTAATTTTACTGTCACTCTCAGCCTTCAAACTGGAACACAGCAATGCTATCACTGCTGTTTGGCGGTAGAAATAGGTGACAGTGAGGTACCGATGCAGACGACCTTAATATGAAGTCACCCGCATACCCCTTACTGAGTATATCTGCAAAATTTTGTTATCACTAACATATGTATGTCTAACTCGATATCATATTTGTTAAATCGACTTAGTTTTACCACACTGATGCCTTTATACCCACAAATTGTTTTAACTGATCTTTTGCATTTAAAGAGCAAAAGCGGTGCGGTGCATGGCTACATTCACCTGCGAGACGACCTTTAAATTTCCATCTCACTTTCCCAAGGTTCTACGCTTGCGTTATTCCATGTATTCTCCACCAATAACTACAGAGTGTGAGCTTTTAGGTGTCATAAAATTCTACAATATGACTTTCACCGCTCCCCTATTCCCAGAATACCGCTATCACGCGCTCGTGCCGTATAAAGCGTCCGTTTGAATCCGATTATACTTTCTCATTGAACGGGGTGCGCTTGTTTAGGTGTTCCGTATGCGATCCGCGATGCACCGCGTCCCGTTTACACGATGCGACTGGAAAATTGCATACATATCTGATGCTCCCCGCGGCGGTTTATTTCCACGTGCCCGTTCCGTCAGTTACTTACATCGCGCTGGTAAAGTGAATGCGCTACGTGAATACGAATTTGAAAACTCGCTGCGAATTTTTCCTGGAATACACAGTAATGTTCTTTAGGAGACGCCTGGCTTTTATCGGCGTTTCTTTGTGTAAGGGAAATACTTTAGCGTTATGCTGCGTGCGTAGTCACCCGTACGCGACTCGCCAACGCTTTCGCTGTCTAAAATATGGTTTTGAAATAGGTGTAAATTCACATTTTGACTGGAATGTTTTTAGCTGTGTTGTTATAAAAAAAATTTGAATAACTTGATGTTCAAAAATTACATAGCATTCATATTTTATATTAAATAAGAAATAATAAAAAATAAAAATAGTAATGCATCGGCCGGGAATCGAACCCGGGCCGCCCGCGTGGCAGGCGAGCATTCTACCACTGAACCACCGATGCTTCATTAGTATTGACTAATTTAAATATTGAGATCTAGGTATTTGGGTATCGCGGTCTGACCTATTTAGTAGCAATTGTGCTCGTGTACATGTTGCCAGGCAGCTTACATATTAAAAACGTCATTTATTGAAACAGTTGATAGCTGTTTTGTATATTAAACACGCGACGGGAATTATTCTCATAAGTCGTATATACTGTGAATAGGGAAACAAATATTTTCTTTTACAGAAAAAAAGTTAAATTTATTTTACTATATCTTTTACTCACGACTTTGCTCGTATGAATTCAATACTTCTCTTTATATCAAATCAGCTCAAGAAAACTTTTCTAAGACTCCAAAATTGTGTATCTACATGCCAATTTTAATAACGTTATCATAATTATATTATAACATATTGTCAAGTTTACTGTAAGACAAGTAAGTACCTACCTTTTTACATAAGATATAATTCTCATGATATATACTCAAATATATTTTTGTATTGTCATAAAATGTTTGCATATTTTTTCTTTTTAGGAAACCTAATTGATTGAAAAAAAGTACATACAACAAGAAATTATAAGAACGATAGTTATTTAGTAACACTGTAACAATTATTGTTGAACCTTTATTAAATAAATAAAAACTACATCATTTTGCCGGTTAAGGTTAACAAACAGATAGATATACATATATAATTTAGTAGTTATAATATTAGTATAGAAAGGCTGCGTGTTACACTCATGCTATACCTATTTATCAGCTGTATTATTAGTTTCACTCAACTCGATAGAGTCGTTATTAGGAGTAACTGACATTCCTGAAGCGATATTATGGAAGTTGTATTTTACTTTGTTTTCTGACAAATATCGCTGGTTAATATGAAAAAGTATGCGATAGTAAATATAATAAAACACACCGTAAGCGCAATTTTCTTATTCTTACATCTCATTCCGGGGTAATGAAGATTGACGCGTCGCAGCATAATGTACACACCCGGCAAGATTTATCGCCTGCTCCCGCGATATTTGTTCTGCGACAGGCGGGTACATGCGTCATAGTCTGAATATTAAAGCCGAACATCCCAGCAGAGATTAATATGTCGTCACTCGCACTTTACGGTTCTGAGGTACGCCGGCTGGACGGTGGCGCGAATTGGCAGCGGTGGCGGGTTCACACTGCCTTCACTGGAAAGAAATGGCTCGGAAATTCGTCGGCTTTTTTGAGTTGTCCTGTAAATTTTGTCTATGTTTATAATTTATTTTTAATTTGACGTTAAGCGCCAGTGTAATAGACATTTTTAATAAATGTGATTTGAATTATTATTAAACAAAGCCGTAGTTTAATATTGGCAAGTTCAAAGATAAAATTACATAAATTTGTAGAAAGCTTTTGATTTGGAAGAATACGTTTTTTTTCGATTGTACAGCGGCTTTTTATTTTATTTACTTTGTCAGTGCGAGGAGTAAACTTATTATGGAAAAAAGTTCGACTTTAATAAAAGTTTTTTTATGCAACGGTTTTAAGCACCGATTAATTCATTTGTTTTATGCGAAAAAAGAAGCTGGTGATATTTATTTTGATGCCGAAGCACGTAATTACAAAAACAAATTTGAAGTTTGATTACACCAAACGTTTCGTTACCATTAAGCAAACCACTATCCGTATATTTCGCCCGTAAACTTTTGATTTGTTTCCAACCCAAACACATCACACGGAGTGTCACAACTTTACCCGCTCGTCATTCGTGGCGTGCGCCAGTCGCAAGGACGGGTCGGGTCTGGCTGCCCCGCGCTGACAAGGGTTCAAATCAGAGATATTAATTTGTAGGGTGCGCTGTAAATTAACCGGTGCGAGTTGGTGTAACCGAGTTACCCGCCGGTCCACAAGGCCCCCGGATAATTTGTAAGGCAAGCGAGTAATAATTTTCGACGGTTGTCCTACGGCGTGCGACGGGTAGAATATAGCGACTGTGTGGGTGTAGCGTTTAGTGCATTTAAATTTATTAAAATTTAAAAATATATGTACATATATTCATATTATATTATGTTTACTATAACATTATATTAAAATTTTATTATACGAATATAAATAAAAAAAGATGCATCGGCCGGGAATCGAACCCGGGCCGCCCGCGTGGCAGGCGAGCATTCTACCACTGAACCACCGATGCTATAGTTCATAATGTTTAATTTTGTGTATCTATTCCTATATACTTAACATAAATACAAAAGCTTGTGATAATAAATGTCACGTACTATATAAGAGCAGAAATGTTCTCATGATACATTTTTGAGGACAAATAATGTTCATAATAATTATATAGGTATGCGAAAATGTGTCTGTATATTTGTTACGCATTTCCAACTTGATAGGTAAAACGATTTTGTTGAATTTTTTTATATTGCTAGCTTTAATCTTAAGGGAATGTTATCTAATACCTTTGAGCGTGGAAAAATCCGAGAAAAATCCCGCGGGTTCTTTTTTGGGGATCGACGGAATCGAGTCCACGGGAACGGTATCGAGGCCGAAAAAATAAATAAATAAATTGTTACAAACCCTGTTCTGTCTAAACTACGCTTGTCAATGATCACTAGCGATCAGACATTGCTTAAGTAATTAGATTGCCGCGTACATTGGAGGCCCTCTACTAAACTTACTAAACGAGTCCATTTGGGTCCGATTTAAGGATAAAGGTCAACCTGTTAAAATATTCAACCGACCTGTTTAGTCCTAAAGCAATCAAAATAGTGGGTATCGTATCGCAGTGCCCCCAGCGGTCCAGAACTTTGGCGATTAATTAAAACTTTTAAGAAACCCCAACTTGGGAGTTATGTGGTCGCTCTGAGTGATGGCTGGCTTTCATTACCCAAATACCTCACATAGTACGCTAATACACCACTAACTTTCCCATTCCAAAGATGCCACGGGGTCGATTCTCTGTATTAATTGTTTCTCGTTAATATCAAACTCGATATTGGCTCAAGATATCGAGTTTCATACTTTGGAGAATTCGCATTATTAAATTTTAGGTAAAACGTAATTAAACATGCCCACTACACTTGGAATAGTTCTTGTGAACGTGTCTAATAGAACTGTACGTGGCCTTTGATCGTAATGAACGTTGTGATTGGCTGTGTCCAAGTAAGTTACCGAAACTTGTTACCAAGAAAATTTGAGTAATTGCCAATAAGAGTTATTACTACAAAGTGATATGAGGAATCGATATACGGCCTAACCAGATCTTAGAATGGGCTTCCTGGTATATTATGAACATACCGTGGAGCGATTGTATTCATGATATATATTATATCTGATATAGTATCATCTGGTCTTTGGCTCCGTCCGTTAGGTACCGACAGAGTAGAATAGTATTTCCCCCTGTACCAGGTGTCGTAAGAGGCGGCTGAGGTACTATAACTAATAGATTACGAACCGAAGCCTAATAGGCTTCGGTTCGTAATCTATTAGTTTATAGAGTATTTTCGTAATATATTAGTTTATAGATATATTTGGTATATCCATTCGAAACAGTGTAGTACAAATGCACAGGACGGGGATTGGTAACAGCATCCCTGTCGTCCGTCCACGTCCTGTCCACCCTTGTTTGTCGCCCTGGTTTTATAAAAAAAATCATCATTGCATCCGTAAATAGGGTTGCCAACTGTTTTTGACAAAAAACGTATAAACAGGTTTGGTTAGGAAAAAATAATGTGTTATTTAATAAGAAAATAAAGTATAGGTATTTCAAATGTCATGATTTGATAGCAATATGCTTTTAGTAGATGCTAATGAAGTTTTTGTTATCTTTATATGTTTGACAATCAACATATAATTAATAAACAAACTGTTTTGTCACATTTACAAGAAATACTGACTTCTTACATTTCGTTCATTGATTATATATTGTTTCCATTATCCGATTTTATTTTACGGATCACAGTATAAAATTAAGTATTTTTACATACTTTATTTGTATGTAAAAGTATAATTACCAAAAATAAAATAGTATACGTTATTATAAAGTATGGTTGGCAACCCTATCCGTTGGATGTCCACTGTTAGACATAAACCCCCCAAAAAAAAAGGAAGTACTTCTCAACCTTACTACTTTACCTTTAACTAAAAATATTACTATATATAATAGAAACAAAAAAGGTCTATATGGTTCATACTTGGGTAATATTAAAATTACTATATATGGTTAAAGTTATTGCAATAACATTTGCTTCATTCACCATTTACCCAAAATACTGTACGCATTCAGATGCAGCATTGCAGATCTTGAATATAGTTGTAGGTAAACTGAGAATATGTAAACGCAGTTAAACGATGCGAGCCCTGTTAGCACATTTATTTCAAGAAAAGATATTATGATTCCAAGACGATCAGCTTTGTCGTTTTATATTAATGAGATAGGCTACAGAGGTAAATGTAACAAAAGAAATGGGTCAAACTAGCGGTGAACTTTTATGATTTCTTAGAAATTATATATTTAATTATATATTGTTAATGAGGAGGGGTTTTGAATTCGCACTCTTTTATTTTTAATTTTTTTTTACAGAACGATTGACGTTATCGTTTAGTTTGTTATTTGGTTGTCCAGTAGTCACCGTAGATTGTAGGTGTTTATGACATCACAAGGATATCATGGTCGCATCGAGATTGACTTTCGAGATTTTAATTCTCCTTTATTCGTCAATTTAATTGGATCTGCACAAAGATAAGACTGTGGCGAATATAAGGAATTTTGGCCATAATTGATTTGCCTGGCAAGCCTGGAATTGGCAATCGCAAAGCGCAGCTTCCGCGACGGGGATGCTGCCCATACCAGCTCTGTGCATCTGAGTTACACTGTTTTGGATATGCTGTTATTTTTCATTTATGTTACCTTAGTCGCCTCTTACGATACCTGGTACAGGAAGAAGTACTATTCTACTATGCCGGTACCTCACGGCACCTGCGTAAATTATTGTTTCTGATAACAGTAAGTAATAGAAATTTGTGTTAGGAATTCTGAAAATGGGTTTATGCGTTGGCAACATAATGATTTTATTTCTTCATCGATAACGGCATCAAATGCGAATTTAAAGAAGTACAGTCGTTCGGAATTCGACGAAAATGTCCGCCCTAATGGCGGACATTTTGAAATGGCAAATCATAGGAGCGACGAACTAAAATAAAATACTCGCCGGTATTGCGAGCACTAAACAAACAGCTGACAGAATATACAGAACATTTTTCTATTTGCATTTTATTTTCCAACGATTTCATTTTATTCCCCTGCAAGTTTTACGAGGCGGGTACTTACAAATCGCCTTATCTCACACACAGCCCGTGCCCTCGCGACTTCTACGTAAGTCTTGAACCAGATATATTTGCGGACGGTGATATCGATTCGCTTCCGTGAAATTCTTATAGTGTCGCAGTGTTTACTTATCCATACAGAATAAATATATAAATGTGAGACTGTATCACTTATTTAAGTTATTAGTAAAATATAGGAGCTAAAGGTAACACCTATATGATCTAACGCATTGAACATTTATGCAATAATAATACATAGCGAATATCTACCTATTCCCTATATCGTCGTTTAAGTTCTAACACAGCGTAAGTCAAAATGTTGACACTTTGTACAATTTGGAAAACGTTGCTCACGTTTCATAAAATCATTTTAAAACGAAATTGTTTGTGAAACGCTTGAAAAATTGTTGTCTAGGGTGAATTGTTAAATTGTGAATTAGTTTTTACATAATCGTCTTTATGACATCGTTTTAGTGATAATATCTATTCTGAATATGAAGCGATACTCCAGCACCAGCAGAACCGAATTCCATCTTGTCAGGGGAATAGAACCTACCCTATTCAGGGGGGTTATAACTATAATGTTTTGAATATGACATTGCCAAAGCTACCTATGCTATGCACAATCGCGTTGTATGTCCATTAAAATCTTCAGCTAAGCTTAAGTTTTGCACATTTGCATGTGTTATGCATTGCTTATTATATATATATATATATGCAAATGTGCATATGTTTCCGAAGCTTAGCTGAAGATTTTAATAGACAATAAATTCTATTCTGAGTCTAAATGCCTAAGTAGACATTTAGAGTGTAGAATTGCACGTGAAGGGTTGTTTCTCTAGACTTTTGACTTTTTCGTTAGAAATCTGTTTTGTACATTCTTAAATTTGTCGGGCCAGATGGGGCAGATGGTAGTAGTTAGGGGTAGTAGGTTTAAATATAGTTGTATTTGTTCGGTGTCTTTGTGCTAGTTATTAATTTTAATATTATATTAGTGATTCATATGATCCGTAGACTGTGCTTTAAGCGACTTTTCTCGGAGTCGGGTATGAGTTATTATTATTATTATTAGATATATTAATAAATAAATATGCCGGGAGCCAAAGATGTATGATACCCTGAAACTATACCCATTAACTCCCGAATGGTCTAACAGCTCCTATTGTCCAGTTCTACATGCAATATCGCTCGCAGACACCCGGCTTTTTCATGAAGCACATGGAAGTTTATTACCGATCTAGTTTACCGTTTTCGTCTCGAAGAATTCTTTTATCTTTCTTATGTATGCCAATGCACATTTGCCTTTAACTTTCATTCATTCGCTGCTTGTCCATCAACGGGCTTGGTGACGCATCCAGTAGTGTCCCTATCTTGCGCATCAAGGGCCGTGAGTTCGATCCGCACCCAGGAAAAACATCATATGAAAATGAATACATGTGTTTTTCAGTAGTATTAACTGTTTTTTTCAGAGGTCGAATATTCGTAACATGTTATTTATTATTAAGCAAGTTATTAAGGAGTCAGGTGTGAGATTTATATAACAAACATTTAGCGATTCATTCTTTATTCGACCAGGTCGACGAACGAACGAACAAGCATACAGTCCGCGTGATAGTATGCGTCACTGGAGACGCTCGTACAATCACGAGAATATCACTAACACCACATTACCTAGTAAAATCGCTGCCCCTCTTACCTTTCAGACCGGAACACAGCAAAGCGAAAACTGCTATTTGGCGGTAGACGTAGGTGAGAGTGATGTACCAATGCAGATGATCTTATATATTAAGTTTATCTTGAGATCTTAATTCAGTTTACAAATATGTCTTTACTAAAAAATAAATATATTTAAAAAAAACTGAGGTTGTGTTACGTTGGCCTTCCGTTTTCTATAATTGTAAAAAGTCCTCCATTATATCTTATTCTCCTAATTCCGACTTTGAAGTATGATATAAGCGATAAAAATTCTATCTAACTAATTCAATGAAATCACGGCGGCTTTATCAGGCCCTATTGTCCCGCTCTATGTGGAATACCGAGCGACTCTTCGAGCATATTGAAGTTTATTACTAATAGAGTTTACCGCTTGCTGGTCACAGCCACCGCGACCAGTCTCTTCTATGACATTAATAATACGGAAAGACGGATTCAACATTTTACTCGATTTTTTTCAGATAATAATCTACTGTTTCTTACGAGTTCTTAACTCAGATTGAAATATGTGCATTACAGGCAGCATTTGCCCAAAAGCTGGTACGTACATTTAGAGGATTTTAGTGGCTTCGTGAAAACATTATTAGGAACTCTTCAAACATATCTGAATACCAAAATGTAAGGCATAACGGTCTCTCAAATCTCGGTCAAATTTATTAAAAAGTTTATATAAAATTAAAAACAATATATTTCGGGAATTTAGTACATTTTAAAAAATTATATTCTTGACTTTTACAAAATTAGTAAATTTATAAAAGTCAAGGACTGAAATTTTACGTCTATCTTAATCTTAATTTTTTTTTAAGTACGCTTCGATTATACCTGTCTACTTTTTCAATTGGGTTACCATTTTTGTATTCTAAATTAAACAGGCCTCAAATACCTACTTAAAATTGTCTACCAACTAAATAAATCAATGCAAGAATTGTTTAAATCGCAAAATAATTTATAAACTTACCATTGAGTTAAAGATTATATTAATGCTTTAAATTGAATTGCTTTAACAGCTACTTTTACGACAATAGTCAGTTACGTTAGCACCAACCACTGAGTGGTAATGGAGCTTTTATCACCACCAACTTTTCTTGTAAGTTCTATTCTGGTAGCTAGTAATGAGCCTGCAGCAAACTTCGTTTAAAGACTCGCCTAGTGCAGACTAGTTCTAAATTAGACCACTCTATTAAAGATCTGTTAAAATGACTTATGACCTCATTGTGTTATCAGAGTTGGTTTGATCGTCTCAGTCATCTTGTTCATTTCAGTTGTTGTAATGAAGAGCATAATTAATTTGATTGTAACGATTTAAAAGTGGCCTATTTATATAAAAAGATTTGAGTTAGAAAGAGCGCAATACAAATTCAATTAATGATACAATACATATAAAGTAACTCTTCAATAATTCTTATATTAATAAAATTGGTACAGTATCTAAGTTATGCATCAATACAATTAAAATAAACAAAACTAGACTTTACTAACAAGGAAAATATAAAAGACGTGCTCGATGGCGCAAACGGTAGTGATCCTGTGCGCCAAAAGTCGTGGGTTCTATCCACACCCAGGACAAATATTTATATGATATTTTGTGATAGTAATGTTTCTGGTTATATCTCTGTTATAAAAATGGATAAACATTATTTTTCTAATTAAATAGAATGATATTTTATATGTCACACAAACAAACTATAATTTAACTATCCGTTTATTTATAATAAAAAGTGATAGACAACATAACGTATACTGTAAATACAAGCGCGTAAAATTAAAAATTCTTTAACTTAATTACTACTTAAGAAATGCTATCGCCTTAATATACATTTGAAATATTTTAATATGCCAACACAGTATTAAATATACCGCCAAATGCACCTGTGAAATTCAAGATCATATATATATTCAGCTCGCCCCGGCACGCCGTCCGCCCTATTTTTCACCGGCCGCAATTTATGTACCCGTCCGGGAGGCTTGCCATCGACATATGATCTCCGATTAACTTATTATCTGCTTTAAGTGCCTCATACTTTAATGTTATCGAGAGATTTTTAACGTCTATACATCAGGAGATTAATTGGAACATTTGTAAGATCGGCTTGTCAACATGCCTGTCTAAGAACCGTGTTTTAAAAACGAATATTGTCAGTAATATTATATTACGTTTCTAAATAAGGTTCAAAATTTAAAATAATTTCTGAAATATGCACCTTATTCACTAATGCTACATACGTAGTATTGAAGTATGTAGGTCTAACCAATTGATATTCCATTGGTTTGATAGCGACAATGTTGTATGTTTGTAATAAAAAAATCTATGTTATGCAATCCTTCTGGATTTAGGCTACCGTTACAAGAGTATTTTCATATTATTCGCCCTGCATTCTGCAAACACCTAGTAGCTGCTATCAAAAAAGAAAGCCCAAAGCCAAGAATTTGTGTAAGCATTAAATATTATCGTGAGAACAGTATAATATATATATATATGTAGATTATGGGGCGGCGGTTGCAAGAAATGCTATTATTTATAGTCTCGATTGGTTGATACCCCTTATTGCGAGTTCCCAGTTTAATTTCTTACAAAACCGAAAATTCGGTGTGCTATTTATGTTTATGTGTATGTATTCAAATTTCTTTCTTCTTTAAAGGTGAAATGTTTTTATGTATCTCCAATTAGTATCTAAGAAAATTTGCGGTATTCCAATTACACCCCTTATAGATAAGTAGTTTTTTTGTCTCTTCGTATCATTGCCTTATTCACTAACTTCCGTTTTCATATCTAGCTCAAATCAAGCGATACGAACGAACGCTTCCTTCCACCGCCGGTTATCTTGAATTTAGTTACGACTAACTTTACTATGCTTCATAAACTGTCTTATCTCTAAGAGCTGCTCTTATTTTACTATCGAAATGGTACAATTACTTCGCTTTCTATATAATTTCACATCAACTGCTGCTAACGTATGTATTCTGGAATTATTTGTCGTTCTGTTTTCAACATTGAAGTCTCTGTAGAAATCGTGTATAGTTAAACTATATTTTTCTAGAACATGCACGCTTTAAACAAGGAAGATCTGAAAATATCTGATATTTTTAGTCGAGGCCTTGTTAAATAAGATTGCTGGTAGTGTGTACGCTAAATGAAAAATAGCCGCCAAAAATGCTTTTCAAAATATATTTTAGTGTTTGCTAGAACGCATGCAACGTTCTATTTCCTATTTGACTTAAATCCGAATGGCTTTTCGGGTTTTAGTTTTTGACCTAAAGGTATCGTTTGCAGAGAATTGAGTGCTATTTTTTATTATGTGATATATTTTAGGTAGCGTTTGTTTTACACGCGTTTGTGAAGTGTTCCGAACTTAAAATATTTTTATTAACACTGCAATAATACAAATAAATCTAACTAAACCATCCGACAGATAAAGAAGTATTTTATAAAACCCATTCGCAACACGAACATGAAAATAAATACGGACTCTCAATACAGCTATTCGTTCATTGATTCAACTTTTCATGTAAATCCTCTTGTAATCTATCAATAAAATGCAAAAAAATGAACCATTGGCTTATTTGAAATGGAATACATTCTACGATAGCGATGTTTATAGGGAGGGGCATTTCGAAAGCCTTGCAAGTTTTATTGTACATAATTATAGTTTTCTGGTACGTTTTATGAAATACTGCATTGAATTTAATGATGTTGAGAGAAGTGAAGATGTGAAAGGGTCTCTCGATCGAACGTCATTATAGCTGCAGGTATCCTATAAAACCTATGTATGGCTTTAGACACAGTTTTCTATAGCGCCTTCGAAACTTTGAAACGGGTTTTTGTAAATGGCTTGTTATTTACCGCGGCATCGTTTGCGTTAGAATATTTTATATCTTATCTGATGATCGAAATATGATCAATGTGGCGTTGAGCGATGATAAAATACTCCTTTTTAGCGTTGTAATCGTGAGCGATAGTAGTTTTAAACAAACTTAAACGATGTTGACGTGACCTTATTGTTCGTTCGGGATGAACTTCTAAAGTACTGGATTTATTTTAATTATAATCTTTATATATAAAACTTTTTCTAACATTGCACTGTTCTAAAGAGGTGGGATAGTTTCTTTTTAAGATTACAGTCGTAATATTTTTTTCATGATAAACGTATTAGTTAATTCAGGGCATCTTCTGTCGGATTAGCTATAGTATATGTTTTGGTATTATATTAACCTTAAATTAATAAAACCGTATAATTAACTTGCCCAAAAAAGAAATATATATTTAACCCTATTTTGTGAAATATATATTTACCCCTTATTTGCCCGAAAAATTTAAGGTAAGTAGGTATAGTAAAGTGTAAGGGTAGTATATATGTATATATAATATACCAGGTCAACACACATGCTTTCAGTCTGCGAAAGTAAGCGTCACCGCAACCGCGGTGTATATGTATATACGCTAAAAATATCATAAGCTTATCGCTAGGGCCAACCCTGTAACTTGAAGATATGACCCAGTAATTTGACTGCCTCTCTTACTCTTCAGTGTGAGTGTGAGAATGATGTACCAATTCAGACAACCTTTGTATGAGGTCTACCTCATCTCCATACATTCAGTATCCAATTAGACGCAGTTACTATCTCTATTTATTATCAGTTCTAAGTGAGAATTTCTAGACCATTGTGTTGAATAACAAATTAAGACCATGTAATTATTAGATCCGTCATATAGACAGGATATTTATATAAATAAGTTTTAAAGTCCTACGTAATTTGAATAAACAATGGTGTGCATGGGCGTAAGCATGTGTGTATTATGGCGTTATTAAGGTTCCCATTGGCTGCACAACGTAATGGTATGTTGTATCGTGAGTGGTCATCAGGTTTATACGCCAGTAAAAGTAATAGAGTAGTACTATCACGCGAAAAATTCCAGTTTGTATACTGTAAGGTGTATATAATACTGAAAGGTATTTAAAAGCGGCAATGGAGAGGACGACAAATAAAGATCGATATATTTTTTTTATTGATCCCAAATAAAAGTCTCTAAAATCATGTGGTATATGAAACCTCATTAGTATAAGGGTCCAGAAATGACGTAGGCTTATGTACATTTCAGGAATAGCTTTTTCAAATATTTTTCTGTGGAAAATTCAACTGAAGAGTGATGTGGATTTTAAAAGAAGGCCCCACCTCTCTTGGTTTCGGGAAAGGCACTGGGCTTAATGCGGTTTACCGTTTGATTCCTTTGAAAAGTAGACCGGATGGTAAGTCTGACACACCCAGATACCCAATTGCAGTTTCCAGATATGGTCAAAATCAGATTACACCGAGTAAAGAAAAAAGTTGAATATCTGCTCCGTACGTCGGAAAGCCGATTAAGCCTTTGGTCTTGGATTTGCTGTCCATAAAACCTACCAATCCGCATTGAGCCCGCGTGGGTTCCTCGATCCTTATTCATCCACAAGAAAGTCCAGTCCTTGCAATATTGACAATATAATACTGGTGACAACTTTTTTGTGTTTCAGTGAAATGACTAGAGGTAGACCTCAAACAATGGTATATATCTACCGCCACACAGCAGTGTTTGCTTTACAAATTCCGATTGAAAAAATGAGAGAGGTGGTCAAATTACTACAAGTGATGTGGCATCATATCTTTCAAGTCACAAGGTCAGCAACGCGCTTGTGATATTATTGATAAAAGCGTCTATAGGCTGCGATGACCCTTACTATCACGCGGACAGTATGCTTGTTTGTCGACTTAGTAATATAAAAACAAATGCTGGTAGAATCTTAGCAACATCAACTGTGTCCCAGGCATTTTAATACCGAAGTTATCTAGTGTTGAAAATAAGACAAAGCTTAGCTTGATTTTCCAGCGTAACGCAGACATATGGGCTCGATTTTTAAGTTTAATCGTAGATGAATATTATCTAAATAAAAAATAATTAAACTGAATTTACGTAGCGAAATAATGTTCTTAGTTTAAGTATTTGTAAGTAAGCTCAGAGTCTACCGTACCATAGAGAATATATCTTCAGTTAAGAGATTTTCAAGTAAACATTCCTAAAGAGGTTTTAAATTACATTTATCATTGTATCCTTCGATTATCCATACTAATATGTTGTAAAGTAATATGTTGTAAAATACAAACCTTTCCTAGGTTTGTATTTTTGTTTGTAATGTAAAGGCTCAAAAAAATTTAAATTACCACAATTACGATATCTATTCGTAAGACATACCATTTCGCAAATGCATGTTAGACAGCCTCATAAAGAAAATACCAGTTCAGCGCAATGCGTTACGTAGCGTTTCGTGTTACGTTTAAGTTTTGTAGTATTTTTTTAATGTGGGCGATCGTCCCCTGCTCTGCCTTCGCCTTTACCGGTTCCCGGCACCGGCAGCCGAGATAAATTCGTGCGGGCCGGGAAAAACGTGCGATCCGCACCGGTAATGCCGTTTTGTTTCCCGTTTCCCCCGCGTTTAGAAGGTAAAGCTGGCAACTTTATTTCGTCCGTTCCTGTAATAAATTGGGTTACCGCTTTATTTGTATTCTACTTATTGTTTTAGGGATTTTGTTTTTGAGTAAAATGATTATGTTGCTGTTTTTTTTATGCGCAAAAGAAAAGCACATAATCCGAATTCTTTGTATACGATTTAAAAAAAAAATCTGTTTTGTTTTGTGTCAATCAATTGCTCTCTAAGTAACTGGAATAATGTCGCCCAACAGCTTATTTTCTAGGAATCTTATATTTCGTTCTCAGACACGGCTGAAAGTTTTTATTTAAAATTAATACTCACGTCTATAAACCCTTAAATATCAACACTTACTTACTATCAGCCCAATTGTTGGTCCTAAAACAAGCTTGTTTCCTTGAGTCTTCGGTGAATCAATCAAAATTTCTCTGCTCAACTAGATTTTAGAAATCACAGAAGAAATAATTATGTCTTATGTTATAAGTGAACAAAAAATTAGAATATCGTAGGTTCGTCCGGTTAAAACCTTTGCGGCTTGATTTCTAGCTTAGGAGGACCAACGATTGATATGTTATGTCAAAAGCATCGGTGTTCTTGTCTGACTTGCATTTTACTATTTTTTTTATAATGTACTGAGCTATATGTGTAGACACGGGGTACCGAGAGAGTGGAATAGTACTTCCCTCTGTACCAGATGTTGTAAGAAGCAACTAAGGTACCGGGACTAAAACAGCGCAATTTAAATACTACAGGGTGGGGATGGGCAACAGCATTTTCGTCGCGTGGTTGCGCTCTGAAATAGCTACCATGCCGGCCCAGTGAAGATTTTACAGGCAAAAACATTCTTAGCTTGGGAAGGCCATGTCCAACACTGGACTTTCGATAGCCGATATGATGATAATAATATAATATTCACGCAACATCTCATATATTGACCTGACTCCGAGGTAAGTTGCTTAAAGCACTTGTGGTACGGACTCCAGACAACAGAGGAATCACAAATATACTACTTAAATACATATATTACACACAGACACAGAACAAATACAAATATCATCATATAAATATTTGCTCTGACTGGTGAATCAAACTAAACTACCTTGGACGCCCAAGATAGGACCACTACCATCTGTGCCGTCGGGTACGTGATCATGAGCTGTGTGTTTATACTATTATGTTTACATGTGTTTGTAAACTCCAACTCTTGCTGTATTAATATTTTAGTGACCCATTTTTTCCTCCAAATAATAATGAATAGTACCCAGAGTAGAATAGTACCCCCTATATCATCGTTAGAGGTGACTAAAAGATGGCGATATACCCATTCCTTCGTAGTTCAAGTAGAAGAAGCTACAAGTACGCTCTGCGTACCACCACACTTGCAAAGCTTAGCTATTATGGCAAAATTCCTTCTATAGATGCTAGTAATACCACATGGAGATCACTAGCGCGTCTCCAACCTTGTGACTTGGAGTTTTTTTACATTCACATTCAGGAAAACAACAATGCGAATACTGCCAATTGGAGGTAGAAACAGGTGAGAGTGAGGTACCAATGCATGAGGATGAGCTTTGTATGAAGACTACCTCGTGTGCCTTGTGGACCTTATTACTACTACTTCATTACTAGCCTAGAAGTTAAGGACCATACAATTAGTTATTCTGTACTTTTCATTCATATGAACTCTAAAAGGATCCCATGTTTTTGCTTAATTGCGTAGCCTAAAGTATTTATTACTTAATTATTTCACAAAAATAAATGCTTCGCCAAAATAATATTTATGTTCAAGACCAAATTAAACCTGAACAATGGCAAGACTAAGAAAAAATCTATTCTCATTAATAATAATGATTTCTATTAACATCTATTCAAAATTACATAAAAGCCTCTCACCAGTATTTGACGTATTATGACGTTGAGTAAAATTAATAAGGATTCATCTCAAGTTTATAGCTTTATTGTAATTCTGCGTGTTCTTTTATTATTAGCGCTTTATCGCTCTCTTCAATCAACTTCTTTCGAAGATTATTATACAGGATTATCCTTTTGTAAGCTAAAACTTTGCTTTCTGACAGCATATTGAATTAACGAATGAATAATTTTAGTAGCATTAAATTTATTTTATACTATATTAACTTTGAACAATTTGTCTTCGGAAAAGCTTGGTCTCAATGAGTTAAATTATTTTTACTACAAAATAATTATTAATGTATATAGTTACTTAGGTTGTTTTGATTTTGTTAACCGTGAAGTAGACACGAAAAAAATGAATATAAAATGTTATATTCATTCTATAGTATAATGATACTGTAAATTTTGTCGAATAACTTGAGCCTCCAGGTGCCAAAAATAAAAAGAAGGTATGTAGTTAAAAAAAATCCGGTTACTGTAGCATATTACTACCAAAATTATAGTTATATATCACCTTTTTACCACCCGTGCACTCAATAATTCAAAATAATTTTTCAAACTGCTATAAAAAGTAAATTGGACCCGTAAAGATGGCGGTGTTGATACGGTGATCGCGTGCGTTTCTACTTATTAGTGCCACCGGGAGCTCTAAAAAATGTATTTAAGATTTCTCCTTGGAAAAGTACTAATTTTGGTGGACGGGCAGTATGAATAAATTACATTGAATGTTGCCCGACGCGGCGGGGAGCCCCCGAATTCAGTCCGTTGAATGTTTTTTGTTCGAGTGAGCTTGATTTTGGTCCGGACTCATTTACTAACGCTGGTAATTTATTTTAGTAAATTTCATCCCGAGGGAAATACTCGGTGGAACAAAAAGTATTTTGGTGTTGAACGACTCCCAGACATCGTTAGCCGATGTTAATTATAACTTACCTGTAGCTAGAAACCATCGTTTGCGGCTTCGCAACCATGAAATATCGTCTCCGTTTTTTCCGTTGGGTACAAAGGTTACATAACCAATACTATCAAAATTTTACTTATGTCTTGAAATCTTTCTATAATCCGTTACGTGCCACAGAGTAATTTATCTATTTTAGCAATAGTCATTGCCCTCAATTCGCTCGTTAAAGTCGGATGTTTAAGTACCTCAAAACGGTTGTTGTTGTAGCTAACTCTCACCTATTTCTACCACCAAACAGCCGTGTTTGCATTGCTGTATACCGATTTGAATGGTGAGAGAGGCAGTGAATTAAACAGTGTAATGATCCGAGTGTCTGTACGCTGCGGCGGTGTTTTCACTCAACTCTTATCAATTTATTGATATAATAAAACAATTAATAGATATTACAAATATCTCTTTTTTATTCTTACATCAGCTCGAGCACAATTACTGTGAAAGTCAGTTCAGTCGATATGGTATTTTTTTTGTCTTTTATATGTGATTAATAAAAAAGCTGGCATTTCGAAATTACAAACAGACGCTTGAGTTATATTTGAACAGAATTTAATACATAACTTTACAAATGTAGAATGTAGAAAAGCTTCTGAAGTTTATTACTCGCTTAAGAATTCCTTTGTAGGTTTCGTTTGATTTTTGAAATTTAATAAAACATGATATGTGTATTCGAACAATATTGGATGCGTTATTATTATTTGAATATATTAAATAATGGCTGACGTTTTTGCAAATTTATGACCCCGATAATTCGTTTCTCTTTAAATTCTATTTTGTATTCAACCGATACAAATAAATTAAATCAAAATTATAATTTTAGAATCAATATAGTGCTAAGTAACTGCCTTTAGGTTTCTACCACTTAAATGGCCCATAAGCGTTTCAGCCCTGTTGGGATATGATGTTCTTTTTTTTGGTAGTATCTTTCCGAAAAATCTTTGGTCAAGGAAAAATATTATGGGCTTTCTTGGATTTAATTATTTAAAATTTTTATTAAATATATATTTTTTCCGTTTGTTTCAGATTGGGTCACTAAAGAATTTTTACCTCTTGTCGCATCATGAGGTCAGGAAACGGTCTACAGAACCTAGTCACGATCACCATCGCAAGCTGAACGATGAGCCTCAAGTAAGTAGTCTATTAACCGTCAACAGATAACTGCACTAAAGATTTATTCTTATTATATGTCTACATTCTTAAGCCATCTGTTCGCTTTATATCGCGTCGCGTGATTTGAATGAATGAAATCAAGTGTAGCTCAAATTTTCTTCCTTTATCAAAATTTCTTTAAATAATAATCGTCGAGTAAGCCCTGAACAATATCAATTACCATAAATATAGTTAGTTTTGCATTGTTCTAAAATTACGTAACAAATATATAAAATTTCGAAAGGGAGAAGTAATAAAAAATATAAATTAATTAGTAAACTTAGAGAGAAACAATATTTGTAGCAGCATAATTTGTTTTTATAAAAAATAGGTACTCTAAAATTTATGAATGATTCGTACCCTTGCGTTAGTGTAGTATACAAAATCTTCAATACATTCGATAAGTTTATGTTATTTATGCTTGTAAAATAAAATACATACAATACAATCTTTCTTTTTATAGCGATGAAAATTCTTACTACTAAATTCTACCTTAATCTTCAGATAACAGAATGCTTTTTCTCTGTTAAGTCGGCATCTGATTAAAAGATAAACTATGGGCAGAAGCTGACGCCAGTAATATTTCAGAGAAAATGTCGTACCTTTTCTACTGTGCACGTTATTATTAGAATGTTGAAAATAACACTGTCTCGAATATATTTGCTCCTCGGACGACATCACCTGAGATTTTAGGAGATATATCGACGGTGAAATTGTAGTATCACTCAGTCTGATTGCAGGCCTTGCAGAAAAAGCAAATCATGTAATGTTTATGTATCTAGACGATGATATCGCACTGACAATTGTATCACGAATCGCATTTACAATCTGAATATTTTATATGGACTCATACATATCATAAACAACCGTCCCCCGACCAACAAAATTGGATTTCAAGTGGTGCGTGCTGGATAAAGAAAGACTATCAGTTCGTTGCATACATTATTGAGTCCTTTTCGTTACAATAATATATTGGATTCGTTTTGTGAATTGCCTTTCTCGTTGCTAAAGGAGGAACTTGGATACTTCTAATGCAGCACAAAACAAAATAAGCACGTTTTTCTTTTAATTTTTCTATTCTGCATACATCACTTACAATAAATATTTTTATTTATTTATTTTTTTGTTACGAAGTCAGTAAATAAGCATACGTTCCGCTTGATCGTAAACGTTACCTCAGTCTATAGACGCTCATGTCATCACAAAGATATCACTAGCGTGTCGCCAAATCTGTGAACTGAAGATACTATGTCACATATACTCTACTGCAAATATAAATTATTTAATTTCATTGCCTCTCTCACACTTCAAACGAAACACAGTAATGCGAACACTGCTAATTGGCGGTAGAAATAGGTGAGAGTGAGTACTATTTATTACAGCCGACCTTTATTAGAGGTCTCATGTAATTGTTTTGTATTGAGTTTGTTCGTCAAAACATTATATTGTATCTCAAAATGAAAGAAGAAAAATAATCGCAACGAAGTATATTCTTTTGAGTGTTAGCCGTAATTTAAGATCATTTCTTAATATATGTAAGTTAATAAAGCGTCCAACTAAAGTAGCGTTTAAGTCTTGGATGTTATGAATACGCCAACTCGACAATTAGGTGGAAATAGATTTACATAGCATACATACATATCGCACACGAATTATATATTTTGCTTTTCCATCCAATTACTTTCTTGAAATACTGTAGCGCTGCTTTAGTTAAAAGAATAATCACAGAGGTAATTATCACTGGTCAATGTGACATTACCTCTGTTACCCTTATCAAAACACGACCACTAGGAACTAGCATTAAAGAAAGAAAAAATGCCGTGTGCAGTTAGGAATTACTATAGTAGATTAGTGCTGCCCTCTGTACCTGGTAAAATAAGAGGCAACTGTTGCCTCTTACTATAGAAGTAATAGGTAACCGGATGACGCATATCTATTAGATATAGTGTAGCTCGGCAGTATCTCCTTCATTAGTTGTAGGTTCTTAGTCACGCGTGCCCTCTTTCTCGCCGCTCACTGCTGACTGTCAGCCGTGTTACGGCAGCACGTGCGCTAGACAATGGCTTCCTCTCTTTTACTCGCATCTTCCTTCACTTTCAATCAAATACACAGCATGCAGCATCATCGTCGCGGGGCTTGCATTGCAAGTACCATCGTGTCTACCCTATATGGTAGTTGTAGGCAAAATACTCCTGAGTATCTCGGGTAAGCCCCAGTCCAACAATAGACGTATTTTTGATAATCATATAATATTAATAAAGATCTTCACGTTTATTACTGTTTTAACATTTTGTAGTCATAAATTTAATGTAGCTTTTCCTGGTATACATCCACTAATGGTATTAAAGAGATGGTTTCCTAAAACATCTGTTCGCAACTTGAGCCCTGAAGTCCAGGCATCTGCTGAGTGATTCTGTCTCATCAGCATGAGAAAGGCCGGAACGCCCTTCAGTTTTATTAGACCCTGTCCGACGTCGGAGTTACAACTCTTGGTTTCAAAGATAAACAGGTGCTACTCATAGTTTTGTGAACGCTTCTAAGGTGGAGTGTGTCAAACTTCTTATTAAGTAGAGGTCTTGATCATAGTATGCGCGATAAAAATAAAATACTTGAAATTGATTGAGATTTTTAACCAACTATAGGTTAATATGGTAAAGCACAGAAAGAGTATGAAATGTTCAAACACGTGTGCAAATCAGCTTACACAAATTTGTCAACATTTTAAAATCTACATTGAACTTAAATTAAACATTTTTGAAATGTAGTATTTAATATCGATTGATAAATTCTAGATTTATACATTATGTTATTATTCTAATGACTTATCTTAAATCAGTGACTTGTAAATAATGAACGAAAATTTTTATTTAAATGTGTGTGAAACAGCTGATCTCTCATCCGTACCAACTGCATTAGCATAAGCAAATTGTTAGACCTGAACTTGTTTAAAATTGTCATTTGTAAGTGATTCGGCCGCATCAACATAAGAAAGGGTCTGCCACGCCCCACAGTTTTATTGGCCCTCGTCCTCAGTCGTCGGCACAACTCGGTCCCTCGGAACTGCCTCAGCGGTCTAACAAACTGTCGCTAACTTTCGGACGCAATAAATTCGCCGCTGATCTGAGGTGCCCGCTAAACTAATTTAAGGAACTAAATGGGGCTCTCAAACTAACCGCAGCTTCAAGGTGAGACAAGGTTAAGCCGCTGTCAATTGGATTTGAATGTCGCAGAGCTGTTTTAAATAACTGGTAGTTGACTACATTGTAAGGTAGATGGACCTAATTAAAAATACCAATGAGTAAGCAAATTAGTTTCTATATTACTTATCAATTGTTTTTTTGGTTGATTATTATTTAATAAGGGTAGAAGGTTTTGAAACGTACGTGAGTAATAGACGTAAGCCGTGAGGTACTGACAGAGTAGAATAGTATCTTCCTTTGTAACAGATGTCATAAGAGGCGGCTAAGGAACTGTTAGATGGTGTATATATACATTATTATATAAGCTATTGGGCAAGCCAGGCCGGTTGAAGACCAAAATGGCAGCATTGTTTTGCCCAAAGCAGAGATCTTAGAGAGATCGAGAAATTCTATACACGTCGACATAGCCTACCAGGCTTAAGACCCTGGTGTCAGATTGACTCGACACTATTCCGAAGATATTCCAGATGTCACCTTGTACGAGATTATTATGTCTCTCAAACAGCTAAAGAATCTCAAAGCACTGGGCGGGGGTAGACTTACGGCTGAGCTTCTGAAAGTGGTTGGAAGACGAGTACTAAAAATCCTTCAAAAGCTCTTCAACGTTGTCATTGTTCAGGGTACTACGCCACAGGCATGGAATAGATGCGTGGTGGTGCTATTCTTTAAGAAAGGTGATAACTCGGTTTTTAAGAATTACGGATCCATCACGCTTTTGTGCCATGTCTACAAGTTGTTTTCGAGTCATTAGGAATCGTCTCGTTTGACGGCTTCTAGCCTTCCGAACAAGCCAGTTTACGAAAAGGGTACAGTACCATAGATCACATATTTACGCTGCTGCGGCTTATGCCTTGCGTTTGTGGCCGAGCAATCATGGCATGAGTTGGCAATTGTCTACAATCACTGCGTGTTGCCAGTGATGACTGAGACTTAGGCGCTAACTGGGCCTTATAACGAAGCTCAGGGTCACTTAGCGATGGAAAGAGCTGTGTGTTGGGTTTCCCACCGTGATCGAATCAGAAATAAAGAGATCCGTATAAAGATGAATGTTGCCGACATAGCTTACCGAATCGCTATGCTGAAGTGGCAGGGGGGCACACAGTACGACGATCCGATGGCAGATAGGGGAGAGAGGTTCTCGAGAGGCGGCCACTTACCGGAAATCACGTACTCGAGTGGCATAGGACAACGGCCCGCCAGATGAACGGACGATTTGGTAAAGATTGTCGATTGATTGACGATGGGAAGTCGTTAGTTCTAGGCGACACGAAACCGCCTCTGATGAGTCCCATGTTCAGCAGTGGACTTCAGTCGACTAATGTGATGACAAAATATGTTCATATTTTTACAATATTAGGAGGTTTTTATTTTGGAACCAGAACAATGTGTATCATACACACGTTGCCTCACACTTATTATTATTTGAAGAACTTTCTTCCTCATATTTATCGACTAAAATCTTTTTTCACATACGTAAAAGAAATTGTTTATAGGTATTGTCGGTATAAAAATGAACGGTATACTGGTATATATACTTGTATCTAGGAAGCGTTTAACTATTGTAATATGGTATTTCTTTGTACAGAATACGTACCGATATTGTCAATCCCTCGGGATTCCGGACATTTTCGTAACGCAACTCGTCGGCCCAAGTAAACACCAATAAATTCCATGTTATTCGGTAAACAAAAAACAAAAATCATACAAGAACACTAAGGGAAGGGACCTTTTTGGTCCGGTTTATTGGCCAGAGTTATGAGATGGAAGTTTCCGTGGACCGTCTGCCTATAACAGCACGAAATGTGACGGCCGCTAGATATTCGTATATTGATCATGGCTCAATAGAATGGGAATGCGATCGCGCGAAAAGAGTTATTGACAAGAAAACAAGCCGGAATTTCCGTGAAAAAATTGAGTCATGTGAGCAAACTGTATTGTGAATTTGCCATGATTGAGAATTGCTGCAGTAGATAAAGGGGCATATATACGAACTTCATTCTATGAAATGACAAATAAAATTCATGTACTAAAACTATAATGAAGGTTTGAATCCTAGTAAACTTTTTACTCTAAACTAAAGGAATCCAAATAAACCGTCTTACAATATTCTTTAAATTAAAGTAGTACTTCCAACCCTAAGGTGGACAGATGATCGGAATACAATCACAGGATTGCATTGCATGCAAGCTGCAGCAATGACTCTAACCAAACTTAGTAGAAATCTCCTGGAGAATCCGTCTTTAATAAGAAGAAGGAGAATCATAAATCGTGTTAATTTCTACACATAATTTCTATTTATTAATTTCTACGACGTGTCTAGTCTTATATAGGTAATCCTTATTACCTAGCGGCGATTCTCGCGGCGATGGCAAAGAAATAAGCAATTCGATGATAGATCACTCATGTGAATAACAATGTGGTTGTAATGCGAATTTCGGACATAAACCCGGGGTCTGGAGAGCGCGCAAAAACCCATTGAACCGTGCGCATGGACCACTAATGCAGATTGGTGATACTAGTATGTGACGCTCCTTTGTGACGCACCAACGGGCCACATCAAAAGGTCCCATAATCTCGACGAAGCTAAGTAACAAGTTTTTGATCCGTTATCTCAAATACTGCTTCACGGGACTGCAGAACAGCCTGGGAAACACATTTCTCTGCTAATTAGACAACCTAAAGTATCATGTAAGTCATAATATTGTTTTTCTTGAATTATCTAGACAAGGAAGGTTATGTGTTCAAAGACCTTTCATAAACTACCTTGAGGCTATATCTTATTGAAAGACATGCCCAATAACTTTGGTAACAATCACGTCTAAAAAGGAAATAAATTGAGTGTATTAGCCCCATTTATTTGTTTTTTTTTGTGATATATTACTACATACAGCATACCTAATCGCCTAGGCTGTGGATTAAACTCCTTTATTATCTGTATAAAATAGGTATCAAAATATATGATGTCATAAAGATAATTTTATAGCAAGCTATAAATATTGAACTTGACTTATAATCTTACGGAATTAAACAACATAATTTGATATTACAAATTCTCCCTTCTCCTCACTTCATTTCATTGTGGAATATAATTAATTGTCCGTGGGGATTCAACATTCACATTTTATCTTTACGTTAAAATTACGCGGGAAATGTACTAATAATTTTCTCATCATAATTACCGGGCGGAAGAAAGGCGACAATTTGTTGCGCAACATAAATATTCCGATTACGAACGAACAATGTAAGGTGGAATTTTAATTAGATTTGAAACAAATACAACCGACGGAGCGTGAATTGGGTCGCACAACAAAAGACAAGGGTCAACTACACAGGGGCGTGTAGATTTTTTTCTCTCGCAAATCTGTTTAAACCGGGCCCGGTTCATAGAGTTGCGGCTTGGGCCGTAATGGACCCCAGCTTTATTAGTTTAGGACCCTATTACGGCACGGTGTATAAGCACAAAGGAGCTTTATTAAAGCCTCACTCGGTGCGTTCGGTTTTCATGTCCATTTTTTGCAATCCCAAGTCGAAGGATAACTATGTTTGCCCCGAATGGCATCTGTTGTTTGTTCAGCTAAACGAACGCGCAAAAACAATGCGGACGTGGCGCGGTTAGCACCAAAGCAAAAACTGATTTTTATCAACGTCACCGGATATTTTTATTAGACGCGGATCCGTTTCAAATTCGGTTTTATGCTAGTTTCCCGTTTCAATCCAACTTGTTTAGATGGCGCCCGCTCCGCTCTGCGGGGTTTGAAACGATTCTTTGTTGTGCGAACCGTTTATCATGTTTGTGGGAAAAGTAACAAAAACAAATAACTATCGCAATAACAGTAATATGCAAAAATGATTTCGGCTTAAAAATGTACACAGAGGGCGTACTATCCTTTCGGTTTTTTGGACAATTTTGCGTTGGGATTATCGCTATATTTCTAACCGTAATTAATTTTTAAAGGTTTAATAATTACCTATTGTACAAACAGGTACATAAGGTGTTTGTTTCTAATATGAATTGGTTAATTTTTACTATTCTATTATTGCATAATATTTTGATAGTAGACTAGGCGTAACCTATTATATGTTGTAAGTAATGTAAACATAATGGGATAAGATGTGACTAGAAAACGCTCCTATTATTAAGAAGATTTATTATTCTATTCTATAAAGATATGTATTATTGTAAAAACATCAGTCAAAGAGATTGGGTTATACATTCTTATTATGCGTTTGTGATTAAAGATATATTGAGCAATTTTTACGGTACCCTAAATACCTCACCTGAATTGTCAACTAGTTCCCTCAATGGGTATAACGCACATTCTATGTGCGTTCCTCGCATCCCTCCTGTGGCGCTAAAACTGACGTGTGAGCAGCCAAGGATAAGGTTCTCCAAAACAATACACATAGAAACCATATACGTTACATTGTCTGCTGTCTGATGTCGTTTATTTAATGAACTCTTTATATTGATGAAAACATACACTTAAACTCGACAATACCTACACAATTAAAAAAATATAAAAATGTGTTGGTATTGTCGAGTTGTTAAAAGTCCGAGTTCCACGAGAATTATATTAGAATCATAACATCGTTTAAAGCTAATGTTGTCTTTAGACACGATACCATTTTTAATAACCTTACTTTTAATTTAATTGGATACGCTTTTGTTTACGGCCGTCAGATAATAAAGGAAGCTAATACATATTCCGCTGTAAAAGATGCAAGCATTTCATGGCATTGTTATCTTATAATTATGCACCGCAAAGGCTCCGTGCGGGCGCCCGGGTGGGACGGAGTTTTATTCAATTATCATGTGACAAACGTTGCTCCTACAAAGTACGTGAGCGGGCCTTACTTCGTCTCCTACATTTTTACTTGCCACTGTTAATGAAATTAGATTCGTCCGGTGCGTTCAGATAGCGCAATTTGGCGTTGCGAATTTTTAAAGCGACTTTTTCGCTTTACGAGTGGTTGGCGCCGTTCTGTTGGCCGATGTGGTACTCCTGGGACGAATTTGGATAAGTGGCCAGTGTTTACCACGAGCACTTTATGTCCCTATTACAGCCTGTAGACGTGGAACTTGGCCTGTAATAAAAATTAAAAATTAAGATTGGCCAAGCGATACGGTTGGGTTAGAGTTACATTTGCATTTTATGTTGACCGTCAGCGATTCACTGCATACAATATTAGGAAATTGCGGCTTACAATAAATAAAAGAAATACTTTTTATTAGTAACAATATAGTACTACTAGATAAAAGATATTACTAGTGTGTCGCCAATCTTGTGAACTGAAGATATAATCACATTTACCAAGTAATTTCACTGCATCTCCTAAACTTCAAATCGAAAGACAGCAATGCGCACACTTTTATTTGGCGGTAGAAATAGGTGAGAGTGAGGTACCAATGCAGACGACTTTTATAAGAGTACCTCTACCTACTACTACCTCTAATTTATTACTACGTTCGGCAGTAGGCGTTCTATGGCTGCTTTGATGATGATGACTTGACTTGTTATTACAGTTGTATTCTGTATTTTTTTTTTAATTTCTCGCAAAAAATGACCAATTCTAATTTTTCACCTTACCCCAGTGCCTATATGATTTTGTCCAATTTTTTCGCACAAAGCCACGCGATGTGCTAATGCGGCTTCCCAGCTTCAGGCAAATTGTCCATAACATCCCGACTTGGTACTTTAGTTTGATAGGTTTCAGATCCATGTATTTTTACGACTAATAATACCGGTAGTTCTTGCTACTTGTTGAGTAGGTATAGTTGGTAGGTTTCTTTGAATTTCCAGATTTAAATAATTATGTATTGCTATTAATTTCTCTTTATCCCTAACATTAGTTAAATATAGAGTTACCATGAGAGGTTTTGTTAACCTTAATAATGACTTTACCAAGATAGCGCAGCTCTGCTTGCGTATTATTTTTTATGGCACGTTATTTCTATACATACAGACTGGTGATGCAGGCTGAAAAATCGATAGTTCATATATTACATACCTCGCCTGTGTCCCATCAGGGTAAGCAAAGACTATAGATCTCCACTTGCTACGATCTTGGCGTATCATTCTTGCTTCCTTTGCTAGCACTAGTGCCTTCATACACGCTCGTTTCTTCTTGGTACTTCCTACTACTACTTTTCAATACTTCTCCTACCTCTTTATGGTATGTTCGCCTATACCAACTTTTCCAATCATTTAATATCTATATGTTTGTGCAGTCATTTTACTTTCATAGATCCTGACTACATGTAGAAACTATAATGAAATATACCTGAATGGATATACCACCATCTGTTGTTCTCTTTTCTTCTTTTAGTTTCTGTTGTTGTTCCTATACCTCTGTCGCCTTTTACGACACCTTTATCAGGAGGTTACAAACCCTATTGTATTAAGCATAACTGTGGGACATATAACGTTAATATACAGTTTAGATAAATTTCCTCCTTACTCGGAGAGACGGGACCAATTGTAATTTTTCACGGTGTCTAGCAGATTTTGTCCCATTTTGCAACACAAAGCGGAGGGCGCGCGCGCCGGCGACTGTGAAATTGCCCTAAACATCCCGACTTGATGGTGTAGTTAGCCTTCCGTGTGCTAGTTTTTCAATTCTCTCGCATTTTTACGTCTGCTTCAGACGGCTGTTAGTTAGCTATTGTTGACTTGGAGTTGTTACCTTATAGTTTTTCTCTGTTTTATAAACTAGTTTGAGTGAAAACATTGCAACGTATACTCTAAACACTAAAATTGATTTAGTGTTTAGAGCTAATGCTGTAAAAACAAAGGTGACTCTGTCTGTCTTTTTGTCTATTTGTAACGCTTTCCGGCTTACCCGGTGAACTAATGTTTATGAACTTCAGCTCGAGAATAGGATTAAGTTCAAGGAGAGGATATAAGTAGGGAATCTTCCCTGGATCAATTTTCCCGTGAAACAAAGTGTAGTTCACGTGAATATCCATGAGTGGAGTGCTAGTCATAGATATATAAAACAGACAGTATTTCATTTGCCATTGTTAGTCTGTCCATCACTTGATTCCTACGTCAATGAAGCTTAAATAATGAAGGTCTTAATAGACTATTTTGCCGTATTCCAATTTAATCAGTTTTGACAATTAACTAAAGTCTTTGGCTTTGAAGGTCTTTCTTATAATTCCCGGGTCAAGATTGTGCTGCGAGGCCAACGCTCTAGAAGGTTAATTAATAACTTATTATTTGGCACTCCTTACATTTCTGTCAAATAGCTGCTTTATACATAACAATGACCCTTTTAACATTATTAAACCAAAAATTTGTACATGGATGTATGCATGTTTGTAATACTTTCACGCTGCAACTAATAAATATGGCACACAATATTTTATCTGGAATATCACATAGACAGTTGCATCCCGGAAACATGTTTCCTTAGAATTCATCTGGCTTTCATTTTTGTTTTGAAATCGGTACAAAATTTTGTAAAATTTTCTGTAGGCAGAAAGCTAGTTAATTAATAAATCGAAAACATCGCATTGAATCAGTCTCGAATATGCGTGACGAGCATACTGACAACCGTCCGATAGTTTATCGCGTTTAGATTAACGGACATACGCAATAGTGTATATGATACGGTTATTTCTCATAAATATGTATATCGAACACATAATTATGAACATAAAACACAGTGCACTTGAAAATACACACCACAATTTCAAAGCCAGAAGCTTACTGTAGCGTCCGCGAAAGATATGTAGCGTTGAAATTCAAAAAATAAAAAATTGTTGAAATTCCCTGAGCTCGGTAAGCCTGCTTAACCGCGTGCGGTCAAAGGGAATAATTATTTTCCGCATTCAGCAAATTTATCCTGGAATATGTAAGCTCTATAGGGTTGCGAAAGACTTAATACATGTCTATCCTTGATTTATTATCGTTGATGCTTGATAAATGAGTTGGATCTTCACCCATCAAGTTATTGGTACTGTTAAATTTTAAGATTATGGTTTTTATGTTCGTGTATTGGTCAGTCTAACACTCTATCGCCCCTAGACACTTGAAATTATATATTGAATTTATAAATATTTAAGCATGGAGAATATATTATAAACAAAGACTGTGCTCAGAATAATAGTTGAAGCACAAATCTTAGCACAGATTGTAGTGGGCATTCCCCATGGTAGTTTAATTTTAATTATTTAGTACATCTTCATATATAATCGGTGATTGCCTTAAGTCGGTACTTTCAAGCTCTATAAACGGATTCAATGTTTGTCATATTAATGCTCAAAGCATTCCTCAGCACTACACGGAACTTCTCACAAACTTTAGCTCTGATGTTGTCCACGCCTTATTTCTGAAAGTTGGCTTAAGCCAGCTCTCCCTTCTACTTCTTATAGCCTTCCTGGATATATTCTTATAAGAAATGATCGCACTGGAAAAGGTGGAGGTGGGGTAGCAATATACCTGCGCAAAGATATTAGTTATAAAGTCATAT